>JACGAQ010000006.1:0-600000 GCA_014119065.1 Orius insidiosus
TCTTGGCAATGAGAACTGTGGATGTCTATTTGAACCAGAGAAGAAAAAAAGGAATGAAAAGAAGCCCCTCCCTAAAACACAAAAGAGAGGGAATCCAGTCTGCATTTTATTCTATAAAAATAGACAAAATTTTTTAGCTACTTAGTCCAGATAAAAAAACAAGCCCTTTCAGGCCCCCCTAAACAGTGTGAATTGTTAGATCTTAGGGTGCCTTTGAAAATAAGAAACCTTTTTTAACCCTAGAAAATCCACTTGAAAACCCAATTTTCTCAAGTTTTCTACAACCTTGAGTCAAAAAACACAAAATAAATCGTTTTTCATGGCCTTTGGCAAAGTAATGCCAGTCAAACACGAGTTTTTGCGAGTTTTTCATAACCTTCAGCCTAAAAAACGTTGTATGGCTTTCCCCAAATTATTTAAGGAAAGAACCTACACTCAAAAATTTTAAACATTTTGACCACTCCCCCCCCCCCAAAAAAAAACTTTCAAAAAGGATTACGACGAAACTGTCCAAAGGATTTTCTCATGCAATGTTTTTTGGAAAGAGCTTGTCAAAATCTACAAAATGATTTGCGGTTTTTTTTGAAAAAATGTTTTCGTCGAAAAGTAAGATTTATATTTTCAAAAAGGAACTTTTTCAGAAAAACTGCTCTCAGTACCTTGTACATATTGCTAAATATCAAGAAGGAGCTTTTTAAAAAAAATTTCTGATGATTTTTAGTGCTCAAATTAGGAAACTTTTTTAAAGAAAGTGCTGCGATCTTTTGTCCACGAAAAAAAAATGTTTTAAAGGGATGATCTACCCTAAGGCTCTTTTTTGGTTTCCAACGACGTCTTTTGCCAAAAAAATCTATTTTTCTGCGCTTCTCAATCCTCTTTTTTGGGGGTTTTATTTAAAATTCGATTTTTGGAGTTTTTACGATCTTTAGCCAATAAAATACAATATTTTGTTTTTCTGGTCCTTTACCCGAAAATTCTCTGCACTTCCAAGCTGATGAAGAATTTTTTGGGGGTTTCAACGATCTTCTAGCCTATAAATATTCTTAAAACCTTGATTTTCATCAATTAGATAACCCCCATTTTCTATCATCTATTGTGCTCAAAAGAACGCCCAATTTTTGAGTCGCGCCTCTCCAAAAAACGGAAGAAGGAATGAAGTTTGGATTTTATTTTAGCACAAAAATTATTTAAATGCTTGGTCAAATAGAGAAAAAAGCCCTCTGAGGTATATCCTAAAGATAGTAAATTGTTAGATCCCGGGGTGTCATTTAAAATAAATAAGAAACCTTGAATAGCAAAATACGGTTACGGTTAGCATCCAGAATACAAAGTAGACTCCTTTGAATTTTTATTCTTAGCTTCTATTACATGGGTAAAAAACCGATTGTCCTAATATTTAATTAAAGTCTTTACCTATAAATTAATCATTGTGATAAACTGTCCACTCATAATGGAGTAAAAGAGACCGGTGGATGAAACACTTTATATGCAAAATGTAATGTTCTTCCATTCCCAAGGGGAGAGTTAAATTCGCCACAGTACTCCCTCGCTCCGCTATTCTTTTCCTAGGCAATCAGGAAGGGCGGGGTTTAGTGAGTAAACAGGTTCCACGTTTTCACCGACTGCGGGCAAAACCGTGTTTGTCAATCTAAAATACCAGTGGCTTTTCATTGTTAAAATCTCGCTTCGTTATATACCAGGGTAAATAAAAACCACAGTGGAATTTTTTACAAGGAAAAAAGAAGCTTTTTTTCTTTTTGAAGTTCGATTGACCAGGTCAAAATCAGATAACTTTCAATCGAAAAGGCGATTCGACACTTTCTCCTGATCCATTATTTAAGAAGGGGATCGGATTTCATCTAAATCTCTTCCATTTCAAAGAAGGTCATGCAATTCAACTAGAGCTACCTCGAAATTAAATTTTGTAAGCTTACTTTACTCTACAACTGCTTGGCCGATTCAAGGGCAGCGAATAAAGCTACTGCATTGGGTAAAAAGAGGGCGATTTTCAGCCATGAAATCCTATTTGCAGCTAAAAAGAGCATTTTTGATGACTTCAGGCCGAGAAAACCTTTCGCGGAGCTTCTTAGGCCAATAAAGTATCTTTTTTGATTTTTCACGGTCTTTTATACTCCTGAACCGGATTTTCAAATGTTTTCTTGTTTTTTAAGCCGATAATATTTTAGTTTTTCTGCCATCCTCTATATTATTAGAGAGCTTCAGGGAATCCCATCAGCTGAGTCGTATACGCGGACGACTCATTCTCGACTCGAGTCGAGTCGAGTCGTAAGGTTATATTTGACGAAGGTTATTTTGTTACTCGTAGTTTCGGTTTCGGAAATAACCAGTTTCTCAACAGATTGGCTAAAATAGAATTGATTCCGTACTTTTTGGAAGGATTTTGGAAGTTAAAATAAAAAACTATCAAGGAAACTTTATACCCGCAGTGAAAATTGGCGAGAACGTTTTAGGGATAGGTTATTTCTATGCTGTTATAGTTAATCAAAAAAACCATGTTTCGATCATGAATTTGCTCTAGTGAGAACATTATGAACTAACTGAGTCGGAGCGACTCCCTGAAAACTTAAGCGGACTACTCACTTCGCAACTCCGAGTAAACGTAAGGTATATTTTACGAAGGTTATTTTGTTATCTCGTTTAGTGTCTGGTTCGGAAATCAACGAGTTTCTGACAAATTGGCTAAAATCGAAGAAGGACATTGATTCCGTACTTTTTGGAAGGATTTTAGAAGTTAAAATGTTTAATTAAAAAACTATACCCACGCTTAGTGAAAATGGCGGGAAAGTTTAAGGGATAGGTTATTTCTATGTGCTGTTATAGTTAATCAGAAAAACCTGTTTCGATTCATGAATATTTTGCTCTAGTGAGAACATTATGAACTGAGTCGGAACGACTCCTGAAACTGGGTTATAAAGCGGTAAAGACTTTTTTCGCTGGATTCTACTTCTCGTAGATTCGAAATGATCTTGAAACTTAAATTTTCAATCGTTTCCTCTGTCTTGGGTCCAAAAAACTCATTTCAAGGCGTTCTCTACGATCTTTTGCCCTAAAAACCCAATTTTCAGGGTTTTTTAATCACCATCCTACAAAAAACACCTTTTTAAAGCGTTCTTCACGGTCTTGACTTTTCAGCCGAAGAAACAAAAAAAAACAATTTTTGCGTTTTCTACGCTCAAAATGGAAAAATAAAAAACGCGGTATTTTCTGACTTTCGGCATCGAAACATCATTTTGTTAGAAACAAGCTGAGATTAAGCTGTGAAAAAACCAGCGGGTATAACAAACCTTCGAAAATGGAATACTAAGTTAATAACATTTGTTTATTTTCATATGAGGATTTATAATAATCTAAATTTTTAGTTATAAATTATTTTTAAAATGATTATGGGTTAAATTTTAAGTGTAATGTGTGTTTAAAGGTTCAAGTAAAAACAATGAAAAGCAACCAGGTATGAAAATTGTCGGGGGAGCAAAAAAAAAATTGGTTATCTCCGTTTTCAGGTTGCATTTATAGGACTGAATAATGTATTCGGAAGGATAGTTTCATCGCTTTTAAAACAGTCGCCGAACATAAATAAACTCGTTTTATACGACGATAGGAATGGGGCGAGTGTGAAAAGTTATATAAACGGTACAGAGGAAAATTGCAACGTAACAACGGTTTATGGGAGGGAAAAACTCCCGGAAGCGCTTTCCGTAAGATTTAAAATAATGAAAGTTCTTTTTTTTAAAACTTCCTCAAAGTTTAAACCCCTCAGGCCAGAGGCTCGCTATCGAGGTCCGTTCAACAACAAAAAGTTGCCCCAGGAAACGAAAAGAAATGGGGAGAATCATAAGCACCAGGAAATGGTTTGGAATCATAAGCACCGATGGGTCCCATGTTATTTTGTAAAGGGAGAAAAATACTGCTGTCCATCAGCCAAACTCCCACCAAAATTTTGCATCCCACCAAAATTGGTGTCCAGTGGTGGTCGTCAACATTTGCGTTTTTCTCGGCTCCCTATCAGGGTACCCAGTGGAGTGTACACGTGTCGACATAATGCGGTTCGCCATAATGCATTTAACCATAAAATAGCAGAAATCGCGAGTTACCGTTCACCATGAAAGATCTGCAACTCAACATAAAGAAAATAGTCGAAAACGTTCAGCATAATGCATTGAACATAATACATTTCACCATAATGAAGAGATTTAACACACACATTAAGTGTTTCCGTCGTTTGGGCGTACATCTCACCATAAAGAAAGATTTACCACTAGTCGTTTCGACATAAAATTTTTCGTTTCAACATAACACAGTTGAACATAAAGGAAACTTTCTTAAGAACTCGTCGTTTCGCCATAAACCTGTGTCTGTCATTTGGGCATAATACATCTCAGCGTAAACTAGGGACAGCTACAGAGCAAGCCTATTTTCGCCGTTTAACACGCATTATGGCGAAACGACAAAAAACCTTAAAACATGACAGATCACCATAATGCAATACGCTCATCCTCGCCAGAGGAAAAAAGTTAACCCTCTTGTGTAATAAAACGATCTGATCCCATTGGCTGCCTGCTTGCTCTTCCTAGTTTATGGTGAGATGCTTTATGTTGAATTGCATTATGGTGAACTGCCAAGTTTTAAGGTTTTTGTCGTTTGAACGGCGAAATTACGTTGTTCTTTCGCTGTCCCTTATGGTGAGATGTATTTTGCCCAAACGACAACAGTTTTATGGCGAAACGAAAAGTTTAGAGAGAGGCTTTATGGTGAGAAGCGTTATGGTGACTTGAATTTTTTTTATGTCGACTTGTATTTATTGAAAAAGTCGATTATGGCGAAACGCTTTATGGTGAAGTACAGATTTTTATGTTCCACTGCTCTAAAGCGAAATGCATTATGTTGAAACGGTATTCTCCCGACGGTTCAAGCGACATCACTGCCTCTGGCTCTCGTTTTTACCCATTTGAGGAAGTTCGGTTAGCATTGGAGTAAAATTGAGTTTCAGAATGCGGATGTGGTCATTATCGGAGATGAACTTTTTCAAAAGCCGAACCCCGATGATATACCCGGAGCTTCTTAGGCCAATAAAGTATCTTTTTTTATGATTTTTCACGGTCTTTTATACTCCCTGAACCGGATTTTCAATGTTTTCTATGTTTTTAAGCCGATAATATTTTACGTTTTCTGCCATCCTCTATATTATGTATTAGAGAGCTTCAGGGAATCCCACTCAGCTGAGTCGTATACGCGGACGACTCACTTCTCGACTCCGAGTCGAGTCGAGTCGAGTAAGGTTATATTTGACGAAGGTTATTTTGTTACCTCGGGTAGTTTCGGTTTCGGAAATAACCAGTTTCTCAACAGATTGGCTAAAATAGAATTGATTCCGTACTTTTGGAAGGATTTTGGAAGTTAAAATTAAAAAACTATCAAGGAAACTTTATACCCGCAGTGAAAATTGGCGAGAACGTTTTAGGGATAGGTTATTTCTATGTGCTGTTATAGTTAATCAAAAAACCATGTTTCGATTCATGAATTTGCTCTAGTGAGAACATTATGAACTAACTGAGTCGGAGCGACTCCCTGAAACTTAAGCGGATACTCACTTCGCACTCCGAGTAAACGTAAGGTTATATTTACGAAGGTTATTTTGTTATCTCGTTTAGTGTCTGGTTCGGAAATCAACGAGTTCTGAACAAATTGGCTAAAATCGAAGAAGGACATTGATTCCGTACTTTTTGGAAGGATTTTAGAAGTTAAAAAAATTAAAAAACTATACCCACGCTTAGTGAACATAGGCGGGAAAGTTTAAGGGATAGGTTATTTCTATGTGCTGTTATAGTTAATCAGAAAACCATGTTTCGATTCATGAATTTGCTCTAGTGAGAACATTATGAACTGAGTCGGAACGACTCCCTGAAACTGGGTTATAAAGCGGTAAAGACTTTTTTCGCTGGATTCTACTTCTCGTAGATTCGAAATGATCTTGAAACTTAAATTTTCAATCGTTTCCCTCTGTCTTGGGTCCAAAAAACCATTTCAAGTTCTCTACGATCTTTTGCCCTAAAAACCCAATTTTCAGGGTTTTTAATCACCATCCTACAAAAACACCTTTTTAAAGCGTTCTCACGGTCTTGACTTTCAGCCGAAGAAACAAAAAAAAAAACAATTTTTGCGTTTTCTACGCTCAAAATGGAAAATAAAAACGCGGTATTTTCTGACTTTGGCATCGAAACATCATTTTGTTAGAAACAAGCTGAGATTAAGCTGTGAAAAACCAGCTGGGTATAACAAACCTTCGAAAATGGAATACTAAGTTAATAACATTTGTTTATTTTCATATGAGGATTTATAATAATCTAAATTTTTAGTTATAAATTATTTTTAAAATGATTATTATGGGTTAAATTTTAAGTGTAATGTGTGTTTAAAGGTTCAAGTAAAAACAATGAAAAGCAACCAGGTATGAAAATTGTCGGGGGAGCAAAAAAAAAAAATTGGTTATCTCCGTTTTCAGGTTGCATTTATAGGACTGAATAATGTATTCGGAAGGATAGTTTCATCGCTTTTAAAACAGTCGCCGAACATAAATAAACTCGTTTTATACGACGATAGGAATGGGGCGAGTGTGAAAAGTTATATAACGGTACAGAGGAAAATTGCAACGTAACAACGGTTTATGGGAGGGAAAAACTCCCGGAAGCGCTTTCCGTAAGATTTAAAATAATGAAAGTTCTTTTTTTTAAAACTTCCTCAAAAGTTTAAACCCCTCAGGCAGAGGCTCGCTATCGAGGTCCGTTCAACAACAAAAAGTTGCCCCAGGAAACGAAAAGAAATGGGAGAATCATAAGCACCAGGAAAATGGGTTTGGAATCATAAGCACCGATGGGTCCCATGTTTATTTTGTAAAGGGAGAAAAATACTGCTGTCCATCAGCCAAACTCCCACCAAAATTTTGCATCCCACCAAAATTGGTGTCCAGTGGTGGTCGTCAACATTTGCGTTTTTCTCGGCTCCCTATCAGGGTACCCAGTGGAGTGTACACGTGTCGACATAATGCGGTTCGCCATAATGCATTTGACCATAAAATAGCAGAAATCGCGAGTTACCGTTCACCATGAAAGATCTGCAACTCAACATAAAGAAAATAGTCGAAAACGTTCAGCATAATGCATTTGAATAAACATTTCACCATAAGAAGAGATTAACACCAGTCGTTTCGACATAATTGTCGTTTACATCTCACCATAAAAAAAGATTTACACTAGTCGTTTCGACAAAATTTTTCGTTTCAACATAACACAGTTGAACATAAAGGAAACTTTCTTAAGAACTCGTCGTTTCGCCATAAACTGTGTCTGTCATTTGGGCATAATACATCTCAGCGTAAACTAGGGACAGCTAAGAGCAAGCCTATTTTCGCCGTTTAACAGCATTATGGCGAAACGACAAAAAACCTTAAAACATGACAGATCACCATAATGCAATACGCTCATCCTCGCCAGAGGAAAAAAGTTAACCCCTTGTATAAAACGAGATCCCATTGGCTGCCAGCTTGCTCTTCCTAGTTTATGGTGAATGCTTTATGTGAATTGCATTATGGTGAACTGCCAAGTTTTAAGGTTTTGTCGTTTCGGCGACGTTTGTTCTTTCGCTGTCCCTTATGGTGAGATGTATTTTGCCCAAACGACAAACAGTTTTATGGCGAAACGAAAAGTTTAGAGAGAGCTTTTATGGTGAGAAGCGTTATGGTGACTTGAATTTTTTTTATGTCGACTTGTATTTATTGAAAAAGTCGATTATCTTATGGTGAAGTACAGATTTTTATGTTCCACTGCTTAGCGAAATGCATTATGTTGAACGGTATTCTCCCGACGGTTCAAGCGACACACTGCCTCTGGCTATCGTTTTTACCCATTTGAGGAAGTTCGGTTAGCATTGGAGTAAAATTGAGTTTTAGAATGCGGATGTGGTCATTATCGGAGATGAACTTTTTCAAAAGCCGAACCCCGATGATATACCCGTGATAGGTCAAAAAGCGGCGGAATACGCGAAGCTAATCGCGGAAACTTCTCCAAATGTAAACGAATTTTTGAGTTTAAAAAATTTTATTGGATCATTTTAGGCGTTTCTGGTAATCGCGGCGTCGCCGTTGAATTACGTCCTACCGATTTTCGCTCGGGTTCTGGAAGCAGCCGGATGTTTCAACCCGAGGAAAGTACTCGGCGCGACCTCGTGCGATACGGGCGAGCTCGCTTCTTTCGGCGAGGCTCGCTTCTTTCGGCGAGGCTAAGGGTCAGATCGAGCCAAACGATTCTTCCGGTCGTCGGAGGTGGGTCGGCTTCAACGAGAATCCCACTCTTTTCCCAAGCCAACTACTCACCTATAAAAATAGACCAGGTAAAGCACGAAACTTTTTTTAAAGTCATTTTTCCAAATTTTAAATTTTCTCAATGAAACAGATGATGAAATTTTCTTTTTAAGGAAACACAGCTGGATATAATCAAAAAATTAAAAGAGTTCGAAGGCTCCGAATATACCGAAAGGAACATAATGGAAAGAGCGTACGCTTCGGTACGTTTCGCCAATTCGGTCCTCGCCGCACGTAAAAGTTCGAACCCGATACCGGAAATAGCGCTGACGCGAAATAACGAAATTCCGGAAGTCGATTATTTTTCGATGCCTCTTCTCATCGGGAAAGAAGGGGTCGAGAAAATCATGAAACTCCCAAAGCTCTCCTCTTTAGAGAAGGAAATCCTAAGTTCGGCCGTGAGCAATCTCAAAGTCGATATCGAACTTTCAAAAAATATTCTCCAAACGAAAAAAGAAGAAAGTAAAAAGAAAAAGCCCCAAAGTTTACAGAACTCCTATGAAGGGATCGATTTTTTAACTTTAAATCCAGAAATAGAAAAACCACCCAAAGAAACTAAAACTCCTCAGGAAAACCTCAAAAAAATAAATCCAAACTAGAATCAATCCCTATAAATAACTACAAGCCGAGAAGACGAAGGATAAGAAAACGAAAGAAAAAATCTAAAAGGATTAGAAAAACTAAAATAGAAAAGGATAATCAACCTAAATACGCTCGTGAAAATTTAACGACTCCCGTCAAACCTGTTCAAAATGAAAAGTTGGAAGAAATGAGTAAAAGTTTCGAGATAAAGCTAAACGAAGTTTTCTCTCCAAGCGAAATCGTAAAAGTGAAGAAGGAGGAAGAAAACGCGAAAATCCCCGACGTCGTTAAAGAATTAAATGTTTCGGAAATTTTAGACTCAACGGACGTCATTTTAAAAAAGAGAAATTAAAAAAGAAAGCAAAACGTCCCAGAAAAAAATTCAAAACACAAAAATCAAAATCAAAGAAAAACTAGACAAAAGAAAGTCCGAAATATCTTCAAAACTAAAAATATCAATGACAACCCCAGAAAGTTTCAAATGAAAAACTCCTTTAAAGGTATAAAAATACAAAGAAAAGAGCCAAAAAGACCATCGAAATCAAAGAAAATAAAAACGAAATTTAGATAAAAATTAGAAAAATTAGAAAGAAACAAATTAGAGAGACTGAAATAAAAGAATTAGCAAACAAAAAGCCGGGGAAACAGAAAAATTAGAGTAAAGGAAGATGAGACAATAATTCAAAAATTAGAAAATAAAGAGGCTGATGTTTTAAAAATTAAAAAATTAAAAGCTCATGAAATAAAGCAAAAATTAGATGAAAAAGCTCCAAAATTAGAAACAATAAAGCCTCAAAAATTGAAAAACCCTCAGACCAAAATTGATCGAGAGAAAATTAAATGATAAAAATTTACAAAAATTGAAACAAAAAAGAATGATGACGAAAATTTACAAAAATTAGAAGCGAAGAAAGAATTAGAAAAATTAGAAACGAAAAAATCTTCGGATACAAAATTAATTAACATTAGATAATATAGGGGAAAAAGAAGAGGAAAAATTAGATAAATTAGAATTAAAGATATACGAAAATTTAAAGAAATCAGGAACAAAGATAGAAGATGATAAGAAATTAGAAACGACAAATCTACGGATACAACACTAATTAAAAAATTAGATAATAAAGGGGAAAAAGAAGAAAAATTAGATAATTAGAATTAAAGATACACGAAATTTAAAGAAATCAGAACAAAGATAGAAGATAAAGAAATTAGAAACGAAAAATCTTTAGATACAACACTAATAAAAAATTAGATAAAAGAAGAAGAGGAAAATTAGATGAATTAGAATTAAAGATATACAAAAATGTACAGAAATTAGAAACAAAGAAAGAAGGTGATGAAAAATTAAAAACGAAAATATCTCCAGAGAGATAATTAAAAAATTAGATGAAGAAAAATTAAAATTAACGAATGAGAAAACAGTTAATTTACATAATGGCGAAACATTAGAAATAAAAAAGTTATCAAATAAACCAAAAGAAGAAAAATTAGAAACTAAAAATCGTGAAAGACATCGTAAAAAAATTAGATGAAAAATTAGAAACAAAAGCTGAACATAATAAAAAATTAGAAAAAAGAAATTTAGACAATAAAATAGCCAATATTCAGCCAAAATTATCAGAAACATAATCAAATAATAAAGAAAACGACGGAAACACCGAGAAAAGTCGAGGAAACTTAAAAATAACGAAAAAAATAAAAATGAAAAATTAGAGAAAGAGAAAATAGAAAATCGATAAATATAGAAAATTTGGCAAAGAAATGGAGAAAAAGAAGGCCAAAATAATGAAAATTTGAAAATATTAGAAACAAACATTTAGAAATTAAAAATGAAGGCAAATTAGATAATGAAATTATTCAGAAAGTCGAAGAAAAAGAAGTGAAAGATTCAGAAAATTAGAAACCGAAAAAACTAATTTAGAAATTAAAAAATCTGATGAAATATTAAAAAAATCAGTCGATGAGGGTGAACCAAAAGATGTCAAAAAGAAATAAAAATCATTCAAAACTTGAAGCCAAAAAAGTCCCAGTAAATGAAAACTTGGTCCCTAAAAGACAACCGGAAAATTTTTCCATAAAAAAAGAGGAAAAACCTTTAAAAATTCAAAAGGTGAAATTTCGAAAAAATCGATTCTAAAATTAAATCCGATGGTAAAAAATGAGAATATAAAAGAAATTGAGGAAAATGACAAAAAGCCGCCCGAAAATAAAGAAATAAAATTGGATAAAAGAATGAACAACACAAAAGAAGAAAAACGGGCAAAAAATGTGGGTCAAAAGAGAAAAGTACCAAAAATATCTTTTTCTAAAAACGACTTCGGAAAAATCAATAAATCTACAAAAATAGACAAGAAAAAACTAAATTATGGCGTAAAAATCTCAAAAATAAATGAAAAATTAAAAAAAGAAGAGGACGAACCAAAAATAAGGATAAAAAAAATTCAAACGATAAAAAAGAAGAAGAATTAATTTTGAAAAAAGAAGTCGCTTTGCCAGATGTTCCCGTCGTTCAAAATGAGGAGAAAGAATTTTTCGATCAAAAAATCGATGCTTTGGTGACCATTTTGAAGAAAAACCCTGACGAAAGAGGTCTTGAAAGGGTCGTAAATAAAATCCAGACGGAATTTAAGAAAAACGCGTTAACCCTTTTCCCTGAAAGCGAAATCAAAGAAGAAAAACTAGAGGAAAATATAAAAAATCGATCAACCCATTAGGCACTTGGTATGATGAGAGAGATAAAAAAGAAATCCCAAAAAAAGAATTTTATCCGAACCAATTAAGCCTAAAGAGAAAAAAATAATTATAAAACCTGTTAAGTCTCAAATAAATATTTCATTTGTGGACGGTATGAAAAAATTCAGCCCTCGAAAAAAAGAAGAGGATAAAATGAAAAAAGTTACGCCATGATGAAGTCTCAAAATAGACGTCCAGAGAATAAAAAGAAAGTCAAAAAAGTCTTGAAATTGAGCCTTCTAGGAAATAAAACGAAAAAAAGAAAAAAAACGTTTTAAAACCCATCGCGAAAAGTAAAAAGCCCCCTAAAAGACCTTATACGCCCTACGGGATGAACCGTAAGGAGAAATACCACGAGATGAAAACCGACAATAAAGGAGTAAGCGTTCTAACGAAAAAAATCGAAATGGAAAAAAAGATTATCAATATAGGAAAATTGGAAAAAACCGTCGCCAAAGTGGTTAAACCCGAAATAAAAGAAGAAGATATAAAAACAAAATTGAAAGAAATCAGGGCCTCCATAAAAGCACAAAATGAACTTAAATTATTAATCAAAGAGAAAAATCGAAACCTTTAAGAAAAGGTAAAAAATTACAAATTCAGATAAAAAGTATAAAAAAAGATGAAAATTTAAAACTGGATGATAAAAAAGAGGAGAAAGTAAACGTTAACGAGATAAAAAGTGAAAAAAAGGTTTTAAATTATACGAAAGAGATTGAAAGTAAAGAAAAAGAGATGAAAGATACAAAGGAAATTTCTACACAGTGTAATTTGACCCAGAAAGAAGTACTGAAGCCCCCTTTGAAACCGAAACCGGTCATCGAGACGAAAGAAGCCAAAAGCGAAAAACGATCGGAAAATGTTTCGCCGACGAGAATGTTGGCAGATCCGCCGAGGGAAATGAAGAAGACACGGATTTGGAAGGAGGATGCGCCTTTGACGATTTGGGGACGGATTTACGGGATCGTAAAGCAGATTATAACGGCCGACCTACGTGAAGAAGAGGAGAGAAGGATGAGATTAGTCCATTCGAAACCTCCCAGGCCCTGAACGAATTTATTTTAACGTCCTCGTCCAATAAAATTGTTTTGTTCACTTTCTTATCTCTCCCTCGAAGAAAAATCGAATTTTAAGAAATCCTGGCGTAAATTTTACATCATAATTCAGAAGACGAAAATGTATTTCAACGAAGAAAAATGTTGAAAGAAAAAGGTAATTTTAAAAAACCCTCTTTTCATCCACTATCACTTTAACTATAAGACCGCATTAATATTTATTAGGGGATTTTCTACAGTCCTTTCGACCGCTCAAGGTCTAAAAACTACGTTTTTCTCGGATTTTCACGCGTTTTTTTCGCCCTTCAAGCCAAGAATTTCAATTTTAACAGCACTTTATTTTATTATTTTCAAAATTAATTTCTCGGTCAAAACAAAAACGCCCCCAAAAACCATTTGAAAAATTTGATTTTTGGACTAAAAAATCCGACGAAAACGTCCCGAGCTAAAGACCCCGAAAAGCACCTCAAAATTAGTTTCTTGGTCAAAATCAGAAGAAATGTAAAACGTAAATTTTGACAGCATTCCTTGGATTTTTTAGTCACAAAATCACATTTACGGGGTTTTTCGGGGCGTTTCTTAAGATTTTTGACCGAGAAACAAATTTTGAGGAGCTTTTCGGGGTCTTTTAGCACAGGACTTTGTCGTCGTATTTTGTAGACCAAAATCACATTTTTCATACGGTTTTTTGGGGCATTTTTCACAATTTTTGACAAAGAAACTAATTTTGAGGTGCTTTTCAAAGGTTTTTTTTTGGGCGTTTTTCACAATTTTGACCTAGAAACTAATTTTGAGGTGCTTTTCGGGTTCTTTTAGCTCAGGACGTCTTCGTCGGATTTTGAATCCAAAAATCACATTTTTTAAGTGTTTTGAGGACATTTTTTTTACGATTTTTGACCGAGAAACTAATTTTGAGGTGCTTTTCTGGGTCTTTTAACCCAGGACGTTTTCCTCGGATTTTTCAGTCCAAATATCAAATTTTTATAAGTTTTTGGGGGCGTTTTTACAATTTATGATCTAGAAACTAATTTTGAGGTGCTTTTCTAGGTCTTTTAGCTCAGGACGTTTTCCTCGATTTTTTAGACCAAAAATCACATTTTATATCAAGTTTTTGGGGGCGTTTTTTATGATTTTTGACCGAGAAACCAATTTTGAGGTGTTTTCTGGATCTTTTATCCCAGGACATTTTCCTTGAATTTTGTAGTCCAAGAATCGCATTTTAATATGGTTTTTTTGGGGGCCTTTTTTTTACATTTTTTGACCGAAAAACTAATTATGAGGTGTTTCCTTGTTCTTTTATTCCAGGACGCTTTTCTCGGATTTTTCAGTCCAAAAATCACATTTTTCAAAAGGTTTTTGAGGGCATTTTTAACCATTTTTGACCTAGAAACTAATTTTGAGGGGAGTTTCTCGGTATCTAACCAATAAACACTTTATATAAAAATTTTTTAGAGCTTTTTGGACTCGGTTTTGAAATTCAGGTTTTTTAATTAAAACCTCATTTTAAATAATATCATCAATCGCATTCACAATTTTTCCTTCAATTACACGGCTTTATTGTGCTATTTCAACTTAAAAATTTATGACGTAAAATACAACTTTTTTTTTGTTATCTTTGATGTATTCAACAAGGATTTTTGCAACGTTTGTATTTTTTCCCTTCAGGGGATCGAAGCTTTGATGAATGTCTTGGGGTAAAAGCCGAGTAACGAGAGTTTGACAAGGAAAAGGGATAGAATCCTGATTGATGTAAAAGCCATTCAAAAGTAAGAGGCAGGAGAAAAAAAAAATTTACCTAAAATTTTGAGGCGCCCTTCTAAAATTTATCTCCCTCCTTATTAATCTCCCCGTTGTATAGGGGTTTAGGGAAAAGGGTCATGTATCAATTAGGACCGGCAGGAAATTTCAATTAGCTTTAAGCCCAGTTCAGTAGGTTCTAATTAGCTATGTAGGTGTATGACCGCAAAAATCATATTTTTCAGACAAATTATTTTCCATCTGTTCAATTTTTTGTATTCAATATTATAAACTTTTGAATAAATTTCTTTGATAGTCTGATCAAAGGATAAACAGAGTGGAAGGAAATCGGGAATAATGTTTAAAAAGGACTCAAACGGTTGGTTAAAAAAAAAAAATCTGTTTGGAAGAAAAAGAGAGAATACCTGGAGAAAAAAAAAAAAAAAAAAAAAAAAAAAAAAAAAAAAAAAAAAAAAAAAAAAAAAAAAAAAAAAAAAAAAAAAAAAAAAAAAAAAAAAAAAAAAAAAAAAACAGGTTGCATAGGGTTCACGTCGCACCTGAAGTCAGATGTGTTGCCTGGGAGACGGGATACCATGGAGACCCCCATGCTGCACACCATTGATCTCCCCACTCCAAAGCCCATTTTCTTTGATGTCCTTTTCAGTCCGATTTTAGTGCTTCGTCGAACAAGTTCACCGTCTATTCGATTATTGCCAACCCAAGAAAAAAATTTCCATACGAAAAATTTTTAAACAAAACACGGATTTTACAAATGCAGAAGGTTTTTCTGAACCATTCACCCAAAAAAAAAATTTTTTCCCAGAAAAATTAATTTTACATGAATAATAAAAAAAAAAGTATTTATATATTTTTCAACTTTTATAGAGAGGTAGATTTAAAAATTTAAAATTCAACGAAAAACATGAATATTAAACGTTGTGTCAATAAAAATTTATTTACTTTATAAACAAAGGAAATAAGTTTTGGATTTTAATTTTTTTTTTGTTTATAGCCTAACATTGCCTATATTTTATTTTGGATAATAAGAAAATAAGCGGAAAATAATAGAAAAAAAAGTTGGGTACTCAGCGGGATTCGAACCTACGACCTTAAGGCGACAAGCCCAACACTCTAATAACGCTACATCGCCCTGTCTCCAGTTGGTAGACTGTTGAAAAAGTAAAAGAAAGTAGAAGGTAGAAGAATAGTAGTAACAGAGAAGAGAAATAGGAAAAGGGTAGAAAAAAATTGGGCCCCGCGCGGGATTAGAACCTACGACCTTTTGGTGACAAGCCCAACACTCTAATAACGCTACATCGCCTCTGTCTTCAGTTGGCAGACTGTTGAAAAAGTAAAAGAAGGTAGGAGAATATTAGTAACAGAGAAGAGCAATAGGTAAAGGGAAGAAAAAATAGGGCCCCAAGTGGGATTAGAACCTACGACCTTTTGGTGACCTGCCCAACACTCTACCTATAACGCTACATCGCCTCTGTCTTCAGTTGGTAGACTGTTGAAAAAGTAAAATAAAGTAGGAGGTAGAAGAATAGTAGTAACTGAGAAGAGAAATAGGAAAAAGGTAAAAAAAAAGTTGGGCCCAAGTAAAAGTAGAACCTACGACCTTTGGGTCACTAGCCCAACTCTGCCAACTGAACTATAGAGACCGAGTTGACAGTGTCTTAAATAAATGATTGGTGACCCATAGGTCGAAAGGTCGTAGGTTCAAATCCCACTGGGGGCCTAAATTTTTTTCTACTCTTTATTTCTCCTTCCTAATTTACCAAGTTCGTTATTTAAAACAAAAAAATTATGAATGGGTCTTGTAAGTTAATTTTTGATGAACCACTAAAATACTACAAAAGGGTAAAAGGTCAAAAGTTCACCTTATTGCGTTTATCTTATATGTTAACGAATAAGTTTTAATATAATTTTCAGTCAACGAAACGGGACAAAGGGAACTTTCCCATTCGCGTAATTGCAGCGAAGAAATTGGAGGAATTGCAGCTTTTCTTAAGAATTCCGGAAAGACAAAAAACAATATTAAAACCATAAAATTTAAAAAATCGAAAAAACGAGTTTGTATATAAATTTAGGAGTGTTTAATAAAGCCAAAAGCAATGAAAGTATTTTCTTAACCACAGAAAATTTCCCGTAAATTGGGAGCAAAAAAACTTGTTAAAATTACGGTTTTTACCTTCGTTTAGATCCGATTTTTTTTCTCCTTGATAGCAGACAATCAATAAAAAAATTTAAAAACCAACAATTTTCTTACAAAATTGGAGCATAACGTCGCTGTAGCGGTATAACGGACCGTTAAGCCACCGTTAGGCTATTGGTTAAAAATCTTATCAGATAATATTTTTCATTTTAATAATTTTTTTGCCTCAAGATTCTGAGATAATCCCAAAATATGGAGAGATACTCCTTTTAAGCCCGAAATATTTCTATCTTTAAATTGAAAATCTCTTTTGACCTCAATTATTTAGGTTTAAAAAATTTAAAAAATGCAATTATTAAAATGAATTAAAGTGGTAAATTACATTAAAAAAATTTATAGAAGGATTTTCTTCGTTGGAAGAGCAGAAAAAAAATTTTTTTTTTCTTTTGCTTTCAAGTTGAGGGGTGTTTTTGTTATAAATTTTGCTGAGAAATGGAGTCTTATAGTGAAGGTTGTGTACAGTTGAGGTAAAATAAACCCGGGCATGTTGTATTCTCTCCTTTACCTTTCTCTCATTAAGTTTTATTTATGAAGGGCCCCACCCTTCCTTCACTTCACTTCCCGTCCCTCGCGCCCTTCTCTATCTTCTGTTCCGAGTTATGATAATTTATTACTGATCCATAAAGTAGAGTGCTCTATGAATATGGAAATTGGAGGATGGAAAGGAATTTGGCGAACTCGACACTGACTACCTCATTCATCAAAATGCGGACGCGAAAGCCGGAAGAAAATTTAAACCCCTCAAACTAGGGTTAAATACACTACAAAATATATTCAATGACAAAACTAATCTAGAGCTGGCCACGACAGAAACTTCCTTAAGGGTCCGTTATACCGCTTAATACTACAGCATTTTTTCTTTTAAATTTTGCTCCAATTTCGCGAAAAACTGTAGGTTTTAGGTATATTTTTTCTTCAAAATCTACCTATTTTTCAATTTTGGTTTTTGGGGAAGGGTCTTCCAGACCCTGGAGGGTCAAATCGAATATTGATCTTTAGCGATCACAACTTTGTCTGTGGTGCCGGCCGGCCGTAGCATTTTTTTCCGGAACACTTTACGGCCACAGTTTTCAACCGATTTTCACCAAATTTTCTCTAGTCGGTGAACAAGAAACTGGCGAGGGCGATTTTTGAATTTCAAAAAATGGCGGAGATATGTCTGTTTGAAATTTTAAAAAATTCGCTGCGGCCGAACCGTTGGTCGGATTTTCACCAAATTTGCACCAATTACTCCTTATATTTTATACGAATTTGTTGTGCAAAAAAATTATCTTTTTTTTTTACATTACTTATCATATTATTAGGGAGAAATTTCATATTTTACGCCTTACGAAAGGGACCTCTCTTGGGCAAAAATCACGTTATTTCTACGTTGATACTTAAAAAAATTTTCGAAAAAAAGACTAGGAAAATTTAAAAAAAAAACTTCTCCCTCCTTTATACTTCCCCTCCCTTATACTTCCCTTCCTTATACTTCCCCCTCCGATATACTTCCCCCTCAATTATACCTCCCTTTTTTTTTTTCGATATCTGTTTGTTCCTACGGAATATGAATGACCCTTCCCAGAAAAACTGTGAGGCTAAAACAATAGGTGCAATTTTAAAACCGATAAAAACATGGAAGAATCCAATACCACAACCCTCACGAATTACAATTTGTCTCCATTTTTTTATCCGACTTTGCACTTTTTTTTTTCACCCCACAATTTGTGACTTTTTCCACATAACGAGTTTTCTTCTCTTCCCCTAAAAGGTTATTTTGAAACCCCTCAATTTAAAACCAAATTAATACGTTTCTAATGGGCAAAAGTGGACCCGTTTGTAATATTTATAACGGCGTATTGATCCAGTCTCGGATGGTTAGGGAATGAGGGAGCTCAAAATTTGTTTCCACCATCGCCTCGAGCTGTTTAAAGTTATTGAAACAAACAAAAGGGCTGAAGGGCGCGGGGGATGTCATGTGGGTGGAGAAACACGAAAATTAACCTTTTTTGTAAAAAAGACTTTCATGTGCGAGGATTTCTTCAAGTTTTATTTTGCCTAAAAAAATTATTTAACACTATCCTCACCTAAAGGAATCCTTATAAAAATGCTTGAAACCTTCTAATGTACTATTAGCGTGTTATGCAACTTTTTCCTTCTTTTTTTTCTACATAAAAATTACATACTCCTAATCGTATTTTGACCCTTGAAGAAGTTATTGTGATACCCTCCACGTCGGGTTTTTGGGGAAGGGTCTTCCAGACCCCGAAGGGTCAAATCGAATATTGATCTTTACCAATCTCAACTTTGTCTGTGGTTCCGGCCTGCCGTTCGTACTTTTTAAGGGTACCAAAAAAAAGATAACTAGTCCAAAAACCCGTCTATCGAGGTTATTACAATATCATCTCTTTAGAGTCGCTTTTACCCCGTGTTTTCCGGACACTACCAAAAACCATCCGTCGAGGGTATCACAATAATGTCTCTTTATGGACGTTTTGACCCTACAGGATCCCAAAAAACAGATGGTCCAAAAACCGCCTATCGAGGGTATTACAGTATCGTCTTTTAGAGTCGCTTTGACCGCATGCTTTTCCGTAGACTACCAAAAACCATCCGTCGAGGGTATTACAATATTGTCTCTTAGGGTCGTTAAACAAGAATTTAATTGTACTACCCTACAAATACGGTTTTTGGGACAGTTTTTCTATGTTAAGTTTTTTCGGAAGAGTGGGTTGATCCTCTTTTTTATGTTAAGGAAATTGAGAAAAAGTTAACAGTTAACAGGCTCAAAAATCATTATTATCTGTAAATTTATTTTTTCTCCCAATATAAAATATTATATAAATAAATTGAGACAATGTTTTTAAATAGATTTTTTTTATACGGATAAACCGGTAAAAAAAGCAAGTTTTTTATCCGTAGCCCCGGACTAACTGAAATAAGTTGGGTGTTAAATTGGTTCGAAAACTTTTAAGAGTCTACAATGGACGCTTTTATCCCTTTTAAAATCGATACAAACGGTTTAAGTTGACAACTTTAAGACAAAAAAAAATTTCCATAAGCAGGAAACAACAACATTTTGTCCCACCAAAAGAAAAAAAAAAACTCAAGTATCGACATAATGCGGTTCGCCATAATGCATTTGACCATAAAATAGGAGAAATCGAGAGTTACAGTTCGCCATAAAAAATCTGCAACTCAACATAAAGAAAATCGCCGAAAAAGTTCACCATAATGCATTTTAATATAATAGATCTCGTCAGAGTATACTTGTTGTTTCGCCATAAAACTGTTTCTGTTGCTTGGGCATAATTTATCTCACCATAAACTAGGGAAAGCCAAAGAGCAAGCCTATTTTCGCCGTTAAAACGCATTATGACGAAACGACAAAAAACCTAAAAACTTGATAGTTCACCATAATTCGCACATCCTCGCGAGAGGAAAAAAATTAACCCCCTTGTGTCATAAAACGAGCACATTCTCGAGAGAGGAAACTCTCATAGAAACCGGTCAATGGAGGGTAATACAACAACGTCTATTTGGGAAAATTGAAATCAAGATAGCAGAATTGGCTCAAAGGGGTCCGGAAGAGCATTTCCAAAAATCATCTGTCGAGGGTATTATAATATTTGTCTATCTGAGCCCTAAGGATTATTAAAAACTCTTTCATCATGGAGGACGGGGTTCGATCCCGGGTTGGGTGGAGATTTCAAATTAATATTCTTCCACAAAATCCGTGGATAAATTGGTTAGACCACTCCTCTGTAAAGGGGGCCACGGCAATATAGCGAGAGCCCCGCCTGGGTCAAACACCCCCCCCCCCTCTTTATGGCCCATAAAGCTAAACCAAAAAGAAGAAGAACCGTCTGTCGAGAGTATCACAATAATATTTTTCCCTGCGTCCTTTTCAGATCATTGGGTAGAAAAACTTTTTCATAGGAATTTCTTTTAACATAATTTTGTATAAACAAATCATTAGTCACTTTTCAATGAATTTTTCAAGAGTTTGAATATAAGAGTTGGCATAAAAGAAAAAGGGGAAGTCGAGAAAAGTAAAACTTAACCAATTTAAAGAAAATAAGGGAAGCCTAACAAGCTTGGTGAGTAATACAGTTGTTGGGATGGAAAAAAAAATAAAGAAAATTCAAGTTGAATAAGAAATACAATCCTTTTATACTCATCTTTTATATTTTCGATCGAGGTTAAAAAATTAATTTACGATTAAAAGGTTTTGGATTAATTAAATACTTGAAGGTGTAGTTTGAGAAAATGAGAAGGGGATGAAAGAGGTGGGTATAAAAAAAAGGGAGAAAAAAAAGGTTCAATGTCTGTAGGTGGGAAGGAAGGAATTTAATTACTGGGTAGTGGAGGTGGCCCCATTATTACGGCTGTTATAGGAGGCAGAAGGTCTTCGCTTTCCTCAAAAACCCCTTTCGCCGGACCTTTCCATCCCTTCTGACTCTCATCTCGTAAACTCAGGGAGCCTACGCTTCGACAAATCAATATTAGGGTCGGGGGAGAGCCCCACATACTCCGACTCCCTCGTTAATATTCCCCGACCGAATCGCAAAACGGCCACTTACAGAGACCGATACTCGAATTCTCATTTAGAAACTCGGATACGTGTGGTTCTCTGAAGGACCCTTTAACTTCCTTTTCTAAAGTGTACTCGGATTGTTTTTCTTTTATTGCTCTTTGCTTTCAAAAGGAATTTAAAACATTTTTTATTTAAATATAAAGAGGTGAGAGGGTTACAACGACCGGTTTCGGCGTAGTTCGCCTCTTCAGGTGCACTATTAACTTAGTGTATGGGGAGATTCTCCGCCAAAATAGCGAGGAAATTGCTTTGAATCTGGAGAGAAAAACTCCCAAAATCCCCAAAAAAAGGTGGTATATGTCCATTTTGACGAGAAAAACTTCTGGAAATCTTAAAAAACTAGGAGAATGACTGAAATTTAAGAAAAAAAGAGTTTTTGGGTTGAGAAAACGGGAGAACACCGCTCAACATTACGCATTCCGCCCAAAAGCAGTTGAACATAAAAAATCTGTAGTACACCATAATGCGTTTCGGCAAAACGAAATTGAACATTAAGCTCTCAAAAGTTCAAAAATTTTGAGCATAATGCATTTCAACATAATGCGTTTCGCCATAAACCATTTTTTCAATAAATGCAAGTCGGCATAAAAATAGTGCAAGACACCATAACACTTCTTGCCATAAAAGCCTCTCTTTAAACTTTTTGTTTCGCCATAAAACTGTTTTTGTCGTTTGAGCATAATACATCTCACCATAAGAGCAAGCGTATTTTCGCCGTTTAAAACAAGATTATGTCGAACGACAAAAACCTTAAGCTCACTATAAACTAGGAAAAGCAAGCAGGCAGCCAATGGGATCAGCTCGTTTTATGACACTAGGTGGTTAATTTCTTTTCTCCCCCGAGGATGTGCTCGTTTTATGACACAAGGGGGTTAATTTTTTTCCCCTCGCGACGATGGGTTTCCAGACCCAGTGGATGAAAATTATTTCAATGAGATTTTAATTTACTATTAAAGGGCCTAGGAAAAAAAAATATTGTGATACCCTCGACAGATGGTTTTTGTAAATGCATTTCCTGTCCCCTAGGAGTCACTTTTAAAGATACGATTTCAACTTTTTCAAAGAGAAGTTCTTGTTTTACCCTGCATGAACGGTTTTTGGAAGAGGGATTTCCAGACCCCGGTAGAGAAAAAATGACATTTTAATAATCATTAGGACTCAGAAAAATATTGTAATACCCTGGACAGATGGTTTTTGGAAATGCTCTTCCTGACAAAGACAATTGAGGCGCTCCGGGTACGAAGGGCGAACTCAAAATCGGACAAATTTTTTTTTTCATTTTCAGATTCTAGACCTCTTGGTGAATACACCCATATAATTTTTATGTTGAGTTCACCCTTTTTCCCCTTTAAATACGTAAAAACCGATATGCGGCAAAGCTCTAATTGCTGTAACTGAGCGGGTACGAAGGGCGAACTCCACATCCTAGTCCACAACCCCCACTCCTTTTCCCATTCCAGGGCATGACTTTTCTGTTGAGTTCGCTCGTAACATAAAACTTTAAAATGCGAATATCTCGAAACTTCGTTTTGTTGAGTTCGCCCTTCGTACCCGGAGCGCCTCAATTTTGCTACCTTGATTTCAATTTTCCCAAATAAACGTTGTCGTATTAACTCTCTATTGAACCTTCAATCAGGGACTTTAGCCTATTCACGCCGTTTTGTGTGGTCTTTCTGGAAAAATAGATTTATTTTTACTACTTCTACATTTATAATGAAAAAAAAATTTAATTAAGTTAATGATCTTTCTCACAAATTTCTCAAAAAATAGTCATGAACCCTGTATAAAATATTAAAAATGTGCTTTGCCTCGTTATCCCCTCCCCTTTTTATTTTTAGGACGAAACCTAGTACAGGGTTAGTTCAAAGCATTCATTATCTCTTTTAATTACTTCTCTAACCGGACGAGTTCTTCAGATGTGAAAACAGTTTCAATTTACACTTCGTAATTCTCCCGGGGAAACTTTTCTGAGAAAACACCGCCGCCCTTCTTCCAGGAGAGGCAAAGGTTTCTAGAAGAGTTGATAAGTAGGTACGGAAAGAAGGGGCTGATAATTAGAAACTTGACGAAAACTCGCGTTATTTTATTTAAAGAAAAGTCCTTCGAAAAACTTAAATCCATTTAAAATATATATAAAAAAATACGTGTTTTTAAAGAATTACTTCCAGCATATCAACGTCAGGATTTATGTCAGAAGAGAAATCCAGGAGATCCGAAATTCCAACGGGCATCCTAATCAAAGCTAAACGTCAGGATCCCATTTCCAATTAAAAAGTCGGGAAATGGATTATTTTATAGTTTAGGAAGAAGAGAAAACGAACACCGTTCAGCATTTCATTCTAAAGCAGTTGAACATAAAAATCTGCATTCGACATAAAAATCTGTAGTTCACCATATTGCATTTTGGCATAATGCAGTTGACATAAAGCATAAAAAAGTTCAAAAATTTTGAGAATAATTACAACATAAAGCCTTTCGTCATAAACGACTTTTTCAATAAATGCAAGTTGACATAAAAAAGTGCATGTCACCATTACGTTTCTCACCATAAAAGCCTCTCTAACTTGATGTTTCGCCATAAAACTGTTTTTGTCGTTTGGGCAAATTACATCTCACCATAAGGGACGGTAAAAGAACAGGCCTACTTTCGCCGTTTAAAACGCGATTATGGCGATACGACAAAAACCTTAAAACTTGACAGTTCACCATAATGCAATTCTTCATAAAGCATCTCACCATAAGCTAGGAAAAGCAAGCAGGCAGCCTCAGTTTTATGACTTAGGGGTGTTAATTTATTTCCTTTAGCGAACATCTGCGAATTGCAACAAGTTCTTTAGAAGGTTCCTTTATGTTCAACTGCGTTATGTTGAAACGACATGTGTTAAATATCTTCTTTATGGTGAGATGTATTATGGTCAAATGCATTATGGCGAACCGCATTATGTCGACACGTATACACTCGGCGCTTACCGAAATTTTATTATATTAATTAACACTGTTCATTAATATTCCGCTGTGAAAATCGTTTCGGACATTTTATATCCCTGGGGCCCAGAGTACGACGTGTTAAAACAGTTATCCAGGGCGGCTCCTGGGGGGGGGGGGGGGATCGACCTAAGCTTCAACAATATTTTTCGAAAATATAATTGTTTTTTAATTAAAATTCAATGTTATTTAAAATTTGCATTTTTTTAAAAATTCCGAAATACAATAATAACGTTCGGAATAATTGAAAACGTGGAAAAAATTTTAATTAGAAACATAACGTGGTAGATTGGTGGGTGAAGTCGACCACCGAACCATTTTATTTCCAAAAATCAAATTTAATTTAAAATCAAATTTTAAACTTTGACCTTCTGCAATACGGCCCCGAACTTTTCAAAATTTCAAAAAACCGTCTGTCGAGGGTATCACAATAACCTATTTTCGAAAAAGTTCAAAAAATCTTCAATACATTAAGGGAAAAAACGAGAGACCTAATTTTCATAACACCCACCTAAAAAAAAAAAAAAACACTAAAAAACAAAATTACTCGAAAAGCGCACTGAATAAATTTTAATCAAATTAAAAATTGGGAGTTAACAAAATATAATAATTGATCAAACTTTATTCAATTGATTAAACAATAATTAAAATGTCAAATGCAATGAGTTCTTTCACAATCAAGAGAAAGTGGGAGGAAAATAAAAAAATCATTTTATTGTGCTTTCACCATTTTATTGTGAATTGCTAATTTCTAAGTAAGTCTGAATAAATTTTTAGAATCAAAGGATTTTTTAGTGATTAATTTGTAGTGTTTATTCAACTGTTTAAATTTAATAATCATTAGGATGTCAAGGTATAAGAGAAAGCGATAGTAGGAGAATATTAAATTGGCGCTTTGCTCTGGAGCTATCAAAATGAAAATTGCGGTTTTTATATTTGCGTTTGTAATTACTTTGGTAGTTTGCGGAGAAATCCCTCATAGCGAGCCGCGTTGGATCCCTTTGGATGTTCAAAGCGAAGGTAATATTGTTTCCTACCTGTATTTTAATAACTTTTTATTATCAGCGGATGCGAAAAAACGTGGTTTTTGGGATGATGCGGTGAACAGCATGAAAGATACATGGAAGGACTCCGTCAATAATATCAAAAACTATACGAAAGAGTATACGAAAGAGGTCCAGGCGAGTATCGATAATGCCAAAAATGAGCTTGATAAAATTGGAAAGAATTTGGGGAAGAAGTTTGATGGAGTGAAAAATGCTGTGGAAAAAATATCAAAATATCTGACCGAAACTACCAAATTCGACTGTAAAAGTAAAGAGTGCGAACTGTGCTTTAACGTCCCCACAGGTGTCGATTCCGACAAAAAAAGCGAAGGTAACAATAATACAAATATGAAAATAAAAATCACTTCATTTTTTTTAAAGCTTGCGTAAATATTAAACTGGACGTTGACAACTATGGAGTAAATGGAGCGATTTTGTTTGACGACAAAGTTATAATTCAAAGAGCGATATCCGGTAAGTTCATTTTTAGGGATAAAAATTAATTTAGAGGAGAAAAGAAGAAAGAGTTAAGTCCCCAGCTTACTGGGTAAAAGGGAGAATTAGGGTTGAATAAGTGCAGGCTACCTCAATGTCAACCAGTCTTCCTGGATAGGGTAAAGGGATGAAGAAGAATAAGTTTTATTTTGCTAAAAAACTGATAATTTTTTCAATTTTTTTTCTTTTTTGCTGCAATCCTAGGATAAGCAATCGGAACTAAACGAAGCTAAAACTGTAGTTTTATCAAGTTTTTTTTGCTCCCAATTTCCAATAAATTGACAGTGGTTAGGATAAAAATTTCCTAAGTTTTTATCGTTATTAAACACTCATAAATTTAAACAAAAACTCATTTTATCCATTTTTTGTATTTTGACTAAGAAAATAGACGTTTTTTTCTGATTTTCTCATTTTTATGATTTTTGAAAAAAAAAATCTCTTATATTCAAGTAAATAAATTTATTCTGAAGCCAAATTAAAACAAACAAACACTTTTAAAAAATCAACAGTTTTCTCGCAAAATTGGAGAGAAATTTGAAAGAAAAGAGCCGCGGTATTAAGCGGTATAATGGGCCCTTAAAGATGGAAAAAGAGGTTCGAATCCCACTGGGAGACCAAATTTTTTAACTTCCTTAAAGAAGTTATTGTGATACCCTCCACGTAGGGTTTTTGGCGAAGGGTCTTCCAGACCCCAGAGGGTCAAATCGAATACCGATCTCAACTTTGTCTGTGGTTCCGGCCGGCCGTCCGTCCGGAAAAAAAAGTTGACAAAAATATTTTAAGAAAAGCGCTAATTTAAAGAAGAAAACTTAGACAATTTTTCGAAAAAAACTCGGAAATTTTTTGAAAAAAAACTTGGAAATTTATTTGAAAAAACTCGGAAATTAAATTTAAAAAAACGGAAAATTTTTCGGAAAAAAAATTCGGAAATTTTTTCAACCTTCTCTATACCTGGAAGGTACCTCGATACCTCCGCTATGCTCCCCTCCGTTATACTTCCCCCCGTTATACTTCCCCCTCCTATATTGTTACTTCAGGAAGTATTTTAAAGAAGCTCTTTAAACTAGTGCTTTTCTAATCTCTTCTCCCTCATTTATCCGCCTAAAATTTTGAAAAAAACATTACTTGGTAAATTGGTCACCAACAATTTTTTTTTTTTTTCAGCAAAAATCCAGGATCTATGTGTATACCTATGCCCGGCATTCCAACTCTGCAAATGTGCGTTAGACCGTATGAACCGGAGTTAAATATCAAGAAAAGGGAGTTTAAAATTTGCCTGGACACAACTATGGATGCATTTTCTAAAGAGCTGATCAGAATCGACCTCAATTGCTTCCTCGTCGAGAAGGGAAAAGATTTTTATCTCGCCCGTCCGAAAGGAGCTCCAAAAAAGGCCCTCATCAACTTGGACGTTGGAAAACTCGTGCCGAACTTTGATCAAAAAAAGAAACTTGCAAAATAAATCATCCATCTTTGTCTATTGATAACCCAAAGATAGGGAAACCCTGATGGGGTTTTGAGGCTTACACATTAATAGATATAAACAATAATCGGGAGACAATTATTAGTTTGAGGCGTGATCCGATTGGATTAAGGCTTCTATTGAAATCTCGTCGTCCGATATAGGAGGCGGGGGTCCCTTTATTTGCTTTATCGGCGACTTGCTTTACATTGAACAGTTTCCGCCATATCGGACGCCCCTATAATCATTTTCAAACTCCCATCTAATTAAGATAATCGAATATTTTCAAACAATCCTACTCGTATAGTCATAATAACGTCTTGACATAATTCCGTTATAAAATGGAGGAGAAAGAGGATTTTAGAAGCATAGAAGTAGTATTGAAGTTTTTGTTTGTGTAAACGAAAATTCAATATAAATATGAAAACAAATAAGCCGCTTATCATTTGGAGGAAATAACCAATCGATGGAAGCTTTTCATGTAGTGTTTAGTGTTTTAAATCCTCGAAAAGCAATTTTGAAAAATGATTCATAAAAAAACAATTTTTAAATAATGATTGGAACAACCACCAAGGTGAGCAATGGGGGGCCGACCCAAGTTCCTTTCTTCCCTGAAAGGAAACCAAGGCAATATGGCGAAAGGTGCCTCCTCCTCCCCCCCCCCCCCCACCCAAGAAAACCGATAATTATTCCAAGAGTTCTTAAAAATTTTCTCAACCTCAAGAATTGTTCACAATTCCAACCCCCCCCCCCCCCCCACAAAAAAAAAAGAAAGGAGAGAAAAAAAAGAGAAAAAACCTGGAAATTCTCTAAAAGGGGCGATTTAATGGGGGGAAAAATTTAAAATCCCAAAAATGGCAGTTTTTTAGATAAAATATCGAAGAAAATTCATCAAATTCTGAGTTTTTTGGGCTAAAAACGAAGTAAAAGCTTAAAAACCCTTTCAAAATGGAGGTTTTTAGACTAAAAAGAAAGGCAAATACTTAAAATCCTGAGAACAGGGAAGTTTTTTAGATAAAGCGTCGAGGAAAATAAGATAAATCCAATAAAAGAGGGTTTTTAAAAAATAAACAGAAGGAAACACTTAAAAATCCAATGAAACCTGATTAATTTAACAGAAATTTAGGAAAACGCGAGAAAATCCGGAAAAACGAGGGTTTTTTGGGAACAAAAAGTTGAAAAAATCTTCTGAGGCCCTTTAAAAAGGGTGTTTTTCGGACAAAAGAGTGAGGGAAACCCAAAACTTCAGTAAAAAAAAGGGATACTAAAATCAAAAGTTTCAAATTCCTCCACAAAAGTTCATTTTCCCAGAAAACCAAGTCAACAAACCACGTTTCATGAGGTCTAGGGTTCAATCCTCGACTTCAAAATTATTTCACAACAAACACACATTTTAAATTGCACTAATTTTTAAAGAAAAAATTATGATAATTTTTAAAAAACAGAAAGTAGATAAATTTTAAATAATATGAAAAGTGAAAAAGAAAAAAATTTCAGTCAATTATCTTAACGTCGTTTGCGCGCCTCACTATTTTGGGAAATGGGTTCGATTCTAGATTTTTTTTTTAAAGATGTAGGTGAAAAATAAAATTCATTGTGCATTTTTAATTTTGAAAAAAAAAAATTTATAAAAATGAGAAATAAAAATAAGTTGTATGAATAAAATTAAGATTGAGGTAGAAAAGAAAATAATTTATTTAAAAGCAGATAAAATAGGGAGTATATAATTGATAAAAGCTTACCATGTAAGACAATGTGCGGGGTATGTGATGTGGTGGGGGGTTGGGGGTCGCTGAAATAGACAGATAGACGTTATGGAGAATGGAAGCCTCGGACTGCCGACACCCTGACTACAGAGTGGCGCTCTTCATTCGGTGACCCCCGTTTTCCGCCCCCTCCGTTCCCGTAGAGCGCATGATCTGTAGGGCGCGCGCGGTGGCGTACGTTTCGAGAGGCGAAAACCCCCCGCCCGAAAAAGGATAACGGCCCACAATCCGACGACCATAAATAATACTTTATGAGATTTATAGTTTTAAGGTCTTTCCTCCCCCTTAACCCATATGCAACCCTCAAAAACGTGTTGTGATGTTCAGTTGATTACCTCCACCCAGACAAAGACTCTCAACTTTACCCATATTCCATCCCAATACCGAAAATTTTCTTTCCAACATTCAAAATCCATCAGACAATTTTTTTTGGGTTGGGAAACATGATTTTCCGGCGTTTTCTTCCGTTGAATGGCTGGGTCTATTGTTTATTGCTTTTATTGTTTATTGTTTTCTATTGTTTATTGCATCGGGGGGTACGACGTATGTAAACATGTTTCTTTATATTTAACTGATGACTCTTCGAACCTAACTGCACACTTTTTATTGTTTCACCCAGGTGGGGGAACAATCCCACCCTTTTCTGTGGGGGAACAATCCCCACCCTTTTCTGTGGGGAACGATCCCCACCCTTTTCTTTGTGTGTGGGGGAGTGTAATACCGCAACACTTCTTTATTTTGGCCCAAAAAATTCCTTTTTTGGAGAATTTTCGGGCGTTTTTCTCCGAATTTTTTGAAAAAACCTCCCATTTTACAAGACTTTTTCAATTGAGAATATCATAATTCTCCTCCGTTTTTCGAAATTCAAAAATCGCCCTAATTAGTTTCTTGTTCATCGACTAAAGAAAATTTGGTGAAAATCGATTGAAAACTGTGGCCAAAAAGTGTTGCAATTTAAATTTTTCTAGGATTTTGACCAAGAAACCTGAATTGTGGGCGTTTTCTTCAGTTTTTGTCAAATAACTCCTTTTTTAAATGAACTTTCGGGCGTCTCCCTTCAGTTTTCCGATGATCCTCCCCTTTTAATTTTATTTTCAACCCCTTTAAATCTCCCTTTTTTCGGTATATCCAGCGTTTTTGACGGACCTGTTTTCTAGATTTGAATGATTCCCTTTTATCTGAGAACCTCAATTTTTAAAATGGAGTTTAATTTGAGAGATATTGGGAATATTGGGAGTATTTCAATCTCTTTTAATAGAAAGGCTTACATTTCTATTAGTGGTTAAAGAGTATTCACCGTCGATTTTTAGATAATTAAAATGTATTTATTCAGAAGCTCGTATATCCGTGGGCGGTGGTTCAAGTAAGGGATTAAAATGAAATAATTGAATACCGGAGTTTCAATCAGAGATCATTAAAAAGCTATCAAATATTTATCCGGGTGCGGGAACAACAGAAAAGGGTAATCCGTAACCAATCGACCTTATTTCGGGAGCGGGAAACGCGGCTTTCCCTTCAGGGCAAACGACAAACTCGCTTAAAACCACACAAGAGAAGTTCAACAAAAGTTTCCTCCTTCACGTCGAAGAGCGTCATATAGAGTAGTGCGTAATCATATCACTTGTGATTATGATTAAGATTACGATTGCGAATCATAATATTTTATTGACAATTTTAAATCGTATTTTTTAAACGAATTTTTTCACTTTTGACAATATTTCTACACAATTTTAGCAATATTTCTGGTAGTTTTTCTTGGTTTTTTCAGACAGAGAAACCCAAATTTCACAGGATTTTGAAGAGTTTTCCTCGCCTTTGGAACGGAGAAACCCCATTTTCATCAGATTTTTGGGAGTTTCCCTAGGGTGTTTTTTTATTTACAGAAACACCATTTTCCCAGGATGGGTAAGAAAACTGTAAGATTGGTTATTTACTACATAGAAACCAATTTTTAAGTGATTTTCCGTAGTTTTCTCGGCTTTTGAACAGAGAAACATCATTTCTACACGATTTTCAGGAGTTATTCTTATTGTTTTTTGCCAAATAAACCCATTTTTTCTTGTTTTTCGTAGTCCCTTGGCTTTTGAGCAAAGAATCCCCATTTTATAGGACTCTCAGCAGTTTTCTCTGCTTTTGAAAGAGGAAACCCCATTGTTACAGGATTTTCGGAGTTTTTCCTCGGCTTTTGAAAAGAGTTACCCCATTTTTACGCGATTTTCAGAAATTTTTCTCCTTTTTCGACAAATAAACCCCATTTATATATGGATTTCCGTAGTCCCCTTGGCTTTTCCTCATTTTCATTGGAATTTCATGATTTTTCCTCGGCTTTTGAACGAAAAAACCCCATTTCTACACGATTTTTAGGAGTTTTTTTTCTTATTGACAAATATGTAAACCCATTTTTACATAGTTTTCCGTAGTCCCCTTTGCTTTTGAGCAAAGAATCCCCATTTTATGGGACTTTAAGCAGTTTTCTCTGCTTTTGAACGAGGAAACCCCATTGTTAAAGGATTTTCAGAGTTTTCCTTTGCTATTGAACAAAGAAACCCCATTTTTACACGATTTTCATGAGTTTTTCTTCTTTTTTTACAAATAAACCTCATTTTTACATAGTTTTCCGAAGGAGTCCCCTTGGCTTTGAGCAAAGAATCCCCATTTTATGGTACTTTTATGAGTTTTCCTCGGCTTTGAACGGAAAACCCCAATTCTACACGATTTTCAGGAGTTTTTTTTTTTTTTGACAAATATGTAAACCCCTTTTTTACATGGTTTTCCGCAGTCCCCTTGGCATATGAGCAAAGAATCCCCATTTTTATGCTACTTTCAAGAGTTTTCCTCGGCTTTTGAACAGAAAAACCCAATTTCTACACGATTTCAGGAGTTTATCTCCTTCTTTTTGACAAATAAACCGCATTTTTCCTCTTTTTTCGGTGTCCCCTCTGCTTTTGAACAAAGAATCCCCATTTTTATGGGAATTTCATGAGTTTTCCTTGACTTTTGAACGGAGAAACCCATTTCTACACGATTTTCATGTGTTTTCCTCCTTCTTTTTGTCAAATAAACCCCATTTTTACATGTTTTTCCGTAATCCCTTCGGCTATGGTACTTTCAGAAGTTTTCCTTGGCTTTTTAACGGAGAAAACCCATTTATTTTTGGGAATTTTCTCGGTTTTTTGACCGAAAAACAACATTTTCAAAGGATAGTCTGTGGTTCTATAGAAATTGTGGTCTCCCACCGAAATTGAACTGTAAAAGGTGTCCGCTTGCTAAAAACTGTGAGAATCCCTGCCTTAATTAAAATTTACAATATCAACGTTAAGGGCTGGTGAATAATAAAAATTTACAGGGGCAATTAAACGTTTAATGTGCGAGGGTGTTGAAGGACGATGGTAAAACAAAAAAAAATTACAACCCATGTATTTCCCAAAGGAAACGTCGATTCCAATTCTCCCTTCATAAACCTCGTTTTTCGCGTTTCTGTATTTCACAGTTTTTTTTCCGGGATGTTTCTATCGAAAATGATTTACAAAACCGATTTTGATTTATGTTAAAACTCAGAATGTGGTAAAAAAACAAAGAGATTGAAAGAGGTTAAGGTGGTTAGAAGGAAAGTCTTCTATAATCCTCACAAAATCCCGGCGTCATATGAAGGTAATGGTTCCCAAAGCTCCCTTTATCTTTCCTGCATCACTCAAACCCCCTTCGGGACTACGCAACAGGCTCGAAACTCCATTTAGGTAAGAAAAAAATTTTTTTTAAATATTCATTTATAATTAGAGTTACAGAGAACTCAAAACTTTTCCCGGTTTTCATGTTGCCAGGGGAGGGCACGAAAATCCCTCAGAAATAGGGTTTCTTTATCCAAAAGACCAGGAAAACTGCCGAAAATTCTGTAATAAAGCGGTTCCTCTGTCCATAACATCGCGGTAAATCAAAAAAATTCCAAATAACTAAAGAATAACTTCCGAAAATCTTTGAAATCACTGACATATCCAGACTTTTTAATCACAGCAGGATAACAAGGATTGAGGATAAAATCCACACCTTTCTTCTTCCTCTTCGGTTTGAAGATTTAAAAGGCAGTGATTTTTTACGTTTCGAAGATTTAGAAGGCATTGGATTTTAACGTTTTGAAGAAATAGAAGGCGGTGGATTTTATCGTTTTAAAGATTTGGACGGCTGTGGATTTTATCGCTTTGAAGACACGGAAGAAAGTTCCTATAGGGTTTCTTTGTCCATAAAACCTGGAAAACTACCGAAAAGTCTGTAATAGAGGGGTTTTTCTGTCCATAACAACACTGTAAATCAAACGAAATTCCGAAAAACCAAAGAAAAACTTCCGAAAATCTTTGAAATCACTGAATTAAGGAGGATAACACTGATTGAGGGTAAAATCCATAGCTTTCTTCTTTTTCTTCGTTTTAAAGATTTAAAAGGCAGTGGTTTTTTACGTTTTGAAGATTTAGAAGGCATTGGATTTTAACGTTTTGAAGATTATGAAGGCTGTGGATTTCATCGTTGTGAAGATTTAGAAGGCAGTGGATTTGATTGTTTTTAAGATTTGGAAAGCTGTGGATTTTATCGCTTTGAAGATATAGAAAGCTGTGGATTTTTAAGTTTTGAAGATTTAGAAGGCACTAGATTTTATCGTTATTAAGACACGGAAGCTAAATTCCTGAAAATCCCTTAAAAATAGGGTTTCTTTGTCCAAAAAACCAGGAAAACTACCGAAAATTCTGTTTTAGAGGGGTTTTCCTGTTCTGTGGTAAATAAAACAAAATTCCAAAAAACCAAAGAAAAACTTGCGAAATTTTTTGAAATCACTGAATTAAGGGATAACAATTGTGTTTTGACCTTTTTTTTTTTGCTTCCTTAAAGAATATATTGTTTTTCCCTCCATGTATGGTTTTTGGGGAAGGGTCATCCAGACCCCGTAGGGTCAAATCGATCTACAGCCTCAACTTTGTCTGTCCGGCCGGCCGGAGGGACGGCGGGTCGGATTTTTTTTGTTTAATTTAGCAACGAGAATGGTTCAACTATGTCTTCCGGACGAATAAATTAGAACGATGTTTGACGAGCGGATTAAACGAAAAGGGCCTGTCGAAAATCCGTAAGGGTCTGAAGCATAAAATAGAACGCGCGGTTACATGGGTCATTAAGTTTGTGTGAGTTGTGCTTAAGCTTTATGTGTACGCCCTTCCAAACTAATGGATCCACTTTAAAGATAATTTAAGGGCATCGGATCTTTTTTTATGAGCACAATAATTCACCTTTTACGAGCATCGAGTCTTTAATAAAAAGAAATAATTGAGAAATTATAACGGATAATAAAATCGTTTATGACTTCATAAAATAATATGTCAACTTTATTTATGTTGGTAGTGATTCTATGAGAAACGTATATTTCACAAATATAAAACGTTCATCTGGCTACGACGGGGGATTTTTAAAAAAAATTCTAGCCACCAAAAATGAATTTTCGCAGCCAAAATACCTATTGTTTAATGAAAAACAAATAATAATATAGCAATTATAATTAAAACAAAAGTTTAATTTATAGATGAAGTAGAAAATTAGTGTATAAAATCGGTGGTTATCATACTTCAAAAATGGATAAAATAAACGTTTTTGTTTGTTTTTCACGTCGACACAGTTATTTTCGTTCCAAAAAGGTCAAAAGGTCACGGTCGACCCGGGTCAACGTCAAAAAGGTTAAAGTTAAAAATAATATAAGGAGGGTCTTCGCTTCATTAGAAGCATTGTTCGGTTAAGGTTCTGAGAGCCACAGACCACATAGCAATCATCACATCCTATTACTGGAAATTCGCCCTTCTCCCCAACACGGTTATAATCTAAATACACAATTTCTATCATGAAATTCAATCGAGCTCTTAGTACAGAACAGAGCATACGATTATAATCGTAATCATATTATTTTTTATTATGATTTCCGATATGATTATGATTATCTAAGAACGCGGTAGCTTTCCGCCTCGCCGAACAAAACGCGACCGAAAGCGAAGAAGAATCTTCAAAACGATAAAATCCACAGCCTTCTTCTTCCTCTTCGTTTTGAAGAATTAAGAGGCAGTGATTTTTTAGGTTGTGAAGAATTAGAAGGCATTGGATTTTAACGTTTTGAAGATTTAGAAGGCAGTGGATTTTATCGTTTTGAAGATTAACTTGAATAAGTTATTGTTTTACCCTCACTTATTCTTGATTATGATTACCGATATGATTATGATCAGTTAAGAACGCGGCAGCTTTCCGCCCCGCCTAGCAAAACACGACCGAAAGAGAAGATGAATCTTCAAAACGATAAAATCCACTGCAGCCTTCTTCTTCCTCTTCGTTTTGAAGATTTAAAAGTAAGTTGTTTTTATAGGTTTTGAAGAATTAGAAGGCATTGGATTTTAACATTTTGAAGATTTAGAACGTAGAAGGCAGTGGATTTTATCGTTTTGAAGATTTGGAAGGCAGTGAATTTTATCATTATGAAGATTTGGAAGCCTGTGGATTTTATCGCATTGAAGATTTAGTAGGATGTAGATTTTATCGTTGTGAAAATTTAGAAGGCAGTGGATTTATACGTTTTGAAGATTTGGAAGGCTGTGGATTTTATGGTTTTGAAAACAAACAAAACGATAAAATCCACAGACTTCTTCTTCCTCTTCGTTTTGAAGATTTAAAAGGCAGTTGTTTTTTAAAGTTTTGAAGAATTAGAAGGAATTGGATTTTAACATTTTGAAGATTTAGAACGTAGAAGGCAGTGGATTTTATCGTTTTGAAGATTTGGAAGGCAGTGAATTTTATCGTTATGAAGATTGGAAGCCTGTGGATTTTTACGATTTGAAGATTTGGAAGGCTGTGGATTTTATGGTTTTGAAGACACGGAAGAAAATTCCTGAAAATCCCTTAAAAATAGGGTTTCTTTGTCCAAAAAACCTGGAAAACTACCGAAAATTTTGTAATTGAGGCAATTCTTAACCGATTTTCACCATTTCTAATATTTTGAAAGAAATTTGGCGCATTCGAATTAATTTCTTAGAAATTTTTGTGGTAGGGAGAAATGTGAGACGTTCACCACGGCTAGAGGGACATCCCTCGTGCAGACAGTCCATTTTTCTACCTGAAAAATTTTATGCAACTGATTTGAACGAAATTTTCACACAATATTCTCGAGAGTGATTTTTAAATTTAAAAAAAAAATAGCGGAGGCATGTCCTTAAAAATTTTAAAAACTGCTCTGCCGTACCTTTAGTCGGATTGGTCCCCCATGAAAATCAGAGAAAAAGAATAAAAATTTTAGAAAAAAAATAGAAATTTTTATTTATCCACGATAGAAAAACTTTTAGAGAATAGGTTCATATTTCGTTGGAAAACTGTTTGAAAAAGAAGCAATTTTGAGAGGAGTACTGTGTAAAAAGTTTGTTACTGACAGAACCGCCTGCTCAGAACGGAAAGCGCTCTTTTGTCCCGAACACAAAGATATCTTCGTGAAAAGATCCCTTAAGCTTTAATGCACTTAGCTTCCTCATATATGAATTTGTTCTAATTCTCAGATCAATATAATCTCCACAAGCAACATTTTTTTTCCCCCGCTCTGGTCGGCCATTGAAAGCGCTTTGAGTTAGAAGGGAGGGAAATTTGCGGAGTGTAGTATGTTAATAAGGCCAGGAGAATGGCTTGTTCGTAGAGGAAGATCCGTTCTCAAACGAGAGGCGTGGCCACCCTTTGAGTTTCTGCCAGGTATTTCGCAGTTGTACTATCCACAAACCTTCCAAACTGAACGGTAAACATTTTACGTAAAGCACCAAAAACTCGAAAAAATTTTACAAAAATTCTTCTTTCGACAATATCGAACCAACAGGTCAAGCAGCTGCACACGTTTCATAGTCGATCTAGCGCAAGGAAATTCCTCTTTTATTCTGAGAAATAGAGCGGAAATCTCTCCTCCCTTGTACTTTCAACTCTGGGAGAAAAGTTTAAAATGTGTTTAAATAATGGTTTTTATCCCGACCTACGGTGACCCGGTGACCAGCTGGGTCAGGTCGTGCTAAAAAGTAAACAAGTCTGTCAGATCCGTTTTCAATAAGTCAACATACATTAAAAGTATTAGTCTCGAGAACTTCGCGCTAAAAGGGATTTTCTGATAGAAAAAAAAGTCTTCTACTTCGCAAAAGTAAATCTGAGCGTTCTGCCCCGCCAAGCGTTATAAAATATTGCTACTACAGATACTGATTCTAGATATGATAAGATTAAAAGCGCCTTGCCCTATCACGTTCACCCTCAAGTTGGCAACCCTGAGTGCTTTACAACCTCGAAGACACAGCAACCGTATAATCTAACTCATAAAATGTTGTGCTGGCAAAGCTGATGGTCTGAAACCATCCCTAACCATCCCTAACTACAGAGACTGATTTCTAGATAAGATTAAAAGCGCCTTGCCTAAACACCCCGTTCACCATCAAGTTGGCAACCCTGCGTTCTTTACAACCTCGAAGACACAGTAACCGTATAATCTAACGCTTAAAATGTTGTGCTGGAAAACCTGATGGTTGGAACCATCCCTAACTACAGAGACTGATTCTAGCTAAGATTGAAAGCGCCTGGCCCTATCACCCCGTTCACCATCAAGTTGGCAACCCTACGTGCTTTACTACCTCGAAGACACAGTAACCGTATAATCTAACGCTTAAAATGTTGTGCTGGCAAACCTGATGGTCTGAAACGATCCCTAACCATCCCTAACTACAGAGACTGATTCTAGATATGATAAGATTAAAAGCGCCTCGCCCTATCACCCCCGTTGTTGGCAACCCTGCGTGCTTTACAACCTTGAAGACACAGTAGCCGTATTATCTAACGCTTAAAATGTTGTGCTGGCAAACCTAACCATCCCTAACTACAGAGACTGATTCTAGATATGATAAGATTAAAAGCGCCTCGCCCTATCACCCCGTTGTTGGCAACCCTGCGTGCTTTACAACCTCGAAGACACAGTAACCGTATTATCTAACGCTTAAAATGTTGGCAAACCTAATGGTCTGAAAGCACCTTCGGGGTTTCAGCATTTCTCTGGGGATCCTGAAACACCAGGGACTGGGAATCGAACCCACGAACTTTGAATAACTGGGGCCCGCTGCGTTAATCCTCTTGGCCACTCTGGTGGCTGATAAAATTCTTCCTGTATTCTATCGCCACGAAAATCTTTTGATACTTTTCATTTATGAAGACGTGACTTTTCAATTTAAAGAGTGTTAAGATGAAAAGGGTGAGGAAAAGTGAGTTAAATAAAATGTGAAGAAAAGGAGTAAAAGAGAGAAGATAAATTGGTTCATCAGGTTGAGAAGTAAGCACTCCCATGGCTATCAGTCCACTTTTCCTTTCTAACCAGACAGACCTCTTATTCTTCCACTCTGATCGCTTCGTCGAAGTACGTCATTTGTTTCAATTATCGGTTTTCCCAGATGAAAATTTTGACTTTTTTTTCGTTGAAAAGGCGCCTTTTTTAATTTCTAAGGTTGACGGTGAAGTGACGCTTCTCCGACATATCGCGGCCACAAAAGAAGGGCTTTTAGCGAGATTGGTTCTAACGCATTCGAAAAGAGGATATAAATTGTTCAGAGGTACTCAAGCAAACAACTTTCAGTTAATTTATGGTTGTTCTATAATCAAAAAATTTTTTCTTTCATTTATATTTTGTAAAAAAAGTATTCCCCCGTGAGAATCGATTTCGTCTAAAAGAGGTAGGGATGAAGCTTTTAAAAAAGATTGACGACTTCACCGAACTGTATGGCGGAAAGCGGAAAAGGGGTGGGTTTCGAGGTAGGTAAAACAACGGGATCTTGAACTAAGACTTTGGGTTTTTCTTTCCTTCCAAACTTTCACCCAGGAGCCAAAAGCGATGTATCACTTTGCCCGGAGCAAGACCCTTTATCAAAGTAACAAGTAAAAGATTTTATTTCCTTTTCTTACACTCAGATAATTTACATACAATTTTCTGTTATTCTACATTCTCTCTACCTGAGTAGGGAATACTTACGATATTATAATCGCAATCATATTATTTATGATTATGATTACGGATGTGATTTTGATTAAGATTATAACCGTAATCATGTTTTAATTACGATTTTCCAAAAAATCGTATTTTTTAAAGAAATCCCATTTTTAAGGAAATCATGCCGATTTTTTAAAAGATTTTTAAAATGACTATTGATAAGGAAAATTCGTACTTTTTAAACATGATTAATAAAATTTTAAAAAAATTATTTTTTCAATGATTTTCTCAAACAATTTTACAATTTTAGAACAAAAATTCGATTAGAAGAAAAGTGCTAGTTTGAAGAGCATCCAACAAAAACGTCCTTAAAAGAGAAGGTACAATATAGTAGGGGAAGTTTATGGAGGGGGGAGATTTTAAAATTCACTGCCTTCTAAATCTTCACAACGATAAAATCCACAGCCTTCCAAATATTCAATGCGATAAAATCCACAGCCTTCCAATCTTCAAAACGTTAAAATCCAATGCCTTATAAATCTTCAAAACGTAAAAATCCACTGCCTTCTAAGTCTTCAAAGCGTAAAAATCTACTGCCTTCGAAATCTTAACAACGATAAAATCCACAGCCTTCCAAATCTTAAGAACGTTATAATCCAATTACATTTTAATTTTTATTGCGTGTGTATTCCGCAAGGGGGTTGATTTTACTATCAAACAATTAACCTATAATAGAGGAAAAAATGACTGTGATAACGGGTATCTCACGACGCGTTTCGGCTTAAAATCCAATGCCTTCTAAATTTTCAAAACTGTAAAATCCAATGCCTTCTAATTCTTCAAACGTATAAATCCACACCCTTCTAAATCTTTAAAGCGATAAAATCCAAAAAAACCACTGCCTTTTAAATCTTTAAAACGAAGAGGAAGAAGAAAGCTATGGATTTTACCCTCAATCAGTGTTATCCTCCTTAATTCAGTGATTTCAAAGATTTTCCAGTAAAAAAAAGTGTTACGGCCACAGCCTTCTAAATCTTCAAAGTACAGGCTTCCAAATCTTTTAAACGATAAAATCCACTGCCTTCCAAATCTTAATCAATTTTTCCAAAAATATTTCATAAGTGCAAAAAATTTGACCTGCTCAGCGTTTTTACTTACTAAAATAAAATTTAAAATTCTGAAAACGAGTTATGGGAAAACATTTCTGTAGTACCAAAGGAAAGTACTGGTTTGAAGAGCTTCCAACGAAAACTTCCTTAAAGAGAAGTATCTACAGGGTCTGATCCAGAAGTAGTAGGACTGATTTTCTGTTTCGCGAACGGAGCGTCGTAGGGGGGAGCGGCTTTTTGGATATTGTTTAGGAGACATTTGGGAGCACACTCATATTTTTTTCAGCCGCTTGGGGGCAGTAGTTGAGACAGTACGTAAGTTCCTGTGAACCTCTACAGTGTGACCTCGTCGAAGCCCGAGATGGAGAGAAATAATTTTTAGGACTAATGGCTATTAAAAAAAAACTAAAGCCGTGAGGTAAAAAATTCTTTAATAATCTTCAAAATAACACCCTTCCGCTTCGCTACACAGCTTATAACGCCTTTTCCATTCATCAAACGCCTTGGAGAAGTCTTCTGGGATGGTGTTCAGAACCTCGGTCGTAGCGTCTTGAACCTCCTGGATTGACCAAGGCGTTTGATGAATGGAAAAGGAGTTATAAGCTGTGTAGCGAAGCGGAAGGGTGTTATTTTGAAGATTATTAAAGAATTTTTTACCTCACGGCTTTAGTTTTTTTTTAATAGCCATTAGTCCTAAAAATTATTTCTCTCCATCTCGGGCTTCGACGAGGTCACACTGTAGAGGTTCACAGGAACTTACGTACTGTCTCAACTACTGCCCCCAAGCGGCTGAAAAAAATATGAGTGTGCTCCCAAATGTCTCCTAAACAATATCCAAAAAGCCGCTCCCCCCTACGACGCTCCGTTCGCGCTACACAAAATCAGTCCTACTACTTCTGGATCAGACCCTGTATATAGGAGGGGGAAGTATAACGGAGGGGACGTAAAACGTAGTGAAAAGTATATGGGAGGGGAAGTATAACGGAGGGGGAAGTATATGGGAGGGGGAAGTATAACGGAGGGGGAAGTATAACGGAGGGGAAGTATAACGGAGTAGGAAGTATAACAGAGGGGGAAGTATAATGGAGGGGGAAGTATAAAGGAAGGGATTTAGTAGGGAGGGAAAGTATAAAGGACAATTTTGCAAGTTTGTTTTTGCGAAAAATTTTCCGTGTTTTTTTTTTTTTTAATTTTCTAAGTTGCTTTTGTTAAAAAGATTTTCTAAGTTTTAACTTTTTTTTTCGAAAAATTTTCTAAGTTTTTTGTCCAAAAAAAAGTTTTTTTTCAAAAATCTTTCAAAGTTTTTTTTGACAAATTTTCCGGGTTTTTCTTTCTTTTCTTTCTTCTTCTTCTTTTTTTTTTTTTTTCGAAAGTTTTCTAAGTTCTTTTTTAAAATTTTTTTTTTTTCGACAAATTTTCCGGGTTTTTCTTTCTTTTTCTTTCTTCTTCTTCTTTTTTTTTTTTTTTTCGAAAAATTTTCTAAGTTCTTTTTTTCGAAAAATTTTTTAAGTCTCAAGGTAGAAATAATGGGCTCTTTGGCCTAGGGATGTGCCTCTCGTAAAGGGTAGAAGTACGAAATTTCTCCCTACTAAAAAAAAATTAATGATTAAAAAGTCGCAATTTTTTACACCAAAATTCTTAAAAAATATAAGGAGTAATTGGTGAAAATCGGATAAACGGTTCGGCCGCAGCGAATTTTTTAAAATTTCAAACAGACATATCTCCGCCATTTTTTCGAAATTCAAAAATCCCCCTCGTCATATTCTTCTTCACCGGCTAAGAAAATTTGTGTGAAAATTTGGTGAAAATCGGATGAAAACTGTGGCCGTAAAGTGTTCCGGAAAAAAATGCTACGGAGTGCCGGACGGCCGGCCGGCCGGCCGGAACCACAGACAAAGTTGAGATCGGTAAAGATCAATATTCGATTTTACCCTCCGGACCCCGGAAGACCCCTCCCCAAAAACCCGACATGGAGGGTATCACAATAACTTCTTTAAGGAAGTTAAAAGGGCTGTTAACGCCAGTTTTTCGTGGCCTATCATCACTATCATTTTTCCAACCTGTTACATTTTTTTTTCTTTCTTTTTTTCCCCTCTAATATAAGAATTGGGGTCAGATCCTGGGCAGTATTAGCTTTGTTCCAACCGCAATTTGAAACTCATGGAGCATGCGCAGAAGGTTTGCATGTCAGATTTGACAGACAAACGATTTCAGCGACGTCAGATTTGACGTCTAAGTCCATTTGCGCATGCTCCAGGTTTCAAACTGCGGTTGTAACAAAGATATTTTCAATAAATTCCATAAAATAAAACATGATATATTTTTCGAAGGGAAATTTTTTTTCCTTGAGAAACTTGCGTGCTGGCCGCACACAGGAGTATTTCTTTTTTCCCTGGATGAGTATATTTATTAAGAAAGTAAGCAAGATTTGTGTGAATTTTTTTTAAAATAAGTGATTAAAAAGTGGGTAAAAAAAATGTACCGCTTTTAAGGATTTAGTTTTCAGGGGGAAAAAAGTCTGACAAAAGTAGCTTAACAAAATGTAATATTAAAAAGTTTTTGAATAATCCATTTCCTTGGCGTAAAACATCATTATGTCAGAAAATTAAGAGTATTTATTTTACGTTTGAAAAAATTAATAAATAAACTTTTCAATAAACGCGGGGACAAATATGGCCTCTTTGTTCCCCCCACGTTGTATCATTATTTCCGTGTCGACGGGCGCAAAAAGAGTTTCAGTGAAGAGCGGCGGGAGGAGGAGGGAGCAATCTGTATTGGAAGACGTCGACGTCTCTTCCGCAGGATTTATTGACAAACCTGAGATATCGCAGTTTCCCTTGAATCGTCTGCAGGAGGGGGGTTGGGGGTAGAAGGCTTCTTGTTCTTTTATTATAGCCTGTTGCCCAGTTTCCGAGAGGAATTTCATAAATGGGAACTCGCAATAAAAGGGACGGAAAAACGTTGAAAATGGCCTCTCGCCTTCGCTATACACTGGAATAAACCTGTTACTCGATTCCCTTTATTTAAAAGTACGTGGAAAGGAAAGTGATTGTCATACTCTCCATAGGCAGTTTTCCAGTTCCAACCCCGCGGCGCCCCAATAATGTTACTGAATACAATGACTCAAAGATGTCCCTCCATGTCCGGTTTTCGCGTTCATCCAGACTAGTGCGATCTTTAACGTGAAAGAGATAAAATTTAACCAGCTGTGTATAATAGAGTTCAGAGAGATCACGGCTCGAACACAAAATATTAACCAGCTAGGTGCAACAGCGTTGAAAAATACAACCAGTTGGGTGTAATAGAATTGAATAAGACAGGGTTTACAGACCTGCTGGATGTAATGAAATGGAATAAGACTAGTTGCAATAGAATTAAGAAATAACGGCAGGGTTTAACGCAATTGAATGAAATCAGCTGGCTGTAATAGAGTTGAATAAGACCAGCTGGGTGTAATAGAATCGACTGAGATCATCTGGATGTAACTGATTTGAACAAGACAATTAGCTGGGTGTAATAGAGTTTAGAATTAGACCAGCTGGGTGCAATAGAATTGTACAAGACCAGCTTGAGTTCAAGAATCTAAGTTGAGTGCAATAGAATTCAATAAAATGAGTTTAATAATTAAAGAGAAGTTATTTTATTACTCTCCATTTTCGGTTTTCGGGTTCATCTAGACCAGTGTGACCCTTAACCAGCTGGCCGTAATAGAGTTGAATAAGACCAACTGGGCATGTAACAGACAAAATTTACGTGAAAGAGATAAAATTTAACCAGCTGTGTATAATAGAGTTCAGAGAGATCACGGCCTGAACATAAAAAATTAATCAGCTAGGTGTAATAGCGTTGAAAAATACAACCAGCTGGGTGTAATAGAGTTTAATAAGACAGTCTAGGTTTTCAGAGTCAATAAGACCAGCTGTATGTAATGGAATGGAATAAGACTAGTTGCAATAGAATTAAGAAAGGCCCGCAGGGTTTAACACAGTTGAAGAAACCAGCTGGCTGTAATAGAGTTGAATAAGACCAGCTGGGTGTAATAGAATCGACTGAGATCATCTTAATGAAACAAATTTGAACAAGACCATCTGGGTGTAGTAGAATCGACTGAGATCATCTTAATGTAACAAATTTGAACAAGACCAGCTGGGTGTAATAGAGTTGAATAAGACAATCACCCTCCCTCACCACCCTCGCAACTAAGGAGGTCCCGAAACTCCCAAGTCCGCAAAACAGGACACAAAAATCTATCTACGGAGAGTATGAAAATAACTACACGTCACGAAGGACCTCCTTTTTCTGAAGCAGGTTAACAATTCGTTTTTGATATATTTAAATGTTTCCTTTGACATTTTTATCTTATTTGAGTAAAATAACAAGAAAAAGCGTTCTCCTCGCTCTCATACAAGTCACGTCCTTGTTAGTAACAACTTGAAACTTCGCTACATCTGCGAAATTTTAGTTTGGTTTCTTAAAAAAATGATATTTTGATAAAGTAAAATCAGGAGTATTTTAAAAGGGTACTCGGAAACAGATTTTAACGGGAGCCGTAGGGAAAGCGAAAGTCTAATGTGACGCAAAAGGGTATTAGAACTTAGGAGAAGGCTCCTCCTACCCCTTTTCGTCGACATTTTAGACGAGAAAACCCTTCCCGACACACACACTTCTCTCCCTTTAGCTCTCTAGAGCTTCATACAGACTTTAAGGGCTTCTCATTCGACCCGACTTTAACTACAGCCCGCGCCGCGAAAGCTTTAAAGCTTCTCTTCCCGCTTTAGTACCTTTTTTCCCACCCCTCAGGAAAGAATTTTCGAACTTCCATTGAACAATTTTATTCAATCAATTTTCCAAAAGGGAAAAATCAAATATTCAATAATAAAGTCATACCGAAATAACAAGTTTACTCAAACACAGTTTGTCAAGTCCATATTCACCTGATTTTGTCTCATTTTTTATTTTTAAAGATTTTTCTAAAAAAGCAATCAACATTTTATTGTTGAGATTCATCGAGGGAAAAAAAAATTTAATTTAATTTTCTTCCTAACTTTATTGAAAGGTTTAACAAAAAAAATTCCCCGGCGCATTTTGTAATTAATTTTCCTTCGAGTCAAATTGGGTTAACTCGATCCTACCCTCAGATTCGATTTTAAATTGTTTTTTTTTTTTTTTTTACCTGTACCTTTTTTTCCCCATGTATTTCCCGCGGGGCGGGAGCAATTTCTGTTCTTCTCAGTAAAATACAAAATCTTAAAAGGCTTCTTTTTTTTTGCATCCCCTGGTTAATTAGTAAGGTCCACTGATTACGTAAGTTGGGTGATAGGGTCTCCCTTGGGGATTTTTTATAGAGAAGAAAAGATCATGATGGGAAAAAATTCAATAGAACGAGGAAGGGGATAAGGAGATTTGCGTATTACCCCTTTTAGGATTCCCTTTAGGTCCTCTTCTTCACCCAACCCAATCCCTATGATTGTACAAAGAAAAGTAATTCTAGTTTCTCTTTTCATCGGGCTTCCAGATCGATTCGATCGCCCGGAAAACGCCCGAAGTGCTTCCAACATCGATGTATTGCATTCCTGTCCCTTTCTCCAAAAAAAAGTACTACTTTGAAGAGCTTCCAACGAAAACTTCCTTAAAGAGAAGTAAAAATATAGGAGGGGAAGGTATAAGGGAGGGGAAGTATACGGGGGGGAAGTATAACGGAGGGAGAAGTTTTTTTTTTTCGAAAATTTTTCCGAGTTTTTGTTGTTTTTTTTTGCATCTGACGGTTAACTCAGTTTGTTCGAAAAATACCAACACTAATTCGTCGGTTAACGCTAAAAGACGGTTAAATTTTAACCAACGAATGAAGAGTCTGTTAGCGCAAAAAACGACGGTTTGTATAACCTTCCCCATGGATATAGTGATATTTCCGCCTTTTGACACCAAAACTTAATAACCTTCGGGTAGTTAATTTATTTATGTTCCACTTCCGTCCGTATTTTGTAAAACGATACGGTTTTTTAAAAAGAAACCCCCCATTTTTACAGTATTTTGAGGAGTTTTCTTAGATTTTTGACAGAGAAACCCCATTTTAACAGGACTTTCAGTAGTTTTTTCTCGGTGTTTTTTTTAAAAAACCATTTTTTCAGGATTTTCGGTAGTATTTCTCGGCTTCTGGACAGAAAACCCTCATTTTTACATGAATTGAAGGGGTTTTCTTGGTTTTTGACGGAAAACCCCGATTTTTAAAGGACTTTTGAAAGTTTTCCTCGGTGTTTTTTACAGAAAAAAACCCCTTCGTTAGGTCTTTTCGGACGATTTTAAACATTTTAATAGAGAGTTTCTGGCAATCGTAATTTGCCCTTCACGTATACGACTCACAAAACTGGAGAGGTCTTCTCGTAGAGGCTCTATAACCCACGGAGTCGTTCCGACTCAGTTAGTTCACGTTGTTCTCACTAGAGCAAATTCATGAATCTAAAATGGTTTTCTGATTAACTATAACAGCACATAGATATTACCTATCCCTAAAATGTTCCAATTTTCACTTAGCGTGGGTATAAGGTTTTCTCGATAGTTTTTCAATTTTAACTTCCAAAATCCTTACAAAGAGTACGGAATCAATTTCCTTCTTCAATTTTAGCCAATCTGTAGAGAAGTTGATTTCAGAATCCGAAACTAAACGAGATAACAAATAACCTTTTAAAATATAACCCTACGTTTACTCGGAGTCGGGAAGTGAGTCGTATCCGTGGGCGACTGAGTAATACCTACTTCAGCTGGTGGGATAGTATAACCTTGGGTGAGTCGGATCGAAAGATAACCAACTGTTAAGGTCCCTTAAAAAGCAATGTATACATCTTAGGGTCAAATGACCTATTGGAGGTAAAAAGCAGTTTTTCTTTTAAAAATTTAAAAAGTCGAAGACAAAAGTGAAGCCATTCGAATTCAAGGCAGGGGCTAGCGATGCATTTTTAACACTAGGAAGTCTAAAGGAATAAAAAGAAAGGCTTTCGAAGAAAAGAATAAAAATATGACTCTGTATAACAGGGTGGAATGCATTAGTAAGAAAGCAGATAACATATGGAGGGCACTGAGGTGTCTGGTTGAGCCCGATATATCTGTTCTTTCACCCGCCCTTTTTTACCCCTACCTTCTTTCACAAAGTATTGTTTTTTTACACCAAAAGTAATAAAATTTTAATCAGTTTTACGAGGAGAAAGGTCGAAACGTCACCTTTTTCGTTTTATCCTGCGTAGATTATTTATAATAAAGATATTCTTCCACGTTCCCTCTTCGCCAAAGCATCACATATTGACATCTGGGTCAAATAACTTTTAAAAATTTCTATTTATAAAAAAAAAAATCAAACATAACAAAAAAAAATCACGAAAAACCAAGAAAATGCCCAAAATTCGCTCAAAGGGTGTTTTTTTGGACAAAAAAAACTGAAGAATCCAACGAAAGGTGTTCCCAGGACAACAAGCCGAGAAAATCGACCTAAAATTGTACATGATATTAGCCAAAAACAAAAAGTTAAAAAGTACTTATTTGAAGAGCTTCCAACGAAAACTTCCTTAAAGAGAAGTATAAATATAGGAGGGAGAGGTATTAAAGAGGGGAAGTAAAACGGAGGGGAAGTATGAAGGGGGGAAGTATAACGAAGGAGGAAGTAAGGAAGGGAAGTATACGGAGGAGGAAGATCAAAGGAGGGTAAGTATAACAGGGGAAATATAAAGGATGGGCGGTGTAACGGAGGGGGAATATGATGGATGGAAGTAACGGTGTAACCGTTCCGATAAATTTTTCAAGTTAACAGAGGGGAGGTTTCTTTTCACAAAAATTTTCCAAGTTTTTTTTTTTGGAAAAATTTTCCGGTTTTTTCTGAATAATTTTCCGATAAATTTTTCAAGTTTTTTTTTTTTCAAAAAATTTTCCGATTTTTTTTTTCGAAAATTTTCCGAACCCCATTTTACAGAATTTTGAGGAGTTTTCTTGGTTTTTTGACAGAGGAAACCCATTTTTATAGGATTTTGGGTAGTTTTCTTGGTATTTCCTAAAGAAGAACCATTTTATAAGGATTTTCGGGAGTATTGCTTGGCATTAAAAAACCATTTCTACAGGACTTCAAAAAATCATGTAACATACGCGACTTTCTGGATAATCATAAATAAATTATGATTATAATCGTTTCCATAATCATATCCGTAATCATAATCCAAATATAAAACAATATGATTATGGGTATTTATGATTACGATTGTGCCCTTCTTTTACCCTTTAACAACATTTAAAAACTTAAACAAGGCTTAAAAACATTGAACTTTCTTATCGAATACGTCTAACAACGTAAACAGAACCCGCGCCGCGTAAGACAGGGAAGAAGTCAAAGTGTCACGAAAAGTTTTAGGTTGAAACGTTAAAGAAAAGTTGCCCCCCCCCCCCCCCCAACATTTCGCCTCTTTTCTGGGAAAGCTTTCACCCTTCCTTGGTTCATTTCAATACGAGACCATGACAATTGTATGTGCTAACTTCGAGGGGGAGAGAATTCAAATTAAACCCGAGATTGGTTCTCGAGTTGATCAAAGTTGAACGAAAATGAAGTTATTTTCATATTTTATAATTTATGTTTTAAAAAAAACTTTTAAAATCAAAAGAGATTTAAAAATAATCTTTATAATAGGATTTTAAATTATACGAATTAGACCCCCGACCCCTAGAACCTTCAAAACCTCAGCTATCGAAGTTTAGACACCGAGGGATTCTCCCTCGGACCGTCAGCTGCTCCGTTTCACACGCCTTGCGCGAAGTGGCGGGGAAGAGAGAAAAAAAAAACCAATTTTCCTCCTACCTCCTAAATTTTTACAAGGCGTATTTACCCTAAAAGAGAGATATTTTAAAAAATAATGCGAAAATCATCAATTATATTTGGACCTGTCAAATAATGAAATGATGGATTATTTTTTCGCCTGTTTTTAGACGTGTCAGGAAGCATTTCATCGCTTTCACTATTGTTAAATAAAGCAACAATGATTGATCGATGATTTAATACATTCAAATATACAAATATCTGGCTCATCAAGTCGCTCCTGATACTTGGGGAAAAAATTGAAGGATGGGCGATTGGCCCTCACCAAGAGACTTAGTTAAAGGGGTATTTAAAAAAATCCTAAAAAACAGGCTTCAGAACTTTTCCTCCTTATTTTTACCGGGTTTCGAGATTTTATTTTTTTATTTTTCGACGGATAGGCCACCTTTTAAAAAATTTTCTGGAGTTCTCCTCGTTCTTTAGGCCTAAAAACCCCAATTTATAAAAAATAATTAAAAAAATAAATTAAATAAATAAATAAAAACTTAAAAATTCCTATAAAGGCCAAGGAAAGCGTTTTTTATCTTACTTTTTTGGAGTTTTTCTAGATTTTTTCGATGGAGAATTTTTTTTCCCTGATTTCAGGCGTTTTTTCTCACTTTTTTGGACGAAAAACTCCCTTTTTACAAGGTTTCTGAGATTTTTCTACTCCTTTTCACCGAGATATCCTGTTTATAGAGGATGTTTCCTTAATTTTGGATAAGGGAGGGAAAGTATAAAGGAGGGGGAAGTATGAAGTCAGAGATGGGCAAAATCTTAATCATATTCATGATCCAAGAATAAATCTTAATCACAGGAATCTGTGATTAAACTCTTAATCACAGGAAATCTGTGATTAAACTCTTAATCACAGGAAATCTGTGATTAAACTCTTAATCACAGGAAATCTGTGATTAAACTCTTAATCACAGGAAATCTGTGATTAATCACAGGAATTCTGTGATGATTTAATTTTCCAAGTTTGTTTTGTCAAAAAATTTTCTTAGTTTTGTCAAAAAATTTTCAAAGTTTTTTCAAGTTTTTTTTTGAAAATTTATCTAAGTTTTCTTTTTTTTTGCGCTTTTTTTTCCGAAAAATTTTCTAAGTTTTTTAAGTATTAAGGTAGAATCAATGGGATTTTTGCCCAAGAGAGGTCCCTCTCGTAAGGCGTGGAAGTATGAAATTTCTCCCTACTAAAATGATTATTAATACAAAAAAATAAATTTTTTTACACCTAAAATTCTTCAATAATATAAGGAGTAATTGGTGAAAATTTGGTGAAAATCTAACCAAAAACCCGACGTTGAGGGTATCACAATAACTTTTTTAAGAAAGTTAAAAACCTTTTAATAGATTTTTGGGAGTTTTTATTGGTATTTTGGCAATAGCAATTTTTTTAGCGAGTTTTCTTCGTTATTATGAAACCTCCTCCTCCTCAGCAAATAACCTAATGTTTTTTCAAAAATTAAGGAATTTTTCAGATTTCTGAATTTTTTTTAAAGTTTGAAATCTTGTTTTGTTTGAAGACTACAATAAAATAACGTTTAGCTCGAAGGGTGGAAAAAGAGGGTCAATTCAACAGGGGAATAAATCAATTTTAAACTTTTTAAAAGAGGTTTTAGTTTAATTTGTAAATCTCGGCGTTGAAAGGGGGTCGAAAAGGTTTCCCCGCTGAGTGGTTATTAGAAGGAGAAAGCCTTCTGGTTTTGATTTCGGGTTTTTCGAGGGACGAAAATGGGAAAAGCGGGTTAAGGGAAGGCGCGACTAGGCGAGGAGTATTTAGTCCGGGTAATTGAAAGGGAGGCTTTCCCTGGGTAAAGGATCGATATTATACTCGGCAACATCCTACCTCCTTTAATACAAACGGCTCTCCAGATTAATCGTTTCTATCAACCTAAATATTATAACTTTTTTGTTTAAGGGGAAAAACGATCTCCTGATTCGTGATGTTCTTTGAGGCATTCAGAAGATAGAAAACCAAGTTTGAAGTGTTTGAGGGAAGGATATAACGTGGGAGACAAAAGGATATTTCTATTTAGATTTTCAAAAGGCATAAAAGGTGAAGGAGGGCGGTTTGACGTAGACGAGAAAGAGTCTTATTGCTTCCTAACCCATCCCCTTCCTACCCTTTCTCATCCATTTTACCCAGGAACCAATTATACTTTAATTGCGATGTCCCCAACTCCTTTTTCCGCCTTAACCCAGATTTAAATTGGCTACCTGGAACTCCTAAGCAAATTATTTCTTCAAGAAATATTACCAACGATGAATTTCCCACATAAAATTATAACACCTGAACACCTAAAAATTATGTAGTCCAGTGAAAAAAAACACGAAAACTTCCTTAAAGAGAAGTAAAAATATAGGAGGGGAAGTATAAAGAGGGGTAAGTAGAAGGGAGGGGGAAGATAACGTTGTTTTTTTTTTTTTTTTTTTCAAGAATTTAGTTTTTGATTTTTGAAAAATTTTAGGAGTTTTCTTTTAATATTTGCGCTTTTTTTTTCCGACAAATTTTTTAAGTTCTTTTTTTTTTTTCAAGGTAGAAATAATGGGATTTTTGCCCAAGAGAGGTCCCTCTCGTTAGGCGTGGAAGTAGGGAATTTCTCCCAACTAATATGATAATTAATGTAAAAAAAATTGGCTTTTTTTACACCAAAAATTCGTAAAAAATATAAGGAGTAAATGGTGAAAATCGGTTGAAAACTGTCGCCGTAAAGTGTTCCGGAAAAAATGCTACGGCCGGCCGGCACCACAGACAAAGTTGAGATTGGTAAAGATCAATATTCGATTTGACCCTCCGGGGTCTATAAGACCCTTCCCCAAAAACCCGACGTGGAGAGTATCACAATATCTTCTTTAAGAAAGTTAAAAATTAGGAAATCGTCCTGATGAGGCGTAAACCGAAACCGGTCGTGGAATATCAATTTTCATAATCCTCTCTCACTAGCTTTTAATATCCAAAAATAAAATTTAAAAAAACAAAGATAAGTAAGAGAAAAATAATAATTAGCTTTTGGATTTCAAAACTTTGGATCCCATTGAGATAGTTGATCGAAGTTGAATTTTACTTAAGGGATGAAGTAGGGTCAAGAATCAAAACTTTATGAACAGGTTTCTTGGCTCAGAGAAAGTTTGATGGGAGGTGGGTGGAGAGAAAAAAAAATCCCCTTCTACTTCCAACATAAAACTTTTAGACCAAGGCATTTTTAAACCTAATTGCAAAACTTAACAACACGTTTGAGAATGTACTTGAACAAGAAAAATTTCTCACGGCGTAAAATCGTATTTTTTCAGGCTAAAAATACTCCATTTATGAGTTTCTTACATATCTCAATGAAGTAAAAAAATACTCGGTCTCCATAGCTCAGTTGGAGAGTGTTGGGCAAGCAATCTTAAGGTCGTAGGTTCGAACCTAATGAGGGATTAACTTTTTTTACTATTCGCCTATTCTACTATTCTCGGCTCTACATAGGAAACCTCCAAAGGGATCATTTTAGAAACCATTAAAAAAACTCTGGAAAGCTTCCTGGAAAAAAAATTTTCCCAACTGAAAATGGTTTTAAACCATTGCGCAGAAGGATTTGGACTTCAAATTTGGCGGACAAACGATTCGTACGACGTCAATTTTGACGTCCAAATCCTTCTGCGCATGCTCCAGGAGTTTCAAACTCCTGTTGGAACAAAGCTATTATCTTGACCCAAAAGGATCAGCTTCTTCCTTCAAGAGTATTAAAACGTTTTTCCTTTGAGTTAAAGATTTTATTACAGATCGATTCTTTCATTAATGAGTCCAACGGAAATTGAATTCTCACACCATTAATTTTCTACTTTTCCTCCCAACGATAATCCTATAAAACTGATTAAAGGTCTGATTACGGATCTTAATCTTTTGTCTAAACGAAACCTGGACTCCTACATCTTCATACTTTAAACCAATTGACCAAAATCCTTAAAATAAAAAATAAATTGTCTTTTAAGGCAATTTAAATGGAGTGATTGTACCTTTTTTCCGCGAAGATGGATTGAAATAGAAGTGAGAGAGTGGGTTTGGATAGGAGATGGTGAAGGGGGGTTTACTTTATCGACCGATATTGTATTGCATTAAGCTTTGTTGTTTAATTAAACCCAATGTTTGCCCATCGAGGTAGTGACATTCAGATAATTAGTTTACGCTAAAATCTAGTTCAAAACTACCGAACATGAAAATTATTGTATTCAACGAAAAGACGTGTAAATCCGAAATAAAAAGGTAAGTCGGTCCTGCGTCGAGGGCGCCACGAATTACCCGGTTGTAAAGGTTTATTTTTCCATCTCCTCCATAACGGCTTTTGTACGAAATATGTGAGGCGAAAGGATCGCTTGGCGGGAATCTCAAATGTCCTGGAACGGGAAAAAAGGGTTTTAAAAGTTACTGCTGTAGTTTCTACGGCGTATCCAATTTTTTTATACCTCTAAGCCGATGTACTGATTTTTTATTATTACAGGCCGAATCGACAAAAAAAATTTCGACGTTTACACAAAATGTTTGTTTTTTTCGAAAAGAAAATATTGACTGCTGAATCTAAAAATTAGCTAATCTTATACTTCCTCATAAAACAAGCTACTGTACTCCGTAGACAGTAATTTGACCAGTGATCTGTATAGTTCCCACGTCTGCTATTGATCCGTTCCGACCAAAAACGTCGCCTTCGGATTCTGAAAATAAGTCATCCTTCTAAGTACATTTTTTTGGGGAAAAGGATCTACCAGATGAGAAAATCGATAGAGATCTTTGTCTGTTGTGCCGCTGTCCGTAGTTTTTTTCCGACCGTCATTCCCAGACCAAAAAAGTGGCAATCGTGGCACTATCTTGTATGGACAACAGTATTTTAGAGGACTTCCCGTTGTATCAATTAAATTCTGAAAAAAATTAAAGGAGTATTTTGAAAAAAATTAGAAGGGTCTTCTAGACCCCAGAGGGTCAAATCGAATATTGATCTTTACCGATCTCAACTTTGTCTGTCGTGCCGTCCGGCCGTAGCATTTTTTTCCGGAACATTTTACGGCAAGAGTTTTAAACTGATTTTCACCAAATTTTCTTTATCGGTGAACAAGAAACTACGAGGGCGATTTTTGAATTTCGAAAAATGGTGGAGATATGTCTGTTTGAAATTTTAAAATTTCGCTGCGGCCGAAACGTTGGTCCGATTTTCACCTTATTTATTATATTTTTAAGAATTTCGGTGTAAAAAAATTATCATTTTTACATTAATCATCATTTTAGTAGGGAGAAATTTCATACTTCCACGCCTTTCGAGAGGGACCTCTCTTGAGCAAAAATCCCATTATTTCTACCTTGATACTTAAAAAAATTTTTCGAAAAACAAAGAACTTAGAAAATTTTTCGGAAAAAAGCGCAAATTTAAAAAAAAAAACAAAACTTGGAAAATTAAAAAAAAACTTCCCCCTCAGATATAATTTTCTTCCTTATACTTCCCCTCCCTTATACTTCCCCCTCCTTTATACATCTCCCTCCGTTATACTTTCGTTCCCTTATGCTTCCCCCCGATATACTACCCCCTCTGTTATACTTCCCATCACTTATACTTCCCCCTCCGTTATACTTCCCCTCCCGTATACTTCCCCCTCCGTTGTACGTCATCTCTGTTATACTTCCCCCTCTATATTGTTTTCTCTTTAAGGAAGTATTCGTTGGAAGCTCTTCAAAACAGTACTTTTTACCCCGTTCCCTGTGACCTGGCTGCACGAAGACAAATGTTTTTTCTACCTAAATATTTTAAGCTTCGAAAAAAATTGATGTTTATTATTCTCCTTTGAGAATGTCTGAGGCACCACCAGGAGTTAAGTAAGAATAGGGCGATTAGAAAGCTTTCTTCCTAATGGATTTTTTTACTCTTCCCTTTAAACTCCTTTCCCACAATTCTTTAAATCTAATTTTTATTATAGAATTAAAAATGTTAGACAATAAAGGAAAATACAAACATATTTTTTTATACAATTGGGATACAAATGTTTGTTTGTACACTGACTTAACAGCGGCCGAGATTGCCTCTTGATGTAATAATCTCCAATCAACATTGAGTAATAGGCTTGTAACCTCTAAGCGGATATTGCTTCTTGCCATTGTGCCCATCAGGGACAACGATTGTCTCAACCACAAAGACATTCTAATTGTAACATGAGCACCAAAATCCTACCTGTCTTATGAAAATTGTTTTATCTCGAAAATTTTTAGATCGAAATTTTTTTTTAGTCCGAAAGAGAAGACTGAAGATACTGTAAATCCATTTGTAATCGAAACCTAATCCCCAGAGGTAATTATTTGCTAACCCCAGCTCTTTCTGACCTCTATCTCTCTTCTCCACTTCCCTTTATCTTTTTCTAATCTTCTAAATAGGTATTGTTTCAAACGAAAACTTCTGTTTTTAAAACACTTAATGTCTGATTATAGCTAAAGACCGCCCAAGGATATTAGTGCTGGTTAATATTGAAGAGGAGATGCAGAAAGTTTTAAGTTTAGAATAACCGGGAAAAAGTATTAGTCTGGAGCTTACCCAGGAACTTACTTAAAGAGAAGGAAAAATATTGGAGGGGGAAGTACAAAGGAGGGGGAAGTACACAGGAGGGGAAGTACAAAGGAGGTGGGGAGTACAAAGGAGGGGGAAGTACAAAACAAGGGGAAGTACAAAGGAGGGGGAAGAATATGGTGAAAATTTGGAGAAAATCGGACCTAAGGTACGGCTGCAGCGCAGTTTTTAAAATTTCATACAGACTTATTTCATACACCCATATAATTTTTAAGGTTGAGTTCGCCGTTTTTTCCCTTTAAATACGTAAAAACCGATATGCGGCAAAGCTCTAACTCCGATATCCGAGCGGGTACGAAGGGCGAACTCCACATCCTAGTCCACAACCCCCAATCCTTTTCCCATTCCAGGGCATGACTTTTCTGTTGAGTTCGCCCGAAACATAAAAATTTAAAATGCGAATATCTCGAAACTACGTTTTGTTGAGTTCGCCCCTCGAACCCGGAGCGCCTCATATCTCCGCCATTTTTTTTTTAAATTCAAAAATCGCTCTGGGTAATATTTGTTCAACCATTCCAGAATGTTGTTTCTAATTTGAGGCTAATCTGTTGCATACAATTTTTCAGGTAGAAAAATTGACCGTCTGTCGGAGGGACGTCCTTCTAGCCCGTGGAGAACGTCTCACATTTCTCCCTAGGTACCTACTATAAATTTTTTTAAATGAAAAACTCTTTAAAAATATTAGGAGTATTTGGTGATAATTTCATCAGGTAGAAAAATCGACCGTCTGTCGGAGGGATGTCCCTCTCGCCCGTGGTGAACGTCTCACATTTCCCCCTAGGTACCACAATTTTTTTTTTTTTTTTTTTTTTTCAATGAAAAACTAAATATTAGGAGTATTTGGAGAAAAGGGGGAAATTGAAGGCTTTGGCCATAGAGCAGTTTTAAACTTTCAAATAGAGATATCTCGAAATTTCGAAAATAAAAACTGTCTTTTTTCAACAACAAAAGGAAGATCTTGTTAAACTTTGGTGAAAATAGAATAAAAATCTCGGCCGCGAAGCTTGAAAAATGTGACGGACGGCCGGCACTAGAAGTAACCTACGTCAGAAGTGGGATATATAAGGAGGGGTAATTTCGCAATTTTAGAAGTGGGATAAACGACATTAAAATTTTTATTTTAACTAAATTTACTATAAATGAAGTTGGCGGTAAATACTTGATATAGTCCGAGCTAATTGAAATGATTAATCGATGTCCCGTAGACAGGCGCCCTTCACACATGAAACAGAATTTTTCTTTTTTCAATATCCGAAAAAATATCATATTTAATTTGTTTAAATAAAATCTGATAAAAATTAAAATAAAACTTTTAATTGCTTGTGATTTGCATTTTAATTATAAGCTCTTTATTATTCTTTTCTTTTTAATTAAAAAGTTCCTTTCTTTGGCCTCAAGGTAACGAACAATTGTAGACCCACTTCCTTTTCTTATTTAATTCAATGGTTTTTCTTTAAAATACAATAGAAACGTTTGTCACTTTTCGGTTACTATGGGAAAACTTCGTTAAAAGGCTTAATTACGCGTAAGTATTCTTCTATAATGGTCGAGTTTTAATTAATTTGTTTTCGAGTGTTTTCCGAGAAACAAACGCCTTAAAATTTATTGAGTGGGTAAAATGGAGTCCCCTTGTATTTCGAGTTTAACTTCCTAAAAATAATACTCCTTAGGTATATTTTTTAGAATTTTTCTGGTACGGAAAAAAAATCGATTTTTTTAATAGTAGGGAGAAATGTGAGACGTTCACCAACGGCGAGAGGGGCATCCCTCCGGCAGACGGTCCATTTTTCTACCTGAAAATAATTGACATTTACCGATCATTAGGTTCCTCTCGTAGTTATCTTGAAAACTGAGAGAAATTTTTTCGAAATTCGCAAAATCTGCGCAGCGACCGAACCATTGGTCTTATTTTCTCCAAACACCCGTTTATTTTTGGCGAAAAAAATTGAAAACAGTGTTATAATTTTCTTTTTATAGTAGAAAGAAATGTGAGACATTCACCACGGCGAGAGGGGCATCCCTCCTGCAGACGGTCCATTTTTCTACCTGAAAATAATTGATATTTGCCGATCATTAGGTTCCTCCGTAGTTATCATGAAAATTGAGAGATATTTTTTCGAAATTCGCCAAATTTGCGAAGCGGCCGAACCATTGGTCCAATTTTCGCCAACCACCCCGTTTATTTTTAAGAATTTTTGGCGAAAAAAATTGTGAAAATTGTTATAATTTTTGTATTCATAGTCGGAAAAATGTGAGATGTTCACCACGAACGAGAGGGACATCCGTCAGGCATACGGTCCATTTTTCTACCTGAAAATAATTGATATTTGCCGATCATTAGGTTCCTCTCGTAGTTATCTTGAAAATTGAGAGAAATTTTTTTTCGAAATTCGCAAAATCTGCGTTGCAGCCGAACCATTGGTCCAATTTTCGCGATACACCACGATTATTTTTAAGAATTTTTGGCGAAAAAATTTTTTTTTTAAAAGTCTTATAATTTTGTTTTTATAGTAGGAAGAAATGGAGACGTTCACCACGAACGAGAGGGACATCCCTCAGGCAGACGGTCCATTTTTCTACCTGAAAAATTTTATAAAACCGATTTGCACCTTGTTGGTATTTTTTCTCTTTTGGTTGGTATCAACTTAATGTTTTTTGGTGTTATAAAAATTGTGAACACTCAATAAAACGCCAATAAAATAAATAGTTTTGAAGCATGGTTGGAGTGTTCACAATTTTTATAACACCAAAAAAAAAAACGATTTGCACCTTTTCACACAATCTTCCTGAATGGTTGAACGAGAGATTACCGAGAGCGATTTTTGAAATTAAAAAAAAATGGTGTCCCATTTTCCCCACATTTTCACCATATTCTTCCCCCTCCTCTATTATTCCCTCTCTTTAAGGAAGGTCCCATCATTCATTTTTCGTCTAAATGAAATTTTTGTCACTAGTATAACATATTATTTAAAAAATGTTTGAAGATTTGAAGATTCTCATGTGTAATGAACGTATCATTGGGAAGGAAGTGGATGATATTCAGGTGACATCAAAGGGAAGAAGTAGGGTTTCATAATTGGATAATTTAACCGAGACTGCAATGAAGTGAGAACCCTTAAAGGATTAAGGATGATCAACGTGAAATTCTCAAGTGGAAAACCTTGTGATGTTGCCATTAGTTTATAACTAGTAAAATCAAGGGATATCTTGTATGAATTTTACGCTCTCCGATGAAGCGTGTAGGTTTAAAGGGATTAGAATGGCGGAGGTTGAAGTGGGGAGCTATTTAGCGAGCGGGAACCTTTGAAAGGGTAGGAGTTTCCCAATAGTAATCTGTTCGTAGCAGGCAGGGGTGACCTGTGGCCGGCCCCGATAGCGTTCCTTTGTCCTTCTCAGTATTCCCTCTCTCTCGCTCCCCTCTCAACAAAACACGACCAATTTACTTGTTTTAAATGGATTTTCTAAAAAACGAGGGCTCCACTCTTTCACGTCCTCTTTTGGATATTCTGCCGATCGATGTCTACTTTTTTTATAAAAACTTTTTTTTAACCTTAGATTTTCAATAGCAGAAGAGGAGTTTTAAAAAATATTCAATCTAATTTTAAATTGAAAAGAAGGCTTAACTGATAAAGCATTCAAAGAAAGATCCCAACTAAAGTTTCAGAGACAAATCAGCCTAAGCCTGATGCTTTTCCAAACGGACCTCCCCCCCCCCAATGCCAAGTTGCAGGTAGGTACTTAAATGGACCACTTGGAAAACTCAAAGGATCTCAAAATCCTCAAAAATCTGGGGAAATTTGGGTTTTTCAATCGTAAAACTCACAAAAAAACGATTTCTCAGTTGAAAGAGATAAGATGAATGAATTGAAAATCAGGTAAAAAGATGTTATTCATGTTCAAAAAAAGTAAGGAAATGCCAAAACACAAAATGGGATCGTCCTGTGGGAAAAATCCACAAAATTCGGCAGTTGAAAGATGTGAAGAGATAAGAAAATGCCCAAAAATCAGGAGTTTTCCGTCGGTAAATCCTATGATTTTGATTTTTTTGTAACCTCTTCCCTATAGGAAGAAGGAGCAAACATACAGGAGGGGGAAGTAATAAGAAGAAGAAGTATAACGGTGGGAGAAGTATAAAAGGAGGGGGAATATAATGGGAGGGAGTTTATGGGAGGGGACGTACAATAGAGGGGGAAGTATGAGGGAGGGAGAAGTATAAAGGAAGGGGATGTATAAGGGAGAGGGTGTAACGGAGGGGCAAGTATAAAGGAGGGGGAATTATAACGGTGGACATATCTCCGCCATTTTTTCGAAATTCAAAAATCGTCCTCGTTAGTTTCTTGTTCACCGATTAAAGAAAATTTGGTGAAAATTGTGGCTGTGAAGTGTTCCGGAAAAAAATGCTACGGCCGACCGGCACTACAGACAAAGTTGAGATCGGTATAGATCCAAAGTTGATTTGACCCTCCGGGGTCTGAAAGACCCTTCCACAAAAACCCGACGTTGAGGGTATTCCCCCAATAATCGGGGGAAATTTCGTCGATAATCGTACGATATCTCAGAATTGTTGAGAGATCATGAATTGAAAAGCTGGTAAAAGGTTGTTATTCAAGTTCAAAAAAAAAAAAGTAAGGAAATACCTAAAAACAAAAAATGGGGTCGTCCAGTACGAAAAATCCAGAAAATTCGGCTAAAATGGGGTTCCTTGATTTGAAAGAGGTAGGAAAAGCCCAAAACAAGATTTTTGTGGAGGGGCACCCGTTTAGGTCCCCACCCCAAATTCTTTTTGTGCCATAAAAGAGTCAAATTAAGTCTTTATGGGGATAGATTCTTGTGAAATGGACTTGAAAAAAAGGTGTGTGTGACATGAATGGGGAAGGGAGAGAAAAAAAAAGGTGGCATCTACTTTAAGCCGTAACGTAATAAGCCTCTCTGTAAGTTTACGGATGACTTCACTCTCTTTTTAGTGCGAGATGGAGAAAGCAATATCTGAATGTAGCCTTAACACATCAGTTCTCAGTAAACATTTAACAAAATGGAGCAAATTTATCACAGAAAAAAAAAATATTCGTTGACATAAGTGAAAAATAAAAGGGGGTTTTTCGTTGCGGGGTGTATCGGGACCGGGAAATCTGGAGACGCGGTGAAGCGGAAATTAAAGGCGGGCGGCAGCATTAATCCCCGTCCGGCACCGACAGACGGACAAATGGAGGAAGTTGAAACTAATATTTCATAGAAAGGAAAAGGAAGAATCCGCTCGAAATCGCCTTTCCCCGACACTTTCCTTTTCTTCCATTCAAATTCGTAGTTTTTCCCGGATTATCAGTAATAATTTAACTTGTTGGTGGAAATGAAGATGAACATTCAACCGATAACTGGGAAACTAAAGTACATAATTCAAAACTTTCAGGGGGCCGAAAACGTTATTGGGGAAACCTCTGGTGGACTACAAACTTTTCTAATTCATTTATATTCGAAGTTTGATTAAACAGATATTTTAACTCATCGAGAGAAACGGGAAAAAATTGATAAAATATGGGTTTCTTGGCCAAAAAACGAGAAAAATTCAGATCCCCAAAAAACAGAGTTTTACGGTCCAAAAGATGTCCTGAAATCATGAAAAAAAATGTGGTTTTTTGGTCAAAAAACTCTAAATTACGATAAAAACATGCTTCAAGTTCAAAAGAAATTAGAGAACGCCAAAAAAGAAGAAATACTATATAATGGTGGTGGCAAAACTACAGATAAGTCGGGAAAAAGCTGTTTTTTTTTAATATAAAACTTATAGAAAAATTATCAACAATTCAGAAAACTATGGTTTTTTGGTCGGAAAATGGGGGTTTTTAATCATATTTTAGGGGTAATTATGATTTTAAAAAAATGCCCAAAAATCAGGAAGAAATACTGGCTTCTGGCTTAGAAGAAAAGATAATTCCAACGTCCAAAAATCAAGACCAAATGTGGTTTTTTGATAGGAAAACTCTAAATTCGGAGCCAAAAAAAAAAGGAAAAATCCAGTTAAAAAGGAGCTTTTTCCACGTTCCGAAAGATAATTAAACGTTCAAAAATCACGAAAAAATGAGGTTTTTTGGTCGGAAAACTCCAAATTTCGATGAAAACATGCTTCAAGTTCAAAGAAATTGGAAATGCCAAAAAAAGAAAATATACTTTTTATGGGGGTGGCAAAACTGCAGACAAGTCGGTAATAAACTGTTTTCTTAAAACCTATGGAAAAATGATCAAAGATTCAGGAAAATATGGTTTTTGGTCGGAAAATGGAGGTTTTTAATAATATTTTAGAGGTAATTAAGATAAATAGATGCCCAAAAATCAGGAAGAAATACGGGCTTAGAAGCAAAGATAATTAAACGTCCAAAAATCATGACAAAGTGAGGTTTTTTGGTCGGAAAACTGAAAATTCTGAGCCAAAAAAACGGGGAAAATCAAGTTAAAAAGGAGCTTTTTCTACGTACCAAAAGATAATTAAATGTCCAAAAATCATGAAAAAATGCGGTTTTTTGGTCGGAAAACTCTAAATTAAGCTTCAAGGTCAAAATAAATCAGAAAATGCTGGAAAAAAAGAAGAAATACTATTTATGGTGGTGGCAAAACTACAGAAAAGTCGGTAAAAAGCAGTTTTCTTGATCAAACCTATAGAAAAAATGATGGAAAATTCAGGAAAATATGGTTTTTTTGGTCGGAAAATGGGGGTTGTCCATCATATTTTAGGGGTTATCATGATAAAAAGATGCTCAAAAATCAAAAAGAATTAATACGGGTTTTGGGTAGCAAGACTCTTTTTTATAATTCTTCCCATAACAATTTTTGTTCTTAAGTTTTAGCTTATATTGATTAGACCTGAAGACATCTGATTTGTTAGGACAATGTTACAGCAGTCAGAACGCTTAGTGAGAATTAATCACACCACCATCTTAACACAATAAGCAGTAATTAGCGAATACCAGGTCAAATTGCGCCTCAAATTTATCGGATTAAAAGGTGAATTTTAAAAAAATCCATTTCGTCTGATAGAACACTTGTGCTAAACGAAAATAACCGATGTGGAATATATATTGGAGTTTAATTGAACTTTCCTGATGAGCCAGCAGGAGTTTGGAGAGGGTGTTTTTGGGGGGGAGGAGCGGGTTAGGGTATTATATTGAAAATGCTAGAGAGCCCGAATTGGCCCCTATCGATTCGCAGTTATAATTCATAAATACGATGTAAAATGAGAGCTGCATCAACCCTCCGGACCACCGCCGTGACGGAGGGTAGGAGGAACGTAACGTACATATTTAATACGAAACTCCCTTTACAGCATTTTCGACCTGCCGGCCGCTTTTACTCAGCGTTATTGCCTCCGCTGCACCATTCGGGAGGTTAACCTTTTATTGAAGTCTGGGGGAAACCTTCGCATCGCGGAGTCATGCAGAATCGGCGTAAAAAACCGAAATTTCTCCCTTAAAACTGCGGAAATAACTGGCAACTTAGAACTAGAAGTATAATCGGGAGAACACCGTCCAACATAACGCATTTCACTCTAAAACAGTTGAACATAAAAATCTGCATTTTGATGTAAAAAATCTGTAGTTCACCATAATGCTTTCGGCATAATGCAATTGAACATAAAGGTCTCAAAAGTTCAAAAATGTTGAGCATAATGCATTTAACATAAAGCGTTTCGCCATAAACGGCTTTTTCAAGCCCAAGTCGACATAAAAAAAGTACAAGTCACCATAAAAGCCTCTCTTTAAGCTTGTTGTTTCGCCATAAAACTGTTTCTGTCTTTGGGCATAATACATCTCACCATAAACTAGGGACAGCCAAAGAGCAATCCTATTTTCTCCGTTTAGAACGCGATTATGGCGGAACGACAAAAACCTTAAGTCTTTACAGTTCACCATAATGCAATTCAACATAAGGCATCTCACAATAAACAAGGAAAAGGAAGCAGGCATCCAATGGAATCAGCTCGTTTTATGACATAAGGGGGTTAATTTTTTACTCTCGCTAGAATGTACGAATTGCATTATGGTGAACTGTCAAGTTTTGGTTTTTGTCGTTTCGCCATACATAATTGCGTTTTAAACGGCGAAATAGGTTGCTCTATGGCTGTCCTAGTTTATGGTGGAGATGTATTATGCCCAAACTACAGGAACAATTTTATGGCGAAACAACAAGTTCTTTAGAAAGTTTCCTTTATGTTCAACTGCGATATGTCGAAACGACAAATTTTATGTCGAAACAAAAAATGTTAAATCTCTTCTTTATGGTGGAGATGTATTATGTTCAAATGCATTATGGTGAACGTTTTCGACTATTTTCTTTATGTTGAGGTGCAGATTTTTTTATGGTGTACGGTAACTCGCGAATTCTGCTATTTTATGGTCAAATACATTAAGGCGAAACGCATTATGTCGACACGTATACACTCGTAAAATGCCGATGCTTACTCATCTACTGACGTTTTTCGACGAGCTAGGAAAACGCCGGAAAATTTCAAAAAAAGAGGGCCTAAAAAATTATATTAAAATAATAAATATAAAATTATATTTCTTATTTTCTGGCCCAGAATCGTAATAACACTACCAAGAAATCCCCTTTTAACGAAATTTTTAAGTTACCCAAAAAATTCTTCGTCAGTAGGGAGAAATTTCATTAGGTCACGCCCGCTCGGTGTGGCCCAGCTCGAAGCGAAGACTCCAATATTTTAGTACCTTGGTTCTTGTATTGTTTTTCTCTTTCGGAAAAATCTTGGGTTTTTAACTCCAGACACAATAGAAGTTATAACGTTTTCTTATAAATTGAGTTATTCTCGGACAGGATTCCCCCTCGGAGGAATCGAAAAACAAATATAGGTCGGAGGAACCCCTCGGGGGATTCCGAGTCTTGAGAAAACTAGAAAGATAAGTTTTTTTTTTCCCGGATACAATTACGTTTTTGATTGAAAAGCGATCGTTCATCCCAAACGAAAACATTGAGGTTCCCGGGGGCTAATTACGTAGACGTTCCTATGCAAACCGGCACCTTCGACCTCCTCGCAATTAGATGTAATTGAACTGGTTATGTGCAGGATGACGTCAGAAGTGGTTTCTCTCGAAATGTTGACCAAACTGAAGTTTTCAAACCTCAAAAATCTCATGCTATTTCAGTTCAATGGTTTGAAAATAAATTACATGGGAAGCAAAATGCTTCCAAACGTAACTATTTTAATTTTAAAAAAACACATTTTCAAACATGGGAGAGGCTAAATATCTGATTTTCTCAATTTAGGCTTAACTATTTCAAAAACTATTCGCAATAAATGAACTTGCAAGGGTGGAGAACGTCCGTGGTTATTTACGGCCAACGTTAGGCATTATGTCTTCCCCTTTTCTTCCACGCTTTTTGAAAGTTGGGGATCCCGTAGGGTTAACAATGATTAAATAATTAATGATCAACAAGTTTGCCAGTGTTTTCAGCCGACCTTTTTTTAGGATCCACGATTTTTTTGCTCAGAAACCTCAATTATACAGGATTTCTCTTTTTTTTTTAACCCCAAAAACGTCCGAAAACCTCCCTTTTTTATTGTGCTGAAATCTAGACGAAAAAATCGAAACTAAACGAAGCTAAATACCGTAATTTTATATTTGCTCCCAAATTACAGAAAATTGACTGTAGTTAGGAAAATGCTTTCTTAGCTTTTAGCTTAATTGAACAATCATCAATTTAAACACAAACTCGTTTTATCGAATTATTTTATTATAATCATAAAAAATTTGCGTTTTTCTGATTTTCTACATTTTTCTGATTTTTGAAAAAAATATTCTGTATTTGAGTTTATAAATGTATTCTAAACGCAAATCAAATAGAACAAATTTTTCAAAAACCAACAGATTTCGCGCAAAATTGGAGCAAAACTGCCGCCATATTAGTTGATATAATAGATAATTGAGTGAACTATTTAACTTCCTTAAAGAAATTAGTGTGATACCATCGACTTCGAGTTTTTGGGGAAGGGTCTTCCCGACCCCGGAGGGTCAAATCGAATATTGATCTTTACCGATCTCAACTTTGTCTGTGTTGCCGTCCGCCGTAGCATTTTTTTCCGGAACACTTTACGGCCACAGTTTTCAACCGATTTTCACCAAAATGTCACCAAATTTTCTTTAGTCGGTGAACAAGAAACCAACGAGGGCAATTTTTGAATTTTCGAAAAAATGGCGGAGATAAGTTTGTTTGTAATTTTAAAAAATTCACTGCGGCCGAACCGTTGCAGTTGGTCCAATAATTGGTGAAAATTCCTTATCCTTATAAAAATTCCTTAATCCTTATATTTTTAATGAATTTTTGGTGAAAAAAAAATTATCATATTTTTTATTAATTATCATTTTAGTAGGGAGAAATTTCATACTTCCAGGCCTTACGAGAGGGACCTTTCGTGCCCAAAAATCCCATTATGTCTACCTTAATTCTTCGAAAAAAAAGAAAAAATTTTCAAAAAAAACTCGGAAATTTTTTTGAAATTTTTTGTTTATACATACATATTCCCCTTCCTTATACATCCCCTCCGTTATACTTTCGTTCCCTTAGACTTCCTCTCTGTTATACTTCCCTCTCTGTTATACTTCCCCCTCCGTTATACTTTCCCTCTCATATACTTCCCCCTACGTTGTACGTGATTTATTTTTTCAATTAAATTAATGGAAAATTGTGTAGGTTCTATAAGCGTTTCTCATAGATAGTTGCTTAAATCCTTTTCAGAAGGCCAGTTTTCTGGGGTTGAAAGTTTTCCTTCCTAATCCTACATATACTCCTCCTTTTAATCATCATTTTTGTTCGCTAATTAGGTAGTTTCGAGTAAAAGGCGAAGAAGGGGGCCGCGGTTTACAGAAACTCCTTTTGATTTAGTATTCCCTGGACCAACTTTTACTCGGGGAGACCGTCCTCGCGAAAAAGCTCTAAAAGGAAAATTAACGTTTATTGTTTTGACGGTGAAATAAACTTTGTTAAAATTGTTGAATATTTCGTCATTGGATCGTAAAGTTTGCAAAGTCCGTATAAAGTCATCCGTTCATATTTTGTCACTTATGTATGCATGGGAGGTAACGTAGGTATAAAAGCCCGGTAAAGTTTAACCGACCCCTAAGCTCCGGCGGAATCTAGTGCGGGCTTTGTAGTACTAGTCAACATGACACAGTAGATATCGAGTTTAGCACCACGTACTCAATCGTAAACGACCTCATTCCACCTAATTTAGCGAGTTTTTAATTAAAAATATTTCAACTTCTTATTTTTTATGCGTGTAATTTCAGATTTTTTTCCAAGCGGCCGTGATGAAAGCGGAGAGAGGAGGAAAAAAGGTTTAATAGTAATGAAAAAAGCTGCTATTAATTTGCCCTTGACTGTGATAAACAAACGTGATATACGCTTTTCCACCGTTAGAGTTATAAATGAGCTCAAGATAGGAGAGGCTAACGAAAATAAAGGATTATTTAAGAGGGAAAGCGCCAAAACACCTTTTCATCTCCCGCGCGGGAGGAAATTTCAACAAATCCAACTCTCTCTTCTCCGTGTTTTAGATTAAAACAAAGATATTTTTTCATGGTAAACGAAAATTTTAACATTTCAACATAAGAAAAATTTAAATTTCACATTTTCTGATAAATAAAATACAATTAGAATTTGTGCCCGAATAGGATTAATCTTTATAGTGGTATTACCCTACCAGAAATGGGTGGGGATTGTTCCCCCACCTTAGTCTTTATAACGGTATTACCCTACCAGAAATGGGTGGGGATCGTTCCCCCACCTTAGTGTGAAAAAGATAGGTTTATGGTCAAGAGCTAGGTAAAGTCAGATCAGTCAGTCATAAAAGAACAATAAAAATACATCAATCCCCCCCCCCCCCCGAAACCATAAAAAGTTAAATAATATGCGAGTTAATACATATACATCATCAAATCCACATTCAACCACCAAGAAATCCCATGCTACATCTTCATTGGTTTCCGCAGAAACTTCTTTTTTAACAAAACAAGCGCTTCTCGCCAATTTTTGAGACCAGAAAACCTGATAAAACTACAGGAATAGCTTCCGATTGTTTCATAAAATGCTGAACAATAAAAAATTTTCAAAAAACCAAAAGTTTTCTCGCAAAGTGGAGCAGAACTTCAAAGAAAAACGCCGCCATATTAAGTGCTATAACGGACTCTTAAGGCCTTCTAAGTTTTTTTTCGGCTGAGACATTATTTTAAAACTTCCTTTATACTATGTAAATTTTAAAACGTTTTCCTCAATTTCTTTTAACTAGAAACCTTTACTTTTCTTCAGTTTTTCGGACCAAACACCTCTTTTTTACCAGATTTTAAAGCATTTTAAACAATTTTCTTGTCAAGGGCGAAATATTGATGCAGCGATTATAAATAAACAAACGGTTTATATCCGGTCTCTCTTGAAAGATAGTTTCTTTCACTCCCGGCATTTTCCTCCTTTGTAAAAGGATTACGACGAAACTATTCAACGGATTTTCTTATATAATATATTTAAGAAAATAGCTCGTCAAAGCGTACAAAATGGCTAGCGGTTTTTTGGAAAAAACGATTTAGTCGAAAAGTAAGCTTTCCATTTTCCAAAGGAAAATTTTTTTCGAAAAAACTGCTCCCAAGACCGTATACAGGGTGTCCGGAAACACATGGCAAGCGTCTGGGAGAGCGTTAAAAGTGGTTTTACGAAAAAAAGTTAAATGTAAACCCCCCTTAATTTAAATCAAAGAATTTGATGGTGTAGTTTAAAATCCGCCTGGATATACAGGGTGTCCCAGACACAACCTAACTTCGTTATTTCAAATGAGAACCCCTATTTATTATTTCAGATTCGTAATCTACGCAAAATTTCAAGTAGATTTGAGTACTCATATGACAATTTTGGACAACTTTTAAAAAATGTCAAATTTTAGCGTTTTTTGCTCTAAAACCGTTAAAATTGACCTAGGAGACTCGTTTTTTTTTAATTCCACTTATTTTTCCCCGAAGAATCCAACTGTCTCAAATTTGAGCATCTTCGCATTCTGCATCACGAGATTTCGTCGCTAATGGCCTTTTTTCAAGTTAGAACCCTAATTTTTAGTTCAGAAATGAAAATTAGCACTTGTTGAAAGGAATTTTTCTTTCGGACCACAAATTTTGAAAGAGCTACAGCGTCTTTTGTGTTTATGCATCAAAAATTAAAATTCCGTCAACAAATCGCTAATTTCCATTTTTGAAGTGTGGAATTTGGAGTTAAACTTGAAAAAAGGCCATTAGCGACGAAATCTCGTGATGCAGAATGCGAAGATGCTCAAATTTGAGACAGTTGGATTCTTCGGGAAAAAATAAGTGGAATTAAAAAAAACGAGTCTCCTAGGTCAATTTTAACGGATTTTAGAGCAAAAAACGCTAAAATTTGACATTTTTTAAAAGTTGTCCAAAATCGTCATATGAGTACTCAAATCTACTTGAAATTTTGCGTAGATTACGAATCTGAAATAAAAAATAGGAGTTCTTATTTGAAATAACGAAGTTAGGTCGTGTCCGGACACCCTGTATATCCAGGCGGATTTTAAACTACACCATCAAATTCTTTGATTTAAATTAAGGGGGGTTTACATTTAACTTTTTTCGTAAAACCACTTTTTAACGCTCTCCCAGACGCTTGCCACGTGTTTCCGGACACCCTGTATACATCCCCGAACTAACGAGAACTACCTTTTGTAAAAAATTTTCCGACGATTTTTAGTGCTCAAAATAGGAAAGTAATTTTAGGGGCGATGCTAAAATGCTAAAAATGCTCGGGCGGTATGATGGCCCTTAAAAGAAAAACTTGGACCATCATTATCAATCCTCTTCAACCACGAAGACATACATATATCATAATAAAATTTTGTATTAGCATATTTAGGTAAATAAAAGAAACCATGAAAATTTTATTAGATTCAATTGTAAATATGAAGAATATGAGGTAACTTGAAAATCCCCCCTAGAAGCTTAACTTCTCCATAGCTTTGTGGATTTATTAATTTAATCGTATTCCCACCCTGAAAAGATTTACAGTTCACTTTTCCCTTGAGTTCTTTTCCTTCAGACGTCTTTTTTAAAATTTAAACCCAGTTTTGATTTAAAAACATTCTTGAAAATAAATATTTAAGAAGTAAACCTCGTTATTTTGTAAACTTTTTTTTAAATACGTACTCATAAATGCAAAGCGAAAATTAACACCTTTAAAAATATCCCTTTCATTTTAAAAGTGAGAGAAAAAGAGGGAAAAAAATTAAATGAATCGATCAATAGACCCTTTTTATATGATAACCATCAGAGGAAAAACTGGAGTCTTATCAGAAAGCTAGGTTATGAAAAGTAAACAGAAGATTTAAAGCAAACATTTTCCAAATGAGAAAGGAATATTGGCAACCCCCTAGAGGCTGATTAAAAGTTCATTTTTTAAATAAAAATTATATTTGCGTCTTTCCATATCGTTTGAGGACGTTTTGGATCCTCCGGTTGAACAGTTTCGTCAAGTGACGTTCGTAAACTAAAAGCTGTGTGAGGGAAAATAAATCCCAGTTTATCAGGCTGTCGTGTCTCGTCGGATTGAAACTGTAAGCTATAAGCCATCCTGGGGGCTCACCTAAATATCTCTCCAACTCAGCTTCACTAAATCTACTCGACCTCCTAAAACAAAAACATTTTGTTTTAAATTTTTATATGCGATTCACTTTTGGACCTAAAAAACAATGGGTAGAGGTGATTTCATTGAAACAGAAGTAACAGTGTGGTTTATGGCGATTTTTGTGCCCCAAAATCTTAAGTTTATTAAATTTCCCTTTGTTTTTCGGTGTAATCTGAAGGTCGTAGGTTCGAATCCCACTTGGGGCATAAAATTTTTTTCTACTCTCTTTTTCCCTAATTTTTTACTTCAAACTAAAAATAATACAAAGTCAGCATGATGAAATTTCTCGAAAAGTTCCCCGAGAAACCAATCATTTTAGTGGGTTATTGGGCAGTCTCCTAAGCTATTGTCCGAGAAATAAATTTTTTATAGCTGATTTTTGGCGTTTTTATTGGTTTTTGCGTAGATAAAAGTCGGTTTTACCTTCAAGATTTTTTTTATGCATTTTTAACCTCCAATTTTGCAGGATTTTTTGGGTTTTCCTCGATTTTTGTTTTCCAACAAAAAATCCTGTAGTAAACAAAAATATAAGTAGTATTTGGTAAAAATTTGGTGAAAATCGGAACAACGGTTAATAAGGCTTTTCAGCTGTTAATGATACCTACGTATTTTTCAGGTGGAAGTGCAAGAATGCCAAAGAAATTTAAAAAAGATGAGCCTAATAGATGGTGGTGTTTTATTTTTCGGATTGCGATTATAAATGTCTGAAACGTGATTAGTGTTTATTTTAGACGAGTCTCGAAAATCAATGAACTCGTTTTAATTCTGGAAGGTTCCTAATAAATGGAATCTCTTTGTTTATAAAATATTACCTGTGTTTGGACTAATGAACTGAGGAATGAGTGATAGAGTCGGAGGACGTAACTAATGGTCTTCCCTTCACACTCATCGATGACACTTTGACGAATGAGCTTTCTATCCGAGAATCAACAGGCACGGGAATACAAAAAGAGTTCCATTTCATCTTAAGGCCTTTACGGGCGTAAAAACGAAACGTGGAAAACTGCGCAGTTTTAGAGTTTGGCTGGAAGATTGCGCTTTATTAAAACGATTTTTGAAGTTTTGCTCCAATTTTGCGAGAAAACTGTAGGTTTTAAATTTTTTTTTTCTTTTGATTTGGCTTTAGAATAAAATTTACTTATATACAAAATGTTTTTTTTTTTTCAAAAATCATAAAAATGTAGAAAATTAGAAAAAAAACTTAAATTTTTTAATAATAATTTTTATAAATGATAAAAAAAAATCGAAAAAACGAGTTTTTATTTTAATTTATGATTGCTTAATAACGTTGAAAGCTAAGATAGTTTTTTTCTAACCACTGTCAATTTATTGTAAATTGGGAGCAAAATCAAAAACTTGATAAAATTACGGTTTTTAGCTTTTTTTTCGATTGTTTCTCCTAGATTGCAGCACAAGAATAAAAATTGAAAAACCAACAGTTTTAAAACTGTAAAACGTCTGTACGCTCGACGTTTCACTTGCGCAAGGAGGCGTTTTGAAAATGAAAAGAATAATTAAAAGGGGTGGAAAAAAAGGGAACTTTTATGTTTTTCCGGTAAAAATTTAACTTAATTATCTCGCTTTCTTTGACTTAACTTTTTATTATTGAAGAAGTTTGAGTTAGTTGTTGACTTTTTTTTAAAAAGGTTTTTCGGTTGTCCAGGGGGTTCCGTGAAGAAAAGCAATTTCCACATGGCAAACAATCTTTTAGCCCGCCTTAAGCCTTCCTTAATGATTCCCTTCGTAATTGTTGCACTCGTCCATTATTAAACCGCAAACTACCCTCAAATTGGACGGTCACGAATTAAAAATGCACTACCGTTTGAAAATTCCTCAAGGGTTTAGAAACAAACTTCCGCAAAACTTCTTTCACCTTCGGGCTGAAAATCGTTTGATTCGCAAGGGTTTAAACAGTTTCTATTAATTCGGAGGGTGGCTCAACCCCTAATTTTAGAGCAGTTAACGGTTACAAAGTTAAATAGCAGGTGTACATGACATCAGAAGGGTTCTACTTATCTAAATCCTTAGTATAATGAAACAGGTGTTTGGACAAGTATTGAAACACTCTATTATTAGTTTAACTTTATTTAAATTACCCTTTATAAACTTTTCCCTCCACTAAAACTTTTCCATGGATTATTGCATTCAAAACAATTCTGACAGAATAATTGCCTCAAATGGGTAACGCAGTAGTTGGACTCTAAAATATGATCCGGAATTATTTTATAGTTAGATTATTCGAGGAATTCATAACTTTCTGTAATTCGAGTTTTCTTGATAGTCTTTAAGGCGAAGGTTTTGCTGAAAAGCACTTGAAAATCTTTTGAAGAGGGGATTTTTAAAAAAAAAAGTGACTAACCGGAGGAAGGGAAAATAAATAGAGGCAAAAAGAGCTGGAAAAAAAACAAAGCAAAATACCTACATCGGCCAAAAAACCGTGGAAAACGCCCAAAAATCTGGTGTTTTCTCGACAAAAAAAACGGAAAATGCGATATTAAAATTTTAATATAAGTTTCTACGTCGAAAAACTGAGGAAAACTCCCGCATAAGAGGAAATCTCCTTCAAAAGAGACAGGCAGAGCACAAAAACCTGGTAAAATGGAGTTTCTCGGCCAAAAGAACGAGAAAATTACCGAATGTTACAGCAAAAAATTGGTTTCTCATTAAAAAAAACTGGAAAAAACCGTTGAAAACCTGGGTTTTGTCGAACGAATGAGTTGGCAAAGCCGAAAACCTGGTGAAAAGCGAGTTTTTTAGCCACCAGAACAATTTCTATTGTCTAATATCAGAACAAAAATTGGGTTTCTCCATGTAAAAACTGAGAAAAACTCCGGCAAACCCGATAAAATGGGGTTTTCTCGTTCGAAAGGGACAGACAAAACTCAAAAATCAAGGAAAAAGATATTTTCTTGACCAAATCTACGAGAAAACCGCCTTATATCAGGGGGAAAAAACAATTTTCGCCGAAAAACAGAGGAAAACTCTCAAAATCAGGGAAAATCCTGAGACGAAGAAATTCATTTTTTATAATTTCAGCCAAAAGGAGTAAGAAAAGCCCAAAATCCAAATTATTTTTTTTTAAAGATTTAATTAGCACGGGAGTCCATTGGTTATACCCAAATGGCCGAAATTTTAGGTATGTTTTTGGATACCAGGCCTCAAAAGGACAAAAACCTCCCAAAAGAGGGTTTCTCGAGAAAAAGAGCAAGGTAAACGCTATAAAATCCTATAATTTATGAAAATCCTCCTTAATATGATAAAAAATACCTAGAAAAATGCCCAAAAGTCCGGTTAAAAGGGCGTTTTTGATCGAAAAACCGAGGGAAATTCCCGAAAATCATCATTTCGTCATTCCAGAGTTTAACTTTTTTATGTCTCCATAAATGATTTTCGACGTTTTGATTAAAAATAAACTCAAAAACGGTATTCATTGAAAGAGATGAGTTTTTAACGCGTGGATGTTTTATAGCTGGCAGGCATGTAATTAGAAAGGTAGAGGGGATGACATGTCTAGACAAAAGGGCCTCGATGACAGCCACTTACAATGGAAGGGTTGATAAGCCCCTGTCACCCTTTAGACAACAGGGGCCCCTATCTAGAACGCCGGGGACCGACCGCTATGATAAGGGCCTTCCAGTCAGTTCGACACTTCCCTCTGTCACCTGTCTACCGACCATATATGGAAACCGAAAATTAACACCACTAAAAATACCCCTTTCGTTATTTTAAATTAAAATAAAAAATTTCTACCAACCAAAGCAGAACTTCATTTTATTGTTTTCAGGGAATTGTTTATAGAATCAATCTTTTTGTGTCGATAAAGAAAGACGTTCTAAGCGGAAAAAAAAGGAATTGACGTGGGGGTTGAAGAAGGAGGCCTTGGGAAAAGCATAAATTTTCCTTGAGCTTCCCCTTGTCCAAAAGAAAAACAAGCGTTTCACCTTTCTGATCTCCCCCATCTCTTCCTTTTGATCCTTTTTAAATTCCCCTTGAAAGTCACTCGCTTTCGGCTAAAGTAACTCTGCACCTGACGTCTTCGGACTTCATTTGAATTTCTTTAATGTACCTACAAGTGTATGAAAATGACTTGAGTAAAAAATATAGAAAGAAAAATAATAAAAGAGACAAAATAAGATGAAAAAACCAGGACCTTGAAAGAAAAATGAGGTTCTTTTATTCTCTACCATAAGAAGTCAATTTCATGCATTTTTTCTCACATTTAAAATTTAAATTTTTATCGTTTTGACCTAAATTGTGTAATATCAGCAAAATTGACTGAAAGGGAAAGTCTCTCAAACAAAAGACTTCGGGCACAAATAGAACTTTTCAATCCGGGTACCCTTTTGCGGCTAGAACATCTGCGACTTTTCTTTCCTTTTCTCCAATTTCAAAGGGTACTTATATGAAAAGGTTCCCCTTTTTCGGGAAATACTCTCATCTAGACGTCAATTTTCATTAAAAGCCATTTTATTTCATTGGGGTTTATTAAATATTTCTTTATAGGCTTCCTTAAAGATGTTATTGCGATACCCTTGACGTCGGGTTTTAGGGGAAGGGTCTTCTAGACCCCGGAGGTTATTCGAATGTTGATCTTTACCGATCTCAACTTTGTCTGTGGTTCCGGCCGGCCGTAGCATTTTTTTCCGGAACACTTTACGTCCACAATTTTCAACCGATTTTCACCAGATTTTCAACAAATTACTTCCCCTCCTTTATACTTCACCATCCCTAATACTTCCCCCTCCCTTATACTTCCCCTCCCTTATACGTCCCCCACCCTTATACTTCTCCCACCCTCATACTTCCCCCCCTCATACTTCCCCCCATCATACTCCCACTTCCCCCTCCGTTATATTTGTTACTTCTCTTTAAGGAAGTTTTCGTTGGAAGCTCTTGAAGCAAGTATGTAGGTACTTGTTATTTTATATGGGGAGTTCTTGGCCCAATTTTGCGGGGGAAAACTGTTGGTTTTAACAAAATTTTCTTTTCGATTTGGCTTTAGAATACATTTATTTACTTAAGTACAAAAGATTTTTTTTAATCATATGTAGAAAATCAGAAAAATGTCAATTTTTTAATCATAAATTTTATGATTAAAATAAGAAAATTCTATAAAACTCGTTTGTGTTTAAGTTTATGAGTGTTTAAAACGCTAGAAGGTAAGAAAGTTTTTCCCAAGTGCAGGGGATTTCGTAAATGGGAGCAAACTCAAAGACTTTACAAATTAAGGTTGTTAGCTTCTTTTCGATTGTTTCTTCTAGATGCAGAAAATATTAAAAATAAAGAAACCTTTTAAAAAACCAACAGTCTTCTCTCAAAATTGGAGCAAAACTTCAAAGAAAAAACGCCGTGGTATAACGGACAAAAAAAAATCGAATTTCCTTCATTTGTGAAACTCGAGGATTGTTTAATTTCGGGGATTTGAAGTTAGAAACATCAGGTCAGTGGTTTGGTGCAAAAATAGCCCTACAATCATTATACATTCAATTTGCAAATCATTTCTGCTCCTCTATATATATCCGGCTTTGCTCATCGGCTCTCCCTTTCCCTGGTTCTCTTTCCTTGTTTCGCCATTCACTTAGGACAATGGTACCGGAAATGAACTCGGGCGAATGCTAATAGAACCTCCCCTTTATTCCGACCACGATCTTCCGAGATAAAAACGGACACCAAAAAAAATCGAATTTCCTTCATTTGTGAAACTCGAGGATTGTTTAATTTCGGGGATCTTTGAAGTTAGAAACATCAGGTCAGTGGTTTTGGAGCAAACATAGCCCCTAAAATCATTATACATTCAATTTGCAAATTCATTTCTGCTCCTCTATATGTATATATCCGGCTTTGCTCATCGGCTCTCCCCTTTCCCTGGTTCTCTTTCCTTTGTTTCGCCATTCACTTAGGACAATGGTACCGGAAATTGAACTCGGGCGAATGCTAATAGAACCTCCCCTTTATTCCGACCACGATCTTCCGAGATAAATCCCATCCCATAACGTTTAGTTTCAGGAAATTATATATCATTAACTTATTTTCACCTTGAAAGACGGAAAACTTTTTTCTTGAAAACAAGGAGGCTTTTTGTTATTCCACACATGCTGCCGCCCTGAGACCCTGTATATCCAATTTACCTCCGCCTTTATTGGGTTGACGTGAGCTAGCCAGTAATTCAATTAAAATGTGTTCCACCTGGTGGCAAATAAACTTTTAACCTCCGACGTACTTTTCCCCTTTAATATAGACACCGGTGAGTATTTTTTTTTTTTTTAACCGTCCCTTTGAAAATAAAAACTCGATTACTTTTTTTTTAAAAAAGGCAAAGAGTCTATAAGTGATTTTTAAAAACTTTATTTATTATTTATATGAGTTCATAATTGCTAAATTTTTATTTTTAAAGCACGCAAATCAGGAAAAAGAGTACTTGTTTGAAGAGCTTCCAACGAAAACTTCCTTAAAGAGAAGTCACAATATAGGAGGGGGAAGATAACGGAGGGGTAGTATATGGGAGGGGAAGTATAAGGGAAAGGAAGATAAAGGAAGATAAAGGGAGGGAAGTATAAGGAGAGGAAGTATAACGGAGGGCCAAGTTTTTTTTTTTTTTAATTATTCGAGTTTTTTTTTTTTTTTTTCGAAAAATTTTCCGAGTTTTCTTTTTTAAATTTGCGCTTATTTTTCCGAAAATATTCTAAGTCCTTTTTTTCGAAAATATTTTTTAAGTAGGTATCAAGGTAGAAATAATGGGATTTTTGCCCAAGAGAATTTCGTAAGGCGTGGAAGTATGAAATTTCTCCCTACTAAAATGATAATTAATGTAAAAAAATGATAATATTTTTACGAAAATTCGTAAAAAGGACTAATTGGTGACAATTTGGTGAAAATCGGACCAACGGCCGCAGCGAATTTTTTAAAATTTCTAACAGGATATCTCCGCCATTTTTTCGAAATTCAAACTCGCCAGTTTCTTGTTCACCGACTAAAGAAAATTTGGTGAAAATCGGTTAAAAACTGTGGCCGTAAAGTGTTCCCGAAAAAAATGCTACGGCCGGCCGGCACCACAGACAAAGTTGAGATCGGTAAAGATCACTATTCCAATTGATCCCCGGGGGTCCCAAAACCCGACGTCGAGGGTAACAATAACATCTTTAAGGAAGTTAAAAAACTCCTTTATACTCCATTATACCACTTAATGCGGTTTTGCTTCACTGCTGCGAGAAAACTGTTGCTTTTCTAGGTTTTCTAATCAAAAAATTTTGGTTTTTGGTTTTCCTCTTATTACTGTAACGCAACCGGGAAGCCAGGTTGACAAAAACAGCCATTTTTGAGGTAATTTTTAATTTTTGTAATTAAAAAAATTTCACACTCGAGCTTATGTATGTACGTGTTTTGACTGTTTTCAACATTATTTTGACGTACTCCCTTAAACCTGGCTTACCTTTCCAAAACGATATTACACCCGTGTTGAATAAGCTTAAACCCCTGTCCGAATTTTAATCCGTTCTGAACGGTTTTCGTGAGCGAAAAGGGCGAGAAGTGAGGAATAAGGATCTGACAATTTCCCCGGCAGTCGACTAAAAAAATAATAACGTGCCACCGCCAGAGACGATGGGTTTCGTTATACTCCCGACTTTTTTTTTTACATTTTTTTAATTTAATAATCGAATGAAATTAACAGTCAATGGTAAACCCCCTTCCATTTTTTCCATCCGGATTTCTTTAACTGAATAGCTTTCCAAAAACCAATTTCATTTTCTGAGCCTCTTCTATGGAATTTAGTTTCCCTTTTACCGATGTTAAATCTACAGGAACAAAACAATGAGCTTGATTCTCTGATATACTGTTATTGGAGAATAAAAGAAACACGAGAAATACCAATTGTGTTAAAAGAGAGAGAAATTTCTATACTCCTTGCTTCACTGGAGGATTCCAACTTGTGAAATATTTTAACAACCCGTTTTTTTCTACGTTTCAAGCTGAACTCTAGAACGAATAATCTAGCAGGGCCTGTACACATCTTCGCTGAAAAAAATGTTTTTGGGCCTTAGGAATTTTAGTTTTTAAATACTTTCCAATTTTAACCAAAAATACTCGGAAATTATGGACAGAAAAAACAAAACTCCGTAAAATTGAGCATACAGTGCATCTCTTTACCGAAATCTGATAGAATGATGATAAGTTGGCTAAAATCGTTGAGAAAAAACGCTCAAAAATTTTGAAAATCGGGAATTTTTCGATTGCACAAGCGGAGAAAAGCCAAGAAATCCCTGAAAATTCTGTGATATGGAGGCAAAAGGAGCAGAAAAACGCAGGAAAATCTCTATCTGGTTTTCCCTCAAAAAATGCTACGGCCGGGCGGCACCACAGACAAAGTTGAGATCAATTTGACGCTATGGGTCTGGAGGACCCTTTCCCAAAAACCCGACGTGAAGGGTATAACAATAACTTCTTTAAGGAGTTTAATGGAGTTTCTTGCCCGAAAACCGACGGCAACGCCCAAATGTCGGTAAAATGGGTGGTTTTTTTGTTCACTTACCAATGCTGGTAATATAACATCTTTCAACTTAAATAAGAAAAAGAAAAGTTTGGAAAAAAAATTTAAGCCCTCAGTGGGTTGGGAACCAACAACCTTCGGATTACACGTCCTTGTTAACTTATAGACCTTTTTAATTTCTTAACATTTTCTATTTTTTTGGCTAAATACCCCTTTTCTCTCTCAATTTCATGGCATTTACATCGGTTACCGATTTTTGTAATAATATGTTACTTATTTAATTTTTTTTGTTTTTTATTATCTTCTGGAAGTAAAAAACCTGCTTCTATGCAATTTCTTCTATATTTTATAAAAGACCCTAATTTTAGGCGTTTTCTTTTTAATTATTTTGGAGAAAAAAAAAACATCCTCTCAAAAAACCAGAATTTTTTTTTCCATCTCAATGAAAAATTACTCAGTGAGGTGAAGAGTAAAAAATTTAAACATCCCTTAAAAGAGAGATTTAAGAGTTTTTATGAGTCGAAAGTCAAATAATCCGACGAAAAAATATATTCAGGTCAGATTTTATACCGTTCTCAAAGGAAAACGGATGAACCTCTTTATAACTTTGTCTAATCCGCTTTCTAGCTGGAAAACATTTAGACGGTTGGACGCTTTCAGTCGATCCACTGAGCAAGGATACATCAAAGAAGCTCCCCTTATCGAGAAAAAAAAAGCTCTTTTAGGCGAATCTAATTTATTTATAGAATTCAATAAACAAATTTTTTTGTAAAATAATATAAAAGAAATCAAGAGACAAAAATGTTGATTTTGAAGGAACTTCTTGTGAATATTCGATGGGTGGAGAAAAAAGTGATGTATAACCCGGATGGAACAATAAACCTCGGGAAATGGAAGCGTTTGTTAGTTGTAAATTGAGTTGTGTTTCCTCTCGAATAGCCCGCGGAGTAGTTATGTATGGGAAGTGGTGGATGACCGGACGGTCGTGGCTTGTGACGATAGGTCGGATAGCCAGGGGCGGAGCGGGGAGGATGTTATGCAGTTTGATGAGTTTTAGAGACGTGGATCGCCTGCCTGGGACAGGTGTGTAATTTGCACGTACGCGGTTTCTCCCTTGTCCATAACGTCCTGCTCAATGTCCCGTAATACGCTCGGAAAACTTTTAATTCCGTCCCGAACTTTATTGAGATACACGAATTTTTTTTTCAAAGGACGAAAGTTTCCTCAAAAAATTGTCTTTTAACGAAACGTCCCTTTTATAAAACTTTTTAAATCAAGACGGTAATTAAGTCGGTTTTGTGTCATTTAAGGGTAGCTTCTATTTAGTCCACACTAAACTTTTCTCATTTCCTAGCGTCAATAGAGTTTATTGAAAGCGCCTATAAGTGTTTTTTGAAACTGTATTATCGTAACATATGTTATTATAATTTTAAAAGAAAGCCACCAGGGAGGTCAAATTTTAATTGCGAAGAATTTCAAAAAAAAAGTGAAAGTAAGAAAACACTACATAAAATTTAAACTGGGATTTTGCTTCTTCAAATAACCGAAAAAAAACGGGCAAGAAACCGTGGAAAACCTTAAAAATCTGCTAAGAGGAGGCCAAAAATCAAATAAATTTGGCCTGAAAACCGGAAAATCGTCCGAAAATCAAGAACTTTGGGTTTTTTGGCCAATATAGTGGCAGAAAAAAAAATTAAAATTATAAGAATCGGCGACTTATTGTTATAAGAACTGCGAATAAAAGCCCAAAAACAGAGAAAGAAAATTGCTGTAAAATGGAACTAAATAACAAGGAAAGTCCCCGAAAATCTGGAAAACTGGGTTTTTCCTCGTTCAAGGCCATCAAAAACTGATTTTAAATAATTTTTAAACCTTCTGGCTTTTATACTCTTTTTAACTTCTTTTTCGGTTTTTAGTCCACCCTAGAACTTTTCTCATTTCCCAGCATCAATAGAGTCTATTAAAAAGGCGTATTAAGTGTTTTTTTTTTTTCGAATTCAAATTATTTTAAGCACATGAGGTCAAAATTTATAAGTAAAGAAAAAAATGCCTAAAAATCTTGGAATCTGACGTTTGAAAAAAAAAATCGTAAAATATTGAGGATTTTATGAAGAAATGCGTGGTAGCTCTTTTATTCATGTAATTTTCTCTCATTCGGCTTTTAACGAAGTCGCTAACCATGTTATAATCCAGAGGGTGTAATTGTTAGGGTAAACTTTGTAGGAGTGCAATTAAGACCCCCGCCGTTTGGCCCTTTTAGTCCGTACCGGACGGATATGATTGAACCTTCGGTGTACAAGCAGTTTAATATGCCTTCATTGTTTTCACACCGTCCAATGAACAGCCAATAACAGGGTCGCAATTACCCTTGTACAAACTGAGGCGACGTTTACACTCTAATGAATATTTTATCGCTACTCCCCTGCGCCTCCCGACCGACGTTCCCAAAGCGGCACCCGATATTATTTTAGGATCGACCTATCAATAGCCTGCAACGTAAAATGCCTTTTTCAAATCCATTAAGGATAAACTACCGTTTTCCGAATGCTCTATACAACAATAAATTATCAATTTTCCTAAATCTCTTTTTTTTCCCAACGAATTCCAAGGGTAGACTATTAGGACAGACCCGCAAGACCGTCAAGTCTTACAGGGAGGATTATAAGCTACGCCTTAAAGCGGACGTTAAGCATTGAATTATTCGAAAAAAATTTGCAGCGTCTTTAGTTTTTCGGCATTATTTGACGTTTTTCCCGGTTTTTGGATTAAAAATCCCCCATTATTGGTCGTTTTCTTCGGTTTTTCGGCCTTGAAAACCACTAAAACCACAAACGTCCAATGAAATGGGGTTTTATCGGATTTTTGGGTTTTATTAAATTATTGTGGTATGAAAATAAAACAAGTGCAGCCTCATTAAATCGTGAAATGCTGAGAAGTTGTGGTCCGATCTACTATCGAAGTTTACCCTTTCTATAGTTCGATATTGACTTAGCCTCACCCAATTCCTACCGCTCACTCTCTTGTCAAACTTGGTTAATCAGCAAACAACAAACTAATGAACCTCTTAATCTTATTGGCGACGATTCAATATTCAACCTGTGAAAGTTCAAACAAGTCGAAAATCGTACATCAGGAACCATTTTTTTTTTTTAATATTAAAGAAGATAAAGGTAGGAAAGTACTAGTTTGAAGAGCTGGAAGCTCGAGAACTTCCTTAAGCGAAGTAACAATATAAGAGGGGAAGTATAAAGGAGGGGAAGTATAACGGAGGGGCAGTATAACGGAGGGAAGTATAACGGAGGGGGAAGTATAACGTAGGAGGAAGTTTTTATTTTTTCGAAAAATTTTCCTTTTTTTTCCGAAAAATTTGCCAAGATTTTTTGATTTTTTTCGAAAAATTTTACGAGTTTTTTTAAATGTACGCTTTTATTTCTGAAGAATTTTCTAAGTTCGATTTTTTCGACAATTTTTTTAAGTATCAAAGTAGAAATAATGGGATTTTTACCCGGATTTTTGCCCAAGGGAGGTCCCTCTCGTAGCGGGTGGAAGAGTGAAATTTGGATATCAAATTTGACGTTCAAATTGTTCTAACGTCATCTGACGTCAAATTAGACGCGCAAATTCTTCTGCGCATGCTCCAGAAGTTTCGAAACAGTTGCAAACTGCGGTTCTAATAAAGCTAAACTCTATGGATAAAAGGAGTGTTAATTTTAAACGGTTTGGGTTGCGGACCATTAGGCTTATTGAGACCCGCATTATGAAGTCCAATCACTTGAGCACTTAAACGGTAAGGAAGGGTCGGGATGGCAGCTTATGTATTATGCGCGAGGGAAACGTGTTGATAAATTGCCCCTATCCTTAATACAGCCTCGGAAAATGATGTCTCGGAATTAAACGAATGAGTCTAAGATACATAATTTATATGCGAAACGAGATGCGGCCGAGCTCATTATGAAGAACTCCCTTTTAATTGTTGAGAAAAATATTGAAGTTTTACCCGGGGTTTATCAGGAATGGGGCCGGCATCTGGTGTTTATGTCGCACATGTTCGACGTAATAAAAGGCCCCTGTTTTGCCCTGAGATTAATGCCGGTGAATCTGCTGACGGCTGCCCTCCGAAAGGCCCATATTACGCCTTCCCTAATTCTTATCCGATATCGAACGACCGCGACGTTTCGAGGTTAAATTTCATTCCACCCACAGACCTTTCTTTATCTCTCTTTGATTTATATATCTTTATCAATGGCTTTTTTATTCCTCCCAGAGGCTCTTGACAGAAAAACAATTTTTATTGTATCAGAAAACTATACCTTAGGGAAATCCAAGTGGGATTTTGACGGAAATTAGCAATTAATGGCTTAAACGGTACAACCTCAGAAAATCCGATAAAAATTGGGGGTTTCAAGGAGGAAAATCGAAGAAAAGTACTTGTTTAAGAGCTTTTCCTTAAAGAGAAGTAAAATATAGGAGGGGAAGCATAGGGAGGGGAAGTATAACGGAGGGAGAATTATAACGGAGGGGGAAGTAAAAGGGAGGGGAAGTTACGGAGTAGGAAGTACAAAGGAGGGGAAGTATAACGGAGGGGAAGTTTTTTTTTTTTTTTTTTTGAAAAATTTTCCAAGTTTTTTTTAAAAATTTTCCGTTTTTTTTTATTTTTATTTTTTTTTTTCAAAAATTTTTTTTTTTTCGAAAAATTTAATTTTTTTTTTTCGAAAAATTTTCTTTTCGTTAACGTAATAATTTTCGTTAGCTAAAGAGGGAGAGAGGATGAAAGAAATCGATATTCTACGACCGGTTTCGGCGTAATACGGCTCATCAGTTACTCCTTATTATTTCATTCTTTCTTCTCAGATTGACTGATTACTCATTTAATTTTAGTATTTATTAAAAGCTAACGAGGGAGGGAGGATGAAAAAATCGATACTACGACCGGTTTCGGCGTAATACGACTATCAGGTTACTTCCTTATTTTTCATTTTTTCTTCTCTGATTACTCATTTAATTTTAGCATTTATTTAAAAGCTAACGAAGAGAGGATGAAAAAAATCGATATCACGACGGTTTCGGCGTAATACGGCTCATCAGGTGGACTACTTCCTTATTTTTTTGCTTCTCAGTTGACTGTACTTCACACGAAAAAGTGCTCACTGATTTTTTAAAAAGACGTTGAAATGAAAAATCCTATTAAATCTTACTGTCAATAATTTAATGGGGGAAAAAAAGTTTTTTTAAAAATTCTGGAGTGAAGGCTGATGATATTAGATGCGAGAGAAAAAAAGCTTTTAGGAAGCGGGCAAGGTAGTGATCAGGGGAAAATAACAAGATTGCAGAGGTTGGCTAGAAACGCACTCGATAGAAAGACTGGGAAGGAGACGGGGGCTAATATTATGTAGCTAAGTGCTCCCTACACGGGCTTTTAGTGCCCTCCTGTCTTCCCTAATCAAACGGTAAACTCCCTCCGATATTCACTTAGTCGCTACCTCTTGAAGGAAACGCCATCGCGCGGTCCCTTCCCCTTCACACCCCGCACTCACCGACGGGTAACGTCGTTCTGACGCCCAAGGCCCTCTAACTTTATCAACCGTCATCCCCCCTGCCCTATACGTCCCACTTCAGGCCGGTTAATTAGTCAACTTTTCACATGTTAATTAGAAATAATTAAGTTGTTGCACCCTCCCTGGAATTTCTCAATATACGTTATTATCAAACTTCAAGACAACCCAAGTTATAAACTAAAATACCAAAGATTTCCCCCCCATTAAATTGCGGTTACAGAAATAACGGTTAACCCTTTCAAACGCAGGCTTACCAACCTGTCTGGAAAACATCAAAGCGAGCTATTTCCCTTATCGATTATCTGCCTCCGCAGAAAAACAATTACATTATTCAATACCTAACAGTTTAATTATTTGACCCTAGTTTGTCATAATTAAGTAAACTTGATCAATGAGGCTTCTTAGTAATTCAATAAATTATTCATCTAATTAATTTCATAACTAATTCATTCATAATGTTTTAAACTCGATCAACATTTCAAAGGGAAGTTTAGAAATCTCTGACGTTTATAGGAAATTCCTCAAAACCGAATAACCGTTAAAAATGCCCAAAATAGAAAAATATCATCAGGGGTTTTTCCAGCCACAAAACGGAGGAAAAGCCAAAAAAAGGAGCAAAAGAGGGTTTCTTGGTCAAACGTCTACAAAAGGCCGAAAATCCGTTGACAAGGTGTTTTTTTGGCCAATAGATCATAGAAAAAAAAATTAATGGTTTTTTCGGCCAAAAACCAGGAAAACAGGGTGTTTTGGAAGATAGACAATAGATACGACATTAAGGGTAAAAAACCAAGGAAACTGCAAAAGTCCAGCAAAAGAGGGTTTCTTGGCCAAAAAGTATATAAAACGGCCGAAAATCCAGTAAAAAATGTGTTTTGTGGCGGAAAAACCTATTGAAACAATCATAGAGCGTATTTTTAGGCCAAAAGCGAGAAAAACGCCTAAAAATCAGGTTCCTTAAAAATAAAATAGGAAAACGGCCAAAAATTAGGTAAACATGGTGCTTCTCGGCCGATTAACATTAGAAAACAATACATAAGAGATTTTTCGGCCAAAAACCCAGAAAAAACGTGAAAAACGCAGTTTTTTGGGAACAAAAACCGTGCAAAACTGTCAAAAATTCAGTGTACAGGATGTTTTTTGGCCGATAAACAATCATTGAGGGTATTTCTAGGCGAAAAGAATGTTGAAAATACCCCTGAAACCGGTGCAAAAGGTGTTTCTTGCCCGCGGGAGGAAAATTAGTGTCCGTAGGACTATAAAGAATTTACCTAACCTGATAAAAAGGGGGAAATGCACAAAAATGCGGTAAAAAAGGTCATGGAAGACCTGACAGCCACAATTTTCATCCGATTTTCAAAGACTCTTTCTTTTATCTTTAAAATATCTAGGGATTTTTTTTAGCGATTCAGATAAATCTATGACAGTTATAAATACATCGAACCCTTTTCGCAGTTTTCTCGAAAAACAAAGCCGGGGAAAAAAAGTTGGATTTCAAAATGAAATTGTTAAGAATTGTTCAGCGACGACTCGTCGGCATTAATTACAAGTGCCCTCCTCATTAATCATCCGCTATCTACTCCTTCACTCTTGTTCTCCCTCAAAGTTAACAAAACACTGGTAAAACTTGGTCAACGGTTGTTAACTGTGTTAATTAAGCAAAGTGAGCTTCATAAGAATTTTTCAACTTTTCAAAAAAATTAAATAAAAATACGTCGCTTCCAGTTAATGAGAAGTTTGTACTTAAACAAAAAGTATTTATATTTAATTTATTAACGGCAATGCTTAAAATTATTTTTAGGCATTAAAAAATTAAAAGGTTTTTTGAGTTCATTAATTATTTTAATCAATAAGAATTCCCATTTTAAAATGTTTTAAATTAATAAAACTTCAGTGAAATATGAGTAAAAAAGCGAAAGGGGTAAAAGGAAAAAAAAACCTTTAACATTATTACCCACACATGGATATCGAATTTTGCGGGCGGAATTCAACGTAAAAGTGGCTTTTAATCCGTTATAATTGGAATTTCATAATCTGCACTAATGAGAAACAGACTCGAAAGCCATTTTTACCGGAGGGAAAAAATTTAATGATTCTGTTAAACCGTAGCGTTTTGACCCCACGACGATAAATAATGGGTAAAAAAATATTCGTTGGGGTGGTTTTAAAGCGGATGGGAATCAACTTGTCACAGTGGGTTGTGTTTAATAGGTTAGCGGAACAGGTTTTTTTTTGTCTGATTGGATTTGACCCAGTCGAAACCTTTGAAGTTTTTATACCTATAAATACATCAAATTCTTTACTGTTTGCGGGAGCCCTAATATTTTTCTTTTCTCCCCACTGGCTAGAAAAACCATTTTTCCTTTTTCCTGAGGGTAATCGGACACTTCCTACAGAACAATTCGTACCCGGACGATTCGTACTCTAAGCCGGACAATTCACACGGTCCTGGGTTAAACCCTTATAATCTCAGCTTCCCTACGGTCAAAGAGTCGGCTACATTGTGGTGGAAAAATTTCTAGAGGATAGCCAGTTAGTACACAATATTTCAACATTCTCGACTGAAATAATTAAATATAAGTCGGGGATTGGAATATTTTTTTTAGTTTAAGGGAGAAGAGGTAACACTGTAAGTGTCTCCTTAAGGTGCATCCTTTACGCTATTCCCGACATATTATTTTATAAAATAGTACATTTCTTCAATTCTACCCCCACAACCATGAAGGAGAATCAAAGATAACTATTAATGATTTTAAATATCTATGATATTTAAAAGCCTTTGTCTATTCGGCCGAAAAACACCCCCTTTTTTGCCATTTTTCTAGGATTTTAGGACAAAAAATTATCGTTTTTGAGGGTTTTCCGGGTTTTTTGGTTCTTCAATTCTTACCGTTTTCGGGCGTCCTGCCGACCGCTGATGCTCTTCTTTCCCCTTCTTTTTGTCTCCCCGGGCAAGAAACACTTTTTTTTCACTGATATATTGTGCGTTTTCCGAGGTTTTATCTCGATAAACACCCTTAAAAATCTTTCCTATTGTCTTTTGGCGGAAAAACACTCTTTTTTGTCGGATTTTTGCCCATTTTTCTCAGTTTTTAGCCTGAAAACCCCAATTTTTCACTCAATTCTTACTATCTACAGGCGATAGTTAACATTCTTCTCGCCCATGAACGAAAAACACCCTTTTTATCGGACCTTCGGTTTTTATCCACGGAAACCCAAATTTTACCACAGTTTTCGTAGTTTTCCCGTTTTAAAAATAAGGTTTCTACTGGCCAAAAAATCCAGGGGAAAAAAATCTTGTAAAAACTAGGTTAGGGGCTCACTAGCAACGGGAGAGATCACCTTGAATTCCTTTTTTTTTTTCTTTCTTTTGGCGGTTTAATATTAGAATAAATAATTTGTGTCATTTAAATAACTTTATTATGCTAAATTACCCATAAAAAGTGCTCCAAGATGCTCCCATAAAAGTTGGACGAATTTCCATTTAGTGGGCAAAAAAATAATAACATTTCAAAGTCATATTCTCGACGGGTCATGCATCACCTAAATCGCCTTCACTACGTCAAAGCTCTTTTAAATTAATCCCGACGACAAATGGCTCCAGGCCCCTTTTTTTTCGCTCCTAATTAATTTTCAGACGAAATCTCAAGTTCGAAAATAATAAACCATAGTATAATTAGGTTTTTCTTCGGATCGCTATGAATATCGGGACGTTGGAATGTAACAGGGAGACATCCGGTCAGGCATTATCGGAATCGCTACCTAAATTCCGGACGATTCAATCTCAGGGAGTAATTAAAAAGTTTTTTTAGTCTCAAATCTCAATGGAAAAAGAGAAAAACGGAGTAAAATAGATAAAAAGAAATTCCCTCCAGAGATCCAAGGTAAAACGAAGTCTTCAGGGAGAAAATGGTACAGACTTCTCAAATAAACTCCCTCGAGTGTAAATTGGTTTTTAGAAAAACCATGCATATTGTCATTTAAAAAAATACTACATAGTTTGAAGAGCTTCCAACGAAAACTTCCTTAATGAGAAGTAAAAATATAGGAGGAGGAAGTATTAGGGAGGGGGGAGTATAAGGGAGGGGGAAGTATAACGAAGAGGGAAGGTTTCTGTTTTGTTTTTTTTAATTTTCCGAGTTCTTTTTTTCGAAAAATTTTTTAAGTGTCAAAGTAGAAATAGGTAATGGGATTTTTCCCCGAGTGAGGTCCCTCTCGTAAGGCGTGGAAGTATGAAATTTCTCCCTACTAAAATATAAATTTTTACACCAAAAAGTTTAAAAAATATAAGGAGTAATTAATGAAAATTTGGTGAAAATCGGACCAATGGTTCGGCCGCAGCTAATTTTTTAAATTTCAAACAGACATATCTCCGCCATTTTTTCGAAATTCAAAAGTTTGTTAGTTTCTTGCCCACCGACTAAAAAAAATTAGTAAAAATCGGTTGAAAATTGTGGCCGTGAAGTTTTCCGGAAAAAATGTTAAGGACGGCCGGCCGGCACCACAGACAAAAAGTTGAGATCGGTAAAGATCAATATTCGAATTGACTCTCCGGGGTCAGGAAGACCTTCCCCAAAAACCCGACGTGGAGGGTATCACGATAACTTCTCTAAGGAAGTTAATAAATAAAAAAATTAAAAAACTGCCTCTTTTGTTTACAAACTTGACCGAAACGAGATAAAACTGCCTGAAAAGAGGAAAGGGTGGGGATTGTTCCCCCACCTTGATGAGACAGTCGGACAAAAAAAGTCCGGCAATTTTTCAGAGAAACCATGTGTTTTATTTATTATTAAACATGAACGTAAAATTGTTTATTGTTTTTGTTTTAATTCACTTTTATCAAAGTGAAAGTATTAACGTGAAGCCGGGAGAATATCCTTTTTTGGTATATTTTTCGGGAAAAAAAGGTGTTCCGGGACGCTTTTTACAACGAGAAGGATTATAACGGCCGCGCATTGTTTTAAGGATGGAAAAAAGACTTTAAAAGCGAAGGATTTTAAAGTTGTCGGAGGTATGGTCGATATTTCGGACAGCAGAGGAAAAAAGAATACGTTATCATCTATTGTTATTCATGAAGATTTCGCGGAGAAAAAGGATTTCAAGTTTGGCTTTAGTGATGATATCGGAATGGGGGAGTTGACTTCGGCTTTTGAGACGAGTGAGACTCTCAGCCCGGTCAAAATTGTCTCCGACGATGAATCCGTTTTCAAGAAGAAATGGAAACTCTGGATACAATCTGGCGACCCATGTCTATCTCTGGGATGGCCCTCGGAACGATTCCCCTCCACAAACCTCAAAGCCTACGAAATCCAGCCTTTGGACGACCTAACATGCGAACAAGACACCCACCAATATAAAGAAGGAGAAATCTGCGCCTACCCTGTTGATACCACGGAAAACGAATTAATCACAATATTGACTCAGGTGGTCCTTTGGTGTGCGGAAAATTCGCCTTCGGTCTTTCCAGAGTGCAACTTGGAGATAACATTTCTCAGATACTCGGAGGACTTTTATTCTACCCATATCTCGATTATTTCGACCTAGAAGTCGCCGCGAATTCAGAGGAACGTCTCAGCACTTTATTTTTTATTAATTTTATACTCTTTATAAATAAAATGTCTTGACAAAAAAGAAGATTTTGAAAATCACATTTCGCGCGACAAAAGAGTCTTTGTGATCCTAATGAGCCCAAAATGGAATATTCTATCCCTCATTCCCCACTCCCCATAAAAAGGGGCTTAGAAGACGAAATCAGTAATCCAGAGAGGATTTCCGGTAAAAAGTGATTCGACTGGATAACGCACTTTGGACCAATTTGTCGAGTTGATAATTTAAACTAATAGAAGCCCTTTTGTTTATCTCGAGATTAAAATTGATGGGGAAGGGGAGGTTTTCAATTTATTTTCTTTAACTAGGGTTCATTCTCATTCGCTTTCCAAGGACAATAAAAGTGTTGATTTATAAAATTAAATTAGCCTTAATGAGAGTCTTTTTCTTTTGCTTATTAAGAAAAGGCCTTTAAAAATATAATAAACCCGCGGGGGAGAAGCAACTGTTTTCAAAAAAGGTTTTTCACCAGAACTCCATTTTCGTAAAACAAAAAACAATTCGTTTTTGTAGAAAAACCTAAAAATTGATGAAAATTCTGTTTGAAGGAGGTGTTTTCCGATGAAAAACGACTAAAAGAGGGGTTTCTTGTTCAAAAAGTAAGAAAACGCCCACAAATATATTTTTAAGGACGATTCTCCGGAGAAAAACAGGGCAAAAGAACGTACTGGTTTGAAGAGCTTCCAACGAAAACTTCCGAGCTTCAACAAAACTTCCGAGAAGTAACAATCTAGGAGGGGAAGTATATGGGAGGGGAAGTATAAGAGGGGGAAGTATAAGGGAAGGCAAGTATAACGGAGGGGAAGTATAAGGGAGAGGAAGTATAAGGGAGGGGAGTATAGGGAGGGGAAGTATAAGGAAGGGAAGTATAACGGAGGGGAAGTATAACGGAGGGAGAGTTTTTTCCTAAATTTCGAAGGTTTTTTTTCGAGTATCAAGGTAGAAATAATGGGATTTTTGCCCAAGGTAGGTCCCTCTCGTAACGGATGGAAGTATAAAATTTCTCCCTACTAAAATGATAATTAATGTAGTTTTTACACCAAAAATTTTAAAAATATAAGGAGTAATTGGTTAAATTTTGTGAAAAACGCCAACGGTTCGGCCGCTTTGCGAATATCTAAAAAGCTCTTGTCATTTTTTTAAGTACAAAAGAAAGAACCTGTAAAAATTTGGTGAAAATCGGATGAAAACTGTGGAGTGACGCCCGAATGAAGTTTGCGACGGACGGCCGGCACCAGACAACCTCATGATCGGCAAAGATCACTAATCAGTTTTCCTCTACTGGGAAGACCCTTTTCCAGATACCGCACCTCGGAGGGGTATCACAATAACTACTTTGAGGAAGTTAAAGTGATTATACGGGCTTTTCACAGTCGATGAACCAAGGAAATTCAAAAATCTCCCAATTTAATTTCAAAAGAGAACCAAAAAAACGCTAAAAATCATATTTCAAGGAAATTTTTCAGACCAAAAAAACCAAGAATTTTCTGAAAATTCAACTATAATGTGATTTCTTGTACAAAAAAAACCAAGAAAGTTATAGTTTTTATATAGATAGTTTTTTTCCTCTCGCGAGAAAAGCTCGTTTTATAACAAAAGGGGGTTCATTTTTTCATCTCGCAAAGAAAACTGGGGACATACTTTAGGTTGTCTAGCAAAGAAAGCTCGTTTGATAACAAGGGTTTGTTTTTTCCTCTCGCAAGAAAAGCTCGCTGATAACCCCCCCCCCCCCCCCCCGGGGGCGCTGCAAAATGTGATCCCTCAAAAAACAAATTACAAAACTTAAAAAAATTAAAACTTATAATCTAGCACTAAAAAAAATATCTTCCGCCCTTCTTTTACCTATGAAAATTCCAGAGAGCTGATACTAAACATTCCTAAAATATTTGTCTTGATAAAATAGGGTTATGACCTGTTCGTTCCTGTGGGTTTATAAGAAAGTTAAGGGAGCCTTGAGGTAAAATATTTAGAAGGGGGAGAATACGAAAGGCAAGGGAGAAAAAAAAGGCGTATTTTTCGCACAATTTTTTAAAAAAGAAGTTTAATTACATAATGATGGCTTTGTTCACGCTGTTGAGGTGAGAATGACCCAGAGGACCGAATCGATACAAAGGAAAATCCGAATACCAAAGTTCACCACTTGAGCAGAGTTAATTGGGATTTCCTCCCACCCCTAATGATTTATTCAACAAGTAAACCAATTAGAAGAAACAAATTTGAATCATTTATAAATTAAAGGTGAATACTTAAGTTGGGGGGATGTAATGAAGGATAAGTTCGTGTCAAGTACTAATAACGTAACAAAGCGTTTTCTGCACAGGTGTGTAAAATTACTCAAAGGTAAAACGCTACTTTATCCATCGTTTTAAGGACGCTCTCAATTATTTATGATTTAGTACACGAAGATTTAATTATTTCTAGAATCCCTTACAATTTAGAATAAACGAGCTTTTAATCTGCCAGAGGGAACGAAATAAGATAAATATTTATTTTCAACGAAAAATGAAGAAAAACAATAATTCTTTTAATTAAAGTCGATATTTAAAATATTTTGGTTAATTGAAAAAAAAACTCATTTTTTGATAATGGGGTTTTTAGGATGAAAGGAGATTTTCTAATGAATATATACGGTCAAAGGCGAAATGAAAAGGGGAAAGGAAAAAAACAGAGTCCTGATAATCAGCCGGGCAAATTCCTTTTCCTTTTTTTTATTTTTAGAGAGGCCCTTCAGTGATTGATGCCCTTAATTACTTCCCCGCTACCTGTCGAATTTATCTCCCTCCTTTTTTGCTACAGAAAAAAAATCCTTTGGTGTTATTTTTAGTTTTTAGATGCAAATGTTAGGTTTCTCAAGGAGGGAGAAACTCGAGGGTTAAATCTCGTTTTAGTCGTAATTAGTGGTGTTTCATTACGACTCTGGAAACCCTCTCACGAGTCAGTTGATTTGTCAAATTACGTTTGGACGTCTCCTAATTGAAATTTAGCTTCTAATCCGACCGGATTATTACCTTTGTGCTAAAACGATTTTTATCTCTTATTATTTTTACCACTACGTTCTTCAAAGATGCAGGAGAAGCACGCAAAAAGGGATTAGTCAGGCCCGAGTCAATATTTATAATTTAGTGGAGTTTTCCTTCGTTTTCCCGCTAATTTCTTCCTATAAATCCGCTTGAACAGAATTTTTAGGTTTTCCTTGAAAAGTTTGATTTATATCAGATTCTGGGATTTCTTTGTCCTATAACAACTGTTAACTGAATTTTTTGACGTTCTTTAACTTCCTTAAAGAAGTTATTGTGATACCCTTCAAGTCGGGTTTTTGGGGAAGGGTATTCCAGAGCCCAAAGGGTCAAATGGAATATGGATTTTACCGATCTCAACTTTGACTATGGTTCCGGCCGGCCGGCCGTTCTTCCGGAACACTTTACGGCCACAGTTTTCAACCGATTTTCACCAAACTTTTACACAAATTTCGTTAGCCGGTGAACAAGAATTGGGCGATTTTTGAATTTCGAAAAAATGGTGGAGCTACATATGTCTATTTGAAATTTAAAAATTCCTGTGGCCTCTTATATTTTTTACGAATTTTTGGTGGGAAAAAAATTATCATTTTTTTACGTTATTATCATTTTAGTAGGGAGAAATTTCATACCTCTACGCCTTACGAGAGGGACCTCTCTTGGGCAAAAATCCCATTATTTCTACCTTGATACTTAGAAAAAATTTCGGAAAAAAAAACGCAAAAAGGAAAAAAAACTTCCCCTCCGTTATACTTCCCCTCCTTATACTTCCCCTCCTATACTTCCCCCCCTTTACTTCCCCTCCTTATACTTCCCCTCCTTTATACTTCCCCTCGTCCAGCAAACTACTTTTGAACTGGATTTTCGGGCAATTTTCTGATTTGATATGATGAATCACCTTATAAACGGATTTCAGAAGTTTTCCTCGATTTTTGTCAGAAAGACAGGGTTTTTTTGTAGCAGAAATCAATTTTTTTCCGAATTTTTCAGGCATTTTCGTTAGATTTTGGTTATTTTGTCTTAAAAGCCCTTTTTAAATCGATTTTATAGGAGTGTTTCTGGGTTTTAACCCGAAAGACCCTCTTGAAGCTGGATTTTCCTAAAATTTTCCGAAATATCCTAAATTGGTAAATCAGAGAGATTTTTACCAGAATCTTTCGATTGCAAATTTTTTTCATTTATCTTTCTTTTTTTTTCCTTAGCTTTGTAATAAATCGTTAGTAATCTTTATACATATTAACTAATTGCCCATTATCCGCTTAAGTAGTCACAAAAGCCTTTTGTAAATTCAAGTTGAGATTAATGTTCTCCTCGGGCTGATAAAAACGGAAGACAGACGAGGGTCGGATAAACTGCCAATAACAAACGATCTTTTTCATTCTCTCGTTTAAAAAGAAAGGTAGAAAATGCGCGAGAAATTAATGTTTTGATAATTCGATATCCTCGTTGATAAGCGCGGAGAGGGATTTGCGAGTTCAACGGTCCTGTTATCAAATCTGGGAATCAGGGCGTAAGAGATCTCGAGCCTTTCACTCACTGAACACTGAAACCTACCTACTTCATCTGTCAATGTGAAACCGCATCATTCCGCTTAGGTAAAGACATCCAGGCGAATCAATAAAGCACTTCTTCAAGTTGAAGAAAATGACCTTGAATTAGTGGAGGTTAAAATTCCCAGACCTCCATGAAGGTACACGTTGCCAGATCTCCGTTTATCCACCTTCTACACTGCAGCCGCGTGGAGGATAAAATAAAATATTCATTTTTTTTTTTCGGCAACACTTCAAGGCCACAGTTTTCAACCGATTTGCACCAAATTTTCACACAATCTTCCTAAATAGTTGAACAATGTATTCTCAAAAGGGATTTTTGAATTTCGAAAAAATGGCGGAGATATGTCTGTTTGAAATTGAAAAAACTGCGCTACGGTCGTACCGTTCTCCGATTTTCGCCAAACACCCCTCATGTTTTTAAGCAATTTTTTTTAAATTATTTTTCATAGAAGGGAGAAACGTTACACTTGCGCCACGTGCGAGGGGGACATACCTCCGCCAGGCGGCCTATTATTTTTACGTTGATAATTAGAAAAAAAAAAACTTGAAATTACACTTCCCCTCCTTTTGTAGTATTTTTGGACTCAGCACCTGTGTGATCAAACAGAAATTTTTAGTCTTCAGACGGACAGATTTCAGCCATTTGTGCAAAAATAAAAACCCGAAAAGGGCATCTGTCGGCCGAAAACACGAAATTTCCCGAAAATCTGATCACACGGACGCCCTTTAACACCGCCATTTCTTAAAAAAAGTTTTACTTTGTTCCAACCGCAGTTTGAAACTGGTTTGAACTCCTGAGCATGCGCAGAAGGATTTTCGCGTAATATTTGACAGCAGATGACTGCAGATTTGACTGACAAACGATTTGAGACGTCAAATATGAAGTCCAAATCCTTCTGCGCATGCTTCAGGAGTTTCAAACCAGTTATTGTGACTCCCATGATACCTAGATGAATTTTTTAAGTTTCTCGGTCTTTTCAGGAGAATCCTCGCTATTATAGCCAATACATCATTTTTGGGAACTTTCCCTTCTACTCTCAAAATTTGCCTACTACCTCTAGTAAAAAAATCTCGTAAATATCTTCGATTTTTAATATAATCAGTTCGACATAATTTTCACCTTTGACAATCTGGAGATTTGGACTGAAATCTGTCCCATTACTGTAAATCATGTTGGACGTGGTAAGACTCGGTCAATATGTCATCTGAGCCGTGCCCGTTATACCAGATCCAAAATTGATTTATTTCACTGTAATTATTCAGGATAACATAAGCCCATTATTTTGTTTTAAAAATCCCTTTTTTGGGTCTTTTTTAAACAATTTTTTGAGACTTCTGATGCACCAGGGCGACCCTCGCCTCGCAATTACACTAGGCCTTCCGCCTATAGAAAAGCGTCGTTTTAATTACTGGTAGAAATTAGCGGAGAGAAAGGGTTGAGAAAACGTGGGGGAGACGTAATGATGCGGAATGGAAAGATCCTTTGTAGATCGCACCCGCTTCGTCCCCTTTTCTAACGAGCTACCGGGTTCTTCACACTCTGACGGTTCCTATGGTCCGAGCCTTTCGACTGGAACAACACTCTCCTGTCACACCTAATAACTTCTCATTCATGTGAACGTTTTCTACATTAAAGTATTTTTTAAAAACGGAATATTTTAAAATAATAGGGATGAAAGTTTTCAACAACGGAAGGAAAACTCTTGAGGGGAACCTGAGAACCAAAAGCGCCAATCGGGTAGACCCAAGGAGGTGAACTACAGATTTTTTATGTCGAAATGCAGATTTTTTTATGTTCAACTGCTTTAGGGTGAAATGCGTTATGTTAAACGGTGTTCTCCTATTTTCTGGTTAAGAAAAGACAGTTTTCTGGCCTAAAAACGTCGATTTCCTAGAAAAAGTCGTTCCCGATAAAACTGCTGCCACAGTCCCGCAACGTCGTCAGCTAATCGCCGCCTAAGGGTCCCCAAAAAAGTAGCTTTTTAGCGGTTTTCCTCGATTTTCTGAGTGAATACATTTCTGGAGTCGTTTCGCCATAATCGCGTTTTAAGTAGGTAGTTATGGTGAGATGTATTATGCCCAAACAACAGTTTTATGGCGAACAAGTTTAAAGAGAGGCTCTTATGGTGAGAAGCGTTATGGTGCTTTTTTTTATGTCGACTTGCATTTATTGAAAAAGTCGTTTATGGCGAAACGTTATGAAATGCATTATACTCAAAATTTTTGAACTTTTGAGAGCTTTATGTCCGATTGCGTTATGCCGAAACGCATTATGGTGAACGACAGATTTTTTATGTTCAACTGCTTTAGGGTGAAATGAGTTATGTTGAACGGTGTTCTCCCGATATTCTGGTTAAGAAAAGAAAGTTTTCTGGCCTAAAACGTCGATTTCCCCAGATTTTTCCACGTTTTGCTGGATTTGCGGGCCTAAGGGTCCCCAAAAAAGAAGCTTTTTAGCCGTTTTTTTCAATTTTCTGGTTAAGAAGACCCAATTCACCTCATTTTAAAACGTTTTTCCCGTTTTCTAGCCTAAAAACGTCGATTTCACCAGATTTTTCCACGTTTTGCTGGTTATTGGGCTAAGGGTCCCCAAAATAGTAGCTTGTTAGCCGTTTTTCGCGATTTTCTGGCTAAGAAGACCCAATTTACCTCATTTTTAAACGTTTTTTTCCAGTTTTCTAGCCTAAAAACGTCAATTTCCCAAGATTTTTCCACGTTTTGCAGGATTGATGGGCCAAAAGGGAACCCTTTTGCTCCATTTTATTGCCTTAAAAAAGTTGTTTCTATGTTTAGAGGATGTAACCCATTTTAACTTTTTTTTCTACCTCCACCAAAGCACTTTGAACTTCATAAAACGAAATAAAGAAAACGAAGCAATAAATAAAATAAAACCCGTATCATTTACCTTGAATGTTTGCGAAGACATTTTTTTTCTCCTCCTTCCCCCTTCACCAATATTTGTGACAAGAGGGAATCGAACGAAAAGGTTGTTCTAGTCACTGAAATTCAATCATCCTCCATGCAAATAATATTGTCAGAGCCCATGTTACATTCATGAACGTTCGAGTTGGCATTTAAACTTTCATTTTTCCCCCTTTTTTCGTTATTCAGACCGCATTCCTTTTTTTAACACTCAAAAATTTTACTTTTAAATCACAAATGCAACCAAATATAAAAGGATTGTTTTATTTTTATTTTTTTTTTTCAGTGAGGAAAGACCAAAAAACCCCCTCATATGCAGAAAACTTCGCAAAAATGGGTTTTGCAGTTCAAAACGGAGGAAAACTCGAGAAAATTCCATAGAAATAGGCGACTTAAGAGGTAGGAAAGGCGAAAAACCTGAGATAAAGGGGGTTTGTCAGCCAAAAGAGCGAGTGAATTTTCTTTGAAGAAAAACTGAGGAAATCCCGGAAAAACGTGGGAGAAAAAGGTATTTTTCTGCCTAATGGACGAGGGAGACTACCGAAAATCCAATAATTGCGGCTTTTGAGGCTGAAAGAACCGAAGAAACCTTAAAAAATTTTATAATGATGGTTTCTCCGTCAAAAAATCAAGAAAAACACCGAAAATATGGTTGAAAAACTCGTCGAAGGGGAAAAGCCCAAAACCTGGTTAAAAGGGAGTTTCTGGGCCAAAAGAGCGAGGAAATCGGAAAACCCGGGGGGGACTATCAAGCTTAAAAAAAATTATGACGCCAGAAAATATGGTAATGGGGGTTTTTCCATAAAAAATACAAGAAAACTCCCAAAAATCCAGTAAAAAAATGTTTTTTTCAGAAACGCCGGTCGAAAAAGCCCAAAAAACTGGACACCTAAGGAGTCAGCCTTAAGAAAAGCGCCTTAAATCTGAAAAAAGGAGGGATTTTCCACTGAAAAACTGAGAAGAAAACTCATTTCACCTTTTTTAAACGTTTTTCCCAATTTTCTAGCCTAAAACGTCGATTTCTCTAGATTTTTCCACTTTTTGCAGGATTGTGAAAAAACTACCGGATAAATTGGGATTTCTCCTTCAAAAAAACTAAGAAAAACTCCCAAAAATCCAGAAAAAAAAAGTTTTCTCGGTCGGCAAAGCTCAAAAAAATGCTCAAAAACTAAAAAACCTAAGAAAACTTTGCGTTTTCTTAGGCAAAAATTGCTCAAAAACAAAGTTTGCCTTACGAGAGCCTTAAATCTGAAAAAAGGATTTTCCTTGAAAAACTGAAGAACACAGAAAAACAAGGGTTTCTCGACCTCAAGGCCTTCAAAAACTATCGCAAATCCGATAAATTGACGATTTTAGCCTTGAGGATGCTAAATAATGTATAAATGATAAAGCTTTTCATTCTATAGAAAACAGATTTTTTAAGTAAGGAAATCTATTTCTTAGGCCTTTCTTGAAAAGCGGCGGAATGACCCCAATTATCATATTGATGTTGGGTTACACACCTGAACCCGATTTCGAACTTGAGAAAGCCCTTGCGAACAATTCAAAGTCCTCCCCTCGCCACCCCATCAACCGTTTCTAACAGAGGCCATTAATATTTATGCCTTCCGTTTCGCAAGGTCTCCTCTCACTCTCAACGCCAATCCGGAATCCAAGCTTATTTCCATCTCTGCAAATTAATTTTCGACGAAACATCTCTACTACGATTGCTATTTTTTATTATTTATAAACAAAACGTGGTTTATCAAGTCCCAAAATGATACATTATAGGAAAATAATCTCGAGGAAATAAAAAGGGGGATTTTGTGGCCTGAAGGAGGGGGATGGAAGAAAATATAGGTGGTAAATGGGTATCCCAGTCGAGGGAACAAGAAACTCAGTTCGACAGTGACGTAAGAACGCTCAGTTGTACCAACAAAACATAATTTTAATCGAAGAGCTTAGTAAAACGTGAAAATTCAACGCCCAAAAATGTTGGTTATAGGAAAATAATCTCGAGTAAATAAAAAGAATAGTATAAAAAGGGGGATTTTTGGACTGCAGGTGACGGATGAAAGAAAATATAGGTGGTATCCCAGTCGAGGGAACAAGAAACCTCAGTTCGGCAGTACGTAAGAATGCTCAGTTCTACCAACGTGAAATGTTTCTCCCCGAAATAATCGAATTCCAATCCCAAATGGATAAAACGGTCTGCCTAAAACCTGCAAATCCTTGTCCGACCGGACATGCGCAATCGAATTTTCTACTACGTTCAGATTTGGGTAAGAAATGTAATTTTCAACGTTTTTTTGGGGTTTTTGGAAGGGAAAAATATCGGGAAAACACAAAAAGGCTCTAAAACTTGTTGAGAGACAGTTTTCCGATTAAATAATTTAAAAAACTGCGGTAAAATCTGGACCTCGAGGACCAGAAATTCGTATAAAAAGGGGTTTTTTGGGACTGTATTTAAGGGATGAATGAAAATGTAGGTGGGAAAACCACAAAAAAATCAAAGATAAACTAATAATCATCAAAAAGGAGAAACTATTAGGAGGTAAATGGAAACGAAAAATTAAAAGGGAAAGGGAGAAAATTAAAAAGGAACTGACCTTTGAGTTTTTCTCGCCGAACGGAGAGGTCCACTCGTTGTTTTGTCTTTTTTAAATATTCAGTTTTTTGGGGAAATTGGGTCACAAAAATAAATTGGAATACGTCTTAACTTGACGGTGGTTACTGGTCGGAGCAAGAAGAAACAAGAACAAAAGAGGGAGGGGGAAAATTAGTAAAAAATTAGCGGGAAAACAATGAGGACTGGCGGAGGATATGGGTACTATTGTAGTTGGGATATTTAACACTCCCTGAACATTTTTGGCTAAAAGACGGAGAAAGACACTCGAAACTCTGCTTAAAAGGAGGTTTTTGGCCAAAAGGAAAGCTAAAAAAAAGGTTCAAAATAAGGTTTAAAAAAAACAGGAAAACGACAGAAAATTTGGAAAAATGAGTTGACCTCTGTCAAAAACTGAGAAAAAATCCGAAAAAACGAGGGGAAAAGAGGTTTTCTTGGTTAAGGAGGTCGGGAGCCACAGACCAGGAAAAAAGAATTTTCTCAGAAAAAAAAAGAAAATCAGCTGAATCAGGAAAAGGGAGGGTTTCTTCGTTGAAAAAATGTGAAAACTTCAAAAACATGAAAAAACAGAAGATTTCTCAGCCTACATACTGTGGAAAAATTCTGCAAATTAATTGAAGATTTTGGAGCAGATGCCTGGAAACTATATAAAAAGAGTTTCTCATTTAAAAACCAAATAAACTCCCAAAAATAAATAAAACAAGGCCTAATGGATCGAAAAACGAAGGAAAAGCACAATTTTAATGCATTTCATACGTAAAATCAACTTCCTCAAAGGAAGTTATTGTAATACCTCCCATGTAGGGTCTCCGAGGCCCCCAGTAGATGAACGACTACGTCTTTAATTACGAGGTTGTCTGTTGTGCCAGCCGTCCGTCCACATTTTTTTGTTTCTTTCTCTTTGTAGTTTATTTTTGAGAATTTATAAAAAGTTAAGGCTATATCAGACTAAAAAAGAACTGACACTCTTCCAATCAAAACTAAGGGAGATATGCATATTTCATCATAAATAATAAAAGTTATTTTAAATTTACCTACATTAAGAGAAAAGATGGGAGGATGTAAACAGTAAGCCGAAGAAGTTGATGACCTTGAGGTTATAGACATTCCTTACGCACAATGCCTCATTCAAACGTTACTTTTAGAGACAAAAAAAAACACAACAATAGAAAATTAAGACGACTTTAATAATTTTGATGAGTACCTGTTTAGGCATCAATTAAACCTATTAAACTGGTAAGTTCTAAATAAACGTATAAAACATACAAAATTATAGATAACACACGAAGGTTGAGATTTAAAAATAGAATTAGGGGCATTTTCTGTCGATTTGACTTTTTCCGGATTCGTCGTATTCTTGGCTGCTGATCCACATTTGTTGGAAAGTTCCGATCGAAGCTAAAATCGAGCCGCCGATCCAGGAGCCGAATCGTCTTTCGGAGCAACCGTTCGCTGAGATCAATTTCAACCGCATGCTCGCTGGGATTCTCATTGATAGGTCTCTGTTTAATCTTTCGGTGAAGCCCTAAAAAATAAAAAAGATGAATCACAGTTTTAAAAATTACTCAAAAACTTGAGCCATGGGTTTGGCAGAGAAAGGGGATCAAAAATGCTTTTTTATAAGTTTTAATTAAATATCTCAAAAACCATGAGGTTTAGCGCAAAATATACTAAGTTCAAAAACAATCTACGTTAAATTTTAAACAAAAAGTGTTAGCACATTACTTGATAAAGTGAACGGTTTCGGAGTTACCTTCAAAAAGGTTTTTGTTGAAATTTTTGACAAATCATCAAATAACTCGAAAACCGCTGGTCCTAGCGAGATAAACACTAAGTACAAAATTAATGTTCATAATATTTTCCATAGAAAATGACTTATACATTTTTATGTTAAAATAAATAGTTTAGGAGATATGGTCATAAATCAAGTAGAATTTAAACAAATTGTCAGCTTTTGCAAAATGTCACTTTTTGACCGTCGTAATTCTGAAACCGTTGACTTAATCAATGTTTTGTGCTAAATACTTTTTGTTGGAAATTTAATATAGAAAATTTTTGTACTTAATATTTTGGCTATAAACCTCTTAGTTGTCGAGATATTTGAGAAAAACTAACAAAACCGTTTTTTTATACCCTCCTCCGCCAAAACCATTGCAAAATGGGCAGTTTTTTAGTACACTATCTGCTGTTCCAGCTAATTAGGAATTTAAAAAAGGGTTTTTTTAGGTGAAATACTCAGCTGCCTTTTTTAAAAAATGTTTGTCCTTATTATTCCACAGAGTAAGGTTTACCTGAATGAAAGAATTGCCTCCAGTGATGATGACGCTGCCGTAAAGAGCAGGGCGGACATCGACATCGCACATGCCGACGCTTGTCGTCACAATATGGCCAACACCAAGCATCGTATTTCCCACAAGCCCACCTCTCGTCTGCACAACACTCGGATCAAAAAGAGCCTCAGGGATTCTAAATCTTTCCGTCGTATAATCCTAAAAAATTACATTATGCAAAACGTCTTTTCAATCATAAATACCTGATGATATCCATGAGGGAACTCATAATGAATCGAAGGTATAGAAGCGACAGTTTTCTCGTCATACGGAGTTTCGGAGACTTGCAAGCATGTATTTTGAAAATCTTGAATTACTTTTTTCACCATATAATTATGCCAAGATTGTGTCACTTCTGGTAAATTCCTTTTTTTAGTCCATCGGCCTTTTTCACGCTCTTTGACGACTTCTTTGCTGCCAATCATGTACGTGGGGACGACTTCAACATCATTTTCCTTTTAAACATAAAAATAAGTTTAAGGAAGCAAAAGAAGGCCAAAATTTCAATTTTTTTACCCCAAAATGTAAAAATGTAAAAAGTTACACCAATTTGAGCCAGGGTTCATCAAAAAGCAGCTTTTTTTAGTTTTCATCATTTATCAAAAACTAAGAGGTTTATAGCAAATATATTAAGTACAAAAATTCTATATTCAATTTCCAACAAAAGTATTTAGCACAAAACATTGATTAAGTCACGGTTTCAGAATTACGACAGTCAAAAGTGACATTTTGCAAAAGCTGACATTTGTTTAAATTCTACTTGATTTATGACCATATCTCCTAAACTATTTATTTTAACATAAAAATGTATAAGTCATTTTCTATGGAAAATATTATGAACATTAATTTTGTACTTAGTGTTAATCTCGCTAGGACCAGCGGTTTTTGAGATATTTGATATGTCAAATGTCAACAAAACCTTTTTTGGCGGTAACTCCGAAACCGTTTACTTTATCAAGGTAATGTGTAAACTTTTTGTTTAAAATTTAATGTAGATTATTTTTAACTTAATATATTTTGTGCTAAGGCTCATAGTTTTTGAGATATTGAGAAAAACTGAAAAAACTGCTTTTTGAGGCCCTTCTTCACCACTCCTCCAACAAGCTCAAATCAGCCCCTTTTTACCCACCACCAGAAAATTGGCAGAGCGGAATGGTTGTAAAAAAAAACTATTTGTACCTGAAGAAGTTGGCGACACTGCATTGTGATATAATCGCCTCCAAGAGGGCTTTTGACGATCGCTTGAGTTAAAACGAAGCCGTCTTGAACCGGTACAGCCGAAGTGTGTGTGGCACCACTGTCCACTACCAAACCGGTAGCTCGTCCATTCGCAAATGCAGCCAAAACGGCATTTTTGACGAGAAAAAATGCAGGAACGTTGTATTTCTCGAACATAAGTTCAGTCAGCTTCTCTCGCTTTTGACGTTGGTTCCATGGAGCTTCTGACATAAGGACTGGATGGAATTCCGAGTCCGACTGTATACATTTCGCATACGTATAATCAAGGACTTTCTCAAAAAGGTCCCAATCATCAATCATCCCATCTTTCATGTAACTGTGGACTTCCATACCCTAAAATAGAAAATAAAACAAAAAAATTGAGCAGACTTCAAAAAAATTAGACGAATCAATATTCCCCATTTTTACAAGATTTTTAGGAGTTTTCCTCGGCTTTTTGACAAAGAAACCACTTTTGCAGGAATTTTCCTGCATTTTCCTGTTTTTAAGGTCCAACAATACGAATATGAATGCCAGTATTAATATGAATAAAATATGAATACCCAGCTTTGTTTCCAACTTACCTTTCTGGCCACATTTAAGACGGTGGTGTCGATAAAATATTTGTTGGATGTCGTCGAAGAGATGTTGGACGGGTCGGGCTTTTTGTCGGTGTCGAGACCTTCGGTTTTAACGTTTGCGTTAGATTTCCATCTTCGACACGCCGACGGCTGCCGGTATTTCCGCCTTCGGGGCGTCCTCTTGTGCATAACCGACTCTAAAAGAGTGGTGTCCGACGTCAAAAACTAAAGCTCCGATTTCATCTCCTCCGTATAACATACCGCTTCCACTCATTTTAAATAATTAGATTCACCAAAAATTACTAACTTATTAGATAAAACGAATTTCAAGTTTTCAAAGTTTGCTCATTGATTTTGTAGAACCTTCCCGGCTTTGTTCAGAAAGGAACGCTCGGTTTCATCAACAACACACTAGCCAATAAGCACAAGATTATTCGTGACGTCATCGAGGTGCATTAGATCTTCAATGAATAAAATAGGGCCAAACCATCGACAAACTATATATTTATTATAGAATATATTTATAACTAGTGTGGACTCTGTCAGATTAACTGCTTTCAGGAGCTTTTACGTCCTTTGAAATGAAAGCATTTCTGAATAAAATAAGTTTTTCGCCCATATCTCCTAAACTACTTGTTCTAAGGAAAAAATGTATAAGTTATTATCGATAGGAAATTGCATGAAGATTAATTTTGTACTTATTGTTTATATCCCTAAAACTAGCGGATTTCGAGTTATTTGATAAAATGTCAAAACAACATAACTTTTTGAACAAAATAAGTTTTTCGCCCATATATCCTAAACTACTTGTTCTAAAGAAAAAATGTATAAGTTATTATCCATGGGAAATTGCATGAAGATTAATTTTGTACTTAGTGTTTATATCCCTAGAATTAGCGGTTTTCGAGTTATTTGATAAAATATCAAAACAACAAAAACTGTTTTTGACGGTAACTCTTCTAAAGGTAAAGAAATCGCCTTAATCAGGAAAAACTTTGAAATGAGCCTAGTATGGACTCCGTCAGATTAACTGCTTTCAGGAGCTTTTACGTCCTGTGAAATGAAAGCATTCTTGAACAAAATAAGTTTTTCGCCATATCCCTAAACTACTGTTCTAAGCAAAAAATGTATAAGTTATTACCGATAGGAAATTGCATGAAAATTAATTTTGTACTTAGTGTTTATCCTAGATGAGCGGTTTTCGAGTTATTTGATAAAATGTCTAACTTGTCAAAACAACAAAAACTTTTTTTGACGGTAACTCCTAAACCGTTCACTTAATCAAGATATTGTAAACATTTCCTATTTTAAATTTAATTTAAATTATTTTTGTACTTAGTAATTTTTGCGCTAAACCTCTTCGTTTTCGAGATATTGACAATAACTGACAATATGCCTTTGTCACCAGATTTTTTTTCTCATTTCCCCACATTTTTCGAGTGAAAAAAAAACCTGACATTTTCAGCATTTTTTATTTAAATTTGGCTAAAATTGGTATTTTTTCTAAATTCAAAATGATGATCCTGAAAAATAACCCGCGGAATGACGTTTTTTAGGCACGTGGGTAATCACATTCAGGGAGTTTTCAAAACCTACTACTCTACTAGTTTGTTTATATTTTATCAAGTAAATGCCTTCATATAATTTATTTAATTTTTCAATTTACATCTTTAAAAATGGCTAATTTAGCAAAAGTTCAAAGTTGTTTCACCAATTTTTCTGATATCAGTGATCTCATACCCTCCGATTATATTCGTGATGATGTAAAATAATTTATCAAATTTTTGTTTTTTTAATGTTTAAATTTTAAGGACAAAAAATGTTGGTTTTCGACAGCTCCTGCATTTACGACCCTTAGAGTAAACACCCTGAAATGTGGTCCTGACGAATTGTTAGGAGGATTGCAGCTTCAATGTCCAGATGTACGTGAAAAATTATCCTTGCTTTTTTGACAAATGATTGAAGTTGATAGATTTCAATTTTGATGTACAGGGTGTCACAGATTATTTTATAACCCGATTGCTTTTGATTCCTTGGTTAATTTGCTACAGTTTTTACTTAATTCATTTTTTCGATTGGAGCACATTTGAAGAAGTTATGTAGGGTTTTCAGGATTCCTCAATTTTTGGTTTTTTAAATTTTAAGGACCTATATAAATTTTATAGATGATAATTATTTTTATTGGTTGGATAAGAGTGGACAAAATTTTGCCCACCAGTGGGATTTGAACCTACGACCTCTGGGTTCCTTGCCCATCGCTCTACCGACTAATCTACTCTTTTTCCTCTTTAACTGGGTCTTCATTTGAAAATCAAGACTTTAAGTTAGTTTTTGGATTATTTTTTAACTATTTAAAAAATTAATTTATAATTATGAGGGTAGAAATTAATAAAAGTCATCGCTCAATGCAAATTGAGTGGGGAAAACAGATTTCTGCAATTTTAGCGACTTTTGAGAGAAGCTGTCAAGTTGATATTGTGACACCCTGTATGCCAAAATCTACCTTATGTGCCCTTATTTTATATATTTTTTCTTCAGGATTTTAAAGGCGTTTATCAGCATGCGATAATCCGAGACTGTATAGTCGTCGGAAGTTGGAATGATGAGAAAGTGGAACCTCTTGAGTCGTGTAAAGAAATTATCGTTGATTTAAAATGTGGTAACGCTGTTCTCAGAGGCGCTGAAATCTTCGCTCCTGGAGTTGTCGCTATGCAGTCAGGTATGGCAACTTCATATCTTCATGAAGGGACTGACCGAACGAAGCGATCCCCCAAACTCTTTTGGAAGAAAACCCTTTTTTACTGGTCAAAATGTATGGTAGGCCCCATTATACTTATAACTCTTGACAGACCTGCGGCTATGGTGTTTCTCAAAAATAACTGTGAAAAATGGGATTTCCCTGTCAAAAAATGAGGAAAAGTACCAAAAGACATGTAAAAAACTAGTTTGAAGAGCTTCCAACGAAAACTTCCTTAGGAGGGGGAAGTATAACCGAGGGGGAAGTATATGCGAAGGGAAGTATATCAGAGGGGGAAGTACATTCTTGTTCACCGGCTTAAGAAATTAGTGTGAAAATCTGTTGAAAACTGTGGCCGTAATGTGTTCTGGAAAAAATGCTATGGACGGCCGGCCGGCACCACAGACAAAGTTGTGATTGGTGAAGATCAATATTCGATTTGACCCTCCGGGGTCTGGAAGACTCTTCCCCATAAACTCGACGTGGAGGGTATCACAATAACTTCTTTACGGAAGTTAAAAATGGGTTTCTTGTCAAAAAACTGAGGAAAACCCTCAACAAATGTGTAAAAATGAAATTTATCTGAGAAAACTTCTAAAAATCATTTAAATAGGGTTCCTCTGTCAAAAAGGTGATAAAAATTTCCTAAAATTGCTGTAAAAATGGGGTTTTTTGGTTTACCCATTTTAGCCTTCTCTTAAAATATTGAATCGTGGGAAATATCTCGTTTTTTGAGGCCTGAAAACCTCTTTTTATTGCTGGTTTTCTTTTCTGTTGGCAATTTCGATGACACCTAACTGTTCTCACTATTTGTTTTTCCAGGAATTCTCCCCAGCGAAAAAGTCAATATTTACGTCGACCTGTCCGGGAGGTGTACAAAGGGATTCACAAAACGCTTCGAAGGAGACAAATTATTTATAGGACATGGGAAAGTAATTAAAGATCGTCAAACTCTTTTCGAATCAAACCAAGTAGTCACGTAGTATTAACTTTTATTATTTTGTTGAAATTTTATTGTTTTTTATCAGAGGATTGGCGGTGGCGGTAGAAAAAAGGACGAGTAATGTTCCCTCATTGTATTTTTCAAGTGAAGAAGCCGTTCTACAGAATTTACCTTCGATTTTGTGTTCTCATGTTCTGAATCCAACTTCGGAGCACATCGTCCTTGATATGTGCGCCGCTCCTGGGACGAAAACATCTCATTTAGCAGCTTTAATGAGAAACAAAGTAAGATCTTCCGCAGACTTGTGCAAATTGGGAATGCTCAAAAACGCAATATATTGATGTTTTTCGAAAACGCTGAAAAACTGATGTTTTTACACCAAATATTCGAGGAAAACCATCTAGAACCCAGTCAAAAGAGTTTTTCCTATTTAAAAACTTTAATAAATCGGATGTTTTACTCTCAAAAATCAAGAAAAATTATCCAAAACTTGTTGAAAACCGCTCTGAACACTGAAAAACTCGATAAAACGGGTGTTTTTACCGTTAAAGTTCCAGGAAAACTAGTTAAAAGAGTTTTTAACGTTCAAGAGCTCAATAATTCGGATGTTTTTACTCCCATAAATCGAGAAAAATTATCCATAACTCCTTAAAAACTGTGTTAAATGCTAAAAAACTCAATAAAAGGGGTTTTGCTGTACCTGAAAATTGAATGGTAAATGACCAAAAATTCTTTTAGAGGGTGTCAAATGCTCAAAAACTTGATTAAACTGGTGTTTTTACACCAAATTGAGAAAAACATCTAAAATCGAAAAACATTATCCAAAACTCGTTAAAAACAGTGTTAAACGCTGAAAAACTCGATATAACGGGTGTTGTTACGCTAAAAAATTGAGAAAGGAATCCAAAACTTGTTAAATCGTGTACAACGCATAAAAAAAACAATTGATTTAACTAACTGGTGTTATTACACCATAAAATTGAAGAAACCTATCAAAATCCTGGTAAAAAGAGTGTTAAACGTAGAAAACGGAATAAAACACTTTCACCAAAAAGTTAAAAAAGGATTCAAAACTCATTTAATTGTGTGAGTGTTAAACGCTTAAAAACTCAATATAACGTGTGTTTTTGCACCAAAAAATCGAGGAAAACTATCAAAAACCTGGTAAACACCCGTTGACTAGGGTGTCAAAAACTAGAGCCTGGAGTATTCATCATCATTCTTGATTTCAAAAGAATTTCAAATTTTAAATACAAATTTTTTAAATTGTATTCATAACTTTCTATGAATACGCCCAAACTGAGTCGTCAATGCCATACTTATCATCTCTTTTTCAGGGAAAGCTAATAGCCATAGATGTAAGACCTAAAAAGTTTTAATGATGAAAGAATATCTCAGTAATCTTGGAGTAACGAATGTCACCTCATTTTTGGGATTCTAAAAAACTAACTACGAATACAAAGACTGAAAACGATTTGAAACCGCCATTTTTGCCATGCACGTTCGATCGTGTCCTACTTGACGCTCCCTGCAGCGGACTCGGACAAAGGCCGAATTTAAGAAACAACATCAAAAGACCTCACATAGAATCTTTTGTCAAAATCCAAAAAGCCATGTTTACCGAGGAAAGTTAAAATATTGGTTATCAATTCTTATATTCTTATTTTAGGCGGTGAATGTTTTAAAACCAGGAGGCTTCCTTGTATACAGCACGTGTAGTATAACAATTGAAGAAAATGAAGGTTTGGTCGCCTGGGCTTTACAGAAATTTCCAATTCAGCTCGTCCGTTCAAGTCCCATGCTTGGGATGCCCGGATATCTTGTCGTTAGTACAATGGCTACAGCGGGATAATGCTTACTCCGATTTGGCCCAAAAAAATTATATTAATTCCATAAGATGCCTCTCTACTGGGTGTCCCCTCCGCTATACTTCCCTCCCTTATACTTCTCCCTCCGTTATACTTCCCCCTCCTTTATTGTCACTTCTCTTTAGGAAGTTTTTGTTGGAAGCTCTTCAAACTAGCACTTTTGATCTGAAATTTATGTTGGTTCTTATTCACATAGAGAGGCATCTTTTGGAATTTTTTTAAGCAAAAATCGGATGGTCAAAATGCTCCTTTATCCCGCTATAGCTTTTATTTTTATCTATTTATATTAATTATTTATTTTAGCCTGGATTGAACGAGATAGAACGTTATTACGTCCAAAGATTTGGGAACAGTCACAACCCAGTGGCAGAAGACGACACCATTGGTTTCTTCATTGCTAAGTTCACCAAAGTTTAAAAGTCATTATTTATAAGAAATAACTGTTTTTGTATTCAGAATATTTATAACTATCAACTAATTTGTTGTAATAAAACATTGAGAAATTTTTTTTGTTTTTTGAGCGGTAGATTTGTGGAGCCGGTGTCCAGGAGAGTTCGCCGCTTTCGTTTGACGTTTCGCGCGCTCAGTTCAAGCCACGCGCACCCATTTCCCACCTTTTTTGATCGGAGATGATGGGGCTTGGAAGAAAATGTTCGGTTATCGATCGGTTATGAGTTGCAGGTTATTAGGAGTAACCGGTTATTGATCTGGAATCTCTTTCCCCCCGAAAATATTACGGCAGCAACTTTCATCACAGAATTTTTCTTTTCAAAAAAAAGAGCACAGTTAACTGGCGAAAATATCATTTCATTCATTTAAAAAGGGGTCAAAATGGCCAAAAAATCGCTTTCAGAGGGTATCACAGTAATTTCTTTTTGTAGGAAATTGAAGGAACAAGTCTCCAGAGGGTACAATAAATTTTTGTGGGATATTGAAGAGCCATGGAACCGAGGAAAATTCTTGAAAAACCTGCAAAAATGGGGTTTCGTTGTCAAAAAGCTGAGGAAAACTCATTTAAATTTGTGGAAAATGTTTAAAAAATCGTTTTTAGAGGGTACCACAATAATTTTCATTTTGTGGGAAATTGGAGAACTTTGTTATCCGAGAAAAATTCTTGAAAATCCTGCAAAAATGGGGTTTCTTTATCAAAAAGCCAAGGAAAATTCTTTAAAATTTTTTGAAAATGTTTAAAAATCGTTTTAAAAATTCGTTCTTTTAAAAAACAGTTTTAAAAGAAAAATATTTTTCTTTTTGTGGGAAATTGGAGAACTTTGTTATCCGATGTAAATTCCAGAAAATGATGCAAAAATAGGGATTTCTTGTGAAAAAACCATGGGAAACTCCTAAAAACCCTTATATAAGTATCAAAAATCGTCACCAGAGGGTATCATAAAAACATTCCTTTTGAAGGAAATTGAAAAACTTGAGATAAGAAGAAAATTCCTGAAAATCCTGTGAAAATGAATAGTCATCTCCTGAGGGTATCACAATAACTTTTTTTTGGGATATTGAAGAGCCATGAGATCCGAAGAAAATTTCTAAAAATCCTGTAAAGATAGGCTTTCCTTGTCTAAAAATCAATGAAAACTTCCGAAAATCCTGTTGAAAATTTAAAAAAAAATCGTCTCCAGAGTATTACAATAACTTTCTTTTGTAACAAACTAAAAAAAACTTGAGATACGAGGAAAATTGAAAAAAAGTCATCTCCAGAGGGTATTAAGATAACTTTCTTTTTGAAGGAAATTGAAAAAAAACTTGATATACGAGGAAAATGCAAAAAAAAAAAGTCGTCTCCCAAGGGTATTACATTAACTTTCTTTTTGAAGGAAATTGAAAAAACTTAAAATACGAGGAAAATGCAAACACAAAAGTCGTCTACAATGGGTATCACAATAACTTTCTTTTTGTAGGAAATTCAGGAACAAGTCTCCAGAGGGTATTACAATAACTCTCTTTTGTGGGATTGATGAGCCATGAGATCCGAAGAAAATTTCTAAAAATCCTGTAAAAAAAGGCTTTCCTTGTCTAAAAACCGATGAAAACTCCTGAAAATCCAGTTAAAAAGTAAAAAATCGTCTCCAGAGGGTATTACAATAACTTTCTTTTTGAAGGAAATTGAAAAAACTTGAGATATGAAGAAAATTCCTGAAAACCATGTGAAAATCCTAAAAATGCTAAAAATCCTTGCCTAAAAACCGCGGAAAACTCCTGAAAATCGTGTTGAAATGTAAATAAAATCGTCTCTAGAGGCTATCACAATAACTTTCCTTTTGTAGCAAATTGAAAAAAAACTTGAGATACAAGGAAAATGCAAAAAAAAAAAAACTCCAAGGGTTTTACATTAACTTCCTTTTATTAAGAATTGAAGAACCTAAGAAATCGATAGAGTAATCTAAATATGACCAATAAATCAAAAGCTCACATTTTTTGCAATCCCATGAACGGGTAAAAAGTGTTTTCTTATTTTCGGCGGTTTCAGTTATTTCGTAACCGGTTAACCGGTTATAACATCAGGTTATTCGACATCCCTACTCATCGTCGAAGATCCGAGACGCCCGCGACCGTGCATCACGTTTTCCGCCATTGTTGATTCGGATCTTGCCCCGAAACCGTATCGTCCCCATCAAGTGAGTGTTTTAAAAAAAATAAATAACCGAAACCCAACAAACGCCGACGTTCACTCGATTTCTCCTCGGGAAAATCGAAAAGTCGTCCCATTTCATCGGTTATTTTCCCCTTTTCTCAATTTATTAAAAAAACCACAAAAAAAAAATTTTGAGCCGCGTTTTTCAAAATCGTCAAACATCCGGAAAAAGCCGAAATGGAAAAGAGGATAGAATTGGAGAAAACGAGAAGAAAACCAGACCAAGTAAGCCAACTTCATTTATTTAAATAATACTTTTATAAATTCTCTGATAATATAAATTTTTATATAAACAATTTTTCCAGCTAATTAGAGGCTCTCGTAGAAAGTAGACAAGCCGGGGTATAAATGCGGGGGCCATGTGGCGTACTTAAATTCTTAAGACGCACTTTTCTATTTTAAGTTTTCTCATATTTCTTTTCCCCCTCATATTTTTGGTAGATAAATTAAGAGAAAGTAAAAATTAAAGATAAGAATTAAAGATATAGAAGAAAAAAAAAATATAAAAAAAAGTGGGGAGAAAACGTTTTTGTGATTTGTTTACGGAGGGACGATGGACGTGACCCAGTCCGCGCCGGTTTCTCCCCCGTGGTCCCCCATGGGGAGGGGGATGGGGGTAACCGAGATCGACCCATCAATCTGTTGCTGTTTTTTAATTATTTAAATCCCTAATTTGTTTATCTAGGTTATTACTTTTTTAACGATTTTTTTATTTTCGGGGCTTTTTTTTTTATTTGACGTTTTTTTTGGTGTTTTTATGTATGGTGTGAAAAAATCGGCGTTTTTGAAGTTTGGTCGATCATGTCCTTAGTGCGCAATTGCCTCCCCCTTCAATGTGGCGGGGGAGGGCGTCCACAGATTCAGACCAAATTAACCAATCTTCAGACTGAAAAACTTCCTAACTTAAGGCGTGAAAAGCCCAAACTCCCTACTTTTTTAAAACATTTTTTTTAGCCATTTTTGGACGGACAGATCTCCGCCATTTTTGCGATTTTTTAAAAAAAGCTCTTGATATATTGTAGATACAAAAAGGAATATTCTGTGGAAGTTGGGTGAAAATCTGATGAAAATTGTGTCCATGTAATGCCCCGAAAAAACAGGACAATTTAAGAGGGGGAAGTATAAAGGAAAGGGAAGTATAATCGAGGGGAAGTATCAGGGAAGGGGATGTATATCGGAGGGAATTTTTTTTGGGAGGGGTCTGGTACTAACTTTCTCAAATAGAAATTATATTGCTCTCCAAGGATGGTTTTTTTGGAGAGGGGGGGGGGGGGTCTGGTAGTAACTTTCTCAAAGAGATATTATTGAATTTTTTTTTCCGAAAAATTTTCCAAGTTTTTTACTTATTATTTATTTGTTTATATCAAATTGTTAAAAATAAAAATCTAACCCCCCCCCCCCCCTCCTAAAACCCATCTTTGGAGATAATTCAATAATTTCTCTTTGAGAAAGTTAACGTTACAAATTTTCCTTCTTGGGTAGATTTTCTTTTCTTTTTCCTGTACCATAAAAATGATTTTTTCCTTCTTAAATTGGAGTGAAACACTATTTTTTGCTGTATTGTACCTTCAGAAACACAATTCTTGTTTTTACTGCTTTTTTCCCTTTAAAAATGTCCTCCAGTTAATTTACTAATGTTACTTGAAATTTTAGATTTATGAGCTCAATTTGGATAATAGTCGGAGTACATCGATTGAAGGTCTAACCGACGATTTCACAAATTTAAAATCGCTTAGTTTGATCAACGTCGGCCTCACAAGTCTTAAAGGTTTCCCGAAACTTCCGAATCTTCAAAGCTCGAGTTGAGCGACAACAGGATTTCAAACGGTTTAAACCTCCTTCTTACAAGCCCGATGCTCACATCTCTCAATCTGAGCGGGAACAAATCAAAGATCTTGAAACACTCGAGCCACTCGTAAGTTTTTTATTTTTAAGTTATTAAACTTAATTTATTTTTTTAAAAACAACTGACGCACTTACAAAGTCTTGTTCTTTTCAACAATGATGTTACGACCATTGAAAACTACCGGGAGCAGCTTTTTAAAATGTTGACGACACTCAAATATTGGACGGTTTTGACGCCAAAGAGCAAGAAGCTGACGACAGCGAGCATGAATTTCCGACCTGTTCGCTAAACGGCAACGAGGAGACAGCGACAGTGAAGAAGACGATGAAGACGTCGAGGAAGAAGAAGAAGTCGACGATGAAGAAAAAGCTGGGGCTTGAAGCTGTCTACCAAGATAATCTTGAGGTAATCTCATTTTCATCCAAATTCTTTTTAATAATTTATGTTTTTAGGAGGAAAGTGAAGGTGATGATTATGACGGTGAAGCGGAAAAAGAAGACGATGAAGATATCGAAGAAGAAGAAAGTTTCAAGCAGAAAATGATGCCGAAGAAGGTAATTACTAAATTAGACATTAAAATACTTAAAATCAGAGCATTCATGCAAAATAGTGTGTTTCTGTATGTTTGATAAATTATCGAAACAGTATTAAAATTAATCAAAATAGAATGATTTCCTGATTAAATATAAATGAATACGAATATAATCCCATTCATATTCATAACTTATAGCTCTATGTACATAAATGAATACAAACCCAATTAAGATACTTAAAAATTATTTCCTTTTCAGATACCACAGCACGAGGCAAAAAGCGAAAACACGATGGAGAGAAGAAGTTGTTAAATATTTTAATCTAAGAAAGAATTATTATTCCTTTTTAAAGATATTCTTTAATTGATTTTTGCAGGAAAAAAATCCAGAAAAATAATAAAATTTTAGAGTACAAATCTCTATTGTGCACAACTATTGGGAATATTGTTAATTTTTAAATTAAATAAATTTTTTTTTCATTTTCTTTTTTTTATATTGTTTTTTTATCCAATAGTTGTAAATATCAGGTCGGTTTTAACAATACAACTTGTTTGATGTTTTTGTTGATATAAAATTGAAAAAAAAAGAAAAAAAAATTAGATGTAGTTATTTTTTTTCTCAATAAGCAAGACCAAAAAAAATGTATATTTAAAAGATTAATTTTAAGTTATTTTTATAAATCTTTGTTTTTTCAAAATATAAATGTACAATCTAAATAATAACCAAGTGCCTAAAAAGTTAGGAATCAAATATTGTTAAAGTTGTTATTTGTCAAACCCGACTTTGATTGGCGCGGAATTCTAAAATAAGGAAGAAAAAGAGTATTTTTTTGGATTAGTAAAAACTGTAAAAATTCATAAGTGGATGATGTGTTGAATTTTGTCTTTTTGAAGAAGTCACCTTGCCTTATCTACTGGGTGGAAGATTTAAAAAAATTAAATACGCGTCAGAGCACTAGAAACAAAAGTGTATTTAGGTACCTGTTATTTTTTTTCTACGTTTTTCTTTTTTTAAAATCCTGTTAGGAAAAATTCCATCGGCCTTGTGATTGTATATTTTTTTTCTTTTTCTCGACGTATATACTTTTTTGTATATAAAAACTGGGAGTTGTATATGTACAGCTTAATGTAAGTCAATTTTTTGTTTAAAAAAACGCAAATTTAGTTCAGAATGCTCATGTAAGTCCGAATTCCATAGAAAAAATTCTATTTTGTTTTCTGACTCTACAGTGTCAATTTGAAAATTACATATTTGAACCGAAGGTGTAATAGATTTTTCCCTTTGTAGAATATTTTAGACATTAAAGAAATATATAATAAAAATGAAGTTTTAAATGGTTTTTATTATTTTTCCAAAGAAAAGGATTTAAAAAAATTTTTAAAATAAATTTTATTTACACTGGATATTTAGAATGGAAGGCTGTTTTGTAGGGAAAATTTTTTATATAAGCTAAAAAACAGAATGAAAATAAAATAATTTGAAAAGATAAATGGTTACCCATGAGTTCGAACTTGGCGGAAAATCCGGAGCCGCCGTTATGGACGCTGGTTTATAAACAATCAACATTTTTTCTTTCTCCGATTATTTTGGCAGGTTTGTCCTTGAAATTAAATTAAAAAGGTTTTTTTTGGTGTATTTTTACATACTTGGCCGCAGAATATCGATTTTAACGTTTTACTATCTTCGGAAACGTCGTAGACTTCGATGTAGTCGGTCGTACATGTTTCCTGAGGTCCAAGATCAAAAACTGAAAAATCGCAGTGAAACCCACAATTAAGTACTTATTTGAAGAGCTTCCAACGAAAACTTCCTTAAAGATAAGTAAAAATATAGGAGAGGGAAGTATAATGGAGGGTTAAGTATAATGGATGGGGAAGTATAAAGGAGGGGGGAGTAGTTTTTTTTTTTTTTTTTTTTGAAAATTTTTCTAAGTACATATCAAAGTAGAAATAATGAGATTTTTGCCGAGAGAGGTCCCTCTCGTAACGCTTGGAAGAATGAAATTTCTCCCAACTAAAATAATAATTTTACCAAAAAATCTAAAAAATATAAGGAGTCATTGGTGAAAGTTTGGTGAAAATCGGACCAATTCAGCAGCAGCGAATTTTTCAAAATTTCAAACAGACATATAACCGCCATTTTTTCGAAATTCAAAAATCGCCCTCGTTAGTTTCTTGTTCACCTACTAAAGAAAATTGGTGAAAATCGGTGGAAAATTGTGGCCGTAAAGTGTTCCGGAAAAAATGCTGCGGACGGCCGGCACCACAGACAAAGTTGAGATCGGTAAAGATCAATATTTGATTTGACCATCCGGGGTCTGGAAGACCCTTCCCCAAGGAGGGTATCACGAGGGTACCTGACGAGAAGGGTATCACAACAACTTCATTAAGGAAGTTAAAAGCTTTAGTCATCAAAAATTTAAAAAAAGACATTTTCCAAATTTGGGTACTTTTAGAGGAATCTGGGTGCATTCATTCACAAGAAACACCCATTTTTCCAGGATTTTTCAGTGTTTTTTTACAAAAAAAAAAAAAAAAAAAAAAACCAGGATTTTTCTTGGTTTTTTACAAAAAAAAAATTACAGAATTTTGAGTTTTACCTTTGAATTCCAAAACAGGATGAAGCTCAACTCTCCCCATAATACCATTCGCAACGCATTTCTTTCCTATAATTATCAGGATAGAACGGACTTGTAAAAGCCCCCAACCCTCCAGTCAAATTCCCTCCACATCCAGGACCTAAAAAAACTTGTTTTCAATACTTTTAGGTTATAATTTTCTAACCTTGATCTGTAGAAGTATAGGTTAGATCAATCCCTCCATAATTATTATCGCTAAACATATCAATCAATACTGTCGAGCTTGAAGCAAATACAGCCCCTGGATTTTTATAGCTACACGTGCTAAAAAGAAGTTTGTCCGTCCCCAAACCCTCTAGACCTTTAAAAAAAAATTTAAATTATTCATAAATTTATATTTATTTATTTTTTCATAATTTATAAATAATTAAATTTTTTTTATTACCTTTAAATATCCTCTTTTGCAATTATCACCGTAAGGCAAATTTTGATTTCTAAAATATAAAGAAATTGTTCGATTCTCCTTAGCAAATATAAATATGCGACATTTATTTATATTTTCTTCTTGTATACGTCCATAGTCGCTTGTATAATTTCTTGTACAGGCTAAAAAGTTTTAATTATTTTTTCCATTTTTAAAAAAATAAACTTACATTTTGAGGTAAAGGTAAGCTTAAATCCTCGACTTGTATTTGTATAATCGCTTATAAATTTAATCTGAACTAATTTTGAGTTGAAATATAAATCGTTGATCCAGCTTTTTCCACATAGAAGGAACAATGTGTGGTCTAGAGTTTTGCTATGATTTTTCTATAAAATAAATAATTAAATACAATATGAAAGGAATATTTTCATTACCAAAAAGTCATGTTCGTTTTCATTTAGATACCGATCAGATCCGATAAAATAAGTCTCGTCGTTTTTCAGAGAGTATCGATTTGAATCCTATAAAATTAGGTTAATTTATTATATTTGTGTAGGTATATAGGTTATGTAGGTTATATATATATTATATAGGTATATAATAACTCACGACAGTGGCCAAATTTTCAATATAAAGCCGATCGTGGAAACACCACTTTTCGTCATAAGCCGGCATATCGAGGTCTTCTATATGAATATAAATTTTACGGTTTTGGCTAAAAAGATTCCAAACACAGTTCACATTCGTCGGGTAATTTTGCGGATAATCCGGCGACGTAATCGTCTGCGGCGTTTGCGTCACGTTTATCGTTGAGATACCACATAAAGCTAAAAACCAAAAAAACTAAAACCCAAATAAGTTAAAAAAATTACATTTTTGAGCTTTAAATTCTGCGGAAAAAGTAATATTTCTGAAATCTGTGTAAGAAACAAAATTAAGAGACAAAATGTGCCCGTGGTTACTCTTTGATAATCTTCGTCGACACTACATTCAAAAAATATTTCATCCTCATATTCGTAACCGTCAGAAACCTATAAAAATAATAAATATTAATTATTTTTATTTTTTAACATACTAAAAGCGATGCGGAACAATAATCTTCATGTGTCATATTATTTTTTTATTGTAAACAAAATAGAGCTTCCGACAGGTGCTTTGACAATCCAAGAACATTCATAAGTTTCAAGCTCATCAAAGTTTTTGGTCGAAAAATCAATTTTTTCAATTCCAGAAGTAATCTCTCTGGTCCCACCACATCCTGCAGCTTCACCTGAGGAGAAAGGTTAAAAAAGTTAGGTTATGCTCCAATTTTGCAGAAAACTGTTGGCTTTTTAAAAAATTTCTGTTCCGATTTGGCTGTTACATGTATTTAAACAAAATTTTCGAAAATCACAAATATATAGAATCAAAAATGAAAAAATTCTAAAAAACAAACAGTTTTCTCGCAAAATTGAGAAAATTAGGAACGTACCATAAGTAAACTTAACATGGATTTCAAATTTGGACGACTTTGTGAAAAATATTGAGTTAAAATCGACCGAAGCTTGATTTGACTTAGTCCTAAATTTGTCGACTTTTGTATTCAAATTTCCACAAAAAGTTCCAATAATTGTTTTATTTTCAGAAACTCCTGTATCCCATATTTTAATATATTCTCGTGAACACTGATTTGTCACTCTCAATTGCAATAATTTTATTCTAAAAATGTATAAAATTAATACATATTATTGATTTTTACATACGAAAAAACGATTATTTTCCCCACAGGGGCGGTAACTGTCCATGTACAGTTTATGGGAGACCACATTCCATATAATTGATTATTTGGGGGAGTTATGTAGAATCATCGTAGCAACACCACCACAATCTGGAAAAAATAAAATTTTATTTTCAATTTCAATTTTGTTTTAAAATTACCATAAATTTGATACTCTAGGTCAAAACCAGGGAAATTGTTACCAAAGTCAGCTTTAAAAATAATGGTAAACTTTTCCCAAGCGATGAAATTCTCAGGAGTCTTTTTTCCGCAGTATTTTTTGTCTTTGTCAGAATTATAAACGAAAGGGCCTCTTTTATTGGCTATTATCTGTACATAGTCGTACATACATTCTAATTGGGTCTCTAAAATTGAATTTTAAAAAAGAAAATGGGAAATTATGAATACCCTCTTCAAGTTCAAATGAGTTAAAATGAACTTCGATGTACTTTTTGGGAGAGACGACGGTGTAGTTACATCTAAAAGGCCCCTGGTATTGCTTTGGATATCCAGGCGAAAAAATATTTCGTTTTTCCATCATAGCTTCAAAAAGTCCACCACAATTTGCATTCCAATCAACCTAAAAACACTTTTAAAATTTATTTATTTATTCAATCTAACCTCAAAACCGTCCCCAGTTATTCTATCGTTTGTCCTAAACCTCAACATCATTCTATTGGACGTCGAGTTAATCGGCGTGGGAATTCTCGTCCGCAGAATTTCCCCAAAGATGTCCAAGTTGAGTTAAAATAGTCGAAAAACTATAAATTTAAATAATTATTTAAATATGAATAATAAAAATAACCTCTAAGTAATCGTTTTTACAAGAGTCGCTTTTTTCAATCTGAAACCTGTTGATGATTTTAGCCCCGATGTGATAACCTCTAGGGATGATTATTTGCCATTCACATTCCAAATTGTTTTCATACATTCCATACTGAGGCCATGAAATATAACCTCTTGTTCCATGCTCCAAACCTCCACAAGCTAAAAAAAATGTAAAAAACCAAAAAAATTGAAAATGGACATACATTGTGAATTTGATTGTAATGTTAGGTTAAACCCAGAGAACTCATCTTTGGAGTTTGTATGGAAGTGAATTTGTAGGTCATCAGAAAATGCGATAAGATCAGCTGGGAGGATTGTACCACAAAATTTACCCAGATATGGTCCTCCATAGTTTCCACTTTGTATTCTAAATAATCATTGTCGCAGTTTGTCTCAAGGACAAAATTATTAAAGTGTATCTAAAATGAGAATCTTTTACACTGAAAGCCCCTTAAAATTTTACCTTAGTTTGGTACATCTCTTCGTTATGAATATTCCAAACGCAGTCAGTATTAGGTAAATAATTTTTAGGAAACTGCGGACTTGCCAGAGATAAAACTTCCCCTTGAAGTCTTCCACCGCAATCGTTCAAAACCCAAGAAATCGTAAAATTGAAATGATTGTCAGATTTATAACTTCCACTTGACTAAAAATAATAATGTCAGGAAATGGATTAGTTTCTAGCTTTGGGAGCAAAGAGAACACAAAAGTGTCACCATGCGGCGCTTCTAGTTTATGGAGCTGCCTGCAGAGTGGCGACCAATGGGTCAGAGGCCAAAAAGCGAAGAAAAACTCCTAAAAATACTCCAAATTGGCGTTTCTCTATTTTAATGCCATCTTGTTTTAAAATATTGTTCTTTTGGTGGCTTTTCTGAGTGAAGCGCCGTATGGCGCTTTGGTGTTCTCTCTTCTCCCTCAAATCATCAATTTTCTGATTTTACTTCTATAATTATTTCTTCAAGGCAGAAGCTACATGGAAAGTACTGCTTTTTGTCGCTCCAGCGCATAAGACCATCAAAAAATTATAACCTAAAATTTAACAATAAACAAAAAATTATTAAAAAACATTTACTTGAATGCTTAATCATCAAATCTTTCGAGTCGCAGTAGAACCATCATTTTTCAACTTAAAATTTCCTGTAATCGTCAAACTTAATGTGTTCTCTGTCGTTTTGATGTATTTCCAGACGCAGTGGAAAGAAGGAAATTCTGAAGAGCTAGAAAACGATATGGAACCATTTTTTCCTCCGATGTGACCTCCGCATGCTGTAAAAGTTGGTCAATGCAAAGAATAATTTGGTAGAAAAAATACTCATGGATCTTGTAGTCATGTATGTGGCCTTGAATCCTCTATGAGTTTCGCAATTATAGCAGTAATAGGTGATTATCATTTTGTTTCCTGTGGACTCAATGACAGTACCGTTTGGCTTAAATCCAGAAAGCGCAGCAATCGATGACCATGTCGAAACTTGACTATTGTAAATCTGTGGAAAAATAATTTTTTTTTTAAATTCATGAATGCTTTTACCGAAAGGACGTTTTGTTCGATATCGGTAGAAGTTGGTATATCAAGATCGCTCAAGGTCAACGTTACTCGGTTTCCATATGGTGCTGAGATTGCCCAAAAGCAATATTTATTCGGATACGATTTTGGATATCCAGGTGATGAAATTTCACCTTCAGAAGCCTCCAATGTTCCTCCACAACCTAAAATTTAATCTTAAAAAAAGATAACCTATAAAATATAACCTGTATAAACTCTTCGGACAGTAATCAAAAATGATTTGTTCTTGACCCACTGTCTTTTTTCTGCCTTGATTTAAAAACAATCTTAATATGGTTGTCTTCTGTCTCAAAAGTAGTCGCTGGAACATTCCCAACATAAAAATTGGTGATTCCTTTATTAACTTGATAAATCGCCAAATTGTCGAGTTTCTCCTCATATTTCTTAGTGTCGTTTTTCGCAGCAGACGATGCGAATCCAAAATCAATTTTCGGTATCGATACCTCAAAACCGGATCCTATATCACCATGGAAAATCCATGTGCATGTCAAATTGATTTCATAAGTTTTAGGATAATTCGGTGAATAAATTTCATGCGAGTAACCATCGAAGAAAGCTCCTCCGCATTTCGCTGTAAATTAAATTAAATACAATTAAGGCAATATGGCGACCTACATAAAGAAACTGTGGCTTGAAAACCGTCTTTAGGGTCTGCTACATCGTTGAAATATTTAATAAATAGAGAATTCCCTTCAGACAAAATAGAAGATGGTGTCTCCGTACAATAGCGCCCAATCAAACGTCCCATTTCCGAACTACCTTCATGCACCTCGATATATTCAGATGCACAACTAAAATAAAAATTAAATAATTATTTACCATAAATTTTTTACTTTGGTGAATAATTTAGGTTAAATTGGCTCATTGGTTGAAAGTGTATACTCGTTCCTGATTTGGTGAAAACGACCCATTTACATTCTGTATGAGGATGGGGTACATTTGGATAATTTGGTGTACTTATGTTGACCGAAGTGACGCCATCTTTGGACAAAAATATTTCCTGATTGCATCTTTCCGAAGAAGACTCATAACTTATTTCTATGTCCTGAAGAAAATATAGATTTTTGCCATCTAAAAAACTTACTTCTGTCAAAAGCTGTTGGAAGAAAATATAGGCTTTGTTGCTACTTGTTTCGAGATCAGATGGCGCCTCCTTTCCACAGAATTTTCCTGCTCCAAGAAACGGAGAATCAGGATAACCTCCATTTCTAACCTAAAAATGAAAGGTTAGTAAATAAAAAATATTTTAAAAATACTCACAATAACATAACCTCCTTTAGTACGAATTTGAAGAAGGTACAGGAAAAATAAATTTGGTAAATTTTATTTTAATTTTTCTTCCAGGTTTTACTGTGATGTTCCATTGGCAGCTCATGTATTTACCTTTAGGAACGCTTATTGTTCCGTAAGGCTCCGTGATAGAGCCTCCACACTAAAAAAAAAAAAGAAAAAATATTTTAAAAATTTGTTTTTACCTGATGAAGCTCGAGCCGAAAATCCAGTTCCGTTCGACGCGTAATCAGTTTTGAACGTAACCTTAACCATGTTACCTCCCGTAAATGGTAAATTTGTTTCATTATTACGGCAAACCGTCACAATTTTGTCTTTTTCTGTAGTTAAACTGTCCACTAAAATTTTAAGTAGTTAAAAAAATAATAATAAAATTTCTTACTGTTATGGACATGAATGAGGTCTGTGAGACATTTTGTGGCCATTGAAAAACGTCGAGTATCTAAACTGATGACGTCAAAATGCAATAAAATGTGGTTTTGCTGTTCTGTTTCAATAATCCATTCGCAATTTAAGTTTGCCTTGTATCCAGAAGGAAATCCAGGGCTTGTAAAATTGTAGGTTGAATTTTCTTTGCCCGAAATGAAGACTTTTTCACGGCAGAGGCTTTCTAATTTATTTCTTTTAAAAAGAAGTCATATAGCAAACTTACCAGAAATGACGCCAGGTTTGAGGATTTTTGTACTTCTTCCCATTCTAAGAAATTTGATTGGATTTCGACCTTTCATTCGGATGAAGACTGAGTTTGTTTTTGAGGTGAATGTAGGCGTGTTCGGGCTGCAAAGGTGCTTCAAAATGGGCGCTTCTGAGTTGACTCCTTCATACAACTTGAAAAGAATTTATTGAGAAAACACTGTCTGATTCAAGCGTCCGAGAATGCGTGGTTCAAAAAACGGTTTTCTCAGTTTTTAAAATATCTCCAAACCTATGAGGTTTAGCGCAAAAATATAAGTACAAAAATAATTTTCATTAAATTTAAAACAAAAATTTTTAGTACATATCTTGATAAATCTCATAGTTTTCGAGATATTGATAAAAACTAGTAAAACCCTTTTGGCTAAGGTTAAAGGCCTTTTTCCCATAAATTGAGAGGTTAGGAATTTTCGCTTGGAACTCTGGTTTTTTAGTATTTTAAACTTACCGGTAAACCTCCCTCACATGAATCATCCATAGACGGATATAGAACAAAAAGAGCCAAAACATTAATCGAAATAACCGATCTAGATGGCACTTGAATCGTCCAGAATAATCCGCCTGAGACATATGAGGTAATTCGGATACTCGGGTTACCCACAAGTCCTTTCTTTCCAGTCAGTATGCCACCATGATCTAAAAAAATGAATAAAAAAAAAAAAAGATTTAAATTAACTTATGATGAAATCAAGTTCAAATCCTTTATCTGAACTATCAGATGAACTTCTGAATAAAATCCAAACGCTTGTATTCAAATTTAAAGGCTCAGGAGGTTTGTTTCCGCAGTAAACTCCGATTAATTTTCCACCTCTGTTTTCTTCCCGGATTTCCACAAAATCTTCATTGCAGTTTTCAGTTTTGTCAATTTTAAAAAGTGGGAAATTCAATGTTATTTTATTTCCTTGAAAAGAAGATGGTTGAAAAATAAAAATATGGAATAAAATAAATACCTGGGCTTAAACCAATGTTCCAAATACATTGTGAGTTGTCGGGATAGTTGTCTGGGAAATTTGGAGAAACGATTTTTCCTTCTTCGGTGTTTACATCTCCCCCACAGGCTGCAATTTTTGAAAATAAAAAATGATTTGTGGGGTGATTGACTCCAGGTTCAACCCCTGGGATGTGAAGGCTTTTCTGCGCTTGGCATGCAAAAATTCCTTCTACACAGGCTTTGGGCACAAAATATGGCGAAAGCCCCTTCTTGAGCCCTGGTTCCCCTCAATTGCCTTACCTGTATCAACATCCGTATATTCTAATGAGAAAGAAGATCCGTGGGTGTATTGGAAAAAAATCAAAGCTTCAGAACTCGGAATGACCATCATGGAGGCAACTTATTTTCTGTGATCCTCTTAAAAGCGGATCCGTCTTTCATCTCCAGCATGAATGTCGATAACCGCAGATTTTCCATCCACGAAAGGTTTCAGTTTCAGCGATTTGAAAATCAAAGAAATTTTCGATCCTTAAAATTTTGTATAAAAGTACTGCTATCTTCTTTACCTGCCGCTGCTGATAACGTCCATGTGCAATTTTGGATTTCGTCATAAAGTTCGTGATTGAACCACATAAATGAAATCGTTCCAGGATATTCTACTTTTATTTTAGCACCGCAAATCTAATGACAGAGCAATCAGCAAAAATAGAGCCCAAATTTTCAACTTATTGAAAACGTCTTTTGGCAGCTGATACTTACTGATATAACTTACAGCTTGATATGAAGCGAGGAAACCTTTGGCCGACCTGTAACCGTCCGATTTTATAACGACGGACATCGAATTACCCGAAGAGATCAAAACCGGAGGTAAAACTCCACCGCAAAAACGACCCAATGGTTCCTCCCCGGTATCTTTAACTTCGACGTATGCAGCGTGCAGTTCTTATCAGAATCAATATCGAAAACGGTAAAAGTCAAGTTGATACTCATCGAGTCAGCAACTTGTATGTTATAAACACAGAAATCATTCGAATCATAATTTTGAGGATAGTTTTTAGAATGGATTTGACCTCTTGGTGATGTGTAGCTTCCACCGCATCCTAGATTGAAATTTAAATTATTTTATTTCTTTTATTTTTCCTACCTCCATCTTTAGTATAAAAACGGGCGTGGAACCCTCTGCTGACTAAAGAATGGTCGCTTTCGAATCGAACAAATGCCATATTTCCCGATGTAGTTATAGTAATGATTCATTTTGTGTCGGATGGCATAATTTAGACACAACGGTGATTGATCGTCAGACCCACCATAAAACTAAAATTATATATTTCGACGAATTATGCAGTGAATGATGACGCCTCAATACGCAAGAGGGTTGGTGGGGAGGTGGACGGGGCGAAAGGCTGAGTGTCTTGTCATGGTTGTCTCTAAAGGCTCAATGAGAGGCTGGTCATCCGCCTGATCTAGGGGTGGACGGTACAAAAGCTGCTTGTTCTTGGTCATGGGTCAATCATTGGTGGGGTTGGTCCTCGGATTATAGTCGCTCCGAACGCCACGCAGCCGAGACGGTCAAGCGTTAGCCTTTGATGGCCGACAACGTTCAGCTTCGGCGAAAATGCAGTCTGGACGCTGCTGAGGAGGATCAAGCGAGATGGTCTTCTTCTGTTGTGAACTGTGGACGGGCTAACACGCTGCGTTTCTTTGTCATGCTTGCCCTAAAGGCGCAATGGGAAGTGGCTGGCCGAGTCGGTCATCTGCCCTGATCTCGGGTGAACGGTGGACGGGACAAAAGCGCTGCTTGTTCTTGGTCATGGGTCAATCATTGGTGGGGTTGGTCCTCGGATTATAGTCGCGCCAACGCCGTCCACACTAGAGCCAAGACGGTCAAGCCTTTGATGGACCGACAAAGTTCGGCTTTGGGCTAACATGTCGTGCTATACCTGACCTGCCGTCCGGCAGCAAGATGTTCTTCTTCCCAGATCTCAGTCTTGGGTGAACGGGACTAACTGTTCTTTGTCTGTCTTCTTGCGTACTGAGATGATCATCTTTCGCGATGTTTTTTGGAAAATTTAAATTACTTGTAATGAATCCAATCCGCATTGATTTGTTACTTCAAGATGCAGGTCGTCGACAGTGAATTCGATAGATTTTCCGTATGGAACCGTAAAGTACCATTCGCAAACGACAGAATTGTTATAGAACGACGGATATCCTGGTGAGCTGAATTCACCGTATTCTTTATCTTTAAAATACCCTCCGCATCCTTCGACCTCCCAGTCGAGCCTAAAACCGCTTCTTCCTACATAAATCGTCGTTTTATAATGAACATAAACGTAATTCGTCGAGAAGTTATCATTGGGATTTCATCATTTCTACAACGTTTGTTCGTCAGATTCTTCGTCGGCCCGACCTCATTTCCCTCTGAAATCTTAAGCAACAATTGCAGAAAAGATTTTTTAAAAAAAATCCTACCTCGAAAAAACCGATATTACAGATAGATTTAGAATTTAGTAAATAGTTGACGATGGCTGGCATTTCCATATGAAAATGTGAGACTGCTAGATGTATCTTGTTTCCGATTGGAGCTTTTATAATCCAGAGGCAGTTGTTAGGTTCGCCTCTTGAGGTTGGGAAATTTGGCGATTCGATTGAACCATGATAACCGGTTATTGTCCTGTTACAAACTGAAATAAAATTATTAATTTGAAAATAAAGGTGGATACTCACTTGTCCCGTATGTTAAATGGAAGCCTCTTCCTTGAATTGATATGTCAGAACGGAATTTGATGAATAAATGATTCGCTTTCGACGTAATCGTCCTTAGATGTTCGACATGACAAAACCTCCCTAAAGACTTCGAAGTCTGATCCTTCCCGTCGAAAACCTCGATGTAGTCCGACCCGCAGCTAACAGACGTCTCAAGATCGATATCGACCATCGTGAGCTGAGAGTATTCCCTGTCGACGTCGATATCTTCCAGTAGCAAACCGTATTGTGGCCATACGGTTGGGGATAATTCGGTGACACGATCCCACCCGTCGACGTCGTCATTTCTCCTCCGCATCCCGAAGACGAACCGTCCCATGAAATCTTAAAACCTTTCCCACTCAATGTAATATCTGATTTAAACGTCAAAAATAACTGATTTGAATGCGATATTATTTCTTTGTCAATTTCCTTCCCACAGTAAATCCCAATCAACGGCGAAGTTTTTGTTCCTCCATTCCTAAAGATTAAGAATTAAAATATTTTACTATCATATAATAAACCAATAATGGAGGAAAAATGACTGTGATAACGGGTATCTCACGACGCGTTTCGGCTTAAAAAGCCTCGTCAGGTGAGCTATTCCCTCATCACAATCATTTCTATCTTTTCACTGTGCCCCTATCTCCGAGAGATTTAGTGGACACAGCGGGAAGCCGGAAACAAACAGTCTCCTAAAGCTCACCGCCGCTGCCGCCACGAGCAAAGCTCACCGACAGCAAATCTGTCATAAAAATTAAAAAACCAATAATGAGGGTGAGTGGCTCTATCTCTTGGAGAACGGTGGCGGCGGTGAGCTTTAGGGAGACGTTTGTTTCCCGCTGTGTCCACTAAATCTCTCGGAGATAGGGCCACAGTGAAAAGATAGAAATGATAGTAAAATCAACCCCCTTGCGGAATACATACGCAATAAATTAGAATGTAATAAATAATAATTTTATTTCCTTGATATACCTAATTTCTAAATAATCCCGATGACATCTATTCGATTTTTCAAGTTCAAATTCATCAATCGTCAATCTTATTTGCTTTTTTTCTACAGTAATCGTCCATGAGCAAAACTATTTTTGGGATACTTTCTGGATATTTCGGACTCAAAATTGTCCCGACTGTTGAGAGATAATTCCTTACGCAACCTAAAAAATATGAATTTTTATTTTTAATCGAGTTAATTAGGATGATGAAAAGAGAGAAAATGTTGGCCTTCTGTGGAATTCGAACCTGCGACCTTTGGGTTTCTAGCCCAAGGCTCAACCGAGTGAGCAAGAGGACCTCACATGTTCATCTTCAACTTGTTTCCTTTACTTTCCCCCTTATTTTACTGTAATGCAATCCAGGAAGACAGGTTGACATTGAGGCAGAATAACCATTGGATTTAAGTCAACCACCAACTTTCCCTAACCATCCCTAACCAAACCTCCTATTGTTCTAGCCGTTCACCGCTGATTTTCCCAAAGGTCGTAGGTTCGAATCTCACTTGGGCCTAACTTTTTTAATACTCTTTTCTTCTTCCTTTCTCGGTTTAATAAAGATCTTTAATACTTGTGTCTTCATTTCCAGAAGTGTAAAACGCTTTGAAAGTCATATCATCATCACGTCTTCCAATATGTGTGACTATAAGTAAAGTATTCGACAGCGACGTAATGGAGGAGGAGTTCGATCTCCGCAATATCTATAAAACATTTGAAATCGTTTTTTTTTCTTTGATTTTGTACCTTTCTCCAATTTTATTTTGAGGGTTGGGTGTCGTCGTGTTGTCGTAGATGACCAAATAAGAGAGGACGCAAAGAAAAGATTTGGGGACTTCGAAATGAGCCCAGGAAAGTTGAATTATGTGATTTCTTGGGCGGCGATCACCCAAGAGCAGTCTTTTCCGATATATTTACCGGTGTTTCTCTCTTTTTCGATGATTCCATTCGGTTCAGAATAAATACCGCCACAACCTAGAATGCAGTGAAAAAGATACTTTGACTGAAAATAGTTGTTCCTATAGTTAATAGTTGTTTCCCTTGGCTTCAAGGACTTCTTCAGCCTCAGGAGCAACGACGCCTTCATTGGGTGATTATCGAAACCATTCCTCTTTGAACCTGCAGAATTCAGAATTCTGCAGCTAAAATGAAGACGCCGCAAAAGCGTCCTGAACCTTCATTTTCTCGGCTTCAATGACATCGGGAAACCTAATCCCGGCACAAGAGGCATTTGGAAATCATGCCAAACCATTTATCACCGCAAAGGCGTCAAGGAAGCTACTTAGCCCAAAATGTAAGATCAAACAATTACTTAGAGGCGTCGACGTATAATTCGCATAAAATCCTTCCCATGATGCGTCTCATCAGAAGTAAACTTCAAAAACAATATATTATGCGTTGAGATTATCGGGTCCGGTATCGTCTGTCCGCAGTAAGTCCTTTCAACGGCGAATCCATCGAATTCCCATCATAAACCTTTAATCAAAAAAATTGACAAATGACAATTCATTCCAAACTACCGATAGTATCGAAAAAGCATTCCCCATCTTCAGATTGTTCCAAATCAAAATCTAAAAATGATAAAGTTATGTAGTTTTTGGGCGGCCTGAGTATGGTGAAGAAACAAATTCGATTTTCTGGATAGTGACTCGGGTAATATGGCGATTCAATATTCCAGTTTCTTCCGTAAAAGTACCACCGCAAACTAAAAAAAAAATAATTTTAACTGCCCGATAGATATCTTTACCTGCTCTGTATTCTATGACAAAATTTCCAACATTATTGCTACGATCGCTGGTAAATATAATAGTCAAATAATTAGTCGATGATGTGAAAGATGGAGGGATTTTTCTTCCGCAGTAGCGCCCAACTAATTTTGAATCGGTGTTTGGCCCGTCGAAGACCTTCAAAGAATCGAATGTACAAATTTTGTTGTCTTCGATATTGAATTCTTTAAATTCGATGAAAACCGTTTCTTCTTTTGGAAGCTGGATGACCCATTCGCAATTTAAATTGTCCTGATAGATATTTTTATCTTTGGATAGCATTTCAAGCGTTATTTTGCCCGATGGGGTTGTTATGATTCCGCCACATCCGGGCAGCCCGGCGACCGACATGTACGAAATCTGAAATCCTTTCCCTTCCTGCGCGTTGTCCGAATGGAATCTGATGAAAGCGTGATTGTAGGAGGTGACGATCGGTGCTGGGGTCGTCGACGAACAGAATTTTCGCAGCAAAGGGCTCGTGTCATGCGGGCCATCGCGTATCTAAAAAAAATATGTTTTCTCTACAAAATGGGACTGACCTCTAAATAATCGTAGCTGCAATTATCGTGATGTTCGATGTCTAAAAGAAAAAGGTTAGTTGTATCCTTTTCCCGGGCATAGTCAACAGTTGCCAACTGCAGTTCGAATTCTTTGGATATGCCTGCGGCGACCCCGGAGAAACAATCGTCCCATGCGTTTCAAACTTTATATCTCCTCCGCATTCTATAAAAGAAACGTGACGAAAACAATCTTCAAATGATCATACTTCTTTTCACAGTTTTCCATTCTAAAGAAAATTCTGCAGCGGAGAGTAAAAGACCCTCTACGTCGATTCTGACCGAATTTTGAGAGGAAACGAAAGGCTCCGGAGTTTTCTTGTCGCAGTAGGTCGCCGCCAACGTCGAATCTCGACTTCTTCCGTCATAAACTTCCATCCTGAACGACATCGTCGTGAGGAACCTACAGGAAGGCATCGAACCCGGAAACGAAAACTTCGTAAACGATATCATCAAAGATTCCGTCTCATCCGTTTCAAACGTCCAACTACAAGATTTATAAGTGTAATTTCGAAATCTATCCAATGAAGACGATGTCCAATTAAACGTCCCATTAGGCGCAGTAAACGTCCCAACACAATCTTAAACAAATTATTTAAATATTTAAAAAAATATTTTTTTCAAACCATTTTCTATTATTTCGCAATGAACTCCAGAATATCCTGGTGAGCAGCGACACCAAAAATATTCATAAGTGAAAAAATTATCTGGATTTAAGTGACTTCTAAGCTGACATATTCCTCCATTCCTGCACGGATTCGTTGAACATGATGTGTGCTGCTTTTCACAATTTTTACCTACAAAATTAATTAGGTTTCCACATGTCCTATGCGCCATTTTACCGGTGAATAAAGGTGTACACTCGCATGAGTAGCTTGAGTTAAAAGCTGAGGGAAGACATCGCCCTCCATTTTGGCAAGGATCAGAACTGCATCCGTCTAAAGTCGAATTATTTTCGATGCAGCCTTCAGGTCCTATCCCTTCCGACGTAACCGGCAATGCAAGTACACAATACATGATTTAAACCTAAACTATATTAATTTGTTGTTTATTTATCGATTTACCTGGATTAAAGGAACACACAGCTTTAGAATTGCAGCCGCCGTTGTTTGCCGAACATAAATTGTCAATGCTTTCGCATTTTGTACCGTCGCCGGAGTAACCTGGTGGGCAAGGCCCGCAAACTCGGCTTCCCTAAAATTATTTTATTTATTTCATTATTTTTTGTTGACGGACCATTATGTTGATGCATTGAACCATTGGGCTTGTACTGCATCCTCCGTTGTCGACCTGGCATTCATCAATATCAGCACAGCGATATCCGTTACCGGAGTAACCTAATAAAAATATTATGTAATCAATGTTTGAACACCTAGGAACACGGTAAGAGGGACACGTTAGACCGCAGTCGGCGCGAGGTGAAGGCGACTGATAATCAGAAGGTGGTGATGAGGGCTCAAAATCCCTTTGACTCTTAAGCAAGAGACCGATAACAGATGGCTCGCCAACCGTGAGCAGGTGGTTCGTCAAAGTTATCGGTTAATCTTCGTTTGCCATGTCCTGCATTGGTCACCAGAAGGACATCGACCGCTTGGGGCGCTATTTCTTCATGTCGACAGTTGGATAATGCCACCAATGTCACCTATAACCCTTCCGACAAAAAAGAAATGAAATACCTTGAGGGCATGATCCGCATTGAAAGCTTCCTTGAGTGTTTATGCAAGGAACAGGAGGGTCATGAGAACATGGTGAAGTCGGGGAAGCGCATTCGTCTACATCCTGAGTACATGTGTTTATTTGATTCAGTACAGAAATATTAGAGTGGGTCCATCCCTAAAAAAAACTTCAGTCTTATCCTCCAAACATCTTTTCTATACTTGATCACAGATGCAGATTAACCGATCATACGAATCAACGCATACGCCATGGCCGCAGATTTCCACAGAGGAACTACAGTCTAAGATTTTCTTGGTGCAATGTAGCCCATAAAGATTTGGCGGGCAGATACAACTGTAGGATCCTTTCGTGTTCAGACATGTTGCACCATTTTGACAGCCCAGATCGGTACCTTTGAAATGATCGCACTCGTTGACATCGACGTCACAAAACTTCCCTAAAAACCAATTAGAAAGAAAGCAAAAAAGATTTTCGTACCTCCCAATTAGACGGACATATGCAATGTACTCCTTGAAAAGCATCCACACAAGTCGCACCATTTTTACAAGGATTACTTTCACATTCATTTTTAAATATCATATTTCTAAATCCTTCGAAAGACGCAGACAGAAGGTTTACTCGACGTTTTAACCTTATTATGTCTAATCTAATTTTTCTAACAGCCTAAAATTAAATATTAGATTTATTTTTTGAATCTTTTGGCCGACCGTTCTAGACATGAATGGAACGAAAGTTCCATTTTGATTGGTCCCAAAATGAAGCTCGAGCCTTTTAATTCGATTTAGAATCTGTTGACTGATGTCGTCTTTGATTTCGTTGAGTGACGACTGGAAATTTCCGATGCCGTCGAATTTGTCGAGTTTCGTCACCGCTTTTTCGGCCTTTGAGAAATGAATAGCATTTTAGTTTTTTAGGTTAATTTTGAATACCAAAGTGATTATATGTTCGAGATTTTCGTTGTTGATGTTGACATGTCCACGGCCAGAGGTCACCAGAGATATGTTCCCGTTTTCCGCACTGTAGATGAACATATGGCCATCTTCCGTCACAATTTTCGGCCTAGAATAGCTTTAGTTTAGGTAATTCTTTGATAGACTTAAAGATAGCGAAGGGGGTTCCCAAAATGTGGTTCGCGGATGTGGTTGAGGGTCCGCTAAGCCATAAAGCTAAATAAAAAGGGGCAAAGCTTGATTTAAAGAAAGGAAACCCCAAAAAAGCGTTTTTATGTTGATCTTAAGGGAAACATTTGGTTTAAACAACAAGAGATCGCAGCACTTTCGCCCAAAAAATACTTTCCTATATTTGAGCACTAAAAATCGTCGGAAATTTTTTTAGAAAAGCTTGTTCCCGTTATTTTGGGAATCTCTATACGGGCTTGGGAGCAGTTTTTCCGAAAATGTTTTCGATGGAAAACTTAATTTTCGACTAAAAATTTTTTCCAAAAAAACCGCTTGTCATTTTGAAGGTTTTAATGAGCTCTTTCCAAAAACATATTATGTAAGAAAATCCGATGAATAGTTGCGTCGTAATTCTTTTACAAAGATTTGAAGGAAAACCCCTATCTTACAGGATTTTCAGCAAGCTTCTTCGTTGTTTTTTTATTTTATTGTTTCTTCCTTTACAGAGAACTCCTATTTTTACGGCATTTTGAGGAGTTTTCCTCATTTTTTGGTCAAGGAAATCCTATTTTTACGACATTTTGAGGAGTTTTCCTTGTTTTTGGTCAAGGAAATCCTATTTTTACGGCATTTTGAGGAGTTTTCCTCGTTTTTTGGTCAAGGAAATCCTATTTTTACGGCATTTTGAGGAGTTTTCCTCGTTTTGGTCAAGGAAATCCTTATTTCGATGATTTTCAGGAGTTTTTCCTATAAAATTAGCTATATTTTTAAATTCGCCATTTGTGCGAATTTCCAGAAAAGGTCTTGATATTTTCAAAATTGTTGTCTTGATATTGAAGATTCTGTATTAAATTGGTGGAAATCGGATGAAAATTGCGGTCGTGAAGTTTCCCAGACTGCCTGGTAGACCCTCTCCCAAAAACCGATTGAGTGTAATCCAATAACTTCTCTTTGTAAATTGCGTTAGCTACTCACTGATCAGAATATGCACCATAACCACGAGTATAGCGAGATACTCCCATAAAAATAAAAAACCAAAACCATTTTCCACACGCCATAAACCGATCTTTACAGCAAACGTTCAAAAACTGAAACTCTGGGCGTATGAGCTGTTCTTATCTTCAACGCCCATTTCGAACTGCCAGGCACCGGCGATAGGATGACATTGATTTAAAAAAAAGAATTAAAACTTTATTTTTTATAATGATCACAATTTTTTCTGATTTTGTGGTTGAAGATAAATTTCGCTGTACGGGACTAGAGCTGCTATTCTTGTCAGAAGCAATCGGAAGATGTCGCTAAACGCTTGACCGACGGCTGGCCCCAATTCCTTCGTCACATCCCTCCAGTTTTCATTCAAAAATCTATTCATGTTGTTACCTAAAAACAAAGTAGAATCAAAAGATTTTAAATTTTTCAGTTACCTAAAAATTGGTCTCCATTAAAAAGGTTCTGGAGATCAAATAAGTCCTTCCGTTATCAAAAAGCAAACTGCTCGACGTAAAATTCATGTACTCCTTTCCGTTCTTTTTGATGAGTTCCCAATCATATTTGTAAGTGATGTCGAGTTTTGCTGTAAAATATTAAAAATGAAATTTTTTTGTCGTTTTTAAAAATGGTTCAGATACTCAGAGTGACGTTCGCTTTCCCTTTCCCAGTATCGGAAGGATGAGTACTTGACCGTTGACTTCGTAGTCGCTCAGGATTTCAATCCTCGGAATTTTGAAATCCCATTCTATGTGTCTTTTAGCCAAATTAGTTCTAAAAAAAATTTTTATGTGAAAAAATGGGTAAAGCTGACAATCTGTCAAAAAAACGTATCTTTTGGGACGAAAAAAAATTTCTGATGTATGCCATTGTATCAGAAACACACGAAAATCCAATAAAACGTGAGTTTATTGACCAAAAAAGTCAGTGAAGCAACCGAAAACCCGATAAAACGGGAAATTCTTGGCTATAAGGTCAAGGAAAACATACCAACAACGGTGATATGGAAGTTTCTTTGGCAAAAAAGTCAATAAACATCCAAAAATCCGATAAAATGGAAGTTTCTTTGCCAAAAAAGTCAGTGAAGCATCCAAAAATCCGATTGAACAGGAGTTTCTTGGCTATAAGGTTGAGGAGAACATCCCAACAACGGTAATAAGGAAGTTTTTTGGCCAAATGAGCCAGGAATCGCCCGAAAATGGAAGTTTCATTGCCAAAAAGTCAGTGAAGCTTCCAAAAATCCGATAAAATGGAAGTTTCTAGGCCAAAAATGTCAGGGAAGTATCCAACAATCCGATAAAAGGGAGTTCTTGGCCATAGAGTGGAGGAAAACATCCAAAAAACGGTGATGTGGAAGTTTCTTGGCCAAAAATGTCAGGAAAATATCCAAAAGTCCGATAAAACGGAAGTTTATTGGATAAAATGTAAGGTAAATATCCAAAAGTCCAATAGAATTAAGTTTCTTGGCTATAAAGTCGAGGAAAACCCAACAACGGTAATAGAAGTTTTTTGACCAAATGAGCCAGGAATCGCCCGAAAATGGAAGTTTCATTGCCAAAAAGTCAGTGAAGCATCCAAAAATCCGATAAAATGGAAGTTTTAAGGCCAAAAATGTCAGGGAAATATCCAAAAATCCGATAAAACGAAAGTTTCTTGGCCAAAAATGTCAGAGAAATATCCAAAAATCCGATAAAATGTATGTTTTTGGCCAGAAAAGTCAGTGAAGCATAAGGAAATCCGATAACAAGGAAGTTATTTAGCCAAAAATGTCAGGGAAACATCCAAAAATCCGATAAAACGGGAGTTCCTTGGCTATAAGGTCGAGAAAAACATCCAAACAACGGTAATATTGAAGTTTATATGCCAAAAGAATCAGTGAAGCATCCAAAATCCCATAAAATGGAAGTTTTCGACCAAAAAAGTCAGTGAAGCATCCAAAAATCCGATAAAATGGAAGTTTACTGGCCAAAAATGTCAGGGAAACATTCAAAAATCGGACAAAAAGGGAGTTCCTTGGCTGTAAGGTCGAGGAAAACAAACAAAGAACGGTAACATGGAACTTCCTTGGTCAAAACAATTAGTGAAGCATCCAAAAATCCGATAAAACGGGATTTCTTGGCTATATGAGCGAGAAAAACACCGAAAAATCGGTAAAATGGATCCTTGACCAAAAGAGCTAGCAAAACCCCCGAAATATTAGGAAAACTTCGGATTGGTAATTTGACCCTCTAAACTGGACTACCCTGTATAATACAAAATACCTGGCTTTTGTAAAAACGGTATTTTTCAAACCGTAAATTTTAGCGTTTTTAAGTATCATTTTAAGACCGACTGTTTTCGTCCCTTGGTTTACCCGAAGCTCCGTTATGTCGAGAGGATCAAGACGTGGAGCGCGATATTTCGGATCACCTAAAAAAAATTTAATGAAAAATTCAAAATCAAAAAATCTTACCATTTATAAATTTTGGTATGGCCGCCTGACCATGAGCGACGACGCATTCGTCTATTTTTGCATCGTGCATACAAGGCATAATGTAACTCGCTAAAAGAGAAAAATATAAATAAAAAAATCATTAATTAATAAAATAAAATCAATCACAGAGAGCCCCCAACGCCGCTTAAACAGTAAAAACTTGTTTACGTGAGTCAAAGAGACTGCGAGCCCTCATTCCCTACTATCGGTACTATTCGCCCGCTGTGCTTAAGAGACTAAATGGCTCATAATCTTGTATTTTTTTCAAAAAAAAAAAAAAAGGTGGAAAATGGGCCAAAAAATATTGTATACCACCAAATTAGTTTTTTATTCATTTATTCTATGCAATGTAGCTATAATTACGGTCTTTAAACATTTCCAAATGTTTTAACTAAGCGCAATTTGTGCAGGAAGTAGGTTTCTCCTCATTATGACAACTTACGACCTTTAAATCAAGATTTCCTAATAATGTTTTTGACTTTTTGGTACCTAAAATACTCCAAATGCTGCAAATCTTAAATTATTTTGGGTAGAGAGAAATAAAAATGTGAGCAGCATTCAGGGTGGAGTTGGCGCCACTTATGTAAAGTGAAAACTAGGTCTCTTGATGGCATACACGCGTTTTATTACACAACACGAAACGACTCAACGAGCAGCGATGAGTAATAAATCTGCGACGGGTTTGATTTTAATGGGTTTTTTCCCTTTTCCCCAGATGTTTTTTCGTTCAAGCCTTAAGGATTACCATGTTTTTTAAATGATCTTCTCGAACCGGTTTCAACGAACCTTGATCTTGAACTGAAAATGATTACCACGGAATTTTTTTTCCTGGACCAAAAAAAAAAGAGGAGATTTAAAGGTCCATTTTTCCAGTTTTTCTTTCTTATCACGGAATCCGTTGCTTAAAACGAAAAATTACTTTAAGTAAAATTTGTAGCTTAATCAATTTCCTATAAAAATGTACTTAGTTGTTTTTAAGTTAGAACCAACCGTTTAAAAGCTACAAGGCATCTAAGCAAGTCGCTATATGTAGAAGATGCGTAGTATTAAAGGTACATTTTTCCGATTTATCTCGCTAACCGTTGCTCTAAACGAAAAATTGCACAAATAAAATTTGTAGAAAAACCAATTTTCTATAGAAAAGTACTTATTAGTTTTCAGCGTAGGACTAATGGTTTATGAGCTGTGAGGCGTTAAATCATGGGTACTTGCAATTTTTTTTTTAACTTATCATATCTTGGACTACGACGGAGTTATTCTGACTGAGTCCGTAGTAGGCTAATTTTAGAGATATTGGACAATTTCGTTTTATTTCCGGATATTTTATTTTGTTTTTCCATGTTTTAAAATTTTAAAACTACTTAGTAATTAAAATATTTTCTCCAACCTTGCACCCGAGTTGGAAGTTCGGTTACGCCATAAAGACATAATTAGACGCCCGTAATTACGATACTTATCCAAATATTTTCCTCTCAAACATTCTTCTGGACATCTTTTTACTTTCACACATTTAGGACGATGATTTAGTCGTTAGAGACATTGGACTTTCCCTGCGAAAAGCTGGAGGATTGAAAAAATGAAGGTCTCAGAATGAAGAATTTTATTTGTGAAACAATTAGCGATGGAGGATTTACAATTGGATAAGTCTTTTGTGTTTATTCCAAGGTGCTAATTATGACTTAAAAATAATTATTTGACACCCAAGGAGTAAGGTCTGGTTGCTGGCTAATTCCTAAAGCAAGGCCAGAGGAAAAAGAAGAAAAAAAGGAATAACTTTAGGGAAATGCAAGGACGGCTTTAGAAGGTACCCAAGGTAGGTAAGATAACTCGTTTTGTCACCAATATTTCCTTCCTGTCTGACTGGTCACTTCGACTTCCACATCCATCATAATCTTGAGTCAGGACAAAATATCCGCCAGGTTAACCTCGCAGTAGGGCGCTGTAAGGCAGTAAGAAGGCCGAAAAACTGGCCACCCTATTGTCACATTTGCAGGAGTGTGAAGAGAGAGGAGCTTAAAAAGAAAACTGTGCTAGTCAGAGGTCAATGGCATGCCAAGCAGTTCACAGCAGACCTGCTCAGGCAAGGGAGAACCAAAGTCTATTATGATGGGTCTGCTGGATGCTGTAAACTCCGTAAACAACTACCAAGGTTAGGAGTGACTGAGAGCAGCACTTGGCGCTTCATCTAGGAGGAGGAAACGGCGGAGCACGTCTGTACTGCTGAGGCTGATGGACTTAGGGCAAGAAAAACCCAGCCCGAGACCTCTGCTCGACGGCAGCTCTGATTTTTCCCCTCTGAAGAATAGAGTCATAAGTGGCCGACATGTACAGAGCTCCAACATTACCTAAATATTTAAGCCCATCGTACAAAAACCGACTTTTGGGTTTTAGGCCCCTGGGGTGAAAGATGCCACATGCGGCCGTTCTTCTCGATTCGCCGGAAATCCGTCGGCGTCCTTACGAATTTCAAAGCTCCGCAACTGATAATTAAATGATTGCCTCCCTAACCATCTATTATTAATTTTCTAATAAGCAGAAGAATTGTGAAAAATTAATTCTTTCTAAGCCCTCTCGTTAAAAACTTCCACTCGAGTAAAGTAACAATCTGGTTTTCTTACGCTATATTCTCGTTGTGAGACCTGTGCCATTTAAGATTTTTAAGGAGGGTCGCATTTTAAAGAAATCAAAAAGACATTTTTCACTAATGAGTTTCATAATCGTGTTTAAAATTTTAAAAGAAAAAAAAATTGCAAGGAGTGCATTCAGGGGCAGAAATCCTTGAAGGTCTCTTAAAATTCTGTGTCAAAAAAGGTCATTTTTCGCATGATTTCCATCCACCGGATTCTCACACGCCAAGAGTCATTGACCACTGACCCACGAAGGAGGTTAAAATTTAAACTTCAACGTATCTAAAAATACTATGGACTCAATTGGACAGCTTTTGATATGCTTTTCTTCCTCCAGTGTCCTTTTAATTCCGGATTTCTATACAGTTTAGGTTAGAGTAAATGACCAATGACCCTCGGAAACTGTTAAAAGTGAAAGTCAAACTTCAATTTATTTAAAAATGAGCCTACTATGGACAGAATCGGACCTTATTAGTTTTTGCTTCCATCACCTTTTAATTCCGAATTCCTACTCAAGTAATCACTGACCCTCGACAGTTAAAAATAACAATAAAAATTGATTAAAAAAAAAAAACAATCTTTAGTTGTCCAAATAAATAGAAAAAAAATCTTAGAATTGAAAAAAATTTTTTTTTCAGTTTTCTCTATTATCTCGGAAACTGTTGCTCAAAACGAAAAAATTGATTTAGCAAATTTGTAACTAACAAAATTTTCTACAAAAATGTGCTTAATAGTTTTTGAGTAGGACGAACAGTTTAAGATCTATGAGGCTTTGAAGGTTTTATGCCCCAGAACCATTTATTTTTGTTGGGGGTAAATAAGCTCAAGACGTTTAAAAAAAGTTACATTTTACTTCAGTTTTTCTTGATTATCCCAGAAACTGTAGCTCAAAACGAAAAATTTAATTTAGCAAAACTTGTAGCAAATAAACTTTTCTACAAAATGTACTTAATAGTTTTTTGATTAGGACGAACAGTTTAGATCTATGAGGCTTTGAAGGTTTTGTGCCCAAAACCAGACAAAATTATTTAAAACAAAACTTCAAATCATACTTACGTAATTTAAGAGTAGCGCCATATCCTGAAGATATGCAGGCGAATAAAATACCCGTTATCAGGTGCATGTTGATGGTCCGAGCTCCGGAAAGGAACCGATGAAGACGACGACAGAATATCTGCTGGCTTGCCTGTCTCAAGTCTATTGCCAAACACCGCAAGGTCCGTCGTTTCCCCCCAAACCTCTCACCCGACGCAATTATATTTAAAACCCTACTCGAACAAATATTTAAGAGAGAAAAAAAATAATTATCATATAAACAGGAAGGTTAATTAAAAATTTTGAAATTGATTTTTTTATTTTCGCAATCTGTAAAGCGCACTTTTAAACTTTTTCGAAATTTTTTTTCTGTCAATTTTGTGAGTTGGAACAAATAAAAAAAAAAGGAATTTCTAATTTTATTGCTCCTCCCAACAGTCTTGAAATCGCCGTTTTGTGAAATAGTTATACAAAATCCTTATATAACAAGGAATAAGACCGGGTCTCCTGTATATTACACAGAGAGCCTGTTTTAAACATAAAATTAGGTCATATGCAAGGTTATTAATACGTGAGCCCTTTTTTAATTATATTTCCTTACCATGAAGGACTTTGATCGAAGAAAATTTACATTTAAAAAAACCTCTGAATATTTAAAAATTAAACATTGTTTTAATTTTTAAACAATAAATAAGGATAAAGGAAGTTCTGGAATTTGATTTATAAAAAAAAGTTTATTCTAAATGAGTAATGCCTAAGGGGGGCTAGACAGACGAAGTTATTCCCACAGTTAGCAAGGGTCTAGTAAAATAATAGAGAAAATAGTCCACCTGATGATGTGTATTACTCCGAAACCGGTCGTGGAAAATCCATTTTTTTCATCCTCTCTCTAGTTGGCTTAAAAAAATTTTTGGAAGATGAATGAAAAAAATTGATAAGTACTTTTGGGCACATAAAAAAACACAAATTTATTCATTTATCTACAGTTTGTTAACATTTAGTCTTTTTCCTCACTGAATACATAAATAAATAAGGTATAAAAAAACCCTAATAAAAAAAAATTTATTTAAAAAAATTAGTTTTCAGGACTGACCCGTTTTGTACAACCTCTAATTTTTGACTCGACCAGGGTCTGAAAGCTTTTGGGCTTCGTTTTCACCTTTAAAAATGTTTTTAAGCCGGCGGATATACGACGTCGAAAGGAACTAACTCCGTGATTCGGGATAAAATTATTTCGAAGACTTGCGATATCGAATCGACGACCGGTGATCCGAGTTCTTTGACCACCTCGCGCCAGTTGGCGTTCAAAAATCGGTTGACTGTATCACCTAGAAATTGAGGGGTGAAAATTGAAGTTTTTTTTCCTTGGGGGGCTTTTACCTAAAAGTTCTTCGCCGTTAAAAGATTGTTGAACTTGAAATATGCTCGGCCGATATCGGTGTCGATACTCGTTTTAGTCACTTTCATGTATTGGAATCCGTCTTCTTTTTTTACGATGTCGAAATCAAATTTGAACATAGTCTTCATATTGGCTGTTAATTACAAAAATATTAAGGATTCTTATAATTAGTAAACTATACCCTAAAAATCCCTACAACCTAAAAACGAAAAAGAAAAAACCCAATCAAGGGTCCCTTAACACTACTATTTCTTTAAAGTTTTGCGCCAATTTTGTGAGAAAACTATTAGTTTTTAAGAAAAAATTCTTTACGATTTGGCTTTAGAATACATCTATATTACTTAAGTACAAAAGATTTATTATTTATTTTGATTATTGATTTTTTTTTCAAAAATCATGAAAATATAGAAAATCAGAAAAATGGTCATTTTTTTAATCATATTTTTATGATTAAAATTTAAAGAATCCTATAAAACTAGTTTGTATTAAAACTATTTAAATTTATGAGTGTTAAACAACGCTAAAAGCTAAAAAAGTTTGTTTTTTTAACCACAGTCCATTTTTTGTAAATGGAAGCAAAAAAATGAAATTGCGAATTTGATGAAATTGCGGTTGATAGCTTCGTTTAGTTTCGATCGTTTCTCCTGGATTTCAGGAAAACAAAAAAAAATATTGAAATACCAACAGTTTTCACGCAAATTGGAGCAAAACGTAAAATAAAAGAGCTTCTAACATAAACTTCCTTAAAGAGAAGTAAAAATATAAGAGGGGAAGTACAACGGAGGGAGATTTTTTTTTTCAAACAAATGTGTCTTTTTCCGAAAATTTTTCTAAGTTTTCTTTTTTAAATTTGCATTTTTTTTTTTCAAAAATATTCTAAGTTTATAGGTATCCGGAAAATTTTTTTAAGTATCAAGGTAGAAATAATGGGATTTTTGCCCAAGGGAGGTCCCTCTCGTAGCGGGTGGAAGTGTGAAATTTCTCCTTACTAAAATAGGGAAACAATAGGGAAATAAATTAGGGAAAATTAATGTTTTAAAAAATTATAATTTTTTACACCAAAAATTTATAAAAAATATAAGGAGTAATTGGTGAAAATTTGGTGAAAATCGGACCAACGGTTCGGCCGTAGCGAATTTTTTAAAATTTCAAATAGACATATCCCGCCATTTTTTCGAAATTCAAAAATCGCCCTCCTTACATTCTTCTTCACCGACTAAAGAAATTAGGTGGAAATCGGTTAAAAATTGATCCAGGCAGCCGGCACAATAGGCAACCTCAAGAGCACAATTGATTTTCCTCTGCGGAGTCTGAAGTCTCCCAGGTATGGGCTTGGTATGTGAGGAGGCAGCGAACTTTCACCGGAAAACCAAAAATTTCCTGGTTTCCCCATAATTTTTCCAATGTTCGTCACACTAACCGGTCAAAATCGGAAATGGACCAGCGATCTTTTCGTTTATGTCCACTTTTTATTCTAAAGGACTTTCACCAAATTTTCTATCAAATATTGGGAGGTCTTCTGTGCTGGTTTATTGAAAAATGTCAAAATCTCATTTTGAAAATTTCCGAGTAAGGTAAAATCAGAAAACGGCTCAATTTTTAAACTTCCTCAAGGAGAAGTTGTGTATTACCACAGATTCGATAAACTTCTTGGTGTAGCTAAATCTTGGGTGCCATAGCATATAGCATAGAATTTATGGAAGAGGCTCTTCACGCCTGTACATAATCCTACGAAGGTTTTTCAACCCTGAAAAATTCCCCCCTTCCCATTTAGATTTCTCGTTTATCATTCAACTCCTCTATCAACAATGAAAAATTTTGGAAAATATTCTATTTTTTCACTGAATCTTAAACTAATTACCTTGCATCATCGATGCAGCCATTGGCGTAAAATGTTCAAATATAGAATTTATTGGGGTATAACTACGTAGGAAGTTTCCATTATTTCCCCATAGATTTACATACTTAGCGTAATATTCGACGTCCCTTTTCCACTTATCGGAAGCACCAGAACCATCCCGTTCATCTCGTATTTTCCAATAATCGTAATAAACGGATGATAAAAATCCCATTCTATATGCCTCTTTTTGAGATCGGTCCTGAAAAAAATGATAAATAATCAGAAAATGAAAAGAAAAAAAAAATACCTTGCAGAAATAAACTGTGCGTGCTTTAGCCGGTCACTTTGCAGTCTTTCAACGACATGTTGAGACCCAAACGTTTTGAACCCTGATTCACCTTCAATTCCGTATTTCCAACGGCTCCAATTTTGGCACTCTGTATTTTGGATCTCCTAAAAATTTTAAGCGATGAAACCATCAAAATTTTTAAAGTTGCGTATTCATATTCAAGGTTTACGTGTAGATTATGAATATATTGACAAATTCAAGACTTTTATATGAATCAAAGATGGGCAAAGTACAATTGTGTCCTATTTGATTAAAATTCATTTTTTTAAACGAACTTCTAGACAATCATATTTTTTTACGATTTCTAGAGCTTTTTGAATTTTTATAAACTAAAAAAAATATTTTTTACATCCTAATTTTTTGCGTTGTATTCCGTAAGGGGGTTGATTTACTATCATAGACCAGATTTACTATCTAACCAATGATAGAGGAAGAAATGACTGTGGTAACGTGTATCTCACGACGCGTTTCGGCTTAAAAAGCCTCGTCAGGTGAGCTATTCCCTCTATCACAGTCATTTCTGTCTTTTCACTGTGCCCTTGTCTCCGAGAGATTTAGTGGATACAGCGGGAAGCTACAAACCGTCTCCCGAAAGCTCACCGCCGCCACCGTTCTCCAAGAGTAGAGCCACTCACCACCTCATTATTGGTATTTAATTTTGCCATGACAGATTTTCTGTCAATTATTAATTAATTAATATATCAATCAATAATAATTAATCAGTCAGCTTAGGGTCATAATTAATTAATTAATTAATGATGATTTGATAGAGGGAATAGCTCACCTGACGAGGCTTTTTAAGCCGAAACGCGTCGTGAGATACCCGTTTCACAGTCATTCTTCCTCCATTATTGGTTAATTATATGATAGTAAAAAAAAATTTCTAGAAACTCTCAATTTTTTCATCGAGTTTCAATAAAATTTACATTTTTAACTGATTTTATGACAAAATTTATCAAAAGTATAAAAAGAAAACTAAAATTTTCCGAAGTTCTCAAAATTTTAAGAATTTCTAGAAATGCTCCAATTTTTAAATAAATTTCCAAAAATTCATAGATTTTTGTATGTAAAATTGTTTTTTTTTTTTAATTTTTAGAATTTTATACCTTTAAAAATGACTGTCTCGAAATTAATACATTTTTAAAAAGAATATCCAAATAAAAAGAATATGATTCATATTTTTGAAAGCGAATTTCTAGAAATTTATACTTTTTTAAATGAACTTCTAGGTTTTATACTTTTTTTAAAATGAATTCCTAAAAAAATTTTTGAATTCTCATCTATGAATTCGTATAATATTATTATTTGTATTCACATTTATGAATATGAATACTCCCAACTTTGCTAGTGGTACACATAATACGGCAACTCTGTATAGCATTCATCTTTCCTTACCGTTTATAAATTTGGGTATCGCAAGCCTTCCATTTTTGACGACGCACTCATTCAGCTTGGGGTCATTTTGACGGCACGTTTTTATGTAGGAAGCTAAAAAAAAAATGTCCATTTAATCGAAAAATCAAGGTTCTCAGGTCATCGTTTACGTAATGGACGCATTCCTAACTTGATAACTTGCGAGTTTTGTAACTTTTCGAACTTTCGCACTGCTCGTGCTCAACATTGCATAAGAAAAAGCAGCCTTATTAATATCACACTTATAAACCCAACCTTTTATAAAAAATAAACCTTTTTTTTGTCATTTTCTTTAATATCTGAAAGAACTGGATTACACAAGATTTTTTTTAAACTCCTTTTTAACTCACATTTCAACTTTCATAAGCCCGAGCATAGTGTTTATATAATTAATAAACAACAGGAAGTTTTATAACATTCTGAATCATATTTTGGGATTCAAAAAAAGTTTAAAACGTTAGATTTTAAGGAAGTTATTCTGGGCCTTTCTAATGAGCTTTTGATTGCAGAAAGAAAGGTCTAAGTCAATGCTAATGTCGATTTTCAGACTCAGATGACTCAGAGGTTGTTGGACTAACAACAAAGAGGACCAGGGTTCAAAATCTGGGAAGAACAAATTTTTTTAAAATTATTTCATATTTTGGGGCCACTCGAGTAGTGCAAAATTTCAAAGGCCCTTAACTCCAAAAAGACTGATATATTCACTCAGACAAATTTTTTTTCATAAATTTTGTGATTTGCAGGCTAAAATTGTATCTGCTCGCATTTGGTGATTATAAATAAATTAAATTTTTAAATATTTAAGGCGGTACTTACGGAGCTTAAGTGGGAAGTCGGTATGGCGAAGAGGGCCACAGCTCCCAGTAAGAAAGTCGAGAGTTTGGCTGGCATGTCCTCGAAGAACTGTGAGGGGTTCGTCGAGGAGGAGAGCCTCCCCTTACATCACAGGCAGGGCAGGCTCCCCAGAACCCCACCCGGCGGACCAGGAAGAGCCGCCCCGGGTTCCACTCAGTACCAAGGTTAGGCCGTACTACCCTGTAGTTCTGACCAGCCAAAAAAATTTTTATGGCAGAACTTCTGCCAACCAATTATAATCCCCAGTTAAAATTATGCCATTAACGCCCGCTCAAGTTCAAGTTTATTGAGGTAGCGACGCCGAGTAGGGATGGCCGAGAAGATCCTCGGAAAGCGTCTTTTTTCGAAGAGTGAAAGTTCCAGAAGAGTCCTCCCTCTTTTTTTACCTTTTCATTCTTCCTTTCCTTACTATTCCTTGCCTTACGTCATACGTTTTAGCTCGTCTCCTTTACCCTAATTCATTTCTTTCGAAACAGCCTCAACGTTTTTCTTAAGAACTGATAAAAAAAGACAAGACAACGTAAACTGTTTAACGTGGTTTTTTTTTAAATTACGTAAGATTTTGAAATTTTCAATTTATTCTAAGTCGTTTTGCCACAGAGTTTGAATAAATTTGATTAAAAAAGAAGTAATTTTATTACCTCCAAGGTGACCTAAACATAGTAGGGAGAAATTTGGGCTGTTCACGCTCGTTTGGTGTAGCTTGACTGGGCGAAGAAATTGATTTGACCCTCCGGGGTCTGGAAGACCCTTCCCCAAAAACCCGACGTGGAGGGTATCACAATAACTTCTTTAAGGAAGTTAAAAAACGTCAATTTTTTAAAAATGCATAAAAAATCGATCAACGAATTTGTATGTACATTTATAAGTGTTTAATAAAAGCGAAAACAAAAAGTTTTTCCTAACCACATCCAATTTTTTTAAATTGGGAGCAAATTCAAAAACTTGATAAAATTACAGTTTTTAGCTTTGTTTAGTTCCGTTTGTTTCCCCTAGATTGCAGCACAATAAAAAAGTTTTCTTACAAAATCGTAGAAACTGTAAAGAAAAAACGCCGCCTTATTAAGTGGTATAACGGACCCTTAACTACAAAAAAAATGAGCAACGCTTTTATATCTGTCGTTTATTTGCACCTATTTAAAAATTAAATAACTTAAAATAACCTACAATATTCACAAAAATAAATTTAATATCACATACAATTTGATGTATTAAATTTTAAATTTTATTTTTTCGGAAACATAACTTCCAAAGGTACACATTCGCCATATTTTGAATAAATGATTTTGTAAGCTGGGCCAGAGATTTGCTCAAAGCGGGCGTTAAGTCTTTCATTATATCACGCCAGTTTTCGTTATAAAACGGTTCATGTTTCCTCCTAAAAATTAAATTAAATTAAATTATTTTAATTTGAAATTACCTAAAAGAGGGTCTCCGTTGAACAAATTTTCCAATTTTATTTTCATGTTTCCCACTTCGAACGGGAAAGTGCTGTTGTCGATTACAACGTAGGTTTTCCGTTGCTCTTTTTCGTGGTGACCCAGTCGTAATTATATTGAAATTTCATATCCTCTAAAATTTGAATTTACTTAAATAGAAAAATCAATATTGTAAATATTTACCCAACAACATTTCGATATCTCCGGATCCGACGATGGGCAAAAGGAGAACTCGCCCACTTACGTTGTATTTTCCGGTGATTTTCATTTTGTCCAACGTAAAAAACCAAGTACATTTACCATCATCTAATTTTACGCTAAAATTTAAAGAATTAAAAATAAAATAATGATTAAAATTCTTACTCCGCTTTATAAAATGTAGTATCTTTAAGTCCCCACATTTGGCATTGTTTAACGATGAGATTGAGGCCGACTTGGTCGGTACCTTGTTTTACACGAAGCTCCGTGATTTCCAGGGGGTCAAGTTTGGGGATTTTGTACTTGGGATCGCCTAGTAGAAAGGAAAAGAGAAAAAAAAATTAAACAGACATATCTCCGCCATTTTTTCGAAATTCAAAAATCGCCATCGTTAGTTTCTTGTTCACTGACTAAGGAAGATTGTGTGAAAATTTGGTGAAAATCGGTTGAAAACTGTGGCCGTAAGTGTTCCGGAAAAAATGCTACGGCCGGCCGGTACCACAGACAAAGTTGAGATCGCTAAGATCGATTTGACCCTGGGGTCTGGAAGACCCTTCTCCAAAAACCCGACGTCGAGGGTATCACAATAACTTCTTTAAGTAAAAAATTTGTTTTGCCGATTATTCAAGGTAGACTCGACCGCAAGACATTCAGGCGTTGCGGTTTAGCATATCTAGAACGCCGTGAATTAAGACTAAATTTTTTTTATTGGCTGTCTAATTAGCCCAGTATTTATAAACTGGGTTAATTTAAATAAATTAAATTTATTGTCCTTGTTAATGACACAGATTTATTTCTTCTCATTTAAATAATTAAGAAGTTCTCCGTCGATATTTAAAAATAATACCAAAGACAAAAAATCAGGGACTTTAGCATTAAAATAAATGGAAAGACTTGAGAACCGACGTTTTGTCTTCCAAGGTAGAATTTCAAAGAGAAATAATTGTTTTACCCCTCCATGTTCAAAAAAAAAATAATAAAAAATTAAATAAAAATTCGATGGTAGGGAGAACTTGGGGTTTTATCACGCTCAATATTAAAAATAAAGAAAAAAAAACCAAAAGGAATCAATGTTATTCTTGTTTCTCGAAGAAAAATTATGTATTTCCCTCCATGTCTAAAAATAAAAAAATTAAATAAATTAAATTAAAAATTCGATGATAGGGAGGGAGACATTGGGGCTGTTCACTCCTGTTCCGTTAGGCCTGGCCGGGAGAAGACTTCAATTTATTTTACCTAGATAGTAAAAACTTAGTCAAAAAATAAAAGTTAAAAATTTTTTTCATATTTCTCAAACAGAATTTATTTTATTACCATCCATTAACGAAAAAAATTCTACTCAATTTTTTTTTTCTATATAGGGAGAAATTTGTGCTCATTACGCCCGTTCAGTGTGTCCTCGCTCGGGGAAGACTTTCATCTTTTCTACCTTGATATTGAAAAAAAAAAATTGGAGTTCCTTTTTTTAACACCAACTTTTTTTTTCAGACAAAAAAGCGAAAGTCGTCTTTTTTTAAAAAGAAGAAAAAAAAGTCCTGATTTTCTTATTTGAGAGCAAGGTCCGATAAAAGGATTAATTGGTCCCCCAATGAAATTTATCCCTGGCCCCAAATTTCGTCAGAAGCTAATCCCCAGGATCACGACCCCGGTTATGCATTCTGCAAATAAATTTCTCCATTTTAAAACGACGAAAATAATTTATATAAATTTATTCGATTATTTTAAGAAGAAAAGTTTTTTAACCACGAGGGAGTTATCCTTGTCTCAGAAGAGTTGCAAGGACAACCGCTTACATCTAAACTGGAATAATGATAATTAAACAAAATCAATTTAAAAAAAACCGCTGCCCATTGATGAATGCTAAATTTTACCTTTCGCAACGACTTTTATGGCCGGCGCTCCGATTTCGACGACGCATTCGTTGAGCCTCGGGTCGTCCCGCAAACAAGCTCTTTTTATGTAGGGAGCTAGAAAAAAAAAAAAAAGGTTAAAGACCCGTCCTTGAAAGGACAACACGAAAAGGATTCTTAATTTACGCAATTTCATCTCGTATAAAAATAACAAACTAATCTTTGTTTCTTAAAAATTAGCATTTTCCCTTTTTTTCAAATTTACAAACAGGAAATTCATTAAAAGCTTTTCGTGCGACCTCGGATATTAAAATTATCTTTGACTACACACCAGTAATTTCGATCTTCTCAACCGTAGAATATAGCTACTTAATCAATTAATTATTTTTATAAAGAATAGAAAATATTAAGCAAGAGGAAACCGTTTATCTTATAGCTGAAATTTCTTTCTCTTCCTTTTTCCTGCGTTTGGTTAAAAAAACGTTTGATTTTTACATCGAAAAGTCGTGTTTACTCGGTTTTTAATAAGCTTAGAGAGTTTTGGGTTTTTTCTGGTTGGCTAAGACCTCAATTTGGAATTTTGAGTGCTTTTAAACCTTAAATTGAAACTAAATGTCAATGCGACATTTATGCCGATTTAAAAAAAAAATCGCCAAAATTTCCGTACACTTAAAAAAATTACCGGATTTTCAAAGTTTTAAAAAAATTTACCCCCCCCCCCCATTTTAACCGAATTTTTTGAAAGTTTTCTTGGTCCTTCACCCAAAAACACCATGAAGCGGATTTAAAAACGTTTTTCTTGACTTTCCGAAAATCCATTTTAACCAAAATTTGAAGGTTTTTCTTGAGTTTTCAGCCAAAAAACCCAATTTCAACGGATCTTACCGGGCACTTTAGGAAATGCCCCATCCGCCAAAAACCCATTTTATCCGGATTTTCAAAGTTTTTCTTAGTTTTTTTAGCCGAAAAACACATATTTGCTTAGTAAGCCATAAAAAAAAAATTTTTTTTTTCGTCAACCCTTAGGCATGCCGCCTAAATAATATTCTAGTGCCCACGCCTAGAAATGGTAAATTTCCTATGCCCTAGATTTTAGAAATAATTTACAATATTTTCTACGGAAGGGGGAACCGGGAAGAGTGATTGGTCAGATGCACCTCTCAAACAGGAAGATTTTAAGTCTTATTGTTTAATTTAATTAATTTTTAATTGTTTTATAACAAAAAAATCTAGTTCAATCAAAATTTTGTGTATAAAATAAGTTAATTCTTCCCCTTTCGTATAAATATAAAGTATTTATTTAAAATTCAAAAAATTAAAGGACTATTTACGACGTAGTTGCGTCAAATTTAGCCAAACAAGGTTGGTTGTCGACCATTCAAGTTGAAGATTTGCTACATTCCTTTCTTCAAGAAACAGGTATTTTAGCAATACGAAATAAAACTTCAAAAGTAAATGAATAAAATACCTTTTAACATTTTACTTTAGAAAGGTCAGTGATGTTCCAAAAATGAATAAATTTAAATTTTAAATAAAATGCTGTTTTTCCCTCAGAAAGTACCCTACCTACAAGAGTTTTAGGGTTGGCTAATTTTTAAGGATAAAAATTATTTTTAAAAAATCATAATTTTTACGTCTTAATATTTTAGATAACTTACGTAGGGGATAAACTGGGGGTGGTTTCGCCGATTCAGCGAGTGTACACAAAAAGGCCAAAAGGCCAACCGAACAAACTCCCAAGCTGTGCATTTCTGCCGACTGATTGACAGAAGGCGCAACCGACCATCTTATATAGACATAAGCGTCCTTGACTTAAAAGATCTCGACTTAAAACTCGCGTTTACCTTTTCGCGTTTTGCTACTGAATTCTGTTTCTTTAAATTATCTAAACAATCCTTCAGTCAATTTTTTAACTGAAATTTTTGTGTTTTTGGCTATAAAGCGTATTTTGAGACACCCTGGATGTCACGGTTTATGGAAAAGGGTCATTTAGACTTTTTTGTATTGCCTTCCATCTAAGGGTTTTCAGGGACTAAAAGAACATCGAACTATCATAAATTCATAATGAATAAAATTCCTCAAAAAAATTAACTGAGGCGCTCCGGGTACGAAGGGCGAACTCGACAATACGTAGTTCGAGATATTCGCATTTTAAAGTTTCGGTTTTTACGTATTTAAAGGGGAAAAAATGGCGAACTCAACATAAAAATTATATGGGTGTATTCACCAAGAGGTCTAGAATCTGAAAATGAAAAAAAACTGGAGGACCCTTCCCCAAAAACCCGACTTCGAGGGTATCACTATAACTTCTTTAAGGAAGTTAAAAATTTGTCCGATGTCGAGTTCGCCCTTCGTACTCGGAGCGCCTCAACTTCTCTATCCAAAAATTAATGAAAAACTCCCCGAAAAACTGACTTTTTTTTGGAGGCAAAAACCCTTAAGAACACCTTTGAAATGTGACTCCTCCAAAAATCTACTTTTCGATTTTCAAAAACTGCTTTTACGTTCATTATTTTACTTTATAAATTGCGAAATATCTTTTTCTTGTATTTATAAGCTGATAAAATTAACAATGGATATTCTCCATAATTATTTGATAGTAAAATCATCCTTTTGCGGATTACAGACGCAATAAAAATTAAAATAAAACATAGATATTAATATTTTTCTCTCTCTTCCATATGAATTATAAAAACATCCTCACAAGATGAAGTTAAAAATAATTTTTAATTTTTTTTATTCAATGAATCTCCCGAGTTGAATTTTTAATTTTGTTTGCACTGAGGATAACGTTCAGGGGCAGTTTATAGAGAATAGGAAAATAAGGAAAAGGAAAGAAGGAAAAGGAAAGAAAAGGCCAAAAAAATAAGATCAAAACAAGGAAATCGCTCTTTTTTCAATATTAGAACGGAACCTGTCAAAAAATGACAAACTAGCCCCACTTACGAAGACCTTTCCTCGTTTTTTTTTTGTTTTTTTTTTTTTTCTCCTCTTTTTTCTTTAAATTAAGAAATGAGATAAGAAAAAATTTCACAATTTCATTAAAAATGCACCATCTATTGTTTTTTTTTTTTTTTTTTTTTTTGTTATTTAATTTTTAAAAGAATTATTATTGCTTAATAACCTTGAAACCCGTTCCGCAGTCCAGTTCACACACGCATTGTTGGAACCATCACTTTAAGAAAACTTCTTTAAAAAGATTTTTGTTTATTTTTAATTTTCTCAAGAGATATTATTGGATTACTCTCCATGTACTACTTTCGGGGGTCTTCTAGACTATTGGTGAAACTTCTTTGTTAATTTTTATTTTGTTGCGAATCTTCAAATTTTAAGAGCTTTCTCTCTAAATTCTTAAAAAATGGCGGCGAAAATAGAAATAAAATATCGGTGTTGGAAGAAATTTGAGCTCTTTACGCCCGTTTCGTGTGGTCTGGCTAGGAGGAGACTTATAAAAAAAAATTTCCAACACTTTACTAAGATATTTTTACTTTACTACTATATTTTATTAATTTTAGTAACATAAAATAGTTCAAAAATATTTTTTTTAACAATATAAAATCTTATTTTTCAGGGAAAAATTGTGAGTATGGTATTAAATCGAATATTTGATTCAAAATGATTTTAATGATTTGTCCGACAGTGCCTGAAATTGAGGGTTTCAGGTCGTTTAAAACCTCCTTCCAGTTTTCGTTGAGAATTCTGTTTAATTGTTGACCTGTCAAAAAATAAATTTTTAATTTTATATTTACTGCTTCTTTACTGATTTGAGGGTCGTTGAGAAGATTGGAGAGGTTAATACGAAGGTGGAAGAAGTAAAAGATACTTTATGTTTGTCAAATTGAGCGAATTGGATGTTTTTTCTTCGCAGTCGAGTCCTGCAGTGACGTCTACGTCAACTACAAATAAATACGTGATTGGTCCTTTTTTGACCTTGGAGGTTACCTAAGGTTATATTAGAAACACCTGTTCCAGTCAATAAAAAATAAGGATTTTTCCAGAAACGTCGTAGTTTCTATGACCATTAATTTTGGTATTCTGAGCCTTATATCAATATGTCGCTTTTTTAATTTATTCTGAAAAAAAAAAATTTTAGAAAAAAATTTGATAGTTTTACTTGATGTCTAAGAGTTGCGCTTGGCTTAGGCCGTAGATGTGACATTTATAGCATCGTAATCTCATGGTTACAGTTCCTGAGGCAGCCGAAGGACTTATTTCAATCCTGTTTAAAATTAAAGGGTCCAAACGAGGAAGTCTTATTCTCGGGTCACCTTAAATTATTATTATTTATTATTTATTGATAAAATTACCTGAAATAATTTTTGGGATAACGGATTTTCCATTTTTAAAAGCGCATTCGTTGAGTCGTGGGTCGTTTCTGGAGCACGTTTTTACGTAGGGAGCTGGAAAATAAATGGGCCGTAAAATATAAAATTGCTCAGTCACCTTTTCTGTAAGTTGTTCTCCCCTTTTGGATATTTTGCAAGTATTTTATCCTTGAAATCCATGTTTAAGGGTCTCATCTTCTCAATTAGCTGTGAAATCGGTGTTTTGAAAAAAAAGGCCATTGCAAAATTTTATATCATTTCCGACAATCTGTGTATGCATCAGTGAAATTTTTCCTTCATTTCGGCCATCACGTGATCATAATGGAAGTAAAGAAAAATGAAAGTCTTCGCCCAGCTAGACCACACAAAAAGGGCGTAAACAGCCAAATTTTTTCCCTACTGCCAATTTTTAAATACTGAGTATTTTGACCAACAGTATGGCAGTAGCAAATTAAACACCACTAGACAGACAGATCTCCGCCATTTTGAGGTCGACATTTTGAAGACTCCTAAGTAAAATGGCGAAAGCCTCCGTCAGAGCCCATTTTTGTAATGCATTTTGTTTAGACGAGAAGAAAAGGAATAAAAACTGTTAAACTCACGGAGTTTGACGTAGCCGGAGTGCGGTACTATGGTGCTACTGAAGCGGAGCAAGCCTGAGTGAATCATTTGGTACTTCCAAGATTGACTGGATGGAGTTGGGCATGATTTTTGCTTTTATACATGATTTGTCCTTGTAGGAACGGATGAGACTTTAAATTCAACACAACGCCGGACCATTTGGCTACTTCACATCGAAAATTAATCGGCCAAATACGGCGGAAAATAGCAAATTACTTCATAAAATCGGGACAAAAAATTTCTCATGGCCGAAAAAAAGGACGAAAATCTTGTAATTGGGGGTTTCGAGGCCAGAAAACTTTCGTTAAGAAATTAAAAGGTTTTCTTAAACTAAAAAAGTTGGGTTTTTGAAATGAAAAATCGAAAGATTTATTATAAATCCCGTTTTGTATTCAGTGATTTTATCCACATGGCAGTTTAGGTCAAAATAACCGTACACGGAAGGTTTTCCAATATGTCGTTTTTCATTTCAAGTTGAACACGTGAACGTTCTTCGATTCCGTATTTTCTTTCCTAAGTGAAATATTGTCATTTTCTTTTTATTTCGTGAAATAAAAACGTGAAAATGACACTCCGAGGTAATCAAATGATACCGAACGCCCATTTCCACAAGAAATGGCAAAGGAGGGTCCGCGTGAAATTCGACGATCCTGCCCGTAAGCTCATAAAAAGGATAAAACGCGTTAAAATAGCTAGGAGGATGGCACCTCGTCCCAGAAGCCTCTTCCGTCCTGCAGTGAGATGTACTACTGTCAGGTAAAATTAGATAACCTAAAATGTAGAGCTAATTATTTTTTAGGTGCCACACTAAACTTCGCTTTGGGCGTGGCTTTACGCTGCCAGAGATCAGACGTGCTCGCATCAATCCTGCTGAAGCAAGATCCATCGGAATCGCTGTTGACCGCAGGAGAAGAAACGTATCCGTCGAAGGCCTCCTTACCAACGTCCCTCGCCACTCGTAAAATCCGCCGTTATGTTAGGCGCAAACAGGCTGCCAAACAAGCCGTCAAAATGGAAATTGTTTAATTTCAAATAAAGAGTTTTTTTTCTATAAATTATCCTGCGTTTATTAATTCCAAATTTATCACACAACGCCGGACCATTTGGCTTCTTCACATCGAAAATTAATCGGCCAAATACGGCGGAAAATAGCAAAGTTACTTCATAAAATCGGGACAAAAAATTTCTCATGGCCGAAAAAAAGGACGAAAATCTTGTAATTGGGGGTTTCGAGGCCAGAAAACTTTCGTTAAGAAATTAAAAGGTTTTCTTTAACTAAAAACTGGAAAATTTGGGTTTTTTGAACTGAAAAATCAAAGAGATTTATTAAAAATCCCGTTTTGTATTCAGTGATTTTATCCACATGGCAGTTTAGGTCGAAATAACCGTACACGGAAGGTTTTCCAATATGGCGTTTTTCATTTAAGTTGAGCACGTGTTCTACTTTCTCCGTTCTCGATTCCGCATTTTTTCTTTCCAAAGTGAAATATTGTCCATTTTCTTTTTATTTCTTGAAATAAAAACGTGAAAATGACACTCCGAGGTAATCAAATGATACCGAACGCCCATTTCCACAAGAAATGGCAAAGAGGGTCCGCGTGAAATTCGACGAGCCTGCCCGTAAGCTCAGAAAAAGGATAAACGCGTTAAAAATAGCTAGGAGGATGGCACCTCGTCCCAGAAGCCTCTTCCGTCCTGCAGTGAGGTGCACTACTGTCAGGTAAACTTAGATAACCTAAAATGTAGCGCTAATTATTTTTTAGGTACCACGCTAAACTTCGCTTTGGGCGTGGCTTACGCTGCCAGAGATCAGACGTGCTCGCATCAATCCTGCTGAAGCAAGATCCATCGGAATCGCTGTTGACCGCAGGAGAAGAAACCTATCCGTCGAAGGCCTCCTTACCAACGTCCCTCGCCACTCGTAAAATCCGCCGTTACAGGCGCAAACAGGCTGCCAAACAAGCCGCCAAAATGGAAATTGTTTAATTTCAAATAAAGAGTTTTTTTTTTCTATAAATTATCCTGCGTCTATTAATTCCAAATTTATCAACACAACGCCGGACCATTTGGCTTCTTCACGTCGAAAATTAATCGGCCAAATACGGCGGAAAATAGCAAAGTTACTTCATAAAATCGGGACAAAAAATTTCTCATGGCCGAAAAAAAAAGGACCGAAAATCTGTAATTGGGGGTTTCTAGGCCAGAAAACTTTCGTTAAGAAATTAAAAGGCGTTTTCTTAAACTAAAAAGTAGGGTTTTTTGAACTGAAAAAAGAGATTTATTAAAAATCCCGTTTTTTATTCATGATTTTATCCATATGGCAGTTTAGGTCAACCGTACACGGAAGGTTTTCCAATATGGAGTTTTTCATTTAAAGTTGAGCACGTGTTCTTCTTTCTCCGTTCTCGATTCCGCATTTTTTCTTTCCAAAGTGAAATATTGTCCATTTTCTTTTATTTCGTGAAATAAAAACGTAAAATGACACTCCGAGGTAATCAAATGATACCGAACGCCCATTTCCACAAGAAATGGCAAAGGAGGGTCCGCGTGAAATTCGACGAGCCTGCCCGTAAGCTCAGAAAAAGGATAAAACGCGTTAAAAGAGCTAGGAGGATGGCACCTCGTCCCAGCGACCTTCTCCGTCCGGCAGTGAGATGCCCTACTGTCAGGTAAACTTAGATAACCTAAAATGCAGCGCTAATTATTTTTAGGTACCACACTAAACTTCGCTTTGGACGTGGCTTTACGCTGAAAGAGATCAGACGTGCTCGCATCAATCCTGCTGAAGCAAGATCCATCGGAATCGCTGTTGACCGCAGGAGAAGAAACGTATCCGTCGAAGGCCTCCTTACCAACGTCCAGAGGCTCAAAGAATACCAATCCAGGCTCATTCTATTCCCCAAAAACGAAAAGAGGCCCATCGTCGCTTTAGCCAGCTCTCCAGTCCTCCAATCAAACAAATCCACCCTTCGACCAAAGCCCGCGTCATCACAGAAGCTGAGAAGAAATTCTGCGCTTCTCTCGCCACTCGTAAAATCCGCCGTTACATCAGGCGCAAACAGGCTGCCAAACAAGCCGCCAAAATGGAAATTGTTTAATTTCAAATAAAGAGTTTTTTTTTCTATAAATTATCCTGATTTTTATTCCAATTAGAAACAATTAAAATTCAAAGACGTCAACAGCAATAAGGATGCATACAAACATCTAAATTATTTATATAAAAATTTATTTACAATATCACAGAGCAATAAATAAAAACGTAATTACATTTTACAGTTGTGAGGCCACCTAGGGAACAATATGGCGTCTTTTATGTTTAAAATATTCAGTAAAACTTGAATATATCGTTCAAACCCAATCCCAAAACCTCCAGTAAGGACATTGCCAAATTGCCTCAATTCTAAATACCAATTAAGTTTATCAGTTAAATTTAAATTCTTTAGTTTTTCCGCTAGTTTAGAATAGTCGTCTTCTCGTAGACTTCCTCCGCAGACTTCGCCCACATTTGGACACAGAAGATCAAACGCCATGACCTAAAAAGAAAATTAGTACAAAAAATAATTATTTTTTTAAAAAATTTACTTTGTTACTATTATTTATTGATTTCATATAAAATGGTTTGGTCGATTCTGGCCAGTCTACGACAAACAAAGGATCGTTTCCGTTGTATTCCACCATAAAAAGCTCTTGTTCTTTAGTCAACGATGAATTTTCGCTAAATTTAGTTTTTAAATTCTGCTTACGAAGAACATTCGCTACTTCATCATACGACATAACATTGAACGGACGATCTACCGCTTTTTCAAGGTCATCTTTGAAGGCTTTATCTCCGATATTTTTTCTCACCAAATATACATCTTCGGCGCAGTTTTCAAACAAATGTTTTGTCACAAATTTAAACATTGTGGCGACAAAATGGACTAAATCGTCGGTATTTTGAGCTAAAGCAGTTTCCCCTTCGATCATATAAAATTCAGAAAGGTGGAGTCTTGATTTTGAATTTTCTGCCCGAAATGTCGGCCCAAATGTGTATACTTGATTTAAAGATCTAAAAAAGAAAATTAATATTTATTCATAAAATTGTTTACCTGGCGGCGACTTCTAAATGAAGTTGGCCGGAAACAGTGAGATAAGTATGGTCATCGAAAAAATGTTTTTGGTCGCCTTTTTGTTCTGTTTCAACGCTGAAGACTTCGCCGGCTCCTTCGCAGTCGTTGGAAGTTAAGATAGGAGTGTGGATGTTGATGTATCCTTGTTGATCAAAAAATTGATGAAAAGCTTGTGTGGCGCAGCTTCTTATACGAGATAGCGACGAAAAGCTTTTATCTCTCATACGTAGATGTAAAAATTGACGTAGATAATCAGTCGAATATTGTTTTCGGGGGGCGAAAGGATATCCTTCTTCGCATTGTCCAAGTATGGTGACTTGATCGGCTTTTAGTTCGTAGTTTTCGTGTTTGTTTATGACTAGATCGCCTTTGGCTTCGACCGAGCAGCCGAACTGCAACGATTTCATTTCTTCGGTTTTTGGAATGACGATTTGCAAAGGAAAGGACATGATCCGTCGTTTAAATCGAAGAAAATTGTATCCTTCATTTTCCGAACGGATGTAACCCATCCCTAAAATGAGAAAGTTAGAAAGAAGCAGGTAGATTAGACGAGCAGTAGCATCTGACAAGCAAAAAGGACGAGTTTAGACAAGCAGAAAAAATGAAAAGACATTAATTTAGATTGGACAAGCATAAAGATTACAAGCAGGGAGGTTGTACTGGGAAGATTTGGAAGACCGTTTGGACAAGCAGAAAGATTGTAGAAGCTGATAGATTAGACAAGCAGGGAATCAGGACAAGCAAGAACATTGGACAATCAAAAAGGATATTATACAGCAGGAAGATTGGATGTGCAGTGAATTAGGACGAGCAGGAGCATCCAACAAGCAAAAAGCTGTTACGAGCAGGAAGATTAGACGAGTTTAGACAAGCAGAAAAAAATTAACAGACATTTAGATTGGACGAGCATAAAGGCTACAAGCAGGGAGGTCGCACTAGGAAGATTTGGAAGGCCTGGGAGTTTAGACGAGCAGAAAGATCGTAGAAGCAGGTAGATTTGACAAGCAAGAACATTGGACAAGCAAAATGGATATTATACAGCAGGGAGATTGGATGCGCAGTGAATTAGGACGAGCAGGAGCATTCGACAAGCAAAAAGCTCTTACGAGCAGGAAGATTAGACGAGTTTAGACAAGCAGAAAAAAATTAACAGACATTTAGATTGGACGAGCATAAAGGCTACAAGCAGGGAGGTCGCACTAGGAAGATTTGGAAGGCCTGGGAGTTTGGACGAGCAGAAAGATCGTAGAAGCAGCTAGATTTGACACGCAAGAACATTGGACATGCAAATAGGCTTCTGCTGGATACAGCAGGAAGATTGGATGGGCAATGAATTAGGACATGTAGGAGCATCTGACAAGCAAAAAGCTTTTACAGGCAGGAAGATTGGACGAGTTTAGACAACCAGAAAAAAATGAACAGACATTTAGATTGGACAAGCATAAAGATTACAAGCAGGGGTTGTACCAGGAAGATTGGACAAGCAGAAAGATTGTAGAAGCAGGTAGATTTGACAAGCAAGAACATTGGACGAGCAAAAAGGTTATTATACAGCAGGAAGATTGGTGGACAAGTAGTAGCATCGACAAGCAAAAAGCTCTTACGAGCAGGAAGATTAGACGAGTTTAGACAAGCAGAAAAAAATGAAAGACATTTAGATTGGACGAGCATAAAGGCTACAAGCAGGGAGGTCGCACTAGGAAGATTTGGAAGGCCTGGGAGTTTGGACGAGCAGAAAGATCGTAGAAGCAGGTAGATTTGAAAAGCAAGAACATTGGACATGCAAATAGGTTTGCTGGATACAGCAGGAAGATTGGATGGGCAATGAATTAGGACATGTAGGAGCATCTGACAAGCAAAAAGCATTTACAGGCAGGAAGATTGGACGAGTTTAGACAAGCAGAAAAAAATGAACAGACATTTAGATTGGAAAAGCATAAAGATTGCAAGCAGGAGGATTACTCAGAAGATTGTATGACCACAGAGTTTGGACGAGCAGAAAGATTGTAGAAGCAGGTAGATTTGACAAGCAAGAACATTGGAAGAGCAAAAGGTTATTATACAGCAGGAAGATTGGTGGACAAGTAGGAACATCCGACAAGCAAAAAGCTCTTATGAGCAGGAAGATTAGACGAGTTTAGACAAGCAGAAAAAAATGAACAGACATTTAGATTGGGCGAGCATAAAGATTGCAAGCAGGAGGATTACCCAGAAAGATTGTATAACCACAGAGTTTGGACGTGCAGAAAGATTGTAGAAGCAGGTAGATTTGACAAGCAAGAACATTGCACGAGCAAAAAGGTTATTATACAGCAGGAAGATTGGTGGACAAGCAGGAGCATCCGACAAGCAAAAAGCTCTTGCGAGCAGGAAGATTAGACGAGTTTAGACAAGCAGAAAAAAAAGAACAGACATTTAGATTGGACGAGCATGAAGATTACAAGCAGGGAGGTTGTACCAGGAAGATTGGACAATGTCCCTGAGCTCTGATTGGCCCCGCTTGTCCAATCTACCAACTTCCACATTTTACCTGCTTGCATAAACTCCACACTCCTACAATCTTCCTGCTCATATAATATTTTTGCTTGTTTAATGTTTCTGCTTGTACTAATGCCCTATCCGTCTAATCTTCCTGCCTCAATGATCTTTCACAAATTAGGACAAGCAGGAAGGATACAGGCATGTATATTGCACCAGCAAAAAGATTATGAGAGCAGGGAGTTTAGAGAAGCAAATCATCAGACAAGCAAAACGATTACACAAACAGACTGTACAAGGAAAAATGTACAAGCAGTTACATCAAACTAGCAGATGGGATCGACCAGCAGAAATACTGTACATGTAGAAAACATCACTTAAGTATCAGCAATACTTAGTAAACTCTGTTAAATTTTAAAAATCAACATATTGCTTTTATTTCAATACCTTTAGCTTAATTTTTTACCGGGTTCTTTTACATCGGCGACCCGATGAAAATTCAAACATTTCGGTATGAAATTAGATGAAATTTTTAAAAACTTCGTATTTATTCCTATTTTGAACATCGTAATTTTAGCTTAGAAAAGAAACGCCGGAAAACACCGGCAGACTATTTATAATCAAAAAAACCACAATGCGTTTGTTGATAACAATGATAAAAGTGATAAGCACAGAATCGATAGAAATCGATGGTAAACTCCCGCGTTTCCGCGCGTTTAAACTGATATGTGTTATCAACTTTCTCGCATCAACAATCCGATAAAATACTTGAAAATTTGAATTTTACTGAACGATGAAGTTGAACCAAGTTGAAGAAATGGACTGCGAAGTTTCGGCAGGTCCTTCAAATGTTAAAAGTACAAAAATAAGAAATGTCCCATGGTAAATAAAGCATTTTGTTATTATTATTATTTTATTTGTACATTAAGCATTTATGTTTAAATCATCTATAAAAATTTTTTAGGATTGAAAAATATCGTCCACAAAAATTTGATGATATTGTCGGTAATGAAGATTTGGTTTCAAGGCTTGAAGTTTTCTCAAAAAGTGGGAATACCCCGAATATTATAATTGCTGTAAGTTCTTTGTGTTGGATGGATTTTTTAATTTTTTGGTTTTAAGGGACCTCCTGGTGTAGGTAAGACGACGACAATTTTGTGCTTGGCGAGGGCACTTTTGGGTCCAGCGATGAAAGAAGCCGTCCTTGAACTCAACGCTTCCAACGATCGTGGTATCGACACTGTACGAAATAAAATCAAAATGTTCGCCCAGCAAAAAGTCACTTTGCCCGCCGGCCGACATAAAATCGTCATATTAGACGAAGCTGACAGTATGACCGATGGCGCCCAACAAGCCTTAAGAAGAACAATGGAAATCTACAGCAGCACCACAAGATTCGCGCTTGCTTGTAACAACAGCGAAAAAATCATCGAGCCTATCCAATCTCGCTGTGCGATGCTCCGCTACGAGAAACTCAAAGATGTCCAAATTTTGGGCAAATTAATGGAAATTTGCGAAACCGAAAATGTATACTTTTTCTACTTTTCTGAAATGTTAAAATATTTTTTTAGGTATCACATACTGATGATGGTTTAGAAGCTGTTGTTTTTACTGCTCAAGGAGATATGAGACAAGCCCTCAATAATTTGCAGTCTACCCATAATGGTAAAACAAGAAATAATATGAAAAAGATCTTACTTATTTTTATCTTACTTTTAGGTTTTGGGCATGTAAACAGCGAAAATGTGTTCAAAGTTTGCGACGAACCCCATCCTCTTTTGGTGAAGCAGATGCTCGAGCACTGCATCGCATGCGAAATCAGCAAAGCATACGAAGTAAATAAAAAGTTTCTTAACTTTTTCCCGCTCACCATTTTGTTTTCTCAGATTTTATCTCATCTTTGGAAACTGGGCTACGCCGCTGAAGACATTATCGGAAATATATTTCGAGTTACTAAAATCTCAGTATGGAAGAATATTTAAAATTGGAATTCTTACAGGAAATCGGTCTTACGCATCTTCGTATTGTTAATGGAGTAAATTCTATTTTACAGCTCAGCGCTTTACTCGCTAAATTGTGCAAATTGAGCAAACCAAAATGAATTCCATACAATAAATCTTTACTTAATATAATTTTGTGCTCATTTTCAAAAATTCCTGAAACTCCTGTAAAAATTGGGTATCTTTTATATTCATATAAATGGTTTATCAATAAACCAAGGAAAAATTCCAAAAATCCTGTAAATAATGAATTTCTTGGTCGACAAGCCCTGAAAAACTCAAAATCCTGTAATGGAATTTCTCAGTCTACAAGCCCTGAAAAACTCGAAATCTTGTACATAGTGGAATTTCTCGGTCTACAAGCTCTGAAAAACTCAAATCCAGTAAAAATGGGATTTCTCTGTCAAAAGTGTGATGAAAGCTTCCAGAAATTCAGTAAAAACTGGATTTCTCTGCCAAAAAAACCAAGGAAACTCCTGGCGATCCAATTAGAAAGGGATCAAAATCCAAGAAAAACTGCAAATCCTGTAAAAATGGTGGTTCTATGTCAAAAACCGAGAAAAACTACCAAAATCCGGTAAAAATTGAGATTTCTTTGTCTACAAACCTAGAAAAAACTTTTGAAAATCCTCTAACAACGGGGTTTCAGTCAAAGATGCGAGGAAAGCTTCCAGAAATCCTGCAAAAATGGGGTTACTCTATCAAAAATGGACGAAAGCTTCCAAAAATCCTGTAAAAATAGGGTTTCTCTGCCATAAAGGAATGAATATCTCCCAGAAATCCTGCAAAAATCGGGGTTTCTGTCAAAAAAAATGCAGGGAAACTCCTGACAATCAAGTAAAAAAGGTGTTTTCTATCGAACATCTGCGGAAAACTCCTGTAAAATAGGGTTTCTCCGTCAAAAACAGAGAAAACTCCAAAAATCCTGTAAAAAATGGGATTTCTATGTCAAAAAAAACTAAATCCCTGAGGATTCAGTAAGAAAGGGGGTTTTCTATCAAAAATCATGGAAAAACTCAGGAAAATGGTGTAAAACTGGTGTTTCCCTGTCGAAAGCAGGAAAAGTACCAAAAATCCTGCAAAAATTGGGATTTATTTGTCTACTAGCCTTGAAAAAACTTCAGAAAATCTTCTAATAACGGGGATCTGTCAATAATGCGAGGAAAGCTTCCAGAAATCGTGAAAATGAGGTTTCTCTGTCAAAACAGGAAAACTACCAAAAATATTGTAAAAAATGTGATTTTTATGTTGAAAAACCAAAATTCCTGGCTATTCAGTAAGAAAGGTGGTTTTCTATCAAAAATCAAGAAAAACTCAGGAAAATACAGTAAAAATGGTGTTTCCCTGTCAAAAACAGGAAAACTACCAAAAATCCGTAAAAATTGGGATTTCTTGGTCTACAAGCCTCGAAAAAACTTCTGAAAATCTTCGAATAACGAGGATTCTGTCAATAATGTGAGAAAAGCTTCCAGAAATTTGCAAAAATGTGGTTTCTCTAACGAAAAAAAAAAAAAAAAAAAAAAAAAAAAAAAAAAAAGGAAACTCCTGAAAATCCAAAAAAATGGTGTTTCCCTCTCAAAATCCAAGGAAAACTCCTGAAAATCCTGTAAAAATGGTGTTGCCCTCTCAAAAACAGAGGAAAACTACCACAAATCCTGTAAAAATTAGGATTTCCTTGTCTACAAGCTTGAAAAAACTTCTGAAAAATCTTCGAATAACGAGGATTCTGTCAATAATGCGAGAAAAGCTTCCAGAAAATCTGCAAAAATGTGGTTTCTCTAACAAAAACAAGGAAAACTCCTGAAAATCCAGTAAAAATGGTGATTCCTGTCAAAAACAGGAAAACTACCAAAATCCTGCAAAATGGGATTTTTTGTCTACAAGCATTGAAAAAACTTCTAAAAATCTTCTAATAACGGGGATCTGTCAATAATGCGAGGAAAGCTTCCAGAAAATCTGAAAAATGTGGTTTCTCTAACAAAAAACAAGGAAAACTCCTGAAAATCCTGTAAAAATGGTGTTTCCCAGTCACAAACAGGAAAAATACCAAAAATCTACAAAATTTGGGATTTCTTTGTCTACAAGCTTGAAAAAACTTCTGAAAATCTTCTAATAACAGGGGCTCTGTCAATATGCGAGAAAGCTTCCAGAAATCCTGCAAAATGTGGTTTCTCTATCGAAAAAAGGAAAACTCCTGAAAATCCAGTATAATGGTGTTTCCCTGTCAAAAATAGAAGGATCTCCCAAATCCAGTAAAAACGGGGTTTCTTTTAAAAAAATCGAGGAAGCTTCCAGAAATCCAGCAAAAATCGTTTTTTGGTCAAAAAAATCCAGAGTAACTCCGATGGTCTCGTAAGAAAAGGGTTTTTTTTTACCGAAAACTCCTGAAAAATGATTTTCTCTGTCAAAAACAGATTTAAACTACAGAAATATTGTAAAAATGGATGAAAACGCCAAGACTTTCTAAAATTACATACTTAAATGTGTGAAAAAAAATTATACGCTTTTTATTCCAGGTTTCTTTCTCGGCTTCCAGCGATTTTTTAAATATTCTTTATAACGGCTGCTAACTCTGAAACCGTTCATTTTAGCAAGATTATGTGCTACATTTTTTGTAGATTATTTAACGTAGATTATTTTTGTACTTATACTTTTTGCGCTAAACCCCACAGTTTTGAGTTATTATAAAAACTGCTTTTTGACACTCTCAATCTCTGCACCAGATAAAACAGGCTACAAAATAACGAATTAAGTAGATATTTCATAATTTATTTAAATATACATATTTATATTTAATATGTATCAAGATGTGATAGTGGCCGTTGTCTGGGCCTTTCCGAAACTCAATATGAGCACCAGAGTTCATTTTATCTATTTTGAATAATTTAGAAGAAAATGAAAAACAGGCTATCAACTGACTAGTTCGTAAGAAAATTAAAAAAATGGTACAAAAAAAAAGAACTTAGTCGATAGACCTGAATTTTAATACAGAAGTCTTTAGATTTTAAAGGTTTTAACCGATGCCTCTAGTGGGTACGGTTAAGGTGCACTTGTATGATAATCAAGTGAGCAACGTGTCGTCAAGTTCTTCATATTTGCCTTCAGGCTGAGAAGCGACTTTTCGTAAGACTTTTGTGATGACATCGCTCAACGCTTCGCTCGCTCCAGCATCCAGAAGTTGCATCGTTGACTAAAAAACAAATAAGAAAAGTTCAATGTAATTAATCTTACTTGTAATTTTTCATCCCCTTGGCGTAAACGGAGTACATTGACAAGAGAAAATTCAGAATTCGCTTTGACATAACTGTTTTTCTCTTTTGTACCGTTGACCAACATAGGAATGGAAGACTTGAGAAATTCGGGCGAAGTTATTTCACGTCGGGCCAAAAACGAGCAGACTTTCGCCACAAGTTGTTTGACTTCATTGCTACTATGATTCATCGACTAAAATTAAAAATTAGGAAAACTTTTGTTTTTATGAGGTTTACATACGCGGACAAACTGTGATAAAAGTGGTTGAGGAAGAGGAGTCCTTTGGTCATCATATGATCGAAAAAATAGCCACATCCTCTGACGCCATTCATACAATTTGAACTCTGTCGGCTGTTAAATAGCTTGAGAGGACTTTAAGGATGTTTGGTTCGTTTTGAGGTACGATTATGATTTCCGGGGCTTCTTTCATTGCTACGAATAATGCGGCGCTGCGGCCATGGCGGAGTGTCCAGTCTACGAGACGTCATCGCTGAGCAGGCTTTCGCTTGTTTGCGCAAGAAGTTCTTCAGGTAGCCACCTAATAAAAGCTCCCACACATCCCGCAGCTCCTGTCCTAGTCGTATCTTCTGGATGAGATAGCATCGACAAAAGCGAAATATAAATCGGCCTAAGTACTGTTTCGACATCTTATCCCCTGCTGCACTAACTACCCCTCTCAACGCTTGCATCATAGTTTCTCTAACTGCAGGCTCTTCAGCGTTTTTAACAGAATTATGAAGTTCCGTAAAAAGAGGATCTGGGCGTGTGTGAATAGTTATCAAATAACTAAGAGCAATGGCAGCTTTAAGTCGGACTAAACGATTACTATCGTTCAACGCTTTCAAAAACGTTGTTTGAAGTTGCGGCAAAAATTGTTTCAACATCATTCCAACCTGAAAAAATTTCAATTACTATGACATCAGATGCGCTTGTTACCTTCTTGAGAAGTGTTGCCAAAGTATGAAGAACGGCGGCTTTGACGGTGGTGGGAAACGGTCACCAAGGATACGAATTAGCGGTCCGTTATGTGAATTACAGATGACTGAAGAGAAGCAGCAGTGGTTAAAGAGATGACCTCACCAAGCCCTTGTGCTGCAGCTTCTTTTATGTCGGCGATCCATTCAATATGGCTTCACGAAACAAAGGAAGGACGGGAGTAATCCCTTTGGGTAAACAAAACCCAGGTAGAAGTGTCTCATCATTCTTAAGATCGCTGACTGCAAATTTGACAGCAGTTCTGATATCAGAAACATACTGTATTTGCTGTGAAGCATCCAATGATTTAGTCACAGCAGAAAGGGCTTCCCAAGACATTTTAAGAACAGTAGGGTCTGTATCAACAAATGAGATGATCAAACCGCGAAGTAATTGAGGCACATGTTGACTATAGTCAGCTCTTGTGTGGGTACAAAAAGCACAAATTAAGGTGGCAGATGCTTTTCTTGTTTCAAGCTTGTCGCTTCTGATAGCCTCCAGAAGTTGCGTGACGATGGCGCATATGCCTGCTTCATCAACCACAGATAGAATGACCGTCTGACAGAATTCCAATTCTTGCGGAGACCCGTCAGACATGGCAAGAGCAGTAAGTAAAGCTGGAAGGATTTTGTTTAAGTATTTTGTGAGCGCTTCGCCAGCTACGAAGCGAGGATTGAAAGGGCTTTTGTGTTTACAGGTGGTGCTGTCAATTGCGGTACTAAATATGGCAAAACGACTCTGGATTTTATTGCCATGACTTGTCTGAGACCGTCCAAAGTCCATTCTGCGACGCCAGGATCGGGGTTGTTTAATTGATTTAACATAGGAGGTAATATATCATCCAATGCACGGACACCAACAGTAGAATGTAAACTATCGAATGTTTTTGCTGCAGCATGCCGTACTTCAGGTAATGGATCGCATAGCGCTTTTCTGACTGTAGGAACAAGACTGTTAACGAATGTCAAAATCATATCTCTTGAAGTAGACGCCATCATTTCAGATAAACCGATGCAGACACCTTGTCTTGATCAGCTCTGTCGGATTCAAGACCTTTTTCCAATATTGGGATTATTTCGGGGAGAACTCGTTCACCAAGTTTACGGACGAGGTCACCAACGTTTTGGCAGCTACTGTGCGCTTGTCATGGCTTGTGGATGCCAGGCAGCCGAGTAAGAGGCTGAATAATGTTGGGAGGATTTCACGAAGTGTTCTTGGTGTGTTGGTCACTACGACTTTCCAGACGTGAAGCGCAGCTTGGCGAACCATCAACGCTACGTCCGATCTTCCCATGTACAATCCAGCCAAAACTCTGTTTCTTCTTTCAGCTCCCAACGCACCAATAATGGCCTAAAACAAAGGTTATTTCATAATGAAAAGGTACAGCACATACCTTATGAGACTGCTCAGTTCCAAAATTGTCATCTTCATTTGCAGTCTCCGTACTCATTTTCCCCGAAACTCCCGATATTCTGTACAAAAGATCTCCTAAAAGCTGAACAAACTGTATCGGATTCGCCAATTTTCATCAAAAAGTCCGGCTTCCAGTTCTGGAAGGAGAAGCGTAATTGCTGAATCTGCATACAGATTGACTATCCTTTGGCCAGCTTTCAACGCTGTATCTCTGACATATTCGTTTTCGTCGCCAAAGCTTTCAATATAGGAATGATAATCTCTCCGATGTATTGGGTGAATTCATTGGTGAAACAACCGGCATGTAAATAAACATCATTATGTAGCCGTCTTTCACATGAGGAGCGATGTCTGAGCGGACAGCTGTGCTTATGATTTCTAAAAATTATTTTAGCATGAATACTACTAAATTATTCTTACCAGGCATAAGTTTATGAAGTTTTTCAACTCCGAGACCTCCGACGACTTCACTTAATCCTTGTGCAGCACCAGAACGTCAACGGAGCTGCTTTCCGAGGTTAAAGTTTTCATCAACCATGGCAGGAGGTCTTCAAAGCTGGCTTCACCCATTCCTCGTACCATGGCACCAAGCGCACGCGCAGACACGCTTCTTACTTCAGGCACTGGATCCAAAAGGGAGGTCTTAAGACCTGGAATGATCGTCGGAAGATACGGAGTTAAATCTTTTTGGTCTGTCAATGAATACATATTTCCTATAATCTGAGCAGCCATTTTTCTTGTTTCTGTCGACCTGTCCATAAATGCTCTCTGAACCACAGGCATAATCAAAGCAAGAGATGGTGCGTCATAAAATGGACGAACTGCGTGTCCAGTAATGTTTGAAGACAAGTCGCCGTTTTATTCGATGGTCTTGTAAAGCCTGAAGAAGAATGGGACAATGGCTTGAATCTCCGGATTTCTTATGACACTGCCGATCTGCTTAAGTGCTTCAGTTCCAGCATTCTGAACTTTAACATGAGAATCGCTCAGTACTTCAATGAGCTTTGGAACAATACTGGGAAGGCAAGATGAAAGCTGTTTTGGTGCACAATATGCCATGGCGCCCAGAAGTTCCACAGATCCGTTTTTGTCCTCCAGAATCTTTCTCCAATGCTGCCAACAATGAAGGGAGCACAAGTTTGACACCATGCGCTGAAAGCTTACTCATGACGACTTTGGCGCAGTCATCTGTGGCATCTCTTACATACTGACTGCTGTCACCAAAACAAAGAAGTAAATGAGGTAAAACATGGACGATATATGGTTCAAAAAGACGTCCTAGAACACTACAGAACATTTCAAAAGCAAACAAAGCTCCTTCTCTATATCGATAATTTTTCTTATCTTGAATAGCAGTTGTCAAACGTTTCATTATATCTAATTGTTTAAGGGCTAAAATTCCCATGCCTTTGACAATCCCTGCTAAACCGTACGCAGCACCTTTTCGTTGGCCGTATGATTCAGACGTTAGAAGCTGATCAAGAAGATTTTCTACGAAAGCAGGAGCTTCCTCTTTAATACTGGGGACGAGAGCTGGAAGGCAGTTGGCGACAGCTTCTTGGACTTGTTGAGATGGAGTTGAAAGTGCGTCGATAAGCTTGACGACGATGGGTTTAATTTTTTTGTCGTCTTTATCCAAATGGCGGGCAAGACTTCCCATTAAAATGACAACCGATTGTCTCACCGCATCATAGCTACTACAATCAGGCCCTTTATCCAATACAGGCTCCAATATCGGCAGAAGGATATTGACAGTCTTTTCCATGAAGATCCACAGCAGCTAAAGCAGCAGCAAGCATATTATTACGGACAGTCTCATGTCTATCACCCAGGCCTTTCTCCACATAAAATTTCGCCAGTTCTGCTATATTATCAGGCTGCAGTAAAGGAGCAAGTTTCGCCAGCGCTAAAGCAACACCGCTTCTCGGCTCCCATGTGTCTATAGGATGGTCGACTATCCTTCCAAGGCTGTCAACCTTAGCAGGGATCATCTTTCAACAAAATTAATCAAAATTCAAAACCAAAATGTTTAACTTACTATGTTTTTCTCATTGTAAATATTTAAAAGAAGCGATATGATGGCATCGATTTCACTTTTGTTTGCATTTTCAAGAAGAGCATGAAGCGCTTCAGCAGTGGCTTGTTGAATGTCAACGACCGGATGTAAAATGTCTTTTAAAAGACCTTCGCTTAAGCCAGGAACATTCGATTTTAGTTTCGCAGCATCCCAAACTTGATCAGCAATTGCTCTAAAATAAAATTATGCGATTGTGCTTATCTTAGCACCAAACCTGTTTTCAGCAGCAACATCAAAACGTGCTACCCATAAACGTTTTGTGATATTGAAAGATTCTTGAGAGTCTGATTGTTTGGAAGAACAGGGATAAGAATAAGAAGGGATCTTAAAGCAGCATCTCTGACATGATGTGAATAATGCTGTAAAGCGATCAACAAGCATTCTATTTCATCCATTGATGCCACTGCACATCCTTCGTTTCCACTTGATGCAGTAGCAAGATCAAGAAGACATGCGCTCGCCTGCGCTTGTATTCTTCCATTTGATGTACCTAAAAAGAATGTTAATGGTTTGAAGAAGTTACAGGAATATTACTGATTAAATCAAGGCATAGAATCATGATTTGCTTTCGTGGTAAAAGCGATGGATTATGAAGATTCGGTTCTGATGCAGAAGCTCTTAATTTGCATTGAGTGCTTAAGATGTGGATGCAGGTTGTCAAAAGTGGGTCAGACATGCTGACGCATTTGATGGTACACTGTATCATAGGTAGAGAAACGTCAAAGCAGGAGCAGAAACATCCTGGCTGGCTTTGTCGATTTCAGAAATCGCCCATTTCATCGCCTTTCCTAAATCTTGCTCCTCCCATGATGGGTCAAGATCGCATTTCGGCTTCAACAAACGGAGCGCAGTGTGCGTTATCCTGTCAATAGTCACTGCAGGAACGTTCACACCCAAAAACGCCGGCTTGCTCAAAATGATGTAGAGCTCAGAAAGAAGTTTGGCGCACAAGGGAGAATTAAAACCCCTGACTATCAACGGAATCAACGTCGGGAACTGCAAAGAAAGCTCCAGCGGGCACCTTCGCATGCAGCCAACGCTATATTGTACGCCTTCACCAATTTTCTTCTGCCTAAAACCAACAATCAAGAAATACAATTTTTCATTTAACTCACCAGAGATAACTGTTTCCGAATTGCTGCTTCTTTTCCATTTGAGCTTTCACCAATTCTTTTTGTTTAGGAGTAAGTTCTGGCTCTGAAAGCTATAAAATAATTAAATAAACCAAAAATTTAGAAGAAAAAATCAATTATTTACCTTTCCTTCTTTACGCTTTTTAGCCTCCAACTCCTTCCTCAAAGCCAACTCCTCCTGTTGCTCTTTATAAGAATAAACTTTACTTTCTCTCTTCATATTTTTAATATTTAAAGAAGATTCTGTATCTTTACTAAAAAAAATTAGTTAAAAATTAGATAAGAAAGAAAAACGAAAAAGCTAACCTATTATAAACGGATTTATCGTAGAGTTCAGTTGAAGGGCAAAGAAATATTTCGTACTCTCGATCGCTGACATTTAGCAATTCATGATCGGATAGGATTTCTTTGATTTCGTCCAAAATAGGAGGAAGGATTGCCTCATTATTAAGTTTTGCGACAGTTTTTAAAGCATTTTTATAACTCTAAAAAAATTTAATTAGACTATTGAGGGTTTATTGTCAATAAAAATGAGGTCAAATGGCATCAAAAACTGAACAAAACCAGAGTCCGTGTAGGAGTTATGATTTTTAAGTTTTGGAAAATGTGGTTTTTAAGAAATTGCTTGAGCTGGCTAGAGAACTTACTTTTTTTTAATTTATTACTATCAAGGTAGAAAAAATGGAAGTCATCGCCCAGCCAGGCCACATATAGGCGTGAACAACGAATTTCTCCTACTATCGAAATTTGTAGAAACCGGATAAAAATTTAAAAAGCGCTATTTAACAGTTTTTTTTCTCTCTCTCTTCTCTTTCTTGTTTTTGACAAACAGAACCCAACGACAGGGTTTAGGGTTAATTTTCTCGGTTTTTGAGAAAAAAAAAAAATTTTTTAGAAAAATTTCCAAAATGTTCAACCAAAATTAAGAAATGACATTTTCAGGGATGGTGGATTTTCAGAATTTTAACTTCCTTAAAAAGTTATTGTGATACCCTCCACTGGGGTTTTTGGGGAAGGGTCTTCCAGACCCCAAAGGGTCAAATCGAAATATTGATCTTTACCGATCTCAACTTTGTCTGTGGTGCCGCCGCCGTAGAATTTTTTCAGAACACTTTACTGTCACAATTTTTAACCGATTTTCACCAATTTTCTTTATTCGGTGAACAAGAAACTAACAGGGCGATTTTGAATTCCAAAAATGGGGGAGATATGTCTTTGAAATTGTTAAAAATTCTGCGGCCGAACCTTTCATCTGATTTTCAGCAATTGCTCCTTGTATTTTTTAAGAATTTTGGTGAAAAAAAATTATCATTTTTCTATTAATTATCATTTTAGTAGAGAAATTTCATACTTCCACCCGCAACGAGGGACCTCCCTTGTGCAAAAATCTATTATTTCTACCTTGATACTAGAAAATTTTTGAAAAAAAAAAAAAACTTAGACAATTTTTGAAGAAAAAAAAAAATTCCCCCTCCGTTAACTTCCCCTTCTTTATACTTCCCCCTACTAATTTTTACTTCTTCTTAAGAAAGTTTCCGTTGGAAGCTCTTTTAACTAGTACTTTTTTTCTGGGCAGAGAAACCTCATTTCAACAGGATTTTCAAACGTTTTATATGGTTTTTAGACAGAGAAACCCCATTTTCTTCAGATTTTTGACCAAAACAACAAGTTTTACAGGATTTTTTTCTGGGTTTTTGACAAATTCTTAGTTATTTCAAACTTATTTATTTATTTTGACGAACAGAACCCAGGATTTAAGGGGTTGATTTTCTCGGTTTTTTGAAACAAAAATCCCATTTTCATAAAAAAATTTCTAAAATTTTTCAACCAAAATTTAGAAACCACATTTTCAGGGATGGTGGATTTTCAGAATTTTTTGTCTGGAAGACTTTTTTTTTTTTTTTTTTTTTTTTTTTTTTGGTCGTTTTTCCCAGACTTTTTCCCAAAAACCGAACTTATCTTTTAGTAAGTTGAAAATCAGAACTTCTTATTGAGGTAAAATATCTAGCAACTCTGGTTTTTATCCCATTTAACCTTATTTTTATAAACTAATCCAGACTCTGGATATTTAAAAAAATTGAATAAATAAAGAAACAATTGAAACGTACTTGATGAGGCTTTAAATCATGAATTAAAATCTTCTTAAGTTGGTCGACGTGGTCTTTAATAAAAACTTCAGGATTAACTTAAATACTTCAAATCGTCATCCACAAATTACTCTATAAGACACCACATTTCAGGGATGGTGGATTTTTCAGAATTTTTTGTCTGGAAGACTTTTTCCAAAAACCAAACTTATGTTTAAGTAATTGAAAATCAGAACTTCTGTATTGAGGTTCTCTGGTTTTATCTCATTTAAACCTTATTTTTTTATTAAATTCTACCACTCTGTATATTAAAAAAGAGTCTATGAATAAAGAAACAATAATTGAACGTACTTGATGAGTTTTAATCATGAATTAAAATCTTCTTAAGTTGGTCGCGTGGTCTTTAAAAAATTTCAGGATTTAACTTGAAATACTTCAACATCGTCATCCACAAATTACTCTGAGCGCTTTCTATAAAATAAAAAATTTATTTTAATAATGTCAGGATGTAAATACTGACCAATAATGGGGTGATGACAAGCGACCATGAGTGTAAAGCAAGCTGGTTTTTTCTTCAGGCGACAAATTTAAACCCGAGCATAAAATAGTAATGGCATCCACTAAATGTCTTGGTTTGACCTCTTCATTGTTCACTTCTTCCGGATTTTCTCTTTTTGTTTACACTAAAAAGACATTTATAAAATTTTTAAATTTTCAAATTTGTTTTTTACTTGAAACTTGTTCGACATGAGAAGAAGTAAATTCTTCAAAAAGTGCGGTTGCAATTTGAGTTCCGTGAAGGGAAAAAACATTCTTGAAGCATCGGTTTACATTTGGCTTTCACCAAACGGTTCGTCAAGCAGATAACCAACGCTCGGTACAACGGGCCAGGATTGCCAACCAAATTTGAAGTATGTTCCATCATATTTTCTCACATAAAGACACAACATGGCAAAGGCTTTTAAAAAATAAAAAACTGAACAAAAAAAATTTTACCATCATTGGAGGCTTGAGAAAGAAATTTTCTGAGACAAAAACTTTTTTTTCCATATCAAGTATGATGTTATAAAGCATATTTAATTTTGTATCTAAAGAATCAAATGATGACATATAAAGAAGCAAACATCAGCACTTAGACCTTCAGTCACACTAAAACCTGAAAAACTAAATTAAAAACAGAAAAAAAAAAACAATAATTTTACCTGAGTAGGCTGCTGTTGGCTTTTTCGACGCTTTTAGAAGCAAAGGGATGAACTTTGAAGTTTGACCGAGTAGCGGAGTTGCAGCAGACGGACATGGCTTCAATATGCTATTTGACAAGCAAAGTGGATGTTTAAGTCCCATCCCTTTTTCAAACCATGAAAGTATCTTTTCTGGGATTTCCGATGTAAATTTTGAACCACAAAGCCATCATTCAACACAATGAACCAACGTTTTCATGAACTAAAAAAAAGTACTAGTTTGAAGCTTCCAACAAAACTTCCTTAAAGAGAAGGAACAATATACATATTAGGGGGACGTATTAAAGAGGGGAGTATAGGGAGGGGGACGTATAAAAGAGGGGAAGTATAACGGAGGGGAAGTATATCTGCTGCCGCAGGGCCATTATTTTTTCTTTCTTCCTACTCCTTTCATCTTTGTAATTCACTCAATTATTATTAAAAATTATTTTTATATTTTAGTTATTTTTTTTTACCTTCGGTTTCCAAAATTTTGACGAATTGCTCAGAAACGTTTTGTGCCAAAGATGTAATACTGCGGCTTGCGACGACGTTGTGGCTGAGATTTCCGATTCCTGTAGAATCGTTATTTATGAGAGGCGACCGTTATTTTACCCGGGAACGGTTAAAATCTTGAAAAAGATGCGTACGAGCATCCCGATAGAATCAGGCTCGCTGCACTGCATCGCGAGCGCTTTCAAACCTTTCTGCAGCCTGATGTCTCGTATTTTCATCATTACTACATAAGCTATCTATAAAATTCAACAAATAAATACACAAAATTAATTTCATTTACTCACTCGAGATAGATTTTCCCAATCGACGGCGTATTTGCTCAAATCGATGGATAAATTAGCCAGGAGTTTGTCGAGTATGTGAAGCGTAAGTTCGGATTACGTAAAAGCGCTTTTTGCAAAGAAGGAAGTATAGTTTCAGAAAATTCTTCATGATTGATCAAACGAGAAGGGGTTTGCATGAAACCACAATATGAACGAACTAAACTTTTGCTTCCAATAACAGTCTTCACCACCAATTCTACCAACCTTGCCTTCAAAGAAATAATTATATTTTGAAAATAATTATTTTAAATTACTTTTAAATTTGAATGGTTCCGACGTTTTTTCTTTATGTAAAAAGTGAACGAAAACCGATCCGAACACCACAGAAGTCGAAGATCGGGGAGAGACAAATTCCCTTTTCATAAATCGGAATAAGGGAGACATCGGATTTCCATAAGTAGACAAAATATGTTGCGCTTTATACGATTTTCTAAAACAGAAGTTCAAATAAAATAGAGTTTTCTTAGAAAATGTCAAAATGTTATATCTGGTGCCCATATTGAGTGGAAAAACACCAATTGATACTTCGTTGGCAGATAAGTGTGTCAAAAAAGTCAGTCAAGTTTTTATGAAAAATCCCAAAAACTATGAGGTTTAGGGGAAAAATTTAGAACAAAAATGATCGACATTCAATTTCCAACAAAACAAAGAGTTTAACACAGAGATTCCCAAGCTTTTTAGCAGTGGGCCCCTTTTTCCAGTCAAAATGAGCATTTATACACCATTTCAATCAGTTGAACACCTTTTGGAATGGATAAGGCTATTGGCTATATTTTATGAGGAAACCTCCAGAAAATCCTGTGAAAAATGGAGTTTCACATTTAAAAAGCAGAGGAAAACTCCTGGAAATCCAGCAAAAACAAGGTTTTCCAGCGAAAAAGAACTAACGAACACACCCGAAAATCTATGAATACAGGGTGTCCGGAAACACATGGCAAGCGTCTGGGAGAGCGTTAAAAAGGGTTTTACGAAAAAAAGTTAAATGTAAACCCCCTTAATTTAAATCAAAGAATTTGATGGTGTAGTTTAAAATCCTGGATAACAGGGGTCCCAGACACAACCTAACTTCGTTATTTCAAATAAGACCCCCCTATTATTTCAGATTCGTAATCTACGCAGAATTTCAAGTAGATTGTACTCATCATATGACAATTTTGGACAACTTTTAAAAATGTCAAAATTAGCGTTTTTGCGAAAAATCCGTTAAAATTGACCTAGGAGACTCGTTTTTTTTTAATTCCATTTTTTCCCGAAGAATCCAACTGTCTCAATGAGCATCTTCGCATTCTGCATCACGAGATTTCGTCGCTAATGGCCTTTTTTCAAGTTAGAACCCAAATTTTTAGTTCAGAAATGAAAATTAGCACTTGTTGAAAGGATATTCTTTCGGACCACAAATTTTGAAAGAGCTACAGCGTCTTTGTGTTTATGCATCAAAAATTAAAATTCCGTCAACAAATCGCTAATTTCCATTTTGAAGTATGGAATTTGGAGTTAAATTTGAAAAAAGGCCATTAGCGACAAAAATCTCGTGATGCAGAATGCGAAGATGCTCAATTTGAGACAGTTGGATTCTTCGGGAAAAATAAGGGAATTAAAAAAACGAGTCTCCTAGGTCAATTTTAACGGATTTTAGCGCAAAAAACGCTAAATTTGACATTTTTTAAAAGTTGTCCAAATCGTCATATGAGTACTCAAATCTACTTGAAATTTTGCGTAGATTACGAATCTGAAATAAAAAATAGGGGTTCTCATTTGAAATAACGAAGTTAGGTTGTGTCTGGGACACCCTATATCCAGGCGGATTTTAAACTACACCATCAAATTCTTTGATTTAAACTAAGGGGGGTTTTAACGCTCTCCCAGACGCTTGACACCCTGTATCATTTCAAAAAACCTAGGAAAAATAAATAAAAAATCTTGTTATAATGGGGATTCTTTCTCAAAAAGTTGAGAAAAAACTCTAAAAATCCTCAAAAATGTTTTTTTTTCTTCAAAAAAAACTGATTAAACTACCAAAAATTCTACAAAATGGAGCCCCAATATCAAAAAATAGAGGAAAAGTCAAGTAAAAAAAAGGGGGGGGGGGTTCTGTCTACAAATCGAGGAAAACTACCAAAACTCCAGTAAAAATGGGAATTTCCTGTCAAAAAGCCGAAAGAAAACATGATCAAAAATGCAATTTTTTTAATAAAAAAAATAACTGATAAAACTACCAAAAATCCCGTCTTAATAGGGATTATACGTCAAAAAATTGAGGAAAACTTTGTAAAAACATCTAAAAATGTTATTTTTCTGTCTAAAAACAGATAAAACTACCAAAAATCCCCTACTAGTAGGGATTATATGTCAAAAAATTGAGGAAAACTTCATAAAAACATCAAAAATGTTATTTTTTGTCAAAAACTGATAAAACTACCAAAAGTCCCTTCTTTAATAGGGATTATACATCAAAAAATTGAGGAAAACTTGTAAAAACATCTAAAAATATTTTTCTGTCTAAAAACTGATAAAACTACCAAAAATTCCGTTTAAATAGGAATTATACGTCAAAAAATTGAAGAAAACTTCGTAAAACATCTAAAAATGATTTTTCTGTCTAAAAACTGATAAAACTACCAAAAATCCCCTACTAATAAGGATTATATGTCAAAAAATTGAGGAAAACTTCATAAAACATCTAAAAATGTTATTTTTCTATCAAAAAACTGATAAAACTACCCTTCCTTAAAATCCCTTAAATCAATAAAAATCCTTCCTTATAGGGAATATACATCAAAAGGTGAGGAAAAATCCTGAAAAATATCTAAAAATGTTATTTTTCTGTCAAAACACTGATAAAACTACAAAAATCTCGTAATAAAGGGCTTATCTTCAAAAAGTTGAGAAAACTCTGAAAAACATCTAAAAATGTTATTTTTCTGACAAAAAACTGATAAAACTACCAAAAATCCCCTAATAGAGATTATACGTCAAAAGTGAGAAAACTCCTGAAAAATTCTAAAAATGTTTTTTTCTGTCAAAAAACTACATTTACACTACATTTTAGACCATAACGCCTAAACTATTATTTTAGGGAAAATGTATAAAACATTTTCTATAGGAAATTGCACAAGATTAATTTGTACTTAGTCTTTATGTTGCTAGGACCACTGGTTTCGAGTTATTTGATAAAATGTCTAAAATCTCATCAAAACTATTTTTTGACAGATCGTATCTACTGTTCACTTTATGAAGATTATGTGCAAAATATTTTTTGTTGGAAATTTAATGAAGATTATTTTTTAACTTAATATTTTTGTGCTAAACCTCATAATTTTTAAGATGATAAAAACTTATAAACACTTTATATATTGCACCATTTGGGTTAACATACTTGCAATGATCAGCTGCGAGAATAGAAGTCAAAAGAATCGCCTGGGACTCAATTAAGCTGTTGATTTCTCCTTTCAAATCTTCTTTTTCAAAGAGTTTGTGATTAAAAGAGAACTCCAGGAAAGTACAATCAGATTGGTTTGTGCGATGCTTTTCCTGTAAATACACAATAAGCACCAATTGACCAGCTGGGTACAATAGATAATGTTTCTTACGTAGCGACAAGTGAGAAATTCGTTTGGCGATTTCTGAGATGATGGGCGAAAGGTGTTTTAGGGTCCATTCTGGATGGGCCAGACTGAGCGAGGAGACTATGGAAGTTATGAGACTCTGGGAAGTCGAGTCTCGATATCTAGACAGAGCAATCTGCAGTACTCTGCATATCCACGCACAACATTCTCAGTGAACGCTGAAAATAAGAAAATAAATTCACAGATTCTTATTTAAAAAATGCCGGAAAAACCGACCTGGATTTGTCAAAACTGATTGACATCTTCAAACACTTTTTTCCTCTCAGTCAAGCTCGAGGTCTGTATTTTAAGCGGAAGGTCCTTCAATACTTTAGCTAACTGTGGATAAAATATTTTACAAAAATTGTAAAAATCTGAAAATAGCGTTTTTTTCTTACTTCCTCGTTAGATGACATTTTTTTAAAAATGATTTACGAAATTACATGAGGGTGTTGAACTAATCGGCAAAAACGTGAAAACGGACAACCTGCGAATCTATTTGTACTTCTATCGAGTTACTCGAACAGTAACGAAACAGTGCTGCCAACGGTATAAAATATCCCTTCTTAAAGAATACGATAATCAATTTTATATTTTATGAGTTGTTATAAAAACCCCCTGGTATAACGGAGGGGGAGGTATAAAGAAGGGTAAGTATAACGGAGGGGAAGGTATAAAGGAGGGAAAGTATAAAAGAGGGAAAGTGTAACGGAGGAGGTGGTATAAGGAGGGAAGTATAAAGGAGGGGAAGTATAACGGAGGGGGAAGTTGGTTTTTTTTTTTTTTGAAAAATTTTCCAAGAATTTTTTCTAAAAATTTCCCATATTCCGGTAAAACTGGGCTTGGGGGCGACAAGATCGGGAAAAAAAAGAAAAACCCGATAAAATTAGAGGAAAGCAACAGAAAAGTGGGTTTCTAAGTCGATAAACTTGCTTTATAAATTAAACGTACAATTTTGAAGAGCTTTTTCAACGAAAACTTCCGTTCCGAGAGAAGGAACAATATGGGAGGGGGAAGTATTAAAAGGGGAAGTATAACGGAGGGAGAGGTATAAAAGAGGGGGTATAAGGAGGGGGAGTATAACGGAGGGGAAGCATAAAGGATGGGAATTATAACGGAGGGGAAGTATAACGGAGGGGGAGGTATAAAAAGGGTAAGTGTAATGGAGGGGAGGTATAAAGAAGGGGAAGTATAACGGAGGGGAAGGTATAAAGCAGGGAAAGTATAAAAGAGGGAAAGTGTAACGGAGGAGGAGGTATAAGGAGGGGAAGTATAACGGAGGGGGAAGTTGTTTTTTTTTTTTTTTTTTTTTTTTGAAAAATTTTCCAAGTATTTTTTTCTAAAAATTTCCCAAGTTTTTTTTTTCGAAAATTTCTGTAAGTATCAAGGTAGAAATAATTGGATTTTTGCCAAAGGGAGGACCCTCTCGTAGCGGGTAGAAGAGTGAAATTTCTCCTTACTAAAATGATTTTAAAATGTTAAAAAAATGAATTTAACACCAAAAATTTGTAAAAAATATAAGGAGTATTATTTGGTGACAATTTGGTTAAAATCGGACCAACGGTTCGGCCACAGCGAATTTTTTAAAATTTCAAACAGACATAACTCCGCCATTTTTTCGAAATTCACAAATCGCCCTCGTTAGTTCACGGACTAAAGAAAATTTGGTGAAAATCGGTTAAAAATTGTGGCTGTAAAGTGTTTTGGGAAAAAATTCTACGGACGGCCGGCCGGCACCACTGACAAAGTTGAGATCGGTAAAGATCAATGTTCGATTTGACCCTCCGGGGTCTGAAAGACCCTTACCCAAAAACCCGACTTGGAGGGTATCACAATAACTTCTTTCAGAAAATTAAAAACGCCCTGAAAACATAATTTTTTTTGTGAAGTCGCAGATGAGGAATTAGAGGATCTCAAGAAAAAGATAAATCATAATTATAGTGTAAAAATTTTATTACTTGCTTATAAAATATCCAAATTGAGGTTAAGTGTACAGTGAAGAAGTGATTAGTTTAACCTCAACCGTCTCTACATAAATAAAAACTCTCAGATTACATAATAGAATCCATGGCTACGATAAAATTATAGAAGGAAAAAATCGATTTGATTACCTAAAAAAAAATTATTTAAAAGCTCATTTTTGATTGAAATGAAAAATACGTTGATGTATGTTTCCAGGTTGATTTCAGCGAATGGGCCCCCAAACATTATAGGACGTTTTGAAAATTCGAGTACTATAGAAAGAGATTTATGTGTTTTCGTCGATGCGAAATACCAGTTGCTGTTGTGCACGGCCCTCGTAAGATTATCAGCCTAAAAAACAAAAAATTTAGGTGGCAGTTTAACTTAGACGTCGAATGAACAGCTTGAGTGACGTCACAATGTACCCAACAGCGCTTTTATACGTTAAACTTACTGCCGCAATCACTTGTTGACATAAGTAACATTCGATGAAAAGGTTAAACAGAGTAAAGCATGCGAGTTCGCTGAAATTAAAAACCTTCGAAAACGTCACGTCTCCTGCCTAAAAATTCAAAAGAATCACCAAGTTTGTTAAGAATCGTTTCTTACAGCCATCAAGTTATTAATATTGACGACGCACACACAGCAGACAGTGATTACATGAAAACATTCAAACTGCTGATTTTTCCCGTAAATTCTGTTAGTTTCTTCGGCCAAACTTAAATGAAGATATATCATCGAAATGTATAATAAAGATTCCTTACTTCTGTAGTTCGACATGGAAATCGACTAATTTATTCAATTGCTTTTTTTCATTTTCGTAATCTAATTTGGAAAACATTTCTCCGAGGAGTATATAGTCGATTTCCAACGTCCCTAATATCGAAAGAAGTGTATAACTGCAGAGAAACAATCCGGATAAGGCTGTAGAGACGTGCACCGTCTGCACAATCATGGTAAGGATGTACATTGGCACTGTATGGTAATCCCAGGGGATGGCAGTGTCGTATGAGAGGATATACTCGTCTCCCAAGAAAGTAAGAATTAATGGCGTACAAACCCAATGTACTGTAGCCGCTATAGAAAGTACGGTACTTATCCAAATCAAGCGGTTGAATCTTCGACCATTTTTGGTCAACTCTTGGGTTCTTTTTTCGCCGACCTCTTTCCCACCGATATCCTCCAACTCTAAAAGTAAAAGTTTTTTAACAACACCAATAAAAGACTGATAAGGGGTATCCCGACGCATTCCTGCTGAAAGAGGCTCGTAAAGTGAGCTATTACCTCTAATATTTCGATCTTCTTTCTGTAACTACATTAACCCCAAAAATCTTTTTACTTCATCCCCGACAGAATAGCTCACCTAACCTCAAAATGTACTTTTCTGTCTAGAGCAGAGATTCTCAACGGAGGCGGTACCGCCCCCCTGGGGGCGCTGGGAAGATACTGGGGGGCGTTAAGAAAAATTTGGGTGATGGGGGGGAGGGCAATGGCTAAGTGGCTGGGGGCGTTAGCGTGAGTCCTTTTTTTAATTTAATTTTTATTAATGCGATAAAAAATTTTGTTCCAAAAAAAAGGCATACCTATAACAAAATCAGTCTCTTTGAAAATCGAGGCGCTTGAGATACTAAACCAACAAGACCGCCAAGTCTTGCGAGTTTAGTATGACAAAAGAAAATTTGAGGAGAGATGAAGCGCCCGTGCTCCCGTTTTCAATCTCCCCTTGGCGGCGTCGCTAAATGCTTGGGGGGTACCGCCCCCGTTGAGAATCACTTGAGAGGTTACCTCCAAATGTAATTTTCTGTCTAAAGGTATCCTCTAAATGTACTTTTCTGTCTAGAGATAACCTCAAAATGTACTTTTCTGTCTAGAGGTTAACTCCAAATGTACTTTTCTGTCTAGAGTTTACCTCAAATGTACTTTTCTGTCTAGAGGTTACCTCCAAATGCAATTTTCAGTCTAGAGGTTACCTCAAAACGTACTTTTCTGTCTAGATGTTACCTCCAAATGTACTTTTCTGTCTAGAGGTTATCTCAAAACGTACTTTTCTGTCTAGAGGTTACCTTAAAACGTACTTTTCTGTCTAGATGTTACCTCCAAATATGTACTTTTCTGTCTAGAGGTTACCTCAAAATGTACTTTTCTGTCTAGAGGTTAACTCCAAATGTACTTTTCTGCCTAGAGGTTACCTCGAAATGTACTTTTCTGTCTAGAGGTTACCTCCAAATGTACTTTTCTGTCTAGAGGTTACCACCCAAAGTACCAAATGTCATAGTTAAACAACTCAATTACTTTCGGCCCTTTCTAAAAGGGACAAAATCGTTTCATCTTGAATCAACAAATTAAACAACATAAGCGAACACCAGTTTCCTTCCAATGTGGTCGACATATTCAAAAGAATCTTTTTGAAATTTCCATCTTCCAGATGATAATACAACGAAGTGTATTCACACAAAAGCTGAATTATGTTAGAAAGGAATAGAAAATAGCCGAGAGCTCTAAAAAAAATTTGACGAAGTTAAAACAAAAGTTAAATATGAAGCCTACCTAAAGAAAATCCTTTCTCCCCTCGATTCTACTCTTAGAGGCCACCATCCGAAAAAATTAAGAGCACGGAAAGCTTCTCTGTTAAACATTTTTCTCAGACTAACTTTATATTTTACCAAACAAATAGAATTTAACAATTTCGTCGAATGGGGTGTAATATTTATTTTGTAATCCACTATAATAAAGTCTTAAACGCTTATTTTCTTTTAAAAATTAAATAAGCAATTGAAAAGTACAGGGGAAATAGCAAATAACTCGATTTTTTTTCCGAAAATGGGGAATATTATGCTTTGAATGAAGCTCCATCCGATGTGATAGCCATTACAGCAAAAAAAAAAAAAAAAAACTGCCTCAAATCATTGAAAAGTACAGCAAAAAAACTGCCACAAATCACGAAAATTTTGATTCAAAGCAAAATATTCCAACGTTTACTCATTTTCGAATAAAAAAATCGAGTTTCCACTGTACTTTAAATGCTAAATTTTGAAGAAATCGATTTTTTTTATATATCAATGATTGATCCAAATTTTTTTTTCATTTCCTTATGTATTTTACATAAACGTATTCAAAATAAAAACCAAAAGTGATAAGAATAGTCCAAAAATTAAAACATCAAAAACTCCATTAAGATGTTCCATTTTCAAGGGTGTCGCTTTTTGAGGTCTGTGAGCGACGCTCGTTTTCTTTAAGCTGTTGACAGAAGATCGACCTCCGAGCAACCTAGCGATCACCCTTCGAAATTTATAGTAAGTCACTCCAGTTTCCATCAGGTTAGTCAGATGATGGTCGAACGCTTTGTTGAACGGCGAACCCGACCTGCAAAGAAGTTATTTAGGAAAAAGGCCTCCTTGATCTACTAACCTGTAAATCAACCCTACAAATGTAGATGTAAGACAGTGATCTACAGTTTCATATCGCTCCAGGACTTCTTCATCGATCTCATAATCAAAAACGAAGCTTTTCCCACGAATCTCCTGAGTGAGGATCACAGATTTTCTATCATTTTTTAAGATTCTGTTTAACTGATCGTAAGAATCGAGTATTTTTACACTTTTTAACCATTCCTTGTATTTTTTACTCTAAAAAAAATATCAAGTGTGTAAATTTTGGTTGATATCATACGTTTAGGTCAAAAACTCCTGTGTAAGGAGCACCCACTGTCGGCCAATAAAAGCCTTCTTTGAGAAACTGGTTGATGCAATTGGGTTTTTCGTCGTATCGAGTAGTCGCTAATTCGGAAACGAGTTTACTCGTGTAGCTTGTAGTGATTAAAAGGGTAAATACAATCCACCTGAAAAATGAAACTTGGAGGTGTAAGAAAATAAATTAGCTTACCAGGCAATCAGGTGACGTAAGGGTCCTAAATATTTCTTTAGTTTCGGCCAACTTCCATTTACAAGTGTCCCGACCAGCGTAAACAAGCAATTTCCAAGATTTTTATACTCTTAAATTTTTTATTTTAAAAAAATGTTGTTAAAGAATAGGAGTTTACTTTTGATTTTATTCCGATGGATGTGGCCGAAGATGAGTAAAACGATGGACATGGCGAGGATGGTCGAGAGAAGTGTGAGCCAAGTGTCGAGGCTGAAAGGTCTCAGGATGGTCGTGATACTTTTGCTGATCTCCTCCGGCCGGTGGACTGCGTATTTGAAACAAGAGAGCAAAATGGGGCTCGACATTTCAAAATTCAAGCTGGATTTGTTTAAGTCGATGAGCGCTCCGCAGAAACCGATGTCTGCTAGTCCATGTATCATTTTTCCGAAAAGTCCGTTGACGTAAGTGCCGTTGATGTACTTTCCGTATTTTTCTTTATCTTTCGTCGGGACCAATTTGTAAGTTGCGTTTATCCTTTTTACTATTTCTTTAAATACGGAAATATCAAATCCATCAGAAAACGCTATAAATAAAAATGTTAGAAAGCATGGAGGCATGGAGGCAGCCTATCTCGAAAAATTTCCTTGAGGTTTTAAGAGTCCTGAAAAGGACGGCTCTCATTGGCTGGCGCTAACACAATCCGTGACTCCACAAAGGAAGGTTATACCTTTGAGTTTAGAAAGTTACCGAACGCAAGGTTATAAAACACTCGTTTTGAGGAGTCCTTGGAGCAAAGGATCCTTTTGATGAAGGAAAATAGAGTTTCAAGGGCAGCCACTAAGGCTTCCTTTTCTCGAAAAATTTCCTTGACGTTTCAGGAGTCCTGAAAAGGACGGCTCTCATTGGCTGGCGCTACCCAATCCGTGACTCCACAAAGGAAGGTTATACCTTTGAGTTTAGAAAGTTAGCTAACGCAAGGTTATAAAACACTCGTTTTGAGGAGTCCTTGGAGCAAAGGATCCTTTTGGTGAAGGAAAATAGGGTTTCAAGGGCAGCCACTAAGGCTTCCTTTTTTCGAAAAATTTCCTTGATGTTTCAGGAGTCCTGAAAAGGACGGCTCTCATTGGCTGGCGCTAACACAATCCGTGACCCACAAAGGAAGGTTATACCTTTGAGTTTAGAAAGTTACCTTACTCAAGGTTATAAAATACTCGTTTTGAGGAATCCTTGAAGAAAAGGATCCTTTTGGTGAAGGAAAATAGGTTTCAAGGGCAGCCACTAAGGCTTCCTTTTTCGAAAAATTTCCTTGATGTTTCAGGAGTCCTGAAAAGGACGGCTCTCATTGGCTGGCGCTAACACAATCCGTGACCCCACAAAGGAAGGTTATACCTTTGAGTTTAGAAAGTTACCTTACTCAAGGTTATAAAATACTCGTTTTGAGGAATCCTTGAAGAAAAGGATCCTTTTGGTGAAGGAAAATAGAGTTTCAAGGAAAACTTAATAATATAGGAATAAATACCAGTTTCGCCATTTTCCTGAAGAGGTCCTAACCTAGAGAAAAAGCTGCAATTGAACGTAGCCACCTTGATTTGGCGTCCTTTGAAATCCATAATTCCTTTTGACTAAAAAAAAGTGTATGCGGATTTGTGCAAAAAGAAAACTTACGCTAACTTCCCAATATTTGTTGTCAATTATTTCCTTGGTAAATATCCGTAAGGGTTGATCGAGTTTTAAACCGATCGAAGTATTTTTCAAAAGAGAAACCAAAACTTGAGCGTCTCCAAACAAACCAATCCGGTTCTTAAAAGCAAAATTAGAAGATAATAATTTATCTGAGTAAAGGAAAAATAGAAAAAAAAAATTAGGCCCCTGAGGGATTCGAACCTAGGACCATTACCACAGCACTCTACCAACTGAGCTATGGAGAACGAGGTTATAGAGATTGAGCTCCCTTTGATCTGGGTGTTTCCCCCACTATTTCAGGAGAGCCAGTATAACCTCCCCAGGATAACCCCAATTAAAATTAAATTTCGGCACTGGTGAACTCTGGCCAATAAAACATCTAATTAAGGCTTCCTTTTCTTGAGAAATTTCCTTGACGTTTCAGGAGTCCTGAAAAGGACGGCTCTCATTGGCTAACACAATCCGTGGCTCCACAAAGGAAGGTTATACCTTTTAGTTTAGAAGGTTACCTAACTCAGAGGTTATACCACACTCGTTTTGAGGAAGCCTTGGAGAAAGGATCCTCTTTAAAGAATCCTATTGGTCAAGGGAAGTACATAATGGGGTTAACTTACGTTTAAAAATAATTCAAGATGTTCGACCTCTCCCAATTTCATCAAAATCAAAATCCGATGTTCGGCTCCTTTCGGAAGTTCGGAAAGCAAAGGGGCCATCCCGTGAACATCCAGGGAGAGAATAAGAAAGAAATTACAATAAATTTTCCCGATTGGCGCATCACTCGTGTCTTTCCCAATGAGTACCATCGAAGGCGAAATTCCGGAGGCGCAGATCAATTTTAAAATCTTCTGTGCAAACATCGAATCATCAATGGCCGCCTAAAAAACTATCATTCGCTGCATCATTATGGAAGAAAATTACCTGAAAACAATTTGTCGTATTTGGAAAAACATAAGGGAATACTTTCCCCAATCCTTTTAGTGCATCCACACTCAAATTTTCGCCTCTTAACGTCTTAAGGAGATTCCCATAAATCAAGTCATTCCCTCTGACCAACTCGAGAAGAAAAAAAATTGCGATTTTCAACTTCATTTCTAGACTTCGGGAATATAAATGAGCAAAAAACATTTTATTATATCTTGTCAATAATTTTGCCATATTTATCTTTAAAATTTGAGGATCACGCGATATTGATTCGTAAAGCTCGTGATAACCAGTAATTAAACTATTAATTGAGTAAACAGTCAAAAAACCATTTTTTTTAACAATCACAACAAATAAATAATTAAAAATAATTTTTAACCAATTATTTAAAAATTCATATAGGTTAAAAAATTTTGCTCAAAAGTGGACGGAAGTTTGTCTTATGGTTGTTCATATACAACACAAGTAGGTTGGAGAAAAATTCTATAAGAAAGCTGAGGTTTCTCTCTCAAAAAAGCGATAAAAAATTTGCCAAAATCTTATAAAAACTGTGGTTTTTCTCTCAAAAAGCGATAAAAATTGTTCAAAATCGTATAAAAACTGAAATTCCTCTATCATAAAGCGAGAAAAAAAATCTCTCTCTCAAACCTAAGATTTATTAGCATAAAAAATGGGTGCTTTATAATTTTTATTATTTAAGAAGATACCTAATTAAATCGATTTTTAGTTCAAATCAAAGCTTTAAATTCTATAATTTAATTCGGAAAAGACGTCGAAGAAAATCGTTCTGAATCATTTAGGAGCAATTGAGGTTAAACCTTCTTTTTAAATTATTCACTAACCTTAAACTGATGATAATGAAAAAGAGCTAGATTTAACCAATGAGCAAGAGGCCTACTAACCTCAAATTAATTACATATTTTCGCTTTACTGAAGTTTCATAAGTAAATTTAAAAACTTAATTTAAAAAAAATCACTTATAATTAATTATAAAACTTAAATTAAAGAACGGGCGTGAACAGCCTTGATTTTTTCCTAATTTTTTTTTTTTTTTTTTTTCAAATTTCTATGGATTTTTTGTGAGTTTTTGTAGAGAAGGTGGGAAAAAATCAATGGAAAAAGGTTAAGTTTTTTAAATTTTAACGAAAATTAAACCACTGGTTTTCATGACGGTATATTAAGTTAATCCGATACCCACGAATTAGACTTTTTGAACGGTTTTGCCGATTAGTTCACTTCAAGATGCTAAACGAAGACGTTTTCCGATGGCTCAACTTCTTCGGCTGGTGGCCTCGAAACGCAAAGACAGACAGAAAACGGTCGCTCTTTAGGTATAATAAAATACAAAGGGAAATTTTTCTTTTTAACCTGTACACCAAATCATACGTCTTTGAGATTTCATTCCAATTTTGAGAGAAAACTGTTGGTTTTTAAACAAGTGTAACTTTCTTAAAGGAAGTTAATGTGATACCCTCCAGGTCGGGTTTTTGGAGAAGGGTCTTCCAGACCCCGGAGGGTCAAATTGATCTTTACCCATCTCAACTTTGTCTGTGGTGCCGGCCGGCCGTCCGGCTGTCCTTCCGTAGCATTTTTCCAGAACACTTTACGGCCACAGTTTTCAACCAATTTTCACCAGAAAAAAAAAAACTTAGACAATTTTTTGGGAAAAAAAGCGCAAATTTAAAAAAGAAACGGAAAAGTTTTTGAAAAAAAAAACATAAGAATTTTTTGGAAAAAAACATTCCCCTCCGTTATACTTCCCGCCCGGCATACATCCCCTCCGTTATACTTTCCGCCCGGCATACATCCCCTCCCTTATACTTCCCCCTCCATTATACTTCCCCTCCCTTATACTTCCCCCTTCTATATTTTTACTTCTCTTTAAGGAAGTTTTCGTTGGAAATGGCTTAAAAACTTAAAGTAAATTTTTTTTTTTAGATTTTACGGTTATGCTTTGTTTTTATCGAATGTAATACAGCTTTGTTGCGAATACATTTCGCTCTATTTTCATCTGAAAAAAGGAAGTTTTAAAGAAGTGATTTTGAATATAAACACGACGATGGAAGGAACGTGGTGTGCGATCAAACTGTCAAACATGATGTTACAGGAGGAAGCGATTTTGTCACTTCTCCGAAGGAACGAAAGTAAGAAATGTGAAAGAAGTTAGGCTTTAATAAAAATTTCTGGTAGAGCTGGAGAGAATAGGAAGAGAAGAAATCGGCGATGAAAAGACGAACGAATTGACCGAAAAGGGAAGAAGGAACAATCGGACCCTTTGGTTTCTTTCGAAAGCCGGCATTGGATGCACAGCTCATTGGATTACGACTCCTTTCATTCTAACGTTGATAGGAGATGAGAAATTAGTTGCAGTCGATTCGTACATCCCATGGTCTCTCGATACATGGACAGGATACGGCCTCACGATGACCATCCAGGCGGTTCACATCTTTTCCGCCATGGCCGGATTGTTTTTATCGAATTATGTATCTTCTAGTATATTAGGAGCTATGGAAATCAACTACTTATTACTAGGTGAAATGTATTCAGAATTAAATTTCAAAAACGAAAAAAACCGTTTGAAAAAATGCATCGATTTCCAAGTCGAGCTATTCAGGTACTACACTTTACATTTTCTTGTTTTTTCAATTTTGTTTTAAGTATGACGAAGGAGTTCAACAGAATTTATGGGACAATTGAACAGTTTGAATGTATTGTAGTAATCATCGTTTCCTGCTTGTCTGTCGTGGATATCACAGCCGTAAGTATTTTAAAAATTATTGTGAGTGGAATCATGGAGGGAGCCGTCGAAAAAGTGAAGCCAAACGGTCACCAGGCAATGAAACAATAATGCAACCTTCTTAACCCCAGACAATCTGCCGAAAATCTGATGAAAAAAGGTTTTTCTCGGTCAAGTGAGGTAGGAGAAGCCTCAAAAAACTAGAAAAAAGGACATTTCTCAGCAGAATAGCGAGGAAAACCCCCTAAAAACGGGTAAAATTGGAGCTTCTCGGTCTACAGACCGTGGAAAAGGGTGGTTTCTGGGGCTGGAGGCCATGAACGCTATTGAATATCCAGTTAAAACGGGTTTTCTCGGTCAAACAAAGCCTAACTACCAAGTAAAATTCGGCAAAAGAGCGAAAAACTGGCGTAAAAAAATTTTCTCTCGGTCTAATGAGGTAGGCAAAGCCCAAAAATTAAAAGGGAGTTTTTCGGCCGAAACAATCGAGGAGAGAAACTTTTCCTCTTTTTTGCGGCCACTTTTTTAAATCCCCTTTTCAACCTTTTCCGCATATTCTTCGCCCTAGATAAGTTATACCAATTGTGTACATTAACATTGTTATTTTAGGGAGAAAACCATTCATATGCAAGAGTTTTTAATTTATGTGAACTACTTGCATGCACTCTTGTGTTCTTCTTTTACGAATGTTTCCTGTGCGTCCAAGTGGTTGTAGCCGTAAGTAAAATCATCAGTTTTTCCCAATTATTCCTTCCGTACGCGGTAGAGTTCCACCCCGCCAAGCAAAACCCGACCGACAGCGAAAAAAGTACGAACCGAGTGTTTACTTCACATCACGATTTGCGTTTTTCTCAGCACCCTGTATACCGATCGACTTCAAATTTTATACAGGTCTTCTCTGATACGATATGAATAAATTCTGAAAATTTCAAGTCGATTGGTACGCAGGGTGCCGAGATATAGTACTTCAAAAACCCGGTTTTTCGCCGTTTTACTTCTTCTTCTTCCCGTTCAGTTAGACGGGGCTACAGCCTTTCCTAAAGCACCGATTGACTTGAAATTTTGCACAGAGCTTCCTTTCGATTTGAGCCAGTGTTTTTTCAAAGATTTAACCAATTATCTCAACTCAAAAAATATAAACAAGCCGCGACACCGCCAAGAGGAGCTTTGAAAGCACGGGTCCTCTCCTCTTTCTCTACAGTGTACATCGGAGAGCGGGGAAGTTGATATAACTTTTTCTGCTGTAGAAGGGTTTTTGCGAGGCTGGGTGGTTTTCACACTTTTGATAGGTACAGCAATTATCTAACATGAGATTTTTATGAACTTTAGGCAGAAAACATTTTGAGAGCCATACACAACAACAACTGGTACCGTGCGTCAATAAAAGACAGAAAGTCTCTTTCTATTATACTGGAATGTACCAAAAAGTTGCCTTTTTTCGGAGGAGCTTTTGCGGAAACCAACTTGGAAACATTCATCAATGTAATAAATTCTATAAAATATATAATATATGTAATTTTTTTTTATAGATGCTGAAGTCTATTTTTCGTTCTATAATTTCATCAAAGCTATGGACACCCTGAATTAATTTAGGAAAGGCATTTTAGAAAAAAATCGTCACTTTAGGTGTGGCAATTAACCACACGGCACTTTTCAAAATACACAATTTGATTTTTAACACTGCACTGCTTACTAAATTAGTTAATTTCATGAACTAATTAATAAAATTTACCCATTTTCGGCAAAACATGACTATTTTTAACCTGTCAATCCAAAAAGAAAATTAATTTTCCAGAAAAATTCAGTGGAACTCGGAAAAAAGAAGGGTTTTCCTTCAAAAATCTGAAGAAAACTCACATAATTCCGGTAAATTGGGTTTTTGGGGGCAAAAAGCGGAGAAAAACGCCAAAAAAAATTTTCTAAGGGGTTTCTAGGAATTTCTGGTTCGACCATTTTGGAAGATAGTGTAAAATATAATGAAAAGCGATTTCGTGGACGTGAAGTGCCCTGAAAAAATGCGACGGACGGCCGGCACAACAGACAACCTCGGCCAAGGTCGCAAGTTTTCACAGAGACCTACACAAGGAGGTTAGCAAAGTATTAACTTTCTTAAAGAAGTTATTATAATACCCTCGACGTCGGGTTTTTGGGGAAGGGACTTCCAGACCCCGCAGGGGCAATTCGAGTATTGATCTTTACCGATCTCGATTTTGTCTATGGTGCCGGCCGGCCGTCCGTAGCATTTTTTTTCCAGAACACTTTACGGCCACCATTTTCAACTGATATTCACCAAATTTTCAACAATTACTCCTTATATTTTTTAAGAATTTTCTGTGAAAAAAATTATCCTTTTTTTTAAACATTATTTACCATTTTAGTAGGGAGAAATTTCACTCTTCCACCCGTTACTAGAGGAACCTCCATTGGGCAAAAATCCCATTATTTCTACCTTGATACTTGGAAAAATTTTCGAAAAAAAAATTGGAAAATTTTTCGAAAAAAATAAAAACTTACCCCTCCATTATACTTCCCCTCCGTAATACTTCCTCCTCCTATATTCTTACTTCTCTTTAAGGAAGTTTTCGTTGGAAGCTCTTCAAACTAGTAATCTTCTCTTTGAGGAAGTTAAAAAAGGGAAAAAAAGAAAGACGAAAACTTTTTTTCTCCGGCACCCTGTTTTCCATTTCGAATCTACCTGTTGCATTATAACCACATTGAAATTTGTTATCAGCCGTTCGGCATTCACCAATATTATAAATAAACATTAAAATAAGTAAACATCCATCTCTTTCAAATATTTCCCAGATAAAATGGAAGAAAAATCAAAAAAGACGATCAACACATTGGATGAAAGTAAGAAAAAAACTTACGTTTGCGTGGGCGGTCACACCTGTTGCACTTAATCTTAAAAAAATCTATTTTATCTTTTCCTTAGTAGCAAAAAATGCCAAATTGGAGTTTATAGATGACGGACCTGATGATGCAAGAAGTGGAACTCCTGAGAACCCAGAAACTTTATTGCCGGTAAAAGAAAAAAGTAACAAAAATACCAATTTATTGTCTTTTTAGGAGGAATCTTCGAATAAAAAGTCTAATATTTATCAGTTTAAACAAAATTTTGGGCTTTCGCTTATGGGGATCATTATGATTGGCTTAAATCTAAACAGACTGTCCAGAGAGCTTAATCACCCAGTATACTATCATGCCACCGTCATCACATTTTTGGCTTTGAGCTTATTTGTCAACGTAAAATTCCTTAAAAATAAATTTTTTAAATTAATTTTTTTACAGCTATCCATTGTAATCTGTGCATTAATTATGAGCACATTTGATGTCAACAAAAGACAAAATTTAATCAAGTCGACAAGATTTAACAATGTGCTTCTCTACTGCTTGTTTCTCGCTTTTATTTTCCAAGTCGGCCTTATTTCCTTCGATTTCATTTCACCGAAAACCAACGAAAATATCGTTGTAAAAGAACTTGAAATGTAGCTTTTATCTTATTAGTAAGATGTATTGTATTAAAATTATATTTTATGGATAAAAATTGTTTCTATTCATTCGTTGCAGTTCTTAGAATGCTCAGAAAGGTTTTTGAAAACAAAAAAGTAGGTTTTTATCACTTTTTAATAAATATCTTGAAAACTAAGAGGTTTAGCGTAAAAAGTATTAAGTACAAAAATAAACTACATTAAATTTCCTACATAAAGTATTTAAATACTAACTTTGTTAAAGTGAATGGTTGAGGCGTTACAAGCCCTAAAAAAATAATAAATAATAATAATAATAATAAAAAAAGTCATTAAAAAAATATTTTTGAGAACTTTTCAAGTGAGCCTAGTATGGACTCCGCCAAAAGTGGAGCAAAACAAGGAGCATTTCTTTAAAATCAATTTTTCAAAAATTACACTTGATTTGAGGCCATATCTTCTGTTTGTTTATTAATTTTGTGGGATGGATCATCACCACTAAATTTAGAGAGAGAGAATGAAGAAAGAAGTCGTGTTGGGAATGATGTATTTGACTATCCATGATGATAATTAGAACATATATTGTGTACCCACAATTTCATATAAATTTTTATTAAATTTTACCTTTAAAGTGAAATCGAAATTTATAGTCACTTCTAGTTCTTAATTTTCTACTATAATGAATTTTGAATAAAAACAGATGTTAGCCGAAAAGAACAAAAAACCTAATTTCAAATTACATCTCTTAATGGATCGCATTCCTGTTAATTTGAACAATCCCAAACGAACTAAAAAATCGACCAATATGCAATGAGGGCCTTTGCTCATGTATTCTTTGGGACTTATGGGCTTAGGTGCCAATATGGCTCGAACAAAGTATTAAATGCCACTATTCAGCCTCCCTTTTTTCAACATCCGCTAACTCCCCCTGGTGAACTTCATAGATCCATCGCTCATCAGGTTATGAAGACCTCACAGTCTATGGGAACTCAAGCTCAAATGTCGCAAGTGCAAATGCACAGCGAAGAAACCAAAAGATAACCATCCTAACAAGAAAGGAAGACACGGTCGATGCCGACGTTTCTTCTGAAGTTGTAAAAAGTCAAATAGAGCGAAAATCATCTCCGCAGCCCTTCCATGGTGACGATACAAATGAAAACGAATCCAACCAGGGAAATACTGTTGATCAAGTGGAGACCCATTTTTCAGAACCCATTCCGCAACCTGAAGATTCTAGTTCTGCAGATGCTAAAACGATGGAACAGACTGAAGAAAGTACTCTTCTAAAATTGGAATATTGGATATTGGAATATTGAATATGGGATATTGGAAGAGGGTTATCTGTGAGGGTACTTCCCATTGTGTCAGACTCTTTAGGATCTTTAGATTGGCATCTGCCGGTGCACAGCGGAAGAAACCAAAAAGATAACCATCCTAACAAGAAAGGAAGACACGGTCGATGCCGACGTTTCTTCTGAAGTTGTAAAAAGTCAAATAGAGCGAAAATCATATCCGCAGCCCTTCCATGGTGACGATACAAATGAAAACGAATCCAACCAGGGAAATACTGTTGATCAAGTGGAGACCCATTTTTCAGAACCCTTTCCGCAACCTGAAGATTCTAGTTCTGCAGATGCTAAAACGATGGAACAGACTGAAGAAAGTACTCTTCTAAAATTGGATATTGGAATATTGAATATGGGATATTGGAAGAGGGTTATCTGTGAGGGTACTTCCCATTGTGTCAGACTCTTTAGGATCTTTAGATTGGCATCTGCCGGTGCACAGCGGAAGAAACCAAAAAGATAACCATCCTAACAAGAAAGGAAGACACGGTCGATGCCGACGTTTCTTCTGAAGTTGTAAAAAGTCAAATAGAGCGAAAATCATATCCGCAGCCCTTCCATGGTGACGATACAAATGAAAACGAATCCAACCAGGGAAATACTGTTGATCAAGTGGAGACCCATTTTTCAGAACCCTTTCCGCAACCTGAAGATTCTAGTTCTGCAGATGCTAAAACGATGGAACAGACTGAAGAAAGTACTCTTCTAAAATTGGATATTGGAATATTGAATATGGGATATTGGAAGAGGGTTATCTGTGAGGGTACTTCCCATTGTGTCAGACTCTTTAGGATCTTTAGATTGGCATCTGCCGGTGCACAGCGGAAGAAACCAAAAGATAACCATCCTAACAAGAAAGGAAGACACGGTCGATGCCGACGTTTCTTCTGAAGTTGTAAAAAGTCAAATAGAGCGAAAATCATCTCCGCAGCCCTTCCATGGTGACGATACAAATGAAAACGAATCCAACCAGGGAAATACTGTTGATCAAGTGGAGACCCATTTTTCAGAACCCTTTCCGCAACCTGAAGATTCTAGTTCTTCAGATGCTAAAACGATGGAACAGACTGAAGAAAGTACTCTTCTAAAATTGGAATATTGGATATTGGAATATTGAATATGGGATATTGGAAGAGGGTTATCTGTGAGGGTACTTCCCATTGTGTCAGACTCTTTAGGATCTTTTGATTGGCATCTGCCGGTGCACAGCGGAAGAAACCAAAAAGATAACCATCCTAACAAGAAAGGAAGACACGGTCGATGCCGACGTTTCTTCTGAAGTTGTAAAAAGTCAAATAGAGCGAAAATCATCTCCGCAGCCCTTCCATGGTGACGATACAAATGAAAACGAATCCAACCAGGGAAATACTGTTGATCAAGTGGAGACCCATTTTTCAGAACCCATTCCGCAACCTGAAGATTCTAGTTCTGCAGATGCTAAAACGATGGAACAGACTGAAGAAAGTACTCTTCTAAAATTGGATATTGGAATATTGAATATGGGATATTGGAAGAGGGTTATCTGTGAGGGTACTTCCCATTGTGTCAGACTCTTTAGGATCTTTAGATTGGCATCTGCCGGTGCACAGCGGAAGAAACCAAAAAGATAACCATCCTAACAAGAAAGGAAGACACGGTCGATGCCGACGTTTCTTCTGAAGTTGTAAAAAGTCAAATAGAGCGAAAATCATATCCGCAGCCCTTCCATGGTGACGATACAAATGAAAACGAATCCAACCAGGGAAATACTGTTGATCAAGTGGAGACCCATTTTTCAGAACCCTTTCCGCAACCTGAAGATTCTAGTTCTGCAGATGCTAAAACGATGGAACAGACTGAAGAAAGTACTCTTCTAAAATTGGATATTGGAATATTGAATATGGGATATTGGAAGAGGGTTATCTGTGAGGGTACTTCCCATTGTGTCAGACTCTTTAGGATCTTTTGATTGGCATCTGCCGGTGCACAGCGGAAGAAACCAAAAAGATAACCATCCTAACAAGAAAGGAAGACACAGTCGATGACGACGTTTCTTCTGAAGTTGTAAAAAGTCAAATAGAGCGAAAATCATATCCGCAGCCCTTCCATGGTGACGATACAAATGAAAACGAATCCAACCAGGGAAATACTGTTGATCAAGTGGAGACCCATTTTTCAGAACCCTTTCCGCAACCTGAAGATTCTAGTTCTGCAGATGCTAAAACGATGGAACAGACTGAAGAAAGTACTCTTCTAAAATTGGATATTGGAATATTGAATATGGGATATTGGAAGAGGGTTATCTGTGAGGGTACTTCCCATTGTGTCAGACTCTTTAGGATCTTTAGATTGGCATCTGCCGGTGCACAGCGGAAGAAACCAAAAAGATAACCATCCTAACAAGAAAGGAAGACACGGTCGATGCCGACGTTTCTTCTGAAGTTGTAAAAAGTCAAATAGAGCGAAAATCATCTCCGCAGCCCTTCCATGGTGACGATACAAATGAAAACGAATCCAACCAGGGAAATACTGTTGATCAAGTGGAGACCCATTTTTCAGAACCCTTTCCGCAACCTGAAGATTCTAGTTCTTCAGATGCTAAAACGATGGAACAGACTGAAGAAAGTACTCTTCTAAAATTGGAATATTGGATATTGGAATATTGAATATGGGATATTGGAAGAGGGTTATCTGTGAGGGTACTTCCCATTGTGTCAGACTCTTTAGGATCTTTTGATTGGCATCTGCCGGTGCACAGCGGAAGAAACCAAAAAGATAACCATCCTAACAAGAAAGGAAGACACGGTCGATGCCGACGTTTCTTCTGAAGTTGTAAAAAGTCAAATAGAGCGAAAATCATATCCGCAGCCCTTCCATGGTGACGATACAAATGAAAACGAATCCAACCAGGGAAATACTGTTGATCAAGTGGAGACCCATTTTTCAGAACCCATTCCGCAACCTGAAGATTCTAGTTCTGCAGATGCTAAAACGATGGAACAGACTGAAGAAAGTACTCTTCTAAAATTGGATATTGGAATATTGAATATGGGATATTGGAAGAGGGTTATCTGTGAGGGTACTTCCCATTGTGTCAGACTCTTTAGGATCTTTAGATTGGCATCTGCCGGTGCACAGCGGAAGAAACCAAAAAGATAACCATCCTAACAAGAAAGGAAGACACGGTCGATGCCGACGTTTCTTCTGAAGTTGTAAAAAGTCAAATAGAGCGAAAATCATATCCGCAGCCCTTCCATGGTGACGATACAAATGAAAACGAATCCAACCAGGGAAATACTGTTGATCAAGTGGAGACCCATTTTTCAGAACCCTTTCCGCAACCTGAAGATTCTAGTTCTGCAGATGCTAAAACGATGGAACAGACTGAAGAAAGTACTCTTCTAAAATTGGAATATGGATATTGGAATATTGAATATGGGATATTGGAAGAGGGTTATCTGTGAGGGTACTTCCCATTGTGTCAGACTCTTTAGGATCTTTGATTGGCATCTGCCGGTGCACAGCGGAAGAAACCAAAAAGATAACCATCCTAACAAGAAAGGAAGACACGGTCGATGCCGACGTTTCTTCTGAAGTGGTAAAAAGTCAAATAGAGCGAAAATCATATCCGCAGCCCTTCCATGGTGACGATACAAATGAAAACGAATCCAACCAGGGAAATACTGTTGATCAAGTGGAGACCCATTTTTCAGAACCCTTTCCGCAACCTGAAGATTCTAGTTCTGCAGATGCTAAAACGATGGAACAGACTGAAGAAAGTACTCTTCTAAAATTGGAATATTGGATATTGGAATATTGAATATGGGATATTGGAAGAGGGTTATCTGTGAGGGTACTTCCCATTGTGTCAGACTCTTTAGGATCAAGAGATAACCTCAAAAGGTTTTTCTTCCTTGGATAAAAACTATATGGGTGCCTTCCAATTTTAGAAGAGTACTTTCTTCAGTCTGTTCCATAGTTTTTATCCAAGGAAGAAAAAAAGGTGCAAGACCTGGCAGCCAGAGTCAAATTTTGTTGAGCAAAATTTTTCCTAAAAACAAGGTGCAAGACCTGGCGGCTGGCAGCCACAGTCAAATTTCGTTGAGCAAAATTTTTCCTAAAGGGACTAGACACAAAGTAAAAAAAAAGTATGTTCCAAAGTGCCCTGCTCAAGTAATTATTGATCAAGAAACAAATGAAGAAAATTTCAATCAAAATGTCTTCCAGGTAATTGACTTCAAATTTGTCGAACTTTTGAGGTTATCTCTTGATCCTAAAGAGTCGACACAATGGGAAGTACCCTCACAGATAACCCTCTTCCAATATCCGAAGAATTACTAGATGATGAAAGCAAGGAAAAATTTGATCAGGAGGTCTACACCCAAGTGTCTGGCAGGAAAAAAAAAAGAAGAAGAAAGCAGATAGAAGACGCTATTCCTACATTTTCCGGCGACGACAAGTACGACTTTTTTTTTCATGGCTTACTAGATGATGAAAGCAAGGAAAAATTTGATCAGGAGGTCTACACCCAAGTGTCTGGCAGGAAAAAAAGAAGAAGAAGAAGAAAACAGATAGAAGACGCTATTCCTACATTTTCCGGCGACGACAAGTACGACTTTTTTTTTCATGGCTTACTAGATGATGAAAGCAAGGAAAAATTTGATCAGGAGGTCTACACCAAGTGTCTGGCAGGAAAAAAAGAAGAAGAAGAAGAAAACAGATAGAAGACGCTATTCCTACATTTTCCGGCGACGACAAGTACGACTTTTTTTTCATGGCTTACTAGATGATGAAAGCAAGGAAAAATTTGATCAGGAGGTCTACACCCAAGTGTCTGGCAGGAAAAAAAGAAGAAGAAGAAGAAGAAGAAGAAGAAAGCAGATAGAAGACGCTATTCCTACATTTTCCGGCGACGACAAGTACGACTTTTTTTCATGGCTTACTAGATGATGAAAGCAAGGAAAAATTTGATCAGGAGGTCTACACCCAAGTGTCTGGCAGGAAAAAAAAAGAAGAAGAAGAAAGCAGATAGAAGACGCTATTCTTACATTTTCCAGCGACGACAAGTACGACTTTTTTTTCATGGCTTACTAGATGATGAAAGCAAGGAAAAATTTGATCAGGAGGTCTACACCCAAGTGTCTGGCAGGAAATAAAAAGAAGAAGAAGAAGAAGAAAGCAGATAAAAGACGCTATTCCTACATTTTCCGGCGACGACAAGTACGACTTTTTTTTCATGGCTCGAAAATTTCAACGAAACGGCTATACTCTGCGACTGGAACGATACTCAAAAACTACTATTTGCGAAAAGCAAAATCGTCGGATCAGCTGGTCTATTTTTAAAATCTGAAACTAAAATTTTCACATGGAATCGTTTAACGTCTGCCTTGGCTTCCGAATTTGCTAAACCGCAAAACAGCGCCGCAACTTTAAAAATCAAGGTATCAAATGATTCAATTGCAATCAGTTCGGAAAGCACGTTTCAAAGGATTGTCCTCTTCGATCTTCGGAAATGGTATCTCAGAACGCACTTCTTCCTCCGCCTTCTAAATCTACGTATTACGTCACTAATTGTAAAGAACAACATCCGAATTCTCATCCAACGTACGCTTCTGCTTTTCATCACCCTACGTCTTCTATGCTCGTTGATGTCTCGGTGCAAAATCAAGCGTTATCTGCGATTCTTGATACAGGCTCCGATATGAGTCTTTTGTCTTCACGTTTCTTCTCAACTCTCGAAACGACTCCACTCGGACCAGGCATCAAAATTAGTGGTCTTGGCTCGCAGGAATTTTTCACGAAAGGAAGTTTCAAATGCTCGACAATCATTTCTCAAAACTCATTCGATATTTTTTTCCACGTCGTTGACGATAATTTAACGAATTACGATATCCTCTTGGGTAGAAATTTCATCAACACGGTCAAAATTTCGATCGAAGAAGGCCACATCTCTATTGATAAACCTAACGATATTCGTGACGACGTTGAACCTGAAGTTGGAAATCCAATGTTTCACGATTACGTCGAAAATGAAAAGGAATAGTAATAGAGTCTTCTACATCGCGGAATGAAATCGTTGACGGTTTCGTTTCAGGTGTCTTCAAAAATTTTGAGAACTGTTCGAATAATTTTTCATTTGGATCTTCAATTCTCACATGTTTTATATCCGACCTCAGCTGTTCTTCTTCCAAATAAAATTCTATAAACACAAAATTCATTTTTCAAGGTCAAAGCCAAATTTCGATACTGACCACTCTTGACCAATGATTTCAGCGCATTTTGTAGCGCCTTAATAGTCAGCAACTCCGAATGATGTTCAGCCAAAGACTGAAATTCTGCCGGAAATACAAAATTTTTCCTCCCATCCTTACTTATCTTCGTTATTATCAGATCTTCCTCTGAATTTTCAATACGAATAATACTGATGTAACCATCTTGATACCAATGTCGAAGCAGAAAATTTCGATTTATAATTGTTAGTCAATCAAATGACAACAAAACGACTGAACTGTAAAGTGTTAATTAATTTCATATAAATTTTTATTAAATTTTACCTGTAAAGTGAAATCGAAATTTATAGTCACTTCTAGTTCTTAATTTTCTACTATAATGAATTTGAATAAAAACAGATGTTAGCCGAAAAGAAAAAAAACCTAATTTCAAATTACATGTGGTAGGACCAGTAGTTTTCGAGTTGTTTGATGATGTGAACAAAAACCTTTCCTAACTCCAAAACAGTTCATTTTTAGAAGGTTATGTACTAAATACTTTTTGTTGGAAATTCAATGTACATTATTTTCTTTCTTAATAGTTTTTGTGCTAAACCTCATAGTTTTCTAGATATTTGATAAAAACCGCTTTTTTACGCATATCTGTGAAATTTTTCACCAGACAATACGAGCACCATAAAGAAACATAACTTTCCCTGTAGATTTACAGAATTTGTATAAATTATTGTTTAATTAAAATAAGCGTATACGAGAATCTTGAGGTGTAAAATTGTTGAGGCTGTCGATTTTGTTAAAATCGGCCTGCGAGTATTTGAAATCGTTTAAAAACGCATGACCGAGACTTGAAAAATGAATAGAAACTTTCAATTTTCCACAATCTTGTCCGAAGATGTTGGACAAATTTTCGTTACTTTCGATACGATTCGAGGCAGGCGAATTTCCGGCGAAATTACCGCGAGAGACAGTCCCTAAGAAAAACGGCGACAAATTGATTTTCGTCTTTCCTAACAAAATCGGCGTCATATCTCCTTCAGTAAGCGTAAAAACTTCAAGGTACATCGGAGATTTCTGCATCTCCGTTTCCATTTGTTTAGACGATAGAGGGAAAATACATGATTTACCTATAAAAAGTTGTATTTTTCTCTCTAAAAAGCTAATTATTACCTGAAATCACAGTTTTCTCTTCTATATCTGTAAAACACAAATCTAAAAAAAATTAAATTTATTATTTAATTACAAAATACCAAAATTAAGTATGGCTTCTGCATCAATATCAATTTGTAGACAATCAGAAAATTTGACCTTCACAACCACAGGTAACTTATTTATCAAACCAGGATCGAAAGAAAAACTTTCTAACAATGATTGTGGGTCAATTACTATTTTTTCTACGGTGATTTCAAACAAATATAGAGTCTTCCTATTCTCCATTTTTTCAACTGAAAATTTTGAATCACAGATTTTAAATATGAAACCACATGTATTGTGTATAAAATTTTTAATCGTCGACTTTTCTTAATGGTTCTCCTCTCAAAAAGTCAACCCAAGATGGGTCATAATTTCTTATGGTTAAAGTCCTCCCACGATGCGTAATCCTTTCGTTGTAAGACAGCGCCGTCTGAAAAAAAAGTAAATTTCAAGTGAGATTTCCAGCGAATTTTTTCCTGTAAAATAAGGACCTTTCAATGACGACACAAAACCGAAAAATCGTCATGAAAATCTGTCGAAAAATACTAAAATCCAGTTGAAAGGGTCTTTTTTGGCAAAAAAAAGAGGAAAATCTGAAAGATTTTTAAAAATAAGTTTCCCTTGCCCGAAAGATTGAGAAAATGCCCGGAAATGGGAGAAAAAGTAGTTTCTAGAGTAAAAATAAAAACTAATTTAAAAAACGGAGTGATAAAAAGTCAGATTTAAGCCGTCGGCACTGGAGAAGGGGAAAAAATCAGTTTTTATCAAATATCTCAAAAACTATGAGATTTAGCACAAAATTTACTAAGTACAAAAAAAATCTACATTAAATTTCAAACAAAAAGTATTTAGCACATAATCTTCATAAAGTGAACAGTTTCATAGGAACAGACAAAAAATAGTTTTGATATTTTAAACATATCACCAAATAACTCAAAAACCACTGGTCCTAGCGAGATGAAGACTAAGTACAAAATTATTCTTTATGCAATTCCCGATAAAAAATTACTTATAAATTTTTTAATTAGAACAAATAGTTTATGAGATATGGCCAAAAATCAAGTTTAATTTAAACAAAATCAGATTTCTTAATCTGACGGAGTCCATACCGTGCTCATTTTAAAGGCAACAAGATATAGAGAAATTTTGCCCGCACACTTTTTTCAAAAATTTTACTTAAAGATTACTTTTAGTTTTTGACGGTTCATAACTCCGCAACCGTTCACTTTAACAATGTTATGTACAGAATACTTTTTGTAAAAAATTTAATGGAGTTATTTTTGTACTTAATATTTTTACTCTAAACCTCTTAGTTTTTGAGATATTTGTTAAAAACTGACAAAAACTGCATTCTGCCACCCTTCTTCACTGAACTTCAATAGAAACACCAGATTTTGGAGATGGCAAAATGAAAGGTCAAGTTTAATTTGAACAAAATCAGATTTCTTAATCTGACTGAGTCCATATTAGGCTCATTTTAAAGGAAAAAAGATATAGAGAAATTTTGCATCTGCTATCCATGACACTTTTTTCAAAAATGTAATATAAATCTAATTTAAATGGAGATTTAAATTAGATTTAAATTACCAGTGGTTGTTATCCACCAAATTTTCCCCTAGATTTTTCAAAATTTTTACTTTAAAATCACTTTTGTTTTTGACGGTTCATAACTCCGCAACCGTTCACTTTAAAAATGTTATGTGCAGAATACTTTTTGTAGAAAATTTAATGGAGATTATTTTTGTACTTAATACTTTTTACTCTAAACCTCTTAGTTTTTGAGTTATTTGTTAAAACTGACAAAAACCGCCTTCTGTCACCCTTCTTCACAGAAGCACCAGATTTTGGTGATGGAAAAATGAAAGGTCAGAATTTTACTAAGCTACTTACAATCATAGAATGTTCTTTATCAAAAGATACCGTCGACACACTTCCATCGGGATCATTCATCAGCAGAAGGTCGACTATTCTCTTTGGCTCAATACCCAAATCGACAACCACGGTTTTAACTTCATTATATTTAATACTGTAATAAACTGTAATTAAAATAAATAAATTATTTTGACTTACTAAGGATCAAGATTGAGGATTTGTATGCGAAAATATTTAGGGAAGGAACATTTTTGGGATTGAGGACTGACTATGCGGTTTGCCGGTATGAAGCTACGCGGAGGACCTTCAATGATTGTTACTTCATCGTCTGAAGAAGATTCTGAAGATTCTGAAGGTTGGCCATTTGCAGTACCATTTAGGTCAAAATGAGAAGTAAATCCTTCATTTTTGTTTGGAGAATCAGCCGGAGTGGATGAATCAGGACATTGCGAAGTTGAAGATGGATTCTGCGAAAGCGTGTCTTCAACACTAGGTTCATCGGGCTTCGATATTTCTGGAGGAACTCCTTGAGAAACTTGTGATGATGAAACTGGAGATGAAGGGGGTTCTGATAGACAGCTCATAGATTTAACAGTAGGTGAAGACCTCATAGGTGAAGTTACTGGCAAAGTGCTTGAGGAACCATTACATTCAGAAGGTAGCGAAGAAGCTGTATAGCTAGGCCTGCTCTCATGCCTCAATTTCAACCTTTTCAACCTATTATGTTCATCCCTCACACTTTTTTTCAACCTAATCAATTTACTAATCATATTATTCAAATTTTGTTTAAACTTAGGTAACAAATTCAAATCGCGTCTACTTTTTTTCACCATTTTTTGAAATTTTCAGGTGGTTGTTTTTCTTCACTTTTGACTTCGGATTCCTCTAACTTCTTAAGAAGTTCTTCTTTTGTTTGGCCAACTTATTGTATAGATTTTCAACGTTTTTGTATTCTTCTTTGATTTCTTTGACGAAATTGTCAATATCTTCCGCTTTTATTTCTTTTTTTATGTCAGAAGATGAGCTTGTTTCCATAACCCAATGGCTAAAAAAAAAAATAATAATAATATAATTTGAGGAATTAAAATTAAAAACTTACATCCACAAATACTTTTGGGCAGTTTCTGCTCACCGTAGAAAGTACAGACTTTTTTATTTTAGAAAACATAAACAAGACAACCACGAGGTTATCGTTATTTTGTTTTAAAAGTTGTGTAAACCAATGAGAACACCGATAGTTTGTGACGACATTTTCTTCCACCCCCACTTTTCTCAAGAAAACTTTTTAAAATTTAAAATTGCGCCTGGTATGGACTCCGTCAGATTAATAGTTTACAAGGATCGTACTGCAAAGCTGCTTGAAAATCGATTTTTTTTAAACTTCATTTTTGGCCATATCTCATAAACTATTAGTTCTACGAAAAAAATATAAGTAATTTTTATCGGGAATTGCATAAAGAATAATTTTGTACTTAGTCTTCATCTCGCTAGGACCAGTAGTTTTTGAGTTATTTGGTAATATGTTTAAAATATCAAAACTATTTTGACTGTCCCAAACTATGTAACTGTTCACTTTATGGAGATTATGTGCTAAATACGTTTTGTTCGAAATTTAATTTAGATTATTTTTGTACTTAATAGTTTTTGTGGTAAACCTCGTAGATTTAGAGATATTTGATAAAAAGTGAGAAAAACCGCTTTTTGACTTCACCCTTTTACTAGTGGGCACCAAGATAATTTTGGCATCAAAAAACTTTACTTTGTAAAGCTTTAAAAATAAAAATTCAAAAACTTCTATTCAAAAACAAAAAAAACTTCAAAATTCAAAAACTTAATGAAAAATTCAGAAATTTGGATCCAAAAATTCAGAAATTGTTATATAAAATTTGAAATTCGTTGTTGAATTTTTACGATAATTTCTGAATTATCTACACAGATTTCTGAACTTTCCTTTTTATTGGTTAGGAAAGCAAAAAATTGAAAAATTTGGATAGAAAATCGAGAATTTGGTCTGGAAAACCCAATAATTTGTATAAAGTACTAGTTTGAAGAGCTTCCAACAAAAACTTCCTTAAAGAGAAGTAAAAATATAGGAGGGGCGAGTATAACGAAGGGGAAGTATAACGGAGGGGGAAGTATAAGGGAGGGGATGTATGCCGGGCGGGCGGGAAGTGTTACGGAGGGGAATTTTTTTTCCAAGAAATTTTTATGTTTTTTTTTTTCAAAAAAATTTCCAAGTTTTTTTTTATCAAAAAATTTTGCGTTTTATTTTTTAAATTTGCGCGTTTTTTTTTCCAAAAAATTGTCTAAGTTTTTTTTTCTGGTGAAAATTGGTTGAAAACTGAAACGGAGGGGGGAGTATAACGAAGGGGAAGTATAACAGAGGGTAAGTATAAGGGAGGGGAAGCATGGAAAAGCTAAGAATTTTGTGATAATGGGGTAGATAGGAAAAAGTTAATTCTTAATGAATTTAATTTATTTACATAGGTTCCATATAATCGCAAACAATAAAACAGAAGAATTGGTAAACGCAACAAATTGACTTAAGAATCCTCAATTACCGAAAAAATCACAAAGGTTAACACAGTGTTCTCGAAAAATAAAAAATTTACAAACGAAAGAAGTTGGTAACAAGATTTTTTAATATAAAAGATGACGGCGGTGACTAATAAGAAGGGTCTGGCATATAGTGACCGACGAGGGATCCTCCAAACATGATTGTGAGGCCGACGAGCGTTCCAGTGGTAAGGACGTTGAAGAGCTGAGAATATTGATATCTGCAGAACCAAGCCATCGCCAATATGATCGTAAGTAGGACGTAGAGAAGGTAGCTCATGTTCCATTCGGGCGGCGAGTTCTGAGCGTGCGTTTGGCTGCTGTTCGGATTCGGGTGGCTTTGGTTGTGGACAAGACAATGGACGACGCAGTTGTCGAATAGTCCACATCCTTGAAGCGTCCTTTCGTCGCTTTGAAGTACTTGACCGTTAAATATTAACCGAATGCGCTGATGGCGGGAAATCTCAGCTCTGAAGTTTCTTCTAAGAAATTCAACATAGATTATCACATAAAAATTTATTAAATAACAGGGTGTACTAAAGCTGCTGGTCCACTTTAGTTGGGACACCCTGTATATCAACTGAGAATAGCCGATTTTAAAATTATGCGAACAAACCTTTTGAAATCTCCAAGAAGCTCTTGAAGTTGACCTTCAACAAGTTTCTGCTCATCGTTCAGATACTTGAGGCGGATCCTAATGTTTTCTGCAGGAAGCGACGATGGTTCTTCTTCAGCAGATTGAGCAGTTTCTGCACTTTCTTCACCAGCCGCTGCTTCATTTGGGCTTTCAGTTTGAACCCCCTGCTCACTCCCAGGCATCTTCGACTCTTCTTTTTCGTCTTCAGGGATGCTTTCGTTCTGGGTAGGCCCTTCGCTATTTACCTGATTCTGCACTGGCCTTTCTCGACTTCCAAGGACCAAAACGGTTATCCGCGGAATATCCGTGATGTTGGTCGACCACCAGGCGAGAACTGCCAATCCTCCGGCGAGAAGGAGGCCGAAGAATTGTAAGACCTCATCCCCAATACCTTCAATCAACGGCATTTTCTTACCTTTTTCAAAAAGCGTTTTTACCACAAAATTTTCACTTTACTTCCATTAATTTTGTATTATTGAATCAAATTGAAAACCCCTTCTTTTTGTGAAATTAGGCCATTATAAAAAAAATTATTGTGAAAACGAAGGTCATTGTCTATGAAAATATTTTGACGTAACCTGAATTCTGTAACCGACAACAGAGGGAGTTGCTAATCATTTTTCATATAACCTTAATGTGACGTCATCTTTTGAGTATTGGTGAATTGCCCAAATTACACCTCAAAATAACTAAAAATCGAGCATTTACGGTAACACGATAACTTCTCTTAGGGCTAAAAAAACAAAAACAGGGAGGGTAATACAACAACAACTCTTAGAACCCTAAAAACCTGATATGGAGGGTAATACAATATCCTCTCTTAGAACCCAAAAAAACAGACATGGAGGGTAATACAATATTCTCTATAAGGACCCTAAAAACCTGATATGGAGGGTAATACAATATCCTCTCTTAGAACCCAAAAAAACAGACATGGAGGGTAATACAATATTCTCTATAAGGACCCTAAAAACCTGATATGGAGGGTAATACAATATCCTCTCTTAGAACCCAAAAAAAACAGACATGGAGGGTAATACAATATTCTCTATAAGGACCCTAAAAACCTGATATGGAGGGTAATACAATATCCTCTCTTAGAACCCAAAAAAACAGACATGGAGGGTAATACAATATTCTCTATAAGGACCCTAAAAACCTGATATGGAGGGTAATACAATATCCTCTCTTAGAACCCAAAAAAACAGACATGGAGGGTAATACAATATTCTCTATAAGGACCCTAAAAACCTGATATGGAGGGTAATACAATATATCCTCTTGGGACCCCAAAAAACCTAAATGGAGGGTAATGCAGTAACTTCTCATAAAACAATAAAATTTTGATTATTTTAAAACGAATTGGACATTTTTACGGCGGGGTTTTCCTCATTTTTCCTCAAAATTCATCTTACCATACAATAAAATGAGATTTTTCTTGCTAAAGCCATACTAGAGCATAAAATACAGGTGTGTCATACATCAACAATCCACTTTTTTAAATACATAGTGGCGGTTGGTCACACTGTATTAAAAAAGGGATTTTATTCGTTTTACCCAAACTGACTACCTCTCTTTTCTACGCACGCAATCCAGTCACCATTGACCCACTGTCAATTTTATCACTTTTACCTCTTTATTTAATCAAAATTTATATCTTTTATGATTTTTTAAATTTTTAAATATTTTTTTGAACATATTTAACTACTTCTGATACTCATTTATAACTGAAAAAATGATCTTATTGACTATTTCGTTTGTTACGATCTAGAAGGTCGAGATTTCTTCTGAACCATCTTTAGTTTGTGATATCGGGTGCACTTGTTTTTACAGTTTTAATTTTATTATTTTATTGATTATTTCATTGAATTTATTATTTTAACTATATCAAACCATTCAAACTTTAAATGTTCAATGGTTTTTGGTACTAAAAAAGTGCAAATTTGACAAAAATTTACAATATTTTTGCCGAAGGTATTATAGTAAACAGGAACTAAGTTGACGAATTCTGCAAACGGGAAAAAGTAAATAAATTATTTAAATGATAATTTTATAAATATTTGTATTTTTTAAATAATTTGCAGGGCATTAAAAAATAATTAATAATAAAAAATATTAATAATTTTTTTGTGGTTGGGGGGGGGGGGAGTTATGGGGGCTTTTCACTAGTACTTACTATTAATAGTAAGGTGGGTGGCAGCGTTCCGCCTTACTCCTTAATATAGTTATTAAATTTAATTAATTTTTTTTTTTCAGATGAACAAATAAATTAATTGTTAATTATCGCTGTTATAATGGAAGCTGGAGAAGTAAGGAGGAAAATAATTTTTTTTAAATATTTTATTTAATAGTATTATTTTAAGGATTCCGATGAAGTTAATGCGGCCAAATTAGGGAGTAAAGAATGCACGTTTACCAAATTGGGAAAACGACTTTTCCAAGTGGCGAAAGACGGCGACGCCGAAGAAGTAAAAAGACTGATCGCAAAAGGAGCGCCTTTTCATACCAATTTGGTAAATTATTTTAATTTTATTAAAAAAGAAGTTATTGTATTATCCTTGATGAATGGTTTTTGATTAGTCTTGACCAATCAGTTGTCTATTGTGTCTGGGACACTTCTTCGTATTTATGGACACTCCTTAAGATACCTTTTCTCAAGGTCTCCTTGAAAATCCTTCCTTGATGATATTTCATATTCATGAGCCTACTTGGAAGTGATCTGTTACTTCAAATATAAGGAATCAAAGAATAAGGAAATAGTCCACCTGATGAGGCGTATTACGCCGAAACCGGTCGTGGAATGTCCTTTTTTTCTTTCTCTCTCCTCGCTAACTATTTTAACAAAAAAAAAAATAAGGAATCCTGTTTTTTCAAGGTAGCGAACAGAGGGCTCTCATTGGCTCTCAATCCTAGATTTTCACTTAAAACCTTGCCTGAGTTAAGGAACTGAAAAAGGTCATATTAGTGTTTATTTGAAGATTTCTCTAGATCAAATGATCATATTTTCATGAAATCATATTTTTTAGAAAGCTCTTTTATAGGAGCACAAATACCTACTTAACAGTAGAGTCGCTAAAACCGCTAGTTTTTGAGATATTTTAGGATATAGCATGATTTTCAGGCTTTTTTGCCTATATACGAAGATTTCTCAAGATCAGGTGGTCATATTTTCATGATATCAGATTTTTTAGAAAGCTCTTTGATAGGAGCACAAATACTTACTTAACAGTCGAGTCGCTAAAACCGCTAGTTTTTGAGATATTTAAGGGTTTAGCACGATTTTTTTGCTCTTTTGCCCATATTTGAAGTTTTCTCAAGGTCGGATGGTCGTATTTTCATGAAACCAGATTTTTTAGAAAGCTCTTTGTTAGGAGCACAAATACTTACTATATGGTCAAGTCGCTGAAACCGCTAGTTTTTAAGATATTTAAGGATATAGGACGATTTTCATGCTTTGGCTTATGATTAATTTATGTTTAGCTTGGTACGAGTCCGTTGCATTGGGCGGCACATTATAATCATGTGGAAGTCGCCGAAGTCCTTCTCAAATTTGGAATTTCGGTCAATGCGAAAAACAAAGTCGACCGAACTCCCCTTCATGAAGCCGCTCACATGGGAAACCCTGCTGTACTTAAACTTCTTTTGGCTTACGGAGGAGATGTCGAATCTCTAGATATGGTAACTGAAATTTTTTTAATTCAGCATTCATTCGTTTCTTCAGCTTCAAATGACTCCACTTCATTGGGCAGCAGAAAGCGGAAATACCGCTTGCGTTCAGTTACTTCTCAATTATGGCTGTGATGTTAACCGTGTGAGCAAATTTTATAAAACCGCTCTTGAAGTCGCTCAAGGCAATAATTATTATGCAGCTGTACAAATGATCAAGGTATTTTAACACAAAAATTATTGCGATACCCTTGATAGACTAATTATTAATTTTTAGAGTGCCATGAAGGAAGATCCTGCTATCAGGAAGATAAAAGTCAAACATTTCAAGGAAGGCAATAGAATTATTGCTGTGAAAGATATTAAATCTGATTCAACAGGTGAAAATAAAAGTAAGCTATTTTTAACTTCCTTAAAGAAGTTATTGTGATACCCTCCACGTAGGGTTTTTGGGGTCTTCCAGACCCCGGAGGGTCAAATCGAATATTGATCTTTACCGATCTCAACTTTGTCTGTGGTGCCGGCTGTCCGTCCGTAGCATTTTTTTCTGATCAAACTTTTAATTTTTTATCAAATTTGCATCTAATAATGAATTATTTGCAATTAATTAATCAATAAATTAATTTTTAAGGCAATTTACCGCTATCTAATAAAAGGAAGCGCTTCAGTACGGTTATTGTTTCAAAGCCGAATCCAGTCACCGGCGTGCAGACAACGCTCGAATTAATCAACGATATGTCAGATGACGAAAAAGAGCCAAAGAGCAGTAAAATTAAAGTTGTCGACGTTCCTACCATCAACTCAAATTTGACCACGAATTCAGCAAAAAATGCAGAAAAACTGATTTCCGTTGAGAAAAACGTTGAGTTTAAGAAAGACCAACCGAAAATAGTCGTTGTCCCTAAAAACTCATTTTCAACAGTAAAAAATGAAAACGATACAAACCCAACGAAAAAAATTGTAAATAGAATCACACTCAGCGATTACGTTCAACAATTTAAAAATACGAAAATGGATCCAGCTGCGAAAATGTTGGTAAAAACTGGCGAAAACAAAACACAAAAACTAGTCACCGTACCGAAATTAGTCTCAATAAAAAGCGCAGCCACATCTCCTTTTTTAAAAAATGATGGAGAAAGAAAAAACTCGACTGAAAAAAGCTCAAAAATCGACTTTAATGTCGATAATAAAAAGAAAATTTTAAAAATCTTCCCTGCTCAGTTGAATATGATAAAAAATAATGTCGCCAAAGAAGGCGATTGTCAAATAGGAAACGTTTTAATAACAAAGTCTCCGGAGAAAATTAATAAATTAATAAAAATAAAAGAAAATGTAGAAAAAAGTGAAAATCCACCACCTGCCTTAAATCCAGGAGTGAGTAAAATAGTCAAAATTGATGCCAATCAGTTGACAAATATGATAAAGAAAAAACTTCTTATATACCGTAAGCCCGTCGTTAAAAACAACGTAAGTTTAAACAATAAATTAAATTTTTTTCAAATTATGATTATTTTTTTATAGGCTTCTACTAACACAATACGAGAAATGATAGAAGAAAAATTAAAAGCGGCTCAAAAAGAAGCCGACGATCTCAGAGAAAAGTTAAAGGAAAAAGAAGAAGAAATTAATGGTTTTAAAAGTTTTATTGAAAGTATGAATAAACAATAAGGAACTTTTTAATCTTCGGACTACTTTAAAATGTGATATTTTTCTTTTTTTGTTTTAATTGTATTAAGCCCAGGGCTTGTTACAAAGGGGGAGGGGATCAGACCCAGGCGGGGGCTTTCGCCATAATGCCATGGCGCCCTTTTGGGCCAACTACCAGAGTAGTGGCCTAACTAAATTATCCACAGATTTTGTAGAGGGATATTTTTAATTGGAATTTTACTTCCAACCAAAATCCCTATACCCAACCTGGGATCGAACCCCGGTCTTCCGTGGTGTGAGTCAGAAACTGAACCCCCCAGCCACGGAGCCGGTTATGTGATATTTTTGTAAAAAGATTTTTTTTTAAGTTACATAAAAATAAAAATTTTATATAAACATTTTTTTTATTAGGTTTGAATTGACCAAAATTATGATAAGGGATTCTTAAAGATTTTGGAAGGTAATTTATACACCATTAACTATAGATTGCCTAATTTTCTTTTTAGGATAATCACACAAACAATAATAAAAGAAAAAGAAGCTGAAAAAGTGGTAAAATTTTATTTTATTTACTCAAGAAGGCAATTCGTTGCGAAAAGTAGCTCATTTTATACAGGGTGTACAGTTCCTATTTAAAATATACCATTTATACAGGGTAAGGGTCAATTGTTTGGGGGGGGGGGGAGCTGTAAAGAAAGGTCCGAAAACCGTGTTTCGGGAACTTACAGAAAAAGGGTGTTAAAACGCCAAAACACCCAATGAAACGGATGTTTCTATGTAGGAAAATCGAGAAAACGGCCCGAAACCCCCATTAAATGGTTCTAAATGCTCACGAATAGGGCGTTGAAAGCCAAAAACGAGTGTTTTGGTACCAAAGAATCGAGGAAAACGACCCAAACCTGGTAAAATAAATGTTAAACGACTGAAAACCTGCAAAAACGGGTATTTTTAAAGATTAAAATCGAGAAAAACAGGGTAGCTTTGGGTTTGGACAATACAATGGACGACGCAGTCGTCGAATAGTCCACATCCTTGAAGCGTCCTTTCGTCGCTTTGAAGTACTTGACCGTTAAATATTAACCGAATGCGCCGATGGCGGGAAATCTGAGCTCTGAAGTTTCTTCTAAGAAATTCAACATGGATTAGCACATTACAAATTTATTAAATAACAGGGTGTACACCGTAAAGCTGCTGGTCCACTCTATTTGGGACACCCTGTATATCAACTGAGAATAAACGATTTTAAGATTATGCGAACAAACCTTTTGAAGTCTCCAAGAAGCTCTTGAAGTTGACATTCAACAAGTTTCTGCTCATCATTCAAATACTTGAGGCGGATCCTAATGTTTTCTGCTGGAAGCGACGATGGTTCTTCTTCAGTAGATTGAGCAGTTTCTGCGCTTTCTTCAGCAGCCGCTGCTTCATTTGGGATTTCAGTCTGAACCCCCTGCTCACTCCCGGGCATCTTCGACTCTTCTTTTTCGTCTTCAGGGATGCTTTCGTTCTGGGTAGGCCCTTCGCTATTTACCTGATTCTGCACTGGCCTTTCTCGACTTCCGAGGACCAAAACGGTTATACGCTTAATATCCGTGATGTTGGTCGACCACCAGGCGAAAACTGCCAATCCTCCGGCGAGAAGGAGGCCGAAGAATTGTAAGACCTCATCCCCAATACCTACAATCAACGGCATTTTCTTACCTTTTCAAAAAAAGCGTTTTTCCCACAAAATTTTCACTTTACTTCCATTAATTTTGTATTATTGAAACAAATTGAAAACCCCTTCTTTTTGTGAAATTAGGCCTTTATAAAAAAAAATATTGTGAAAACGAAGGTCATTGTCTATGAAAATATTTTGACGTAACCGTCCTGAATTCTGTAACCGACAATAGAGGGAGTTGCTAATCATTTGCTCGAACACCTGTCTAAATAGGGGGTTGAAAGTTCAAAAACCCGATAAAACGGGTGTTTTTACACCAAAAAAATGAAGGAAAATGTCCCAAAACCTATAATTTCAAGTTAAACACCCTAACGGGATTTTCTAGACCAGGAAATCGAAGAAAACGACCAAAAACGCTGTTAAAAAAATGCTAAACGTCCTAACACCTGAAACAACGGGTGTTTTTACACCAGAACCCTACCCACCATTGTTTTTAACGCTCTCCCAGCCATAATGTGGGACACCCTGTATACACTGAGCGCTCACTATATCTCTACATTTAAAAAAATAGCGGGAAAAACTGTCAAAGAGTCGAGAACAGGAAAGAAACCTCCGCACTCCTCCCACTTTTCGAGATGCTCTCCCAGAATTTCACTTTTCTCAATTCCAGTTCGTGTTGAGCCGGAGCCGATGTAGGTTCGCCCAGTGAGTCACAAGATCCGGGAGATTTCAAATTTTGTATTTAAATTTATAGAAAGAAAGAAAGAAAAAAAGTGATGGCCGAACGCAAAGGATCCCTCATCGCCAAGTCCGTCTCCAAACATGCCGGAAGAGCAAAAGAAAAGGTAAGCCCGTTTATAATTTTTTTTCTAATATTTTTTCATATCATTCACGCCCACCTTAAAAATTTTATCTCCCAACTGCATTCTCTCTCAAATCTTATCTAAGTCTAAATTTAAGTCCTAGTATATTTTCAAACGTTTTCTAAAAAAGAGGCTCATGTTAAGATCTATTAATGAACAGGCATGGCATATTATATTATAGTCCTCTCCTGGGGTTTCTCTTTGGCTCTTTTCCACTGTCCGATGGTTTTGCCAAAAAAATCTTCGAAGCCACTGTACTCGACGATTTTAAGTGTCCGAATCATCTCAATATCTTATAATGTTCACAATAGCATCATCTTCAAATTTTTAGAAAACTTCCAAATGTCTTAAGCTTGTCAAGTGCGCAGTTTGATCAAATCGTTTGGTGTGAGCTTAACATTTGAGAATATTTAAAACTTCCTAAGGATCTCCAGCTCGCTCTTATATTAACATTAAAATCCGAAAAACCGAAAATCCAAAAAACGCTGTCACTTTAAACCTGAGAGTTTTTCTATTTATGACTTGATTTTTCCATTTAGGCCTCCCACAGTTTATAAATAGTCTCAGCTGGCATTTTTTCCGAAAAAATTTTCCGAGTTTTTTTTTTCGAAAAATTTTCCAAGTTTTTATTCTTTTGTGGAAAATTTTTCAGTTTTTTTTTTCGAAAAATTTTCTGAGTTTTTTTTTTTCGAAAAATTTTCATAGTTTTTTTCGAAAGATTTTCCGAGTTTTTTTTTTCAAAAAATTTTTTAAGTTTTTTTTTTTTCGAAAATATTTTTAAGTGTCAAGGTAGAAATAATGGGATTTTTGCCCAAGAGAGGTCCCTCTCGTAAGGGGTGGAAGTATGAAATTTCTCTCTACTAAATAATAATTAGTGTTAAAAAATGATATTTTTTTACACCAAAAATTTGTGTTTTTGTGTGAAAATTTGGTCAAAATCGGTTGAAAATTGTGGCCGTAAAGTGTTCCGGAAAAATGCTACGGCCGGCCGGCACCGCATACAAAGTTGAGATCGGTAAAGATCGACATTCGAATTGACCCTCCGGGGTCTGGAAGACCCTTCCCCAAAAACCCGACGTCGAGGGTATCACAATAACTTCTTTCAGGAAGTTAAAAAAAAAAAATCTAAAAAACCTAGTAATAAACGCTGTCACTTTTGACCTGAGAGTTTTTCTATTTATGACTTGAAGCATTTTTCCATTTAGGCCTCCCCACATTTTATAAATAGTCTCTGCTCGCGCAGAAATTTGTCCCATCTCCATGTTTTCCTAGGACGAAAATGTATTCTTATTTATTTAAATCCGTCACCGAACTTGAGGCCATAACTACCGGCTTAGATTTCTTTCGATGAAGGGTCAGTTAATCCGCTTAGAAGGTGCTAAAAATTAGGGTGAGACAAGGATAATCCGTTAAATCGTTTTCTCTGCTTCCGTGAGGTTGAAAATCTGAACTATACACCGGAGTTTAAAAAAAGATCGTTTATCTCCTTTTTGATACGAAATAATACGTCTTGCGATCTTTAAAGTTTGTGATATGAACTGCTAACGAGCTAAGTCATTACGTAGGTTGCTTTTGTCAAAAGATCTTCATTTTATCCCGTTAAAAAGATACGATTTTGTTTACTTTTATGATGTATTTACGAGAATTCCTTGGGTGCAGTTTAAATTGAGAGGCAGACCCCGAATTGGAAACCGCTAGAAAAGGTTTTATAGGCCGTATTGCCGCGGAAAATGCTTAAAATCTCGGTTGAAAAGGGCTTAAAACCCTTTAAATAGTGCTATTTTACGTATAGGTCGAAACAAACGCGTAGAAATCGCTTATAAAGGTTTTTTTGGCCAAAAAACTGAGGAAAACTCCCAAAAAACGGTTCCAAAGTGGGTTTTTCGGGTCAAAAAAGAGGAACACTAATTAAAACTCTGCAAATAGTGCTATTTTACGTATAGGTCGAAACAAACGCGTAAAAATCGCTTATAAAGGTTTTTTTTGTCAAAAAACTGAGGAAAACACCCAAAAAACGGTTCAAAAGTGGGTTTTTCGGGTTAAAAAAGCCGAGGAAAACCAATGAAAAACCCGATAAAAAGTGTGTTTGACCTAGAGGTTGATGCAAACGCTTTAAAATCGCTTCGAAAAGTGGTTTTTAGGTTTCCTCGGCTGGAATACCAAGTAAAACACCGTTTTAAAGGGTGTCCGTTAGTCATCAAACCGTGGAAAATTGATGAAAACCCGGTAAAAAAGGGTTCCCTAGGCTAAAAGAGTTAGGAAAAGCCAAAAAAGCAGGTCAAATTCGAATTTTAGACCGAAAAACTGAGGATATTTTGCCAAGTTCGAAAGGAAAAAGTTGTTGGGTCAAAAAAAGGCTTCCAAAAACCTGGAAAACATAATTTCTCCTCCAAACGAGCGTGGAAAATGCCTAAAAGTCATGAAAAAAGAGGACTTTTTCATCGAATATTCGAGAAAAACTCCTAGGAATCCGCTAAAAAGGGGTTTCCTAGGCTGAAAGAGTTAGGAAAAGCAAAAAAAGAAGGTCAAATTGGAATTTTAGACCGAAAAACTGAGGGTATCTCGCGAAGTTAGATAGGAAAAAGTTGTTGGGTCAAAAAAAGGCTTCCAAAAACCTGGAAAACCTAATTTATCGACCAAAAGAGTGTGGAAAATGCCCAAAAATCATGAAAAAAGAGAACTTTTTCATCGAATATTCGAGGAAAACTCCTAGGAATCCGCTAAAAAGGGGTTTCCTCGGCTGAAAGAGTTAGGAAAAGCCAAAAAAGCAGGTCAAAGTGAATTTGAGACCGAAAAACTGAGGATATCTCGCAAAGTTCGACAGGAAAAAGTTGTTGGGTCAAAAAAAGGCTTCCAAAAACCTGGAAAAACCTAATTTATCGGCCAAAAGAGTGTGAGAAATGCCCAAAAATCATGAAAAAAGAAAACTTTTTCCTCGAATATGCGAGGAAAACTCCTAGGAATTCGCTAAAAAGGGTTTCCTCGGCTGAAAGAGTTAGGAAAAGCCAAAAAAGCAGGTCAAATGGGAATTTTAGACAGAAAAACTGAGGATATCTCGCAAAATTCGACAGAATATAGTTTTAGGGTCGAAAAAAATAGGCCAAAAACCTAGAAGATGGTATTCTGTTCTTTGCTTTGAAGAAAAGAAAGAAGAGAAGAAAGATCTTTATAGAAGATGGTGATTTCTCAGCCGGAAGAGCCTGAAAAATTCCCAAAAATCATGAAAAAAGAGAAATCTTTGAGGAAACTATTAGGAATTCGGTAAAAAGTTTCTTGGTCTATTATGAGCGAAACTTCCGGGTATCTTAAGTAAGGGTCTAATTAAGCTTTTTTGATAATCGCAGCTTTTTTCGCTTTCTTGTAAAAAAAAAAAAGTGCAAACGCTGCTGAAAGACTCAAAATACTAATTAGAACCCTCATATAATCTGATATAATCGTGAAGAAGAAGTTCATACTTTTGGGTTCAAATATTCAGGTGTGGTTGCATCCCGTAAGGTCACGAGTTGGAGAAACCTTGAATCGACCACCTTGTTATCTTATGAATTTATATGGTATCAATTGGTACTTTTTATCTTTAAAAAAAATTGAATGTGTTAAGGTAGATTTTAAAAATCGAAAATTCCTTATGTCACCCTTCCTGGAGCAGGACGTTGCTCCATATTAGGCGAGGGAATCGCCCACATGACACCCATTCATCCCACAAACATGGTGATGTTTGAGCCGGCGTTTTTTCTCTCTCTCCCTTTTAATGACCTTCGGCGCCTCGGAAAATATTCCACCTGTTGCCATCATTGAAGCTATTGACTGGGCCTTAATTAAGGAGGTTTTGTTGCCATTGTTTTTTTTTTCTCGTTCATAATGGACGCCTGTTTTGAAACTTTAAAAAGACGTGTGGGTTTTTTTGTGAAAGTAAAGGTGAAAAAAGTGGTTTAGCTGTGACGATCATATAAGGTTTCCTATTCAAAACCATACCGTGAGACTTTAGTGGTTTTCCTTTCAATTCTCACCTTCAATTAAAATCGACTACTACTAAAAAGTGCTAGTTTGAAGAGCTTCCTACGAAAACTTCCTTAAAGAGAAGGAACAATAAAGGAGGGGGAAGTATTAAGGAGGGGAAGTATAAAGGAGGGGAAGAATAATTTCAAGTATTTTGACAAATTTAGGTTTTTTTAATTATTTTTTTCTCTCTTTTTTCACAAAATAATACACCTAAGTTTTTTTTTCGAAAAATTTTCGAGGTTTTTTTAAATTTCCATTTTTTTTCTATTCTTCAAATTTTTAAAATTTTTTTTTTTTGAAAAATTTTCCGTGTTTTTTTTTTTTTTGAAAAATTTTCAGATTTTTTTCAATCATTTTTTTAAGTATCAAGGTAGAAATAATGTGATTTTGCCCAAGGGATGACCCTATCTCAAAGGGTGGAAGTATGAAATTTCTCCCTACTCAAACAATCATTTTTTTAACTATCAAGGTAGAAATAATGTGCTTTCTGCCCAAGGGATGACCCTCTCGCAAAGGGTGGAAGTATGAAATTTCTCCTTACTAAAAAAATTTTATTTTTATTATAAGGAGTCCCCAAAACCCGACGTGGAGGGTATCACAATAACTTCTTTAAGGAAGTTAAAACCATGGAATTCTATCCAAAACATTATGTGGTATGACGAGTTTTTTCACCTTGACAGAGGTATGTAAATGTAGGCGTTTCCACCGGTGTCTCTCATTATTACAGACTGTAATATAATGAGTGGGGATATAAAATACCAGTGGGAAAAAGTAGGGTCCTAAACCTTATGGTGAAAATAACGGTAGTTGGCACACCTGGGACATCCTTTTGAAGACACGAAATATTCGTAGAATGGAAGTTTGTCCTTGTTACAAGGTCGATTTAAACTGCTTATTAATCCGTGACTCCCGTGTATTATTTTCGATCTTCAAACTTGAGACAATTGGGTGGGCCCGTTTTACGAGAAGGCATTCCAAAAACCAGTTTTCTATCCTTACTAGTCGACCGTAAAACTTCATATTTTTTTCTCTTATTTTCCTAATCGCTCCGAATTGTTGGGATCACCGTTAAGAAAATTTTTATGGTCCACCGAGTCGAATCGGTGAAGGCTACAATTTTCTACAAAATTTTTATGGGTTGTTATTGAAAATTCATATTTGACTCTAAGTAAACAACTTGGCTAATGGCTTTTCAATTATAAAACCAAACGCCGTATTAGGTCCTTGGGAATAATAATTTTCTCATTTCTAATGGTAGAGTTATGCCGGAAGGCCTTTTTATACCTAATTTAAATTATTGTTATTCAATTTTTAATCCGAAAAAGCTACATTTTTACCAGTTTGCTCGGGTTTCCGCGGCCTTTTTGCATTTAGCAACCGTTTTTACCCAATTTTGAGCTGTTTCTGCTAGCTCTTTGGCCAAAAAAAAAAACCCTCCTTCCTGCTGTATCTTTTTCCGTTTTTCATTTTTCCTTGATATTTCGTCTAATAGAAGCCTTTATTATCCCATTTAAAGATTTTTTGATAGTTTTTTGCCGAGAAAAACCCATTTTATTGAACTTTTTAGGCGTATTCTTTAGTTTATTGGCCATAAAACCGATTTTATGACCCAATTTTTATATATTTGTCTACATGTTTTTGTCTCAAAACCAGATTGCCTCCTGTTTATGACGTTTCCACGGCCAATAGAATCACTTTTTACACAATTTTCAGTAGTTTTTGAGAAAACCATCTTTCTGCTGTTTATATTTACGTTTTCCATTTTTTTTCTTCGATATTCGTATAAGATAAACCTCTTGTCACCTTGATGATGTTGACTCAGTTTTCGGTTTAGATAAATACCAATTTTGGGGAGAACACCGTTCAGCATAACGCATTTCACCCTAAAGCAGTTGAACATAAAAAATCTGTAGTTCACCACAATGGGTTGCGGCATTATGCAATTGATCATAAAGCTCTCAAATGTCCAAAAATGCAGGTCATCATAAAGCGTTTCGCCATAAACGACTTTTTCAATAAATGCAAATCGACATAGTGCAAATCACCATAACGCTTCTCACCATTAAAGCCTATCTTTAAACTTGCGTTTCGCCATAAACTGTTCCTGTCGTTTAGGCATAATACATCTCACCATAAAGTAGGGACCTCGAAAGAGCAAGCCTACTTTCCCCGTTTAAAACTCGATTATGGCGAAATGACAAAAACCTTAAAATTTGACAGTTCACCATAATGCAATTCAGCATAAAGCATCCCACCATAAAATAGGAAAAGCAAAAGAGCCAATGGGATCAGCTCGTTTTTTGACACAAGGGGGTTAATTTTTTTTCTTCTCGCGAGGAAAAACTGTTTCTGTCGTTTGGGCAAAATACATCTCACCCTAAACTTGGGACAGCGAAAGAGCAAGCCTACTTCCCCCGTTTAAAACTCGATTATGGCGAAATGACAAAAATCTTAAAACTTGACAGTTTACCATAATGCAATTCGCACATCCTCGCGAAAGGAAAAAAATTAACCCCCTTATGTCATAAAACGAGATGATCCCATTGGCTGCTTGCTTTTCCTAGTTTATGGTGAGACGTATTATGTTCAAATGCATTATGGTGAACGTTTTCGACTATTTTCTTTATGTCGAGTGGCAGATTTTTATGGTGAACGGTAACTCGCGATTTCTTCTATGTTATGGTCAAATGCATTATGTCGACACGTATACACATCCAATTTTGCTGAATTTTTACGCGTACTTCTCGCTTTATTGTCCGTGAAACCGCCTTTTTTGACCTAGGAATCGTGTTTTTTTCTTGTTTCCGGGGATTTTCCTGCCATAAGCAACCCTTTTTACTCTATTTTAAACAGTTTTTCGTCTTTTTTGGCCGTTTATTTAGGTTTATTGGGAGCTACTCCCATTCTGTTGTATTTTCTCCGTTTTTTTCGCCAGAAATCCAAATTTTTTTCCTCGGTCTATTGGCCACGAAACCGCTTTTTTGACCCAATTTTCACGGTTTTTAGGAAACCATATTTTCTCCAGTTTCCAGATTTTTTCCTCCATCTGAAGAGCCAGTTTTCCAGCTTACCGAGCGGTAGAGTAGTAAAAGTAACATAGGTCATTTCCCAGACGTAAAGGTCGATAATTAAGATAGCTTTCTATTTTAAAGATCGTCTTGCGAAGTAAGAAAAGTGAAAAAAGCGAGATAATCACGTTTTTTGCTTCCAAAACAATAGACTTAATTGTTTTGATGGTACGCGATATTTTGAGAAGCGCGGTGAGAATTCAAGGGCGGACCTTCGCACTTTCCATAGCCTCAGGAAACGACCTGTTAAACCTCTTTGAGCAAGTTACTTACGTATTATAAGCTCGTGATCCATACAATGAGGCTGTTTACTCGTTTCCCTTCTGGCTAGACGATTTAATTCAATCATCCAAATTTTTAGCTTCTCTGTATTTTGAGGAAACCCGTTTTTTCAGGAAAAAAATGTTTAGTCTCAGTTTTTCTTTCTGCTCATTCTGCTAAAAAAAGAGTTCATTTTATACTGGAAAAAATCGAATTATGCAGACACGAAATTAAAATTAACCGCGTGATGATTTATAAGTGGGTTAGGCGTCCTTTAAAGAACCGTTGAGCCAGGAAGGCTTTTTCCGAAAAGGAAAAAAAATATATCCGTTAACAAATCCGGTCTTTCTCACACCTAATTTCAAGTTCTCACAGACCCATCGATCCGAAAAACAGTTTTATGAACGAAAATAATTTATGATGAAGCTACGGGTGTTATACGTCAATGCCAAAATACGATTTTCCTCTCGTACAAAAAAAGTTTCCGTTGGCTCAAGTCCATTTTTCCGCTAGGTGATGGTTTTAACCCCCCTTTTATCTGCATTATGGTAAATCTTGACGAAATGCTTCTAAATCAAGCGAAACCTTGTTTTCATGGACTGTTTCCCGAGTGCAACTTCTAGGTTTAAAAACGAAATCGGCCCATTTACCGAAGCACGCGATCGTGTACACGTTATGACGTCATTGTGCAGAATCTAATTTAAAATCGAGAGAGAGATTGGTTTTTTTTACTTATCAGAACGATGCAAATCTGTCAATCTATCGTGAAAGCGTTCTTTATCAGTTTTTATCAAATATCTCGAAAACTATGAGGTTTAGCGCAAAAAATATTAAGTATAAAAATAATCTGTTTTTTATATACAACAAAAAGTGTTTAGTACATAACCTTGATAAAATGAACGGTTTCGATGTTACGATCCGTATAAAGAACGATGCAAATCTGTCAATCTATCGTGAAAGCGTTTTTTATCAGTTTTTATCAAATATCTCGAAAACTATGAGGTTTAGCGCAAAAACTATTAAGTCTAAAAATATTCTATTTTTAATATGCAACAAAAGTGTTTAGTACATAACCTTGATAAAATGAACGGTTTCGATGTTACGAACCGTCAAAAGGTTCTTATGTCATTTTAGACGTATCATCAAATAAATCGAAAACCGCTGTTCCTAGCGAGGTAAAGACTAAGTATAAAATTAATCCTTATTCAATTTCCTATAGAAAATGACTTATACATTTTTTTGTTGGGTCTAATAGTTTAGGAGATATGGCCTAAGATTCAGAAACTTTTCGAAGTTTTCCGGATCCTCAATACAAAATGTTTTTTTTTTTTACGGTTCATAACTCCGAAACCGTTCACGTCAGGAGGTTTATGTGCTGAAAACTTTTTGTTTAAAATTTGTTGTAGAATATCTTTTTACTAAGTAAGTTTTGCGCTAAATCGCTTAGTTTTCGAGATATTTGATCGAAATCGTTAAATCGAGGAAAAGATTGGATTTTTACTTGGCAGAACGGTGCAAATCTTTCAATTTATCGTAAAATTGTTTTTTATTAGTTTTTATCAAATATCTCTATGACTATGAGGTTTAGCGCAAAAAATATTAGGTATAAAAATAATCTATTTTTTATATATAACAAAAAGTGTTTAGTACATAACCTTGATAAAATGAACGGTTTCGATGTTACGAACCGTCAAAAGGTTCATTTTTGACGTATCATCAAATAACTCGAAAACCGCCGGTCCTAGCGAGGTAAAGACTAAGTACAAAATTAATCCTTATTCAATTTCCTATAGAAAATGACTTATACATTTTTTGTTGGATCTGATAGTTTAGGAGATATGGCCTAAGATTCAGAAACTTTTCGAAGTTTTCCGGATCCTCAATGCAAAATGTTACTTTTTGACGTTTACTTTTATTGACGGTTCATAACTCCGAAACCGTTCACTTCAGCAGGATTATGTGCTGAACACTTTTTGTTTAAAATGTATTGCAGATTATTTTTATGCTAAGTAAGTTTTGCGCTAAATCGCTTAGTTTTCTAGATATTTGATCAAAACTGACAAAAACCCCGTTTTGACACTTTTCTCCTCCAAACCAATGGTTAAAATCGTTGCAAATTTTTTCCACGAAAAAACTTTTCCATAAATAGAGAGGCCCTTTATTGGCCTAATTTCCATTTTTTTCGAGAAAAAAATCTTTTTCTCGTTATAGGTAATCTTAATTAATTTTACTTTTTCTTTGTTCCAGGTAATTAATTCCAATTCGAATGTTATTGAAGCCATTATGAAAATGAGGTAAGATTTTATTTATGGGTGAACTAATATTTGAAATAAAACACCATTTTTACTATTAAAAAACCTTGCAAAACGCCATAAAAATATTCAAGGATTCCACACCTACTCTTTTTTTATTTCCTTTTTACGTTATTTTTTCGGTGACCTACCTCCGGGCGTTTTCTCCTTAACCTGTGCCACTTGCGCGCCCAATTACCCCCCTCCCCCACATCAATAAGCAATTATAAGTAGGCGATCAAATATGCAAATGTGACGTATGAAAGTATGATTATTTAGAAGAAAAAAAATTCTATGCCAGGTAACTGTAAACGTCATTTCTAATGATTGATAGTTCTCTATCGAAAATAAACTATTGTCATTCGTCTTGTCTACAAAATATCCATTAGGCTGTGGTTAATAATTTTTTTTAGAAGTTTAAAATGTTGAAGATTTTTAACGTTAATTTACACCATTTCTAGGTCATGCTAAAACTTTTTTTTCCCTTAAAAAAGAATTTGTCTTTCACGTTTCTATTTTTGGAATAATCTTTTCTCCATGTTTACTTGTTTTAGTCATTAAATCCCGGATTATTTTTTCAAGTTCTATCGAACTTTTTGAACGTCACCGGCAGGTGTTTGGGATTTGTCCAAAATCCTCTTAATTGTTGAGTCAATGACTGAAAAAACGTTTTTTTTTTTAAATTTTGAACTTCCTTAAAGAAGTTATTGTGATACCCTCCATGTCGGGTTTTTGTAAAGGGTCTTACAGACCCTGGAGCAAATCGATTATGGATACCGATATCAACTTTGTCTGTGCCTCAGTTATACTTCCCCCTCCGTTATACTTCCCCCTCCGTTATACTTCCCCCTCCTATATACTTCCCCCTCCTTTATACTTCCCCCTCCCTTATACTTCCCCTCCGTTATACTTCCTCCTCCCTTATACTTCCCCCTTCTATTATTACTTAGCTCCAGAGTAGTACTTTTTCCCGATACACTTAAAGGGAGAAAATTCATACTTCCACCCCATGCGAAAGGGACATCCTTGGGCAAAAAGCCCAATTTTTGATACTTCAAAAATTTTTGGAAAAAAAATTAAACATTTTTGGGGGAAAAAAACTTATAAATTTTTTGAAAAAAAAAAAAAAAAACGACAATAACTGCAATTTAAAAAAAAATTGAAAAACATATTTTTTGAACTAGTAAAAATGGGAAAATAACTACAATTTTTCGGAAAATAAGGAACATTCAAACAAAAAACTTGATATTATACTTCCCCCTCTCTTATACTTCCCCCTCCCTTTTACATCCCTTCCGTTATACTTCCCCCTTCTATTATTACTTAGCTCCAGAGTAGTACTTTTTCCCGATACACTTAGAGGGAGAAAATTCATACTTCCACCCCATGCGAAAGGGACATCCTTGGGCAAAAAGCCCAATTTTTGATACTTCAAAAATTTTTGGAAAAAAAATTAAACATTTTTGGGGGAAAAAAACTTATAAATTTTTTGAAAAAAAAAAAAAAACGACAATAACTGCAATTTAAAAAAAAAATTGAAAAAACATATTTTTTGAACTAGTAAAAATGGGAAAATAACTACAATTTTTCGGAAAATAAGGAACATTCAAACAAAAAACTTGATATTATACTTCCCCCTCTCTTATACTTCCCCCTCCCTTTTACATCCCTTCCGTTATACTTCCCCCTTCTATTATTACTTAGCTCCAGAGTAGTACTTTTTCCCGATACACTTAGAGGGAGAAAATTCATACTTCCACCCCATGCGAAAGGGACATCCCTTGGGCGAAAAGCCCAATTAATACTACCTTAATATTTCAAAAATTTTTGGAAAAAAAAATTAAAACATTTTTGGGGAAAAAACCTAAAAATTAAAAGACAAAAAAGAAAGGAAAAAAAACTTACAATTTTTTTGAACTTGATATTATACTTCTCCTCCTTAATACTTCCCCTCCTTAAACTTCCCCCTCCTATATTTTTCCCTCTCTTTAAGGAAGTTTTCGTAGGAAGCTCTTCAAATTAGTACTTTTTATTTTATTGTAACGAGTTTTTGAGAGTTTTCCAAAATCCTTCAAGGACTCCGGAAACTTCAGTTAGGACTTACAATTAGGCCTGAAGCCTAGACTTTGCTTGTCGGAAGGGGGGCATAGACTTCCTTTTTTAACATCCTCAAAGAGAAGTCATTGTGACACCCTCCATATACAGTTTTTGGGACTTCTTCCGGTAGTAGGGAGGAATTTGGACTTTTTACGCCCGTGTGGCCTGGCTGAGCTGAGCGTTTTGAAATCCGCAAAAATGGCGAAGATTCGTCTGTCTAAGTTTTGTTTTCTCGATTGCTCTAATTTTGACCAATTGTTCCCCAAATGATTTTTTATAAACATCTGGAAGAAGCTAGAAATTTGGGCTGCCCACGCGCGTTTCATGTGGCCAGGCTGGGCGAAGACTATTAGATTTTCTACCTTTATACAACTGTCAATACAAAAAAAAAATTTCTCTTTTTCCTTCTATGAGGACTATTAATTCCCGGGAATGTGTGAGTTTTATTTAAAGAGAAAAAAGAGGGGAGGCTGAGAAAGTCTTGAAATAGGAAGGAAATGTAGCACAAACATAAAGGTATGCCGAACGTACCGGTTTGAGAACCTGTTGGTCCAAGGTGGAAGAAGGCTACGAACCCTACTTACACGTCCGTCCGTCTAACTGACTTTTCACGACCTTATCTGGTCAATTTGACACAATTCTCACCGGTTAAGGGGTAAAAAAAAGTTCTAATTTAAAGAGCTTCCAACGATAACTTCCTTAAAGAGAAGTAAAAATATCGGAGGGGGATGTATTAAAGAGGGGAAGTATAACGGAGGGAGAGTTATAAGGGAGGGGAAGTATAACGGAGTGGGAAGTTTTTTTTGTTTTGAAAAAATTTTCCGGGTTTTTTTTCGGAAAATTTTTCTACTTTTTTTTTGGAAAATTTTTCTACTTTTTTTGGAAAATTTTTTTGTTTTTAAAGAGTTTTTTTGGAATTTGTGCTTTTTTTTCGGAAAAATTTTTGAAGTTCATTTTTTTGAGTGTCAAGGAAGAAATAATGGGATTTTTGCCCAAGAGAGGTCCCTCTCATAAGGGGTGAAAGTATGAAATTTCTACCTACTAAAGTGATAAATTATGTAAAAAATGTAATTTTTTACACCAAAAATCGAAAAAATATAAGGAGTAATTAATGAAAATTTGGTGAAAATCGGACCAACGGCCGCAGCGAATTTTTAAAATTTCAAAACAGACATGTTTCCGCCATTTTTTCGAAAATCAAAAATCGCCCTCGTTAGTTTCTTGTTCATCGACTTAAGAAAATGTGGTGAAAATCGGTTCGTACGGCCGGCCGGCACTACTAACAAAGTTGAGATCGGTAAAGATCAACATTCGATTTGACCCTCCGGGGTCTGGAAGACCCTTCCCCAAAAACCCGACAGTATCACAATAACTTCTTGGAAGTTAAAAAGTGATTTTATTTATCTATTTATAATATTCAGCGTCCCGAAAATATCCTGGGTCGAATTCGTACATCTGTTTTATTTTCATCCGTGCTTGAGCTAATGAAATATGAAGTTGGCTCTTTTGATAAACGTTTTCGAATAGTCCTCCACTTTTTAACACGCCAAATCTCGCTTCCTATCAGAATATATTCAGATTTCAAGGGCCTTTCACTCCTTATCCGATTAAAATTACGTTTTTCCGGCTTGATTTCTCAAAAACCCTTTAGGCGCTGATTTAACTTGCATTACCATATCAATTTTTCACGACCTGCTTTTTTATGATTAAATCCCAGTTCACCACTAGAAAGTTTAAAAAACCTGTATAAATACCTTTTTTTTCTACCGACAATCTTTTTCTTCCTCCCCCATCACGAATAGTGAAAGTATTTTCAGCAAATTTCTGAATCGTCTTGACATATCACGACCCCTTTTGTTATTCCCAAAAACGAATTTTGCCCATGAAATGGGGAAACGTTAATTAATCCCAATTGACTCTGAAGAGAATCCTTGAGTTTTTTTCTATCTTTAATGCTAGTGGTAAAACATTGGGAAACTGTGTCACAGGCGGCTATTGTCCATAATATCAACGTTCGTCCCTCAATTAAAAGCAAGGTCGGAACCTGAAGAACTTCCGGTTATACGCTCTCATTTTTTATCTTATTCGAAAGGGAAGTTTTATTACTTTCCAATAGAAATTATTTAGAAATTATAATTGAAGGTTTTCCGCTGTTGCCTTGTGTACGTTGTCGAACCTGTGGTTTTCGGGCTAGCTGAGGTTTTGTTTGTTAAGTTGTCGAACCCGTGAGTTTTAGGCTCAGTGAGGCTTATGTCAGTTGTCGAACCTGTGGGTTTCGGGCTCATTGAACCTATGTGTGTCAGTTGTCGGTTTTGGGCTAGCTGAGCCTGTTTATCGGGTTGTCGAACCTGTGAGTTTCAGGCTCATTGAGCCTATGTGACACATAACTGACAAGTTGTCGTACCTGTGGGTTTCGGGCTAACTGAGCCTGTGTTTTGGGTTGTCGAACCTGTGGGTTCAACAGTTTAAAAGACAGTAGGAAACCCAGGAAAGATTTTTATAGGCCGAAAATTCTGAGCTAAAACAGTATAAAACGCCTAAAAAGGGTGTCAAAAGTCTAAAAGACAGTAGGAAACATTTTTATTGGCCGAAAATTCTGGGCTTAAACGGTAAAAAAACGCCTAAAAAGAGTAGCAACAGTCATTTAGACTGCAGAGAACCCAGAAAAATGTTTAGAGGCCGAAAATTCTGGGCTAAAACAGTATAAAACGCCTAAAAAGGGTGTCAACAGTCTAAAAGACAGTAGGAAACATTTTTATTGGCCGAAAATTCTGGGCTAAAACAGTAAAAAACGCCTAAAAAGTGTGGCAACAGTCGTTTAGACTGCCAAAACCTAAAAAAAATGTTTAGAGGTCGAAAATTCTGGGCTAAAACAGTATAAAACGCCTAAAAAGGGTGTCAACAGTCTAAAAGACAGTAGGAAACATTTTTATTGGCCGAAAATTCTGGGCTTAAACATTAAAAAAACGCCTAAAAAGAGTAGCAACAGTCATTTAGACTGCAGAGAACCCAGAAAAATGTTTAGAGGCCGAAAATTCTGGGCTAAAACAGTATAAAACGCCTAAAAAGGGTGTCAACAGTCTAAAAGACAGTAGGAAACATTTTTATTGGCCGAAAATTCTGGGCTTAAACAGTAAAAAAACGCCTAAAAAGAGTAGCAACAGTCATTTAGACTGCAGAGAACCCAGAAAAATGTTTAGAGGCCGAAAATTCTGGGCTAAAACAGTATAAAACGCCTAAAAAGGGTGTCAACAGTCTAAAAGACAGTAGGAAACATTTTTATTGGCCGAAAATTCTGGGCTAAAACAGTAAAAACGCCTAAAAAGAGTGGCAACAGTGGTTTAGACTGCCAAAAACCTAAAAAAAATGTTTAGAGGTCGAAAATTCTGGGCTAAAAAAGTAAAAAAACGCCTAAAAAGAGTGTCAAGAGTCTTTTAGACTGTAGGAAACCCAGGAAAGATTTTTGTAGCCGAAAATTCTGGGCTAAAATTGTAAAAAACGCCTAAAAAGATTGTCGAACCTGTTTCGTGCTAGCTGAGCCTTTGTTTATCGGGTTGTCGAACCTGTGAGTTTCAGGCTCAATGAGCCTATGTGTGTCAGTTGTCGAACCTGTGGGTTTCCGCCTCGTTTAGTATCCTTAGATTCCTTGACGGTAAAGTTACTTTCCAGTAAAACCTATCTTTTAAGCGTTTTGAAGCCTCAAGAACCAAATGGTGTAGTCTGTGGAGAAATTTTCTTCTCAAAGTTAAAGAAAAACGACCAGCATCACGGATAATCACTTTTCCTCTGCGGGCTGTGGAAGACCCTCTCACAAAAATCAGTCATTGAGGGTATTACAATGATTTCTCTTGTGGAAGTTAAAAAAAAGCGTATTTTTCAAGCTGTGCTCAGACCCCCATTGACAATTCCAGGCTTGTCAAGCACATTCTATGAATTATTTTTAGCCTTAACCTTTACCCGAGGTTTTTTTTAGGTTCAGAATCCTTCTGGGACAAGCCTCCGTAAATCTTTCACTTTCCAAATCAAGAATTTCGTCTTGTTTACTTGTTTGTGACCCGAATCAAGGTTATTTGTCGGAAATACAAAAAAAGCTTTCACTTCTCCCTTTCTTTCGGGATAAAACGTTGACATTTCTAATCAATCTAGACGAATTTTCTTTCACTATTTCATAACAATTGTTGTGCAATTAGAGGAAACGGGCGTATCTGCCCAGATGTTCATCGGACTGTTTACCTCATTTGCATATTCCAGTTTATAATTGTTGGAAATCATAACTTCCTCGCCTACGATCATTCAATTTTACATACCGCCGTGAAAAAAAGTTTTTTAAATTTCCTTTTGTTAAATATCGATATCCCCTCCACGGAACTAGGTTTTCTGTCCCTAAATAGCGGCTTTCTCCCGTATCAAATTAGGTCATTGTGTCATGTGGGTGTAAATTTCTATCAATGCTGGGTGATACCCTCTTCACTAAAATGTTACCCACGATTTCAAATTTTTTTTCGAGTGGCTTTAAAAGGTGCAGGAATGTCCTAAATTTACAGGTCTACACTGGTGTCTATTTAGGCGTTTTTCACTGTCTTTAGCGCGTTATTTTTGCCCAAAATAAGCCTTTTAGGGCTTACTACAGTCTTTTTGACTGGTTACACCCTTTCCAGGCGTTTTTTACTGTGTTTAGCCCAGAATTTTCGGCCTATAATAATCTTTTCTGGGGTTTCTACAGTCTAAAAGACTATTGACACTGTTTTTAGGCGTTTTTTACAGTTTTACCCCTGAATTTTCGGCCTATAATAAAAATCTTTCCTGGGTTTCCTACTGTCTTTTAGACTGTTGACACTCTTTTTAGGCGTTTTTTACTATTTCAGCCCAGAATTTTCGGCCTATAAAAATCTTTCCTGGGTTTCCTACTGTCTTTTAGAATGTTGACCCTCTTTTTAGGCGTTTTTTACTGTTTTAGACCAGGATTTTTGGCCAGAAAACGCCCTTTTGGGGCTTTCTACACTCTTTTTGACTTGTGCCTTCTTTTGGGCGTTTTTCACAGTTTTAAGCCCAGGATTTTAGGGCAGAAACGCCCTAAAAGACTGTTGACACTCTTTTTAGGCGTTTTTCCACTGTTTTAGCCCAGAATTTTCGGCCTATAAAAATCTTTACTGGGTTTCCTACAGTCTTTTAGAATGTTGACACTCATTTTAGGCGTTTTTTACTGTTTTAGACCAGGATTTTAGGGCAGAAACGCCCTTTTGGGTTTCCCTACAGTCATTTAGACTGATGACCCTCATTTTTGAACGTTTTTCTCGGTCTTTTGTCCAAGATTTTTGACCTATAAACGCCCTTTCAAGTTTTCAGCAGTCTTTTGAACATATGTCGCCGGGTTATTCGGCCAAGAAAAGCCTTTTCACCTGCAATAAAATCCAATTATAATAATGATGTAGTACCAATTATCTGGGTGTAGTAGAGTTGTCTAAGGTTATTGGTTGCTGCAGAATCTGGCGCTTCTCCCGAATTTTTGTCTGGATACTTATTTTTCCTTTTTGTGATTTTAGGGAAAGAGAATTTCCATATTATCGCAGTGTCGCGGTTTTCCTCGTAAATTAAGATTCTGTTTATTTTTCGAATAAACAAACTTTCTTTTATCGTCGTTTGTTTCTACTTCAATATTTATCTCAAGTTACGAAAGATTAACGTTCCAATTAAGAAAGTCGATAAACGGAAACGCAATGTCGCGCCTTCCGAATGTCATTGAACTCCTTTTTTTCTTTTTCAGTTTCTTCAAAATCTCGGGAAAGTGGACAGAACGGCGGACGACATATTCGACGAGCATCTTGAAAATTTCAACCGGCAGCAACAGGCGGCGAGTCGGCTTCAGAAAGAATTCAACAATTATATTAGGTGTATTAGGGGTGAGTTTATTTTTAATTTTGTTGTTTAATTTGATGACTCATTTCGCCAGAGTTGCTTATCGTTCTAAAAGCGAAGGTCGCACAGAAAAAATGCAACGTATATATTTAAAATTTTTTGCAATTAACCCTTTTAATTAAATGTTATAAATCAATAAGACGTTTCGAAGTGTTTAAAAAAATCGGACGTCAAAGACTCGCAGACTTTGGACGACTTCCCGCGACGCTGGGTTCCGGCCAAATTTTATTGGGTCCAAAAAGATCGTCGGCCTCCTTTCGAACTCGAATGTTTTACCGTGAACGAATCTGGATATAGAAAAAAAAGATTCCATTTAAAATTAGCACTTTGGCCAATAAAGTAGTAAAGGGATAAAATGTTGGAAAGTGGATTGGATTCTAGATTTCAACGCGGAAGCCAATAATCCGGCAGAGTCCGTTCTTTAGGCTTAGGAAGTTCGGAGTTACAGTCTTTTGATGACACTCTTGTTCGGCGTTTTTTTATGGTCTTTAGGACAGAATTCTTGACCGAGAAATGCCCTTTTGTCCTTCGAACTGGTTACTTCTTGGGAGCTTCAAAAGTTTGGGCCGAGAAAAGACGGTCTTTAGCCCAGAATGCCCGGCCCTTCAGGGTTTTCTGCAGTCCTTTGGGCTGACGATACTCTTTTTAGGCGATTTTCATGCCTTTAGCCCAGGATTTTCGCCTAGGAAACGCCCTTTTGCGGTTTTCTGCAGTCTTTAGGGCTTTCGATTCTCATTTTAGGCGATTTTAGGGCTTTAGCACAGGATTTTCGCCAAAGAAACGCCCTTTCGGGGTTTTCCGCAGTCTTTTTGGCTGTCTTCACTCTTTTTTAGCCGATATTCGGGCCTTAAGCCAGGATTTTCACCAAAGAAACGCCCTTAAGGGTTTTTCTTCAGTTTTTGGGGCTGTCGATTCTCTTTTTAGGCGGTTTTCGGACCTTTAGCCCTGGATTTTCGCACAAGAAACGCACTTTCGGGGTTTTCTGCTGTCTTTTGGGCTGTCTACACTCTTTTCTAGGCGATATTCGGGCCTTAAGCCCAGGATTTTCACCAAAGAAACGCTCTTTCGGGGTTTTCTGCAGTCTTTTGGGCTATTTACACTCTTTTTAGCCGATATTTGGGCCTTTAGCCCAGGATTTTCGCCAAAGAAACGCTCTCTCGGGGTTTCTACAGTTTTTGGGGCGGTCGATTCTCTTTTTAGGCGATTTTAGGGCTTTTAGCCCAGGATTTTCGCCTTAGAAACGCCCTTTCGGGGTTTTCCGCGGTCTTTAGGGCAGTCGACACTCTTTTTTAGCCTATTTTCGGGCCTTTAGCCCTGGATTTTCATCAAAGAAACACCCTTTAGGGTTTTTCTGCAGTTTTTAGGGCCGTCGACACCCTTTTTTAGCGGATTTTTGGGCCTTTTGCCCAGGATTTCCGCCTAAGAAACGCCCTTTCGGGGTTTTCTGCAGTTTTTAGGGCCGTCGACACTCTTTTTAGCCTATTTTCGGGCCTTTAGCCCTGGATTTTCACCAAAGAAACGCCCTAAAGGGTTTTTCCGCAGTTTTTGGGGCAAACGGGAAGAAACGCCATTGAAATGTGGGAAAAAAATATATTTTCATAAGCTAAAAAAATTCATTGACGATAGCTTCCTTTTATTTCATAAACCAATCACGTTTTGAGATTCGCGTATGAATTATAAAATGATTTTTAAGTTCATTATAAGAATTTTGAAAACTGTATAGACAATAGTTAAGTGTCTAAAATTCCTTTAAGAGAAGTAAAAATTTAGGAGGGGCAAGTATAACGGAGGGGAAGCATATGGGAGGGGAAAGTATAACGAAGGGAGAAGTTTTTTTTTTTTTTCAAAAAATTTTCCGAGTTTTTTTTTTCAAAAAATTTTCCAAATTTTTTTTTTTTTTAATTTTTCGAGTTTTCTTTGTTGAGCAATTTTCCGAGTTTTCTTTTTTAAAGCGCTTTTTTTCTAAAAATTTTGAAAGTTCTTTTTTTTTTTTTTTCGAAATTTTTCTAAAAGTCAAGGTAGAAATAATGAGATTAAAGGGTAAAGATCGATATTCAAATTGACCCTCCGGGGTCTGGAAGACCCTTCCACAAAAACCTGACGTGGAGGGTATCACAATAACTTCTTTAAGGAAGTTAAAAAAGAATTTTGAAACTTCTTTTCAGCATTTTAGCTTTTATCTATGTATTGTTTAGCTTCTCATTCCTCAGATAAAAGCCCTTTCAAGGGTAAAATTCTAAGATAGGAAACTTGCTTACACCTCTTTTAATTAAAAAAAATCAATTTTCAGCAAATTAATTTTTTAAATTTTTTTTTTTTCAGCTGTTCAGGGTGCAAGCAAAAGTTTATACGATTGTATAAACGACGTTTACGAAGGCGGTTGGGTCGGCCAAGACGTTTTATATGCCCAATCTCAAAATATCGAAATGCTCTGGCAGGACTTAAGCCACAAACTTGCCGATCAAGTTCTCCTTCCGTTAAACACTTACTACGCTCAGTTTCCCGAAACAAAAGTATGTTTATAAAATCTTTTTAAAATATATTTAAATTGTTTTGTAGAAAAAAATTGATAAGAGGTCTCGAAAATTGGTCGATTACGATGGACAAAGGCACAATATGCAGTCACTTGAAGGCGGCGGCGCTAAAAAAAGAGATGATACCAAAGTTTGTTTATTTTATAAAGTTGTTTCTTTATTTTTAAATTTAACAGATAACTAAAGCGAAGGAGCAACTAATGCTGGCGAAAAGAACCTACGATACGTTAAACAGCGAATTACATGATGAACTTCCTGCCCTATATCATTCCAGAATTTTATTTTTCGTTAACAACCTTCAAACTTTATTCTCGGCTGAACAAGTTTTCCATTCAGAAACTTCAAAGGTAAAATTTTATTATCTTAAAATGTTTATTTCAATTGTTTTTTAAGGTGTATTCTGAACTGGAGGCAATTATCGATAAATTAGCTATGGAAACGCAAAAACAATCGTACACACCGAAAAGAATAAATTCTACCAAGTCAAACAATTTAAATGCGTATGTTTTAATTTTTTTAAAAATAAATAAATGGAATAATTTATTTTTAGGAATAGTCCAGGGTCACCATCTTCATTGACAGGTTGGTATTTTTTAATGCATGTTAAATTTGCTTTTAAAAGAAGTATAAAAAATAACTTGTTCTAAAAAAGAAGCAAGAGTTTTTTTTTCTTTTTGTTTAAACACGTAACAAATTCGGAGACTAACATTTTCAGCGGAAGAGGCGAGCGAGCCCTCGGAATCTCCAAAAGACGAGATCTCGCCTGAGACGCCTCTTGAGGAACGTAATTCGTCGCCGTCGCCGGTGAACCATATGAATGAAGCGCCTAAAAACGGACTCGGCGAAAAAGAGGAAGTCAACGGCGAGAAAGAGAAAGATGAAGAGAAGACGAATTCGCACGACGAGGTCACCGCACCGACCGTCAACGGAAACTCAATTCCGAGTCAAACGACCGAGGCGAACAATAACAGGCGATCTATTGATTTTGTTGTACCTCCAGGTGAGAATTGTCTGTTTTTTAACCTCTACTAATACTTTGTCTGCATGCCATTAATTTTTTATTAGTTTAATTATTTTAAAATATCTTCTCTTCAATAAGTGCACTACCAATTTTAAGAAAAGCACTTGATTTTTTACTGCAGAAAAAAATAAACCCAATTTTTCTGAAAGAAGCGGCAAAAAACTGGGTAAAACTACCTCTAAAGAAAGGCCAACGAAAACGGCTGGAAATGAGTAAAATGTGGTTTCTGGTAGGCCAATAAACTGAAGAAAAAGCCCTAAAATCTGGTGGACGAGCCGAAAAACTGGCAGAAACTACTACGGGGTAAAATTTGGGTTTTTGGCTGGAAAATCTAAGGAAAACGTGTGAACATCTAGGAGAATGGTGGTTTTTTTGGCCAAATGTTCAAACGCCTATGTTCAAAGTGTGATTGATTATGCTTGTCTAGTGTGGCGACCCTACCATGATCAGCATTATCAAGATCTTAATAAGGTTCAACGATCTCTAATTAGGCATTTATCATATATTGAAGGGAAGCAGTTCGATTCAAAGTCTGTTGAGGATTGGAGGGGTCACTTTCATTTAATGTCGCCGTTTGATCGTTTTATCTTTTTGGGTTGTTGTTTTCTTTTTGAAATTCTAAATGGAGGTGTTGATTGCTCTGACTTGTTGGAATTAGTTTCTTTTCATGTTCCTCTGAGAATGGTTCGGCGTTCTCCGACTTTTCATGTTCCGTACCATAGGACAGAATATGGCAAGTCGTTGTCGTTTTCTGGATTTCTGGAGGTGGTTAATCGTCTTGAAGTGGGCATTGACTTCTTTAATGACTCTTTAAATAACGTCAAGACGAAGTTGTGGTCCTTGAGCAAAGATTAATTTTAATTGTTTATTTATTTATTTATATTGTTATATGTATTTATTTATTATATTATGTTAAGGTTAGTGTTGTGATGGTGATGTTACCCCTCTAGTCTAGTCTTTTGTTAAGTTGTTATGTTGAATTTGTACCTGTGACTGTGCTATTTGGCCATTGTTGCTGTAAGCATTTAAACATAAAAATAATAAATAAACAAAGAAGTGAGGAAAATGCCAAAATTTGGTTGAAAGGGTGTTTTCTGCTGCTAAAAACTGGGGTGAACTACTTCAAATGTGGTGAAAAGCGGAAAGGCCAACGAAAACGATTGGAGAAATGAATAAAATGCGGTCTCTGCTATTTGGTTTTGCGGCCAATAAACTGAAGAAAAAGCCCTAAAATCTGTTAGACGAGCTGAAAAACTGGGGGAAACTACTATCAGGTGAAATTTGGGTTTTTGGCCGGAAAAACTAAGGAAAGCGTCAGAAAATCAAAAGGTGGTTTTTTTTTTGGCCAAAGAACTGAGAAAAAAACTGAGAAAAAAAAAACGGCTGGAAATGAGTAAAATGCAGTTTCTGGTATTTGATTTTGCGGCCAATAAACTGAAGAAAAAGCCCTAAAATCTAGTAAAAACTTGAGATAACTACTATTGGGTAAAATTCAGGTTTCTTGGTGGAAAAACTGAGGAAAACGCCAGAAAATCTAGAAGAAAATTTTCTTGTCCATAGAACTGAGAAAAAAATGCCAAAATTTGGTTGAAACGGTGTGTTTCTGCCGAAAAACTCTTTAAAATTGGGTATATCAGGTTTCTCTTGACAAAAGGGAAAAACAGAAGAACCGGTATAATTTTTAGAACAAAAAAATATATAAAAGCGGTTTTGTGGCCAACAAGTGAAAAAAAAAAAATCGTAAAATCCAAAGTATTAGTTTTGTTCCAAGCATAGTTTGAAACTCCTTCTGCACATGCTCCAGGAGTTTCAAACCAGTTACAAACTCGGGTTGGAACAAAGCTGTTGAGGAAAAATAATAGGGTTTCTGGGCAGAAAAATCAGGGAAAACGCCAACTAGAGTCCATGAATAAAGGGTATATTATGCCGAATAACTCAAAATATAAACTACTTTACTTAAAATTAGATTAAAAAGGGTTGCTATTTCACGAAATTTAGAGGAAAATGGGGTTTTTGGGTGGAAAGAAAAAGCAAGGAAAACGCAAGAAAATCCAGTATTCAGGGGTTTCTTGGGAAATAAACCAAGACAAACCGCCATAAATCTGGCCCTAAGATTGTTTTTTTGTCTAAAAAACTGATCAAAACTCCCTAAAGTCTGGAAAAAGTGTTTTTTTTTTGCAAAAAGATTAAGGAAAACTCCAGAAAAAAAATTGTGGCCAAAAAACTGAGTAAAACGGCCAAATCTTGGGTTAAAAGGGGATTTTTTAGGCCCCAAATTTGTGGAAAGATTTTTTCACTACAAATTTAGAGGTTTTCAGAAAGAAAATTGATCTCCTCTGCTATTTATATAAAATTTCTCATGATTAGAGAAGAGAGGATATTTTAATTGACCGCTAAAACTTAAAATTATAATTTTTATAATGAATTATAGGAGCATCTACAGACAATCTGCCACCTGGAGTACTCTACAAAGTGAAAGCTACTTATCGATACAACCGAGAAGACGTCGACGAACTATCATTCGAAGTCGGCGAAGTTATCCGCGTCGTCCATTACGACGATCCAGAAGAACAAGTAATTAAAAAATTAAATCAACACAAATGAATCTAAATTTTTGTTTTTCAGGAGGACGGTTGGCTCATGGGAATCAAAGAGACCACCGGCGAAAAAGGAATGTTTCCGGCAAACTTTACACGACCGTTGTAAACTGAGATAAAAAGGATTATCTTTACAATCTTTTAATTTCTCACAGAACTAGAATTTTTAAAAAGAAACCCCCCTTTCAAAATCTTCCAATTTGCATTTATCTTATCTTGGAAGAATTTTAAAATCGGCTCAATTTTTAGATCCTATATTTTTTATCCCAAAAAAAGCCAAAATAGTGCCTTCCATTGTAGATAAATCAAAATTTTTAGAAATTATCCTAACTTTTATTTATTCACATTGAATTATTTTATTTATTAACCAAAACTTTACCATTATAGATATTTTAATGTATTTTCAGAGTCAATTAACTTGCAGACTTTTGCTTCTTTAAAGAAAGTTTCCCACAAGCCTAAAAGGATTTACGTCTTCCACTTATTTTTCAAGACATAAGTCTGTGATACAATTCATAGGCCTAGAAAAACCCGGTGTTTGGAAATTTTCTGACAATTTTTTTTTTCTTTCATCTTAAAGTTTATAATTTTAGCGTTTAGTTTGTGTGTGGTGTTTTTCTTTAATCGGGCAGATACAAAAACATTTTAAAAATTTATTTTAAGGATTGTTTTTTTAAAATTGTATCTTAAGTCCTAAAATATAGTTCGATATGGTTGTGAGTTGTACATAAAATAATGAAAAAACTTATATGCTAAACAAATTATTTAACGATTTTGTACATAAAATCAATAATCCCTGGCATAATTTGTATTATTTTAAAAAAAGTGCCATGCGTGACTGATGATACATGATTGTCAAATTCAAAACATAAACGTTTACTACTTTAAAGTTTTTGGGCTCAAAAAAATGGAAAGTAAAAGAAGACTGTATGTTACACCAATTTAATTTTTTTTTTGTTTTTTTGTTGTATTTAAATTTTTACTGTAAATCATGTATGAATTTTTGTTGTTAATATAGATTTAATTTAATACATATTTTTGAATTTTGTTCCTCCAAAATGTCTTCATTTTTGTAGAATTAAGTTGGTGGTGTAAATAGAATGTGGGGGATTATTTTTTCTTTCACATGGGGTTAAAATTTTTGATTTATCTGATTTTTTTCCTCTGAAAAAAATGTATTGTGATACACAAAAGAAATAGTTTTCAGAAAAAGGGTCATCCTGACCCCATTGGGTCAATTTGACTCCATCTTTACATACATAGCCATTTTTTTTTTGCAAACAACTTGCTTCAATTATTATAAAAGTTTAATTTATTTAAGATGACAAGGGAAATATTGGCAGTTTTTTTTGCTGAAAAAATCATAACTCCTAAACGGATCGAGATTACGTCCTGGTATTTTCTCACTTTTTAAGCTGTGAAGGAAACATTGACCTTTTTTTTTATGCCAAAAAAATCATAAATCCTATACGGATCAAGATTACGCCCTGAGATTTTCTCATTTTCAAAGATGGCTAGACTGACGGTTTTATTTGCTGGGAAAATAAATCATAACTCCTATACGGATCGAGATGTCGCTCTGGGATTTTCTCGATCTATAAGATGACAAGGGAAATATTTACAGTTTTTTGCTGAAAAAAAAAAAAAATCATAACTCCTATACGGATCGAGATGACGCCCTGGGATTTTCTCATTTTATAAGATGAAAACGGAAATATTGACGGTTTTTTGCAGGAAAAATAATCATAACTCCTAAACAGATTGAAATAAAAAATCTGGGATTCTCTCATTTTCTAAGATGACAAGGGAAATATTGACGGTTTTTTTGCCAGAAATAAATCATAACTCCTAAACGGAACAAGATGACGCCCTGGGATTTTCTCATTTTATAAGACAACAAGGGAAATATTGACGGTTTCTTGCTGAAAAAAAAATCATAACTCATATACGGATCGAGATTACCCCCTGGGATTTTCTCATTTTATCAGATGACAAGGGAAATATTGGCGGTTTTTTTTTTGCTGGAAAAAAAATCATAACTCCTAAACGGAACAAGATGACGCCCTGCGATTTTCTCATTTTATAAGATGACAAGATTGACGGTTGTTTTGGAGAAAAAAGAAATCATAACTCCTAAACAGATCGAAATAAAATCTCTGGGATGTTCTCATTTTCTAAGATGACAAGGGAAATATTGGCGGTTTTTTTTGCTGAAAAAAAATCATTACTCCTAAACGGATGGAGATGTCACCCTGAGATTTTATCTTTTATAAGATGACAAGATTGACGGGTTTTTGCTGAAAAAAATCACCACTCCTAAATAGATCGTGATGATGCCCTGGGATTTTCTCATTTTATAAGATGACAAGGGAAATATTGACAGATTTTTTGCTGGAAAAAAATCATAACTCCTAAATGGATCGATAAGACGCTCAGGAATTTTCTCATTTTATAAGATGACAAGGGAAATATTGATGGTTTTTTTGCCAGAAAAAAATCATAACTCCTATACGGATTGAGATGTCGGCCTGGGATTTTCTTATTTTATAAGATGACAAGATTGTCGGTTTTCTTTGCTGAAAAAAAATCATAAGTCCTAAACGGATCGAGATGACGCCCTGGGATTTTCTTATTTTATAAGATGACAAGGGAAATATTGACGGTTTTTTTGCAGAAAAAAAATCATAACTCCTAAACAGATCGGAATAAAACCTCTGGGATTTACTCGGTTTATATGATGAGTCTCATATTTAATCCAATTTTTATTGGATAAACTGGACCACCCAGTACCATCTATTCTCTAATTCTAAGAGCCCGACTAATTTTATTTTATCATCAAAAAAAAAACTTAAATAGATAATTGAGTTAAAAGCCTTGATACATGTTATTATGACTAATGTGATTGGCCTTGGATTTTTAAACTTTACAAAGTCTAAGCCTGAAGCCTTTTAAAAACGGGGGCTAAAAAAAGTATTAGAGACAATCTAGGTCAAACATTGAAAATCTGCTTGTTTTATCGAGTTTTGCATCAAGTTATTTTCATTTAAGTTTGAAAAATTCAAGTCGTTAATCCGTAATAATGAAAGTTTTTTGGAAAAAACTTGATTTTTGTGAACTTTTCTATTACTGCAGCATTTATTATGGCCATACTGCAGCACTCAGCGCTGGAAGTCTACCTAAAAAACGAAGTAATTGTAATACTCTATAGAGAGGGTTTTTGGGTCATCCAGAACCCATTGGCGTTTTCAACTTCTGCTGCAATTACTACTGCCATAGTGCAGCACTGATATCTAGGAGTCTACCTAGAAACAAAGTTTTTTTGATACCCTACAAAAAGGGTTTTTGAGTCATCCAGAACCCCTTGGCCTGTCTTTTCTACTTCTGCTGTGATCATAATGGCCTCCAGCACTGAAGACTAAGAGTCTTTCCTAAAAATGAAGAATTGTGATGCTGCTGCGCAGCACTGACTGCGAGGATCTACCTAAAAAATGTGGTTATTGTGATACTCTATAGAGATGGTTTTTGGGTCATCTAGACCCCCTTGGCTTATCTTTTCTCTTTCTTCTGCGATTAAAATGGCCTTCAGCTATGAAGGCTAATAGTCTTTCCTAAAATGAAGATGAAGTGATGCTGCTGTAGAAACAGCTTTCTTGTCTTCCAGAACCCCTTGGCCTATCTTGTCTCTTTCTTCTGCGATTATAATGGCCTCCAGCATTGAAGACTAAGAGTCTTTCCTACAAATGCAGAATTGTGATGCTGCTGTAGAAACAGCATTCTGGTCATCCAGAACCCCTTTTCTCTTTCTGCTGCATTATTATGGCCATACTGCAGCACTGATCGCTAGAAATCTACCTTAAAAACGAAGTTATTGTGATACTCTATAGAGACGGTTTTTGGGTCATCCAGATCCCCTTGGCCTTTTCAATTTCTGCTGCATTATTATGGCCATACTGCAAACATTATTTCAGACAATTTTAAAAAGGCTGGACTTCATTTATTCTGTGATTGTTTCGCATATTGAGAAATGGCTGCCATATGTACTTTGCTATTTTTCCTTCAAAAATAAAAAATAAAATAAAATAATAATAATAATAAAAAAATAATAATAATAATAATGTTTTGATGAATTTCGACCTAGGCCAAGCGTAACTGCCCTGGACTGGACACGACCTGCTTTTTGAAAAGCCTATTTTCAAACTAAACAAGATTATTTTTAAAACCGAAATCCAATTATGATTCCGTATAAAAATCACTGGACAAAATAAACGTTTCTAAAACAAAATTAAGAAAATCAATAAAAAAATAAGAGGATCTATGAAAAACATTTCGCCAAGAAAATGCAGAAACAAGGCAGATATTGGCAATTTTGTTTTCCTAATTTTTTTGAAATTTTCCAATTACAGCAAGTTTTATAGGAAATATATTGACAATGACCTTGTGATGCTGCTGTAGATGGTAGATGGTCATCCAGAACCCCTTGGCCTATCATTGCTCTCTCTGCTGCGATTATTATGGCCATACTGCAGCACTCACTGCTAGAATCTACTTAAAAAATGAGGTTACTGTGATCTACAGTAACGGTTTTTGGGTCATCCTGAACCCTTTGGCCTTTCTTCTCTATTTCTACTGCGATTATTTGGCCATACTGCAGCACTGATCGCTGGAAATCTACCTAAAAAGGAAGTTATTGTGATACTCTATAGAGACGGTTTTTGTATGAACCAAAATCCCTTGGCACACCTTTACTATTACTGCTGCGATTACTATGGCCATACTGCAGCACTGATTGCTAGGCTTCTACCTAAAAAATGATGTTATTGTGATACTCTATAAAGACCGTTTTTGGTCATCCAGAACCCTTTGGCCTATCTTCTCTATTCCTACAGCGATTATTATGGCCATATTGCAGTACGTATTGCTAGCCATGTTCCTAAAAAATGAAGTTATTGTGATACTCTGTAGAGACGGTTTCCTATTTCTGCTGCAACTATTATGTCCAAACTGCTGCACTGATAGCTGGAAGTCAACCTAAAAAGCTAAATTGTTCTGAAACTATTTAGATGCGGTTTTGGGGTCATCCAGAACCCATGGCCTACCTTCTCTATTCCTACAGCGATTATTATGGCCATATTGCAGTACTTATTGCTAGCCTTGTTCCTAAAAAATGAGGTTATTGTGATACTCTGTAGAGACGGTTTTATGTCATCCAGAATAACTCGGCTATCTTTTCTCTTTCTGCTGCAATTATTATGCTCATACTGCAGCACTGATTGCCAGAAATCTTGCTAAAAAAAGATTGTCATAGTCTATAGAAACGGTTTTTGGGTCAATAGAACCCTAAGTTTCCTATTTCTGCTGCAACTATTATGTCTAAACTGCTGCACTGATAGCTGGAAGTCAACCTAAAAAGCTAAATTGATCTGAAACTATTTAGATGCGGTTTTGGGTCATCCAGAGCCCCTCAGCCAATCTTTTCAATTTCTGCTGCAATTATAATGGCCTCCAGTACTGAAGACCAAGAGTCTTTCCTAAAAATGAAGAATTGTGATGCTGCAGTAGAAAAGCTATGGTTATCCAGAACCCTTGGCCTATCTTTTCTATTTCTACAGCGATTATTTTCGTCATACTGCAGCACTGATCTCTAGAAATCTACCTAATGATGTTATAGTGATACTCTATAGAGACGGTTTTTAGGTCATCCAGAACCCCTTGGCCTATCTTATCTCATTCTGCTGCATTATTATGGTCATACTGCAGCACTGATTGCCAGAAGTCTTGCTAAAAAACGTAGTTATTGTCATACTCTATAAAACAGTTTTGGGTCATTAGAACCCTATGCTTTCTGTTTCTGCTGCAGTTATTATGTCCAAACTGCTGCACTGATAGCCTGAATTCGCCTAGAGCGATTCTTTGGCACTGATTGCTGGAAGTCAACCTAAAAAGCGAAGGTAGTCTGATGCGGTTTTGGGGTCATCCTGAAGCCCTAGGCCTTTTAGAAGTTGTAATAAGCCTATCTTTGCTGCAGCGTTCTTGACTAAAATGCTGCAGAAATGTTTTGAGTACGAAATTTGTGCTTGTGCTTGCATTTTCGTTTGTTAGTTCTCGCAAATTGTGAAAGCGCAAGTGGCCTTTGGTGAAAGGGAGGGAAAACGTATTTGAATTTGAGCGGGTCGTTGGGCTATCCGGGCGAAGGGTGGGTGTTGTTGTTTCGAGGCGCCTCGGGGCGGTCGAAACTCGCGGGATCGGTAAAAGGCGGCGGTGCCGGGGGTTTTCTCTCGAGGTTCGGGGGGATCCGAGGAGTGCGGAGTGCGAACGGGACGCCATCTTTGGTCGAGGCGTCTGCGGTGGGTATCGTCCACCGTTTCGTTAATTCAATTATACGCCCGGTTGTATATAAACTTTCAACTCGCGGGTGATGACGTTTATTTATAAATATAAAAATCGTGTAAATCGGGCCGTTTATCGGTGGGGGTGAGACGTTCCACGGCTACGGCGAGCGACTTTTCAAAACCTCTGAGGGAGAGCGGATTCTGCCCCTGCCCTCCATTGCCGTCATCCTCTTTTTTTTTATTTTATTCTGTGTTGTGCGTTTTCTCCGGGAATTATACGCTGAAATGAGCGGCTTCGACAATTGAATTATTCTAATAGGATCCGAGTGTGAAGTGGAAATAGCGTTTTTCGCAAGTGCCGCGATTCGTAGTTCCGAAGGTACCACACCCAGGATCGTGTGATTTTTATACCCCACGTTTATTTTACTTTTTCTTTCGCCCTTTTCTCCCCTTTTTCTTTTCTCGTCTCCAAAATCTCTCCCGATTATTCGAGCCATCCGATGTCTCCTTGAAAATTTCTGTGATACTAGCATTAAGGACGACGGCTCCTAAAAGATAATATCGGCTCTTCCCCGGCCCCAAAGATGGCGTGCTGTTTATCAGAAGAGGCGAAAGAGCAGAAAAGGATTAATCAGGAAATCGAAAGGCAGCTCAGGAAGGACAAAAGGGATGCGAGGAGAGAACTCAAATTATTATTGCTCGGTAAGTTTTTTTTTAAAATCCCACTTTTTCGCTTCTTTTTCCTTCCCGCCCCTCTTTGCCTACACCCTAATCACACACCCCTGTCCATCAACCCTTTCACCCATCAACGTTTTCTCATTATTCTCAATTCATCAATTATCCAATTTTAAAACGGATGAAATCCTGACCGACCTACCCGATGATAAGACGCTTCTCATTCATAAAAAAAGAACTCCTTATCTCCATCGCTTTTCTTTACTTAGCTAATAGATAACCGAGTTCTTTTAGTTTCAAATTAATTTTTTGTTTCTTAATTATTTTTTGAAAACCTTTTTTTTTTTCGAAAATAAAAAGTAAAGGTAGAAATAATGGGTTTTTTGCCCAAGAGAGGTCCCTCTCCTTAGGCGTGGAAGTATGAAATTTCTCCTTCTAAAATGATAATTATGTAAAAAATATAATTTTTTTACACCAAATATTCTTAACCAAGGTAGAAATAATGGGATTTTTGCCCAAGAGAGGTCCCTCTCGTTAGGCGTCGAAGTATGAAATTTCTCCCTACTAAAATGACAATTTATGTCGAAAAAATTATTTTTACACTAAAAATTCGGAAAAAATATAAGGAGTTATTGGTGAAAATTTGGTGAAAATCGGACCAACGGTTCGGCCACAGCGAATTTTTTAAATTTCAAACAGACATATTTTTCGAAATTCTAAAAACGCCTCCTTACATTCTTGTTCAGCGGCTGAAGAAATTTGTGTCAAGATTTGGTGAAAATCTGTTGAAAACTGTCCGTGATGTGTTGGCCGGCACCACTGACAAAGTTGAGATCTGTAATATTCGATTTGACCCTCCGGGGTCTGAAAGACCCTTCCCCAAAAACCCGACGTCGAGGGTATCTCATAACTTCTTTGAAATACATGATTTGAATCTTGAAATATTGAATCTTATGGCAAATCTCAAAAAATACGATGAAATGGAAGTTTTTTTTTAAAAAAGATAACACCTAACTACTGTAAAACGACCCAAACGTCCTAAAAATTCATTAAATTGGAGGAAAAGTACTAAAAAATTATGTGAAAAGGGGTTTTTTGGTCTTAAGAGTAAGTCTTTCGTAAAAGTTTTTTTGAGATGAAGTTTACTGGCAGAAAAGTTCTGGAAAAGCCTTAAAATCATGTGAGAAGTGCGTTTTTGTGGTTTTTATAACTGACAAAATAATTTTGTTTAGGTAATAAATTTCTTGGAAAAAAGTAATTTTTGCCCTAAAAACATAGATTTATTAAAATAAATTAAATAAACCCGACGTGGAGGGTATCACATTAATGTTGAGTGGAGATTTTGGTCTATAGAACCGCCTAAACGTCCCTAAATCTAATGGAGAAAAAGTTAAGTGAAAAGTGGTTTTATTGTTCAAAAGGGGGGAAGACTTTTTTTTAAATTCAGGAATACTTGATTTTCTTGGCCAAAATTTTTCTAATGGCCGAAAAGGGCGTTTTTAGACCTCAAATCCTTTGAAAAGGGCGTTTTTTAGACCTCAAAGCCCTTTAATCCTGTGAAAAGGGCGTTTTTAACCATAAATGCTGTGTAAAGGGCGTTTTTTGACCATAAAACCTGTGTAAAGGGCGTTTTTTAGACCTCAAACCCTGTGAAGATGGCGTTTTTAAGACCATAAACCCTGTGAAAAGGGCGTTTTTAGACTATAAATCCTGTGTAAAGGGCGTTTTTTAGACCTCAAAGCCCTCAAATCCTGCGAAAAGGGCAATTTTTAGACCTCAAATCCTGTGAAAGGGCGTATTTAGACCATAAATCCTGTGAAAAGGGCATTTTTTAGACCAAAATCCTGTGTAAAGGGCGTTTTTAGACATCAAAGCCCTCAAATCCTGTGAGAAGGGCGATTTTTAGACCTCAATCCCTGTGAAAAGGGCGATTTTTAGACCTCAATCCCTGTGAAAGGGCGTTTTTAGTCCTCAAAGCCCTCAAATCCTGTGAAAAGGGCAATTTTTAGACCTCAAACCCTGTGAAAAGGGCGGTATTAGACCATAAATCCTGTGAAAAGGGCATTTTTAGACCAAAAATCCTGTGTAAAGGGCGTTTTTAGACATCAAAGCCCTCAAATCCTGTTAAAAGGGCGATTTTTAGACCTCAATCCCTGTGAAAAGGGCGATTTTTAGACCTCAATCCCTGTGAAAAGGGGGTTTTTAGTCCTCAAAGCCCTCAAATCCTGTAAAAGGGCGATTTTTAGACCTCAATCCCTGTAAAAAGGGCGTCTTTTAGACCTCAAAGCCCTCAAATCCTGTGAAAAGGGCGATTTTTAGACCTCAATCCCTGTGAAAAAGGCGATTTTAGACCTCAATCCCTGTGTTAAGGGCGTTTTTTAGACCTTAAACCCTAGAAGGGTCCAAAAGTTCGAGAAAAACGTAAAAAAAAAAAAAAGAAATTTTTTAAAGGTCTTTTGCTTTTTTGGGCGTTTTCTTGAGCCATATTTTGCCAGGTTTTACCGTGTTTTTGGTTTATTGACCGAGAAACCCCCTCAATTTGGTCGTTTTTGGTTTTTTGGTCAAAAAATTTTTCCCTGTTTTCCTCGACATTTTGTCCCAAAAAAAAACTTGTATCAACCGATTTTTAGGATTTTTTTTTTTACACTTTTTTAGATGTTTTGGCTTGGAAAAGATTCAACGGTAGCATAAATATTCATTGTGATTTCTCATTTTCCGAGAAACCTTCTCCAGTTAAATACTTTTTTATTACGAAATCGTTTAATTTATTGTTTAGTTTTTCTATTTCCATTATTCATTTTAAATGCGAATTTCGTCGGATGTTGAATAGTCCCGATGAGTCGCTCACGAATCAGAATTAATTGACCGTTTTAAATCCGATGTTTTAATTATTAAAATAGAGAAGAAGAATGTTAAAAAAATATTGTTTAATAAATAAATTTAAGTCGCCGATTCAGCAATTAAATGGCATTTCGTGGAAAAAAACAAAACCTTCAGATTGTTTGTTAGATGGATAACGGCTATTGTTTTATTTTTTCGATGTTTTTGTTTCTTTGTTTTAGAAGCGTTTTAAGAGATTCGACTATATCTTATATAGATCAATTTCTTCAGTCGTAATAAATGCCCATCCTAGCTAGTGGACTTCAATTTTAACTTTCTCAAAGAGAAGTTATTGTAATACCCTCCATGAGCGGTTTTTAGGGGACTTCCAGACCCCGCAGACGGATATTGATTGATCTTTGTCTTGTACACTTCTCGGCAGCAATTAATCAGATTTTCACCAAATTTTTACAAAATTTCTTATGTCTTGAGCTTTTTTCGAAATTCGCAAAAGTTTTGACATCTGTGGGCTGAGGGCTTGCTATTGGTCCATTTTCACCAGCTTTACTTTATTTTCTAAAACAATTTATAAAATTCGATAGCAGGGATAAATTTGGCCTGTTCACGCTCATTTCGTGTGGCCTGGCTGGGAGAGTACCTTAATTTTTCTATCGATAGTCCGTAGAAATTTAGGCTTTTCACGCTCGTTCCGTGTGGCCTAGCTGGGCGAAGACTCAACTTTTTCTACCTTTCGATGTTGGGCAGAAATTTTGGCTGATCAGGCAGGTTACGAGCTGCCTGGCTGGGCCAAGGCAAGTTATTTCTGATGTTAGAAATTCGGGCAGTTCATGCTCATTCCGTGCGTCCTGACTAAGGCAAGACTTTACTTTTTTTTACCTTTTAGAAGTCCGTAGAAATTCAGGCTGTTCACGCTAGTTTCAAGTGGCCTGGCTGCGCGAATACCTTAATTTTTCTACCTATGGATAGTTAGGTTTTCACGCCCGTTCCGTGTGGCCTGGCAGTGGCAAGGCTTTACTTTTTTCTACCTTATGATAGTAGGGAGAAATTTGGGCTGTTCACGCTCGTTCCTTGCTGCCAAGACTCTAATTTTTTCTACGTTTCAGTAATCGGTAGAAATTTTGGCAGTTCACGCTAGTTTCGAGTGGCCTGGCTGTGCTTAACATCAATTTTTTTTACCTTTGGATGGTAGGAAAACATTTGGCTTTTCATGCTCGTTCCAAGCGGTCTGGCTAGGACAAGGCCTTACTTTTTCCTTCCTTATGGTAGTAGGTAGAAATTTTTGCTGTTCACGCTCGTTCCGTGCTGCCTGGTTAGGCAAAGACTTAACTTTTTTCTACCTTTTAATAGTAGGTAGCAATTTAGGCTTTTCACGCTCGTTTCGTGTGGTCTGGCTGGGGCAAGGCTTTATTTTTGTCTTCCTTATGATAGTAGGTAGAAATTTGGACTGTTCACGCTAGTTTCGAGTTCGGCTGTGGTTAGACCTTAATTTTTTCTATCTTTGGATGGTAGGAAGATATTTGGCCTTTTCACGCTCGTTCGTGTGGTCTGGCTAGGCTAAGACTTCAATTTTTGATACGTTTCGATAGTGCGCGGAATTTGGGTTGTTCACGCATGTTACGTGCTGCCTGGTTAGGCCAAGACTTTTAATTTTTTATACCTTTTGATAGTAGGTAGAAATTTGGCTGTTCACGCTGGTTTCGAGTGGCCTGGCTGTGCTTGACTTCAATTTTTCTCTACCTTTTGATAGTAGGTAGAAATTTAGAATGTTCACACTCGTTCCGTGCTGCCTGGCTAAGCCAACGCTTTACTTTTTCTGCCTTTTGATAGGAAGGTAGAAATTTGGGCTGTTCACACTTGTCCCGTGCTGCCTGGTTACGCCAAGGCTTTACTTTTTTCTGCCTTTTGATAGTAGGTAGAAATTTGGATTGTTCACGCTCGTCCTTGCTTCCTGGCTACGCCAAGACCTTACTTTTTCCTTCCTAAAGTTAGTAGGTAGAAATTTGGAGTTTTCACGCTCGTTCTGTGTGGCCTGGCTAGGCCAAGACTTGAATTTTTGTTACCTTTCGATATTGGGCGGAATTTGGTCTGTTCACGCTCCTTTCAAGTGGCCTGGCTGGGTGAAGAAATAACCTTTTCCTACCTTTGATAGTAGGTAGAAATTTGGACTGTTCACACTCATTCCTTGCTGCCTGGCAAGGCCAAGGCTTTACTTTTTTCCTTTTGATAGTAGGTAGAAATTTGGAAGGTTCACGCTCGTTCCTTGCTGCCTTGCTGAGCTTAGACTTTAATTTTCTCTACCTTTTGATAGTAGGTGAAAATTGGGCTGTTCACCCACATTTCGTGTTGCCTGACTGGGGGAAGACTTAAATTTTTTCGAAAGTAGGGAAATAAGGAAGTTCTCGTCAATATCATTCCCTGAACAGCACAAAATTAGGGGCGACAAACGAAAACTTAAATCTGTGGCCTAAAAGACAAAAAAACCGTCGGTTAAAATTGATTTTCCTCCGTCTTTTTCCCCACCCAAACCTCCGAAAACGTCCTTTTCTTTCGTAAATTAACAAAATAATTTTCTTTACGCAATAATCGCGGTGTTAACCGAGTAAAAGACTCGATATTGTAGAATGTACTTGAAGTGTAATTATCCGCCCGATCGGACAATACTTTATGGGGTTTAAACACGTTGAACGAGCGAATGGACCATTATTTACATTTGGATTACATTTTACCCTTTAACGCATTAGCGTTATTATCTTTTACCCCACGTGGTTTATCTATAAATATCGAGAGACTCCCACAACTATCATACTAGTTTATTACTAGTAGTAGGCGCGTTGGGCTTCAATGAATGAATTTTGGATTTCAAAGTATTTTGAAATCTTAAAATACTTTTAGCGAATAAGATTTGAGCTTTTCCTCACCTGGGAAGACATTTTTTCGTATTTCTTTCTTTGTGGCCTAAAAATTTTTTTGGGCGTTTTTCTCGGTACCTAATTCGTAGAGCATCTCATTTTGTACGTCCTAGAAACCCATTTATCTAGCCGATTTTTGGGGCTTCTCGCCCTTATAGCCTAAAAACACCATTTTTACCGCTTTTTAGATTGTTTTTAGTAAAAAACCCTTCTTATTGTTCTTATCGTATTTTGGGGCGTTTTCGGTTAAATCCACGGAGTTTTTCGGTACTTTCACGGTTTTAGCCAAAAAAAAACCCTCCTATCTATTTGATTTTTGGAGTCTTTTCGCTCTTTCAGCCTAAAAAACAACTTTTGAGTTTTTGGGCCAGGAAATCCTCGTAGTAACCGGATTTTTGGGATTTTTCCGACCAAAAAAACCCCATTTTTATCGGATCTTCGGGATTTTTTCGCTCTGTCAGCCAAAAAACACCCTGTTTTCTACTTTTTCCTGGGTTATCTAGGTTTTCCGTCCAAAAAACCCCATTTTTTTAATCGGATATTTGGAATTTCTCTCACTCTGTTAGCCTAAAAACACCTTGTTTTCCCGTTTTCCTGGTGTTACCTGGGTTTTCTGACCAAAAAAAACCCTTTTCAATCGGATATTCGGGATTTTTCTCGCTCTGTTAGCATAAAAACACTCTGTTTTGCACCTTTTCCTGGGGTACCTCGGTTTTTCCGACCCCCCCCCCCCCCCCTTTATCGGATATTCGGAATTTTTCTAGCTCTATCAGCCTAAAAACCCTTGTTTCCCACTTTTTCCTGGGGTTACCTCGGGTTTTCCGACCGAAAAACCCCTTTTTATCGGATATTCGGGATTTTTCTCGCTCTAGCCCAGAGACACTCTGTTTTCCACTTTTTCCTCGGTTTTCCGACCGAGAAACCCCTCTTTTCACCGGATAGTCGGGCTTTTTCTCGCCCTGTCACCCTAGAAACACACTTTTCACCGGTTTTTCTGCCTTAAAACTCTGGTTTTTACCGCATTTGAGACCTTTTGGGGCTTTTCCTCGCTCTCTCGGCCTTAAGACACCTGCTTTCCACTTTTACCTCGGGTTGCCTCGGTTTTCCGGCCGAGAAAACCCCCTTTTTATCGAATATTCGGGATTTTTCTCTCCCTGTCAGAAAACAATTTTCACCGGTTTTTCTGTCTAAAAACCGTCATTTTTGGGCCTTTTCTCGATAAATCACCATCTTCTATCCATTTTTTCAGCGTATCAAGGAGGCACAGAAATTCTTTTTCAACCAGATTTTTTGACGTTTTTTCAACTTTCAACACCCTTATTTGGATTTTGACGTTTTTCCTCGCTCTGTCAGCCTAGAAACACCTGTTTTCCCGAGTTACTTCGGTTTTCCGGCCGAGAAACCTCTTTACACCGGATTTTCGGCCTTTTTCTCGCCCTACCAGCATAAAACACTCTTTCTACCGGGGTTTTCCGCCTAAAAACCATCGTTTTTACCGCATTTTAGATCCATTTCTCGCTCTATCATTCTAGAAACATTCATTTTTGGAGTATCACGTATGGCCCTGCAATTTTTCTTCATTTCCGGTATTTCCACCGAACCAAAAATGCAACAAAACCTTTTTGGGGGGACAAAAAGGGATTCATCCGCGTGGGCCGTACCCGGGAGCCACCGCGGCTCAGCCACGTTTTTTCCCAGAAAATCCTCCTCCCCCGGCTTATCTGGCGGGATTAACCGATATCAATTAGCCGCTTTAAAAAAAAAATTAAATTATTATCTTCAATTAATTTGATAGCATTAATTGAGTTTAAAAATAGATTTTATAGTCGCATTCCTATTCCCCCTTTTTTTCTACCCACGATGGCCATTTTTTTTTGAAATTTAAAAAAAAAATTTTCCAAGGGAAAAGTTGTTGGGCAGTCATTATTTTTGTTAAATATCAACTTTTTGAGGGAAGTTGATGACTGCTAAGCCCCACCCTAAATCTGGCGGTTGTTCATTTTAGTGAAGAGCCATAAGTTGATATAAATAGAGGAAAACGATGTGACGTGTTTGTGGGGAAAAGGCCGGGTCCTCTGCGTATGTCGGCGTCGGTGTGCGTATGCTTTGTGAGTGCTGCTCTGTTTGTGTTGGTGTATGTGTAGCCGCCCCTTCCAATCGATAAGACGCCTCCCTCCGCCGGCTCACAAAATGGCCGTCCGCAACCCCACAAAATTTAAAACCTTCTTCCCCTTTTTAAAATTAAAGCCCGTTATAAATCTTTTGCAATTTCTTCCTTTCCTCCTTCCTCCTTTTTTTTAAACTCTCCGGGGTCCAGTTTTAATAGAATTTAATAGGTTTAATCAATGGGGGCGGCGAGTAACCTTAAGGGAGGTTACTACACCTACTACAAAGATCACCTCCTCCCGAGGTCACTACCCTGACTGGGCTTCCATCACACTTATTACAGACCCCCGCCCCCCTTCATCCTTTCTATTCTTTCTTTTCAATTATTACTATTTTCGGCCATTATCATCATTTTAAAATGCTTCCTCAACTTAAAAAAAAATTCCTAGACTTCCATTCACCTTTTTTTTTTGCCTTCCAATCCTCAAAAAATATTGATCATTCAAAAGAAATTATTTATAAAATAAAAAACTATGCTTTCTTTATTATTACTATTTTTGGCAAATACCATCATTTTAAAATGCTTCCTCAACCTTAAAAAAATTCCTAGACTTCCATTCACCTTTTTTAACTTCCTCAAGAAGTTACTGTGATACCCTCCGACCCCCTGTTACTAGAAAAGGGTCTTCCAGACCCCGTAGGATAAATCTGATAAGTGATCTTTGCCGATCCTGACTTTGTCTGTGGTGCCGGCCGTCCGGCCGTCCGTCGCCACTTTTTCCGGAACACTTCACGGCCGCAATTTTCATCCGATCTTCACCAAATTTATACACAAGCTTCCTTTCACAGAAATCTTGAAAATGACGAGAGCTTTTTTCGAAATTTTTCAAAATGGCGGAGATATGACTGTTCAAAGATTTAAAATGAGCGCTGTGGGCGTACTGTTGGTCCGATCTTCACCAAATTTTCACTAAACATTCCTTGAATTATTTAAAAATTTTCCATGTTTTTAAAATTTTAATTTTCCAAAATTTTTTTTACTTAATAATTTTTCTAGGCAGAAATGTGAGTCACTTCGCCGGCTCGAGGGCGGCCTCTCTTTGGCTAACCGTACTGAATTTCTACCTTGATATAAAATTTTCAAAATAATTTTTTTTTTTTTTTTTTTTAACTTCCTCAAGAATTTTTTAACGGAAAATAAAATGGCGATTTATTAGGTACTTAATTTTTATTTTTTTTTTTCAAAAAACAGAAAACGAACAACAAAAAATACCTAAAATTTCTAACTTCCTCAAGACTTACTGCGATACCCACCAAATTTATTTCACAACTTTTACAAAAATTTAGTTCTCCTACTTAATACTTCCTCCTCCTGTATCCTTGAGGAAGTTATCGTTGGAAGCTCTTCAAACCGGAATTTTTTTTGGCTTCCAATCCCCAAAAACTTTGATCGTTCAGAAGAAATTATTTATTTAAATAAAAAACTACATATTCTTTCTTTTCTATTACTATTATTACTATACACTATTATTACTATTTTGGTGATAATCATCATTTTAAAATGCTTCCTCAACATTTAAAAAAATTCACAGACTTCCATTCACTTTTTTTTTTGGCTTCCAATCTCCAAAAAATATGATCATTCAGAATAAATTATTTATAAAAATACATACTATTCTTTCTTTTCTATTATTACTATTTTTAGCGATAATCATCATTTTAAAATGCTTCCTCAGCTTTAAGAAAATTCCCAGACATCCATTAACTTTTTTTGGCTTTCAATCCCCAAAAAATATTGATCATACAGAAGAAATTAATTTTATATTAAAGAAACTATTCTTTCTTTCTATTATTCATTAAACAATGTAATATTCTATATTTTATTAAATTAATTAATTTCTTCCTCTGTATGATCAATATTTTTGGGGATCGGAAGCCAAAAAAAGGTGAACGGAAGTCTAAGAAATTTTTTTTAAGTTGAGGAAGCATTTTAAAATGATGATTATGGCCGAAAATAGTAATAGTAGAAAAGAAAATAGTTTCTTTAATTTTAAATTAATTTTTACTATTTTCTGCCATAATCATCAATTTTAAAATGCTTTTTCAACTTTAAAAAAAATTTCTAGACTTCCATTCACCTTTTTTTTGGCTTCCAATCCTCAAAAAATATTGATCATTCAGCAGAAGAATGTATTTATAAAAAAAACTATTCTTTCTTTTCTATTATTATTTTAGGCGATAATCATCATTTTAAAATGCTTCCTCAACCTAACAAAAAATTCCTAGACTTCCATTCACCATTTTTTTTGGCTTCCAATCCCTAAAAATAATGATCATTCCGAAGAAATAATTTATAAAAAAAACTAACTATTCTTTCTTTTCTATTATTACTATTTTGGCGATAATCAATTTAAAAATGCTTCCTCAACCTAAAAAAATTCCTAGACTTCCATTCGCCTTTTTCTTATTTTCAAATACCCAAAAAATAATGATCATTCAGAAGAAATTATTTATAAAAAAACAAACTACTCTTTCTTTTCTATTATTACTATTTTTTTTTTTTTTTGGCGATAATCGTCATTTTAACATGCTTCCTCAACATTTAAATAAATTCCTAGATCTTCATTCACCTTTTTTTTTCCTTCCAATCACCAAAAAATGATCATTCAGAAGAAATTATTATTTAAAAAACTATTCTTTCTTTATTATTATTACCATTTTTTGGCGATAATCATCATTTTAAAATGCTTCCTCAACCTTTAAAAAATTCCTAGATCTTCATGCACCTTTTCTTTGGCTTCCAATCACCAAAAAATGATCATTCGGAAGAAATTATTTATTAAAAATAACTATTCTTTTTTTTTTTTTTTTTTTTTTTTTTTTTTTTTTTTTTTTTTTTTTTTTTTTTTTTTTTTTTTTTTTTTTGGCGATAATCATCATTTTAAATGGTTCCTCAATCAAAAAAAAAATTCTTCCATTCACCTTTTTTTTTGGCTTCAAATCCCCTGAAATATTGATCATACAGAAGAAATCAATTTATATTTAAAAAAACAAACTTTTCTTTCTTTTCAATTTTGTATCACTATTTTTGGCGATAATCATAATTTTAAAGTGCTTCCTCAATCTTTAAAAAAGTTCTCAGACTTCCATTCACCTTTTTTTTTGGCTTCAAATCCCCTAAAATATTGATCATACAGAAGAAATTAAGTTATATTTTTAAAAAACTATTCTTTCTTTTCAATTACATATTACTATTTTCAGCCATAATCATCATTTTAAAATGCTTTCTTTACCTACAAAATCTCCCAGACTTCCATTCGCCTTTTTCTTGCCTTCAAATCCCCCAAAATATTGATCATTCAGAAGAAATTAATTTATAACAAATTTAAAGGACACCTCTAACGGTCAAGTTTTTATTGTTTATATTTAAAAGAAAATGGGTCCATAAATTATGCAATTAAGAATAAAAGACCATTTGTGCCAATGCTTAGGCCTTAGCTGAAAATCGAGGAAATCCACCCCAAAATTTGGTTAAAAGGTGACTTTTTTTGAAAAATGGAAACACTCAAAAATCCAATTTCACGGTGACTTTTTGGGCAAAAAAGCTTGAAAAACACAAGATTTTTGTTCAATTCATCATGACTTGTTTTTTTTTTTTCGCCGAGAACCTATGAAATTCAGCTTAAATTTATGGTTTCTTTTCCGGAAGAGCGAAGGAAACCTCTAAGAATTTTGGTGGCTTTTGACTGAAAAATCAAGGAGAAAATTAGAAAAATCTAGTAATTTCAAAATTATAATTTATTTTATTTTTTATTCTAGGTACTGGTGAATCGGGAAAATCGACATTTATCAAACAGATGAGAATTATCCATGGATCCGGTTATTCGGACGAAGACAAACGTGGTTTTATTAAACTCGTCTATCAAAATATTTTCATGGCGATGCAGTCTATGATACGTGCCATGGATCTTCTTAAAATACAATATAAAAATCCTTCAATGAACGTAAGTAAACAGGTTTACCACCATTTTTTTTGACAAAAACGTTTGTTTGTAGGAAAAAGCGGAACTGATACGAAGTGTGGATTTTGAAACGGTGACGACATTCGAAAGTCCGTACGTTGAAGCGATCAAAGCGCTCTGGGCAGACACGGGGATCCAGGAGTGCTACGACCGAAGACGAGAGTACCAGTTAACAGATTCAGCCAAATAGTGAGTCTTTTTCCAGTTTTCTACATTTTTGTCGCCAATTTCGGTACATCGTTGGGCATAACCGCAATTTTTTATTGTTTCCAGAGCTAGCTTATTTATATTCATAAATATCAATCTTAAGAATATCAATACGAGTATAAAGAATTATGATATTCATAAACTGTTTAAAATTCTAGTCAAAATTTACATACAGGGTGTCCCATAGTGGACCAGCAACTTTACGGCAAAGCATTTTTAGTTCTGGGGGGGGGGGGTATACAGGGTGGCGCAGAGAAGTGCTTCATCACAAGATGCAGAGTCCATCACAAATTCAAGGATCTTCGCATTCTGCATCATGAGATGCAGAGTCCGCAGATTCTAACTTTCACAAATTGAAGGATCTTCTCTTTCTGCATCACGAGATGTTGTCGCTAACGGCCTTTTTTTTTTTTTTTTAATAGAACCCAAATTTCTTACTTCAGAAATGAAAATTAGCGATTTTTTTAAAGGAATTTCTCTTTTTTGATGCACAACTACAAAAGACGCTGTAGCTCTTTCAAAAATTATGGTACGTAAGGAAAAATGTGTTAAAAATCGCTAATTTTCATTTCTGAAGTAAGAAATTTGGGTTCTAACTTGAAGAAATGGCCATTAGCGACAACATCTTGTGATGCAGAATGCGAAGATCCTTGAATTGGTGATAGTTAGAATCTTCGGACTATGCATCTCGCGATGAAGAATACGAAGTTCCATGATGGACTCTGCATCTCGTGATGAAGAATACGAAGATCCTTGAATTTGTTACAGTTAGAATCTTTGGACTCAACATCTTGAGATACAGAATGCGAAGATCCTTGAATTTGTTGTAGTTAGAATCTGCAGACTCTGCATCTCTTGATGCAAAATGCGAAGGTCCTTGAATTTGTGATAGTTAGAATCTGCGGACTCTGCATCTCGTGATGTAGAATGCGAAGATCCTTAATTTGTGATGGTTGGAACTTCAGACAAAAAGAAGAGGAATTTTAAAGAAATGAGTCTCTTTGGTCAATTTTAAAGTATTCTAGCGCGAAAAACGCTAAAATTTGACCTTTTTTAAAGTTATCAAATTTGGACATATCAGTAGTCAAATCAATTTTCTGAAGTAAGATATTTGTTCTAACTTGAAAAAAAGGCCGTTAGCGACGACATCTCGTGATGCAGAATGCGAAGATCCTTCAGTTTTGAAAGTTAGAATCTGCGGACTCTGCATCTCTTGATGCTGAATGCGAAGATCCTAGAATTTGTGATAGTTAGAATCTTCGGACCAAAAGAATAGGAATTTAAAAAAAAACAAGTCTCTTAGGTTAATTTTAACGTATTTTAGCGTAAAACGCTAAAATTTGACATTTTTTAAAGTTGTCAAAAATTGACATATCAGTAGTCAAATCAACTTTCTGAATTAAGAAAATTGGGTTCTAACTTGAAAAAAGGCCGTTAGCAACGACAACTCATGATGCAGAATGCAAAGATCCTTCAACTTGTGAAAAAATCTTCGGACTCTGCATCTCATGATAAAGAATATGAAGATCCTTCAATTTGTGATAGAATCTTTGGACCCTGCATCTCGCGATACAGAATGCGATGATCCTTCAGTTTGTGAAAAGTTGGAATCTGCGAACTCTGCATCTCTTGATGAAGAATACGAAGATCCTTGAATGGGGTGTTTACATTTAACTTTTTTTTTCATAAAGCCCCTTTTTAACGCTCTCCCAGACGTGTGCCATGTGTTTCCGGACTTCCCGTATACTCGTATTCATATTCTTAATTTTAAGATTATTAATTTATGAATACACCCAACTGATATTTTTTCCTTCTATTGTAAAATTGGTTTGCTTGAATTTTCAAGTTGTATTTTTTTAAAAAGCGACCTTTTTATTTAATAATTTGTGTCTTTCATAAGTTGCCAGGAAATTTAACTAACGGAGGACTAACAAAATGCATTTTGGACATTTTTTAATGGTAGTAGAGCTGTTAAATTTGCCTGGTAGGCTTATGTTTTTTCAGGACGAACTGGGCTTCTCATATATTTTGTGTTTATTGTTTGGGAGATTAATGTTTCTTATTCTTAAATAGCTATCTAATGGAAATAGACAGAGTAGCAGCTCCGAATTATCTTCCGACGGAACAAGACATCTTGAGAGTGAGGGTCCCGACAACGGGGATCATAGAATATCCATTCGATTTAGAGGAGATACGGTTTAGGTAAAAAGATGTCAGAAAGAATGGAGCTTTGGATGCCGCTAACCGTTTTTTTACAATTTTTTTTAATTTTGCACGAAGCATGACTTTTTTTTCATTTGCATGTTTTTTCTTTTCTTTTTTTGCATGTTGATTGAGCAGTTATCTGTCCGATTTGGAGAGGATCGAAAAAGAGGACTACCTGCCAACTGAGCAGGACATCTTAAGAGCGAGGGCTCCAACGACAGGAATTATTGAATATCCTTTCGATCTTGATTCTATTATTTTTAGGTAGTCAACTTTTTAAATGCTTTTTTTATATAAAAAAATTGTTTTTTCTCTTGTGGCGCATGTTAAAAATAGGGGCCTTTGGGACAATTGGTAAAAATTCATCTTTTGCTACTAAATTAATGCTTTTGGGAAAATGGCAAAAGGCTAAACTTGGCATTTAGGGAAGAAAACGGCAAAAAATCTGATAAAATTAAAGTTTCTGGGCCAAAAAGCCAAGAAAACCCCCCAAAAACAGTTAAATGGAAGTTTTTTTGGCCACAAGTAGCTCAAAAATTGGAGAAAATTAGAGAAAAGCAACTGAGAATCGCATGACCGGAGGTTTTCTTGGTCAAAAAACGTGGAATCTTTCGAAAAACTGGCTTAAAAGTTGTGAAAAACACGTTGAAAAGTTTCTCAGGCAAACGAGCCAGAAAACCACCAAAATTAGCCAGAATATAAGGAAAACTCCATTAAATTGGTTAAAAGTTATGAAAAACACGTTGAAATGGAAGTTTCGCAGGCAAAAGAGCCAGAAAAACACCAAAAATTAGCCAGAATCTAAGGAAAACTTCTTTAAATCTGGTTAAAAGTTGAGAAAATGGTTAAAAGTTGCGAAAACCGTTGAAAAGTTTCTCAGGCAAAAGAGCCAGAAAAACACCAAAAATTAGCCAGAATCTAAGGAAAACTCCTTAAATCTGGTTGTAAGTTGTGAAAAACACGTTGAAATGGAAGTTTCTCAGGCAAAAGAGCCAGAAAAACACCAAAAATTAGCCAAAATCTAAGGAAAACTCCTGTAAATTTGGTTAAAAGTTGAGAAAAACACGTTGAAATGGATGTTTCTCAGGGAAAAGAGCCAGAAAAACACCAAAAATAAGCCTGAATCTAAGGAAAACTCCTTTAAATCTGGTTAACAGCAGGTGTATTGGCTAGAAAGTTGAGAAAACTCGTTAAAATGGAAGTTTCTCCGGCAAAAGAGCCATAAAAACACCAAAAATATGCCAGAATAGGAGTTTCCTCGTTAAATGATGGTCAGAACAACCACAAAAATGTGATAAAAACGGAGGTTTTTTGGTCTACAAGTGAGAAAACTAAAAATCATTTGTAGAGTGTGTTTCTCAGTCCAAAAACCTGCCCCCCCCCCACCATAGCTAAAATTATTGGATCAAGACAAAAAAGTAGGGAAAGATGCCCAAAGATCCAATGAAAAGTCGTTTTTCATTTTTGCCCAGGATATTGACGATAAACATTTTCCTAAAGCTTGCTCCCCCCCCCCCCAAAATGATGTGGATTTCTCCAACTGTCCTAAAAATCGGCCGAAAAACTGTTAAAATTTCAGTGTTGCCAAATTCTTTCATTTTACGCATGAATCTTATCATAGAATTCGGCACCACGAACTTCACTCTACATTTATTCTCTAATAAAATGGTTTTATTTTTTGCTTTTCTAATTCTTTTCTGCCACTTCAAGCTTTATAGCATTGGTTTTTTTTCATTTTTGTAGATTTTTTGATTTTTACAAAATAAATTTCTTTTTACAGAATGGTCGACGTAGGAGGGCAGAGGTCAGAAAGAAGGAAGTGGATTCACTGTTTTGAAAATGTTACCTCGATTATATTTCTTGTCGCTTTAAGTGAATATGATCAAATTTTATTCGAGTCAGAAAATGAGGTAAAACTTAATTAAAAAATTATAATTTTTTATAATTTTTCTTTTTTTTAGAACCGTATGGAGGAATCAAAAGCATTATTTAAAACTATCATCACATACCCGTGGTTTCAACATTCGTCGGTCATACTTTTTCTAAATAAAAAAGATCTGCTTGAAGAAAAGATCATGTATTCGCATCTGGTCGACTACTTTCCCGAGTACGATGGTACGGAAAAAAGCAATTTTATTATTTTTTAACTTTTTAATACCCTCTAAATTTAGGGCCCAAACTAGAGCATGTCCCAGCTCGTGAATATATTCTCCATTTATTCTCGCGAAAATCCTGACCCAGATCGTATGCTTTATTCGCATTTTACTACCGCGACAGGTGAATTCGAAAAACACAAAAATCCCATGCTTCGCTCACCAAAATTTTGTGCGATTTTGATTTCCTTTGATTTTAGTTTTGAAAGTTTGGTTAAATTTTTGATTCAAATCTTGTTTTGATTGTTTTATATTTTTAGGTACTTAGATATTGAATTATTTCAATTGACCCAATTGTTCTAATTTGACAAAATTTTATTTTAGATTTAGCCATTCAGTTTGGCATGTCAAGGGTCAAGTAAAGCCTGAATTGTCCCAGCAAGTGGGCCCCACTTGTGGAAAAAGTTTTTGCCTAAGCAGGGTGGGGAGAAGGTTGTCGAAAAGTGGTTTGTCTTAGTTTTTATTGAATATCTCAAAATCTATGAGGTTTAGCGCAAAACATATTAAGTAAGAAATTATTCTACATTGAATTTCCTACAAAAGTATTTAGTACATAAATTTGATAAATTGATCCATTTCAGAGTTACGAGCCATAAAAAAATTTTTTATGTCAAGAAGAAACTATTAGAAAAAAATTCATAACTCAGAAACCGTTCATTTTATCAAGTTTATGTGCTGAACACTTTTTGTTTGAAATTTAATGGAGATTATTTTGTACTTAACATTTTTTGGCTAAACCTAAGAGTTTTTAAGATATTTGATAAAAACTGACAAAAACTGCTTTTCAACACTTAATCTACCAGATAACATTTTGAAACTTTTCACATTGAATTGAAAGGTTCGCCTTTAAAGGGACGTAGGTTTCGCTAATCGGGGTGGTGAGAAGGTTGTCAAAAAGTGGTTTTTATAAGTTTTTATTGAATATCTCAAATCTATGAGGTTTAGCACAAAACATATTAAGTACAAACCTATTCTACATTAAATTTCCTACAAAGAGTATTTAGGACATAAATTTGATAAATTGAACCATTTAGGAGTTACAAGCTGTAAAAAATTTTTGTCTAAAAAAGACGTTTTAGAAAAAAATTCATAACTCAGAAACTGTTCATTTTATCAAGTTTATGTGCTGAACATTTTTTGTTTGAAATTTAATGGAGATTAATTTTGTACTAAACACTTTTTGGGCTAAAACTCATAGTTTTTAAGATATTTGATAAAAACTGACAAAAAAATGCTTTTCAACACTAACTTTTTGATACTTTTCGCAATAAATTGAAAGGTTTGCCTTAAAAGGGACGTGGGTTTCACCAATCGGTGGTGATTAAAAAATATTTAGGAAACCTTCAGAAAACTTCTTATAAACCCAGGTTTTATTGACATGCTATAATTTGACCATTTAATACAACCTTAAGTATTGAGTAGATTGAAAAAAATCACTTTTAATAACTTATTGGCCACTTAAATTTGTTTTTAGGTTAATTGTGCTTTTAATTTGTAGAAATATGTTTAAATTTGTATTTAAAAAACCCCAGGCCCACAGCGAGATGCAATAGCAGCTCGGGAGTTCATACTCAGAATGTTCGTCGATTTGAACCCGGACAGCGAGAAGATCATCTACTCCCATTTCACATGCGCGACAGGTAAAAAATTCGCTGTGGGTGTAGAAATCGCATGTTTTGTTGTCCTCTAAACCGCTTCGCAAAATTTCTCAAAAAGTTTTTTTTTTAAACTAACCCCCAGCATGCTTCAGATACGGAAAATATAAAATTGGTCTTCTGCGCCGTCAAAGACACAATTATGCAATCCGCTCTTAAAGAATTCAACTTGGCTTAAATGCTAATTCTGTAACCTTTCAATATTAATAAAAATAGTTTTCAAAAAACGTTTTTTAATGTTGTTCTGTTTTCGTCCTTATTTTTTTTTCTTTTGCATGCCTGCATGGTGACGGTAAAGGTTTTTATTTTTAACTTCTTTGAGACTAAATTTACGTTTTTCTTTACTTATCGACTTCAAAACCTCCTGTTTTTCTATATTTTAGGTCTTAAGGTCCATAAATTTAAGTAGTTATACTTACTTTGGGCATATCTACCATATTTTTGTCGTTTCCTACTGTCTTTTGGCAGAGAAAAACCCTTTTTCTATTATTTTGGGCTTAGAAATTCCAATTTTACCGAATTTGAGTGGTTTCCACAGTTTATTGACTACACAACCTCCATTTTTATCCTGTTTTCTTGTGTTCTTCCTATTTTTTGTCCTAGAAACCTGGTTTTCCTCCATCTTTCTGCCAAGTTTCCTTGGCCTTTCTGCCCAGTTTCCTTGGCCTTTCTGCCAAGAGCAACCATTTTAACCAGCTTTTAAAAAGTTCTGCTCACTTTATCATATTCTATTATTTTTCTGTTGAGAAACACTTATTTTGTAGGCTTTTTTATGTCTTTCTTCCAAGTTTCCTTGGCCTTTCTGCCAAGTTTCCTAGGCTTTTCTGCCAAGTTCCGTGGCTTTTCTGCCAAGGTTCCTTGGCCTTTCTGCCGAGAGCAACCATTTTAACCAGATTTCAAAAAGTTTTACTCACTTCATCATATTCTACTCATTTTTCTGTTGAGAAAAACCCTTATTTTGTTGGATATTTTGGGTCGTTTAGCCAAGTTTTCTTAGCACATGTTCCAATTTTTCTTGGCCTTTCTGCCAATTTTCCTTGGCCTTTCTGCCAAGTCTCCTTGGCTTTTCTGCCAAGTTTCCTTGGCCTTTCTGCCATGTTTCCGTGGCCTTTCTGCCAAGTTTCCTTGGCTTTTCTCCCAAGAGCAACCATTTTAACCAGATTTTGAAAAAGTTCTACTCACTTTTCTGTTGAGAAAAACCCTTTTGTTGATATTTGGGTCTTTCTGCCTATTTTCTTAGCCTTTCTGTCAAGTTTCCTTGGCCTTTCTGTCAAGTTTCCTCGGCCTTTCTGCCAAGTTTCCTTGGCCTTTCTGCCAAGTTTCCTTGGCCTTTCTGCCAAATTTCCTTGGCCTTTCTGTCAAGTTTCCTTGGCCTTTCTTCCAAGAGCAACCGCTTCTTCAAAAATTAATTAACGTTTTTCAATCTTTTTATTTCTCTTTTTTCTGTTTTGCATGTCTGCATGGTGAAGGTAAATGTTTTTATGTTTAACTTCTGAACTTTTTTTTTCTTGTTTTCGGTTTTTTAGCTTGGAAGAAAATTAATAGAAAAAAAAAAGTTCTGAAGTTGAATTTTAAAATTTTTTGTTTTTAAAATTTTTGTTTTCATAAATTTTCAGATACGGAGAACATCAGATTCGTATTTGCCGCTGTCAAAGATACAATACTTCAATCAAATCTAAAAGAATACAATTTAGTTTGAAAAGGTGCTATGAGCGCTTATCGCGACTTTCAATCGCTCATAATCCCAACTCTTCGATTATTATATTAAAAATTAATTACCTAAAAAATAAAAAAATATAATAAAAAAAATATAGGAAAATTACTGCCACCATTTTTTCCATTTCATTTTCAATTTTCATAATAAAAAAACGTTTTCATGTATTCGGGGGTATCAAAGTGGTATTTTTTTTACCTTCTCAAGAAAACAAGGTTTTTTAATGTTTTTTCAGGGAGGGGGGGTTTGGAAGGGTTTATAAATAATATATAAATATTATATAAATATTTGTAGAACTGTATGCATGACTATTCATAATAACAGGAATGTAAAAAAAAATTAAAAAATTAAAAAAAAAATTATATATATAAAAGCTTCTTTGTACCGCGATCTTTAGTAGTTCGATCTTTTTTTTTTTTTTTTGTCGGATATTAAAAAAAGGAAAAAAGTCGATTTTTAAACTTATAGTGCAGTGTTTCCATCATTACCCTCTTAAGCTGTGTTTTAATCTCAAAATGCACAAATTTAAAAAAAAAAGTTACCATGGGGTTTGTCGACTCTTATGTACAGTTTTGTAAATGAAAAACCATTTTTCTTTGTGTAGTGGGATATTTCGGGGACCCTTTATTGTGAAAACAATGAGGAAAAGACCTTCCTTCCCAACTGACTTAAGTCAGTCTTTTTTTATAAGACCAAACCTTTCCTAACATATTAATTCTTCTAAAAATACAGCTAAAAACAAATTGTATAAAGTAATTTGTAATCGCTATGTTTTTAATTTTTTTCTTTTTTTAATTTAGTGTGTCTGTAGGGTGGTTATTTGTACAGTAAATGTTACTTTTTTTTCCTCCTATTGCGCAAATGTAAAAATTTTAATAGAAAAAAATTTTTTTTTCGGTTAAAAGCCTCTTTAGGGTGTGCATGTGAAGAAAAAAAAAGTCTTAATTTTTAGAACTTCTTCCTGAAATTTTTAAAACTGTCCAACTGACTAAAGCAACGCGTTTTATTTATTTTTTCGAGCTTCAAATTTTTGCTCAAAAAAAGGGACAAGCCAAAAAAAAAAAAATACTGGCAATCAAAAAGAACCAAGCTATTTATTGCCATGGCTTTAAATCTGTGTTTTTTATTTTTTGTTGATTTTCATTTTAAATGCATTTATTTTATGTTATTTTAATTTTTTTTTTAAATATTTTAATTAAAGATGTTGCTTTGGAAAGTCGCAGATTCTCTTTTCGGTGTGAATGGCGTGATTCTTTTAAATATCTTGTCGAAAGATAAATTATTATACAAATTAAAAAATAAGAAAATACAAAAAAAAAATCTGTTGCTTATTCGCTGTAAAGCTGAGTTGTAAATTGTTGAATGTGGGGCTTGATTGTCTTTAAATAAATTTAGAAAGATTTGTAAATCAAAAAAACAATTTCTTGTCAAAAAAAAAATATAAAAAAAATTTAAAAAAAAGAAAAAAAAAATTTAAAAAAGATAAAAAAAATTATAAACAAATTTTTCTGATGGAAGTCTTTTTATTCCTAAAATCCTATATGATGAAAGAGAATAAGGAAAAAAATGGAAACCTGATTTTGCGGTTTGGTACATATAACTTAGAAATTCCGAGTGAGTCCTTGGTTGATATTCAGAAGAGGTGGGAGGAGGAAAAAGAGGATCTTAAGATTCTTCTCTCATAAACAAGATTTCAGAAGGACGCCGAAGAACGCCGGGGAAAGGCGTCCATCTGTTTCTGCAGGTACCCAATTTTTTTATTGTTTTATTTTAGAATATCCTTTCAGGATGACCCAAAAACCCTTTTTTTGCTCGTTTTCAGGAGCAACCTTTTTTAACCAGATTTTAAGGATTTCTACTGAATTTTTCGGCGGTGAGCCACCCTTTTCATTGGTTTATTACCTATTTCTACGATATTTTGGCTGAGAAATGACCTTAATGTTCATTTTTTAGAGTCAAACGGCTAAAGAATAGTATACTATGAGCAGTTTTCTAGGTTAATGAACACAAAGTCGATTATTTTTCTATATTTTTGTCCTTTGAGCCACTTATTCCTCGATCTTTCGGCCAAGAGATCAGATTTTCATCGTTTTCTTTAGTCCTTTGCCAGGGAAACAACTTTCGTGATTATTTTAAAGCTTCTGTTGGCTGAGAAACGTCGATTTTTGTGCGCTTTTTCATTTTCTTATTTTTCGACCAATAGGAACCCCTTTTTACCCGATTTTCTTGTTTTTCGACCAATAGGAATCCTTTTTACCCGGCTTTCCTATTTTTCGACCAATAGGTACCCTTTTTACCCGATTTTCCTATTTTTCGACCAATAGGAACCCTTTTTACCCGATTTTCTTATTTTTCAACCAATAGGAACCCTTTTTACCTGATTTTCTTATTTTTCGACCAATAGGAACCCTTTTACCCGATTTTGAAGAAGTTCTACCTAAGTTTCTGCCCGTGGATGACCCTTTCCATCGGATAACAACTTTCGCGTCTATTGGCTAAAAAACGTGGATTTTTGTGCGGTTTTTAATTAATTAATTTATTTATTTTTACCTGTTTTTAAGAAATTTTACTCTGTTTTCTGGCAGTGGGTGACCCTTTCCACTGGGGAAAACACTGTTCAACATAACGCATTTCACCCTATAGCAGTTGATCATAAAAAATCTGCAATTCGACATAAAAAATCTGTAGTTCACCACATAGCGTTTCGGCATAATTGAACACTAAGCTCTCAAAAGTTCAAAAATTTTGAGCATAATTTCAACATAAAGCGTTTCGCCATAAATGACTTTTTCAATAAATGCAAGTCGACATAAAAAAAGTAAGTCACCATAACGCTTCTCACCTTAAAAGGCTCTCTTTAAACTTGTCGTTTCGCCATAAAAATCTGTCGTTTGTGCATAATACATCTCACCATAAACTAGCGAAAGAGCAAGCCTACAAAAATCTTAAAACTTGACAGTTTACCATAATGCAATTCAACATAAAGCATCTCACCATAAACTAGGAAAAGCAAGCAGCCAATGGGATCAGCTCGTTTTATGACACAAGGGGGTTAATATTTTTCCCCTCGCGAGGATGCGCGAATCGCATTATGGTGAACTGTCAAGTTTTAAGGTTTTTGTCGTTTTGCCATAATCGAGTTTTAACTGCGAAAGTAGGCTTGCTCTTTAGCTGTCCCTGTTTATGGTGAAGATGTATAGAAATAGTTTTATGGCGAAACGACAAGTTCTTTAAAATGAAAGTCTATTTTATGAACAACTGCGTTGTTTTGAAACGACAAATTTTATGTCGAAACGACAAGTCTATCTCTTCTTCATGGTGAGATGTATTATTTTCAAATGCATTATGGTGACGGTAACCCGCAATTTCTGCTATACGATGTCGGTCACGTATACCTACACTCTTTCCACTGAATTTTTCGTAGATTTGTGCCAAAGTAGCGACCTATTTTAATTTTATTCTTTCTATCTTCTGAGAAACCTCAACTTAACCATATTTTTCGACCAATAGGAACCCTTTTTACCCGATTTTTATTTTTCGACCAATTGGGACACTTTTTACCCGATTTTCTTATTTTTAGACCAATAGGAACCCATTTTACCAGATTTTCTTATTTTTCGACCAATAGGGACACTTTTTACCCGATTTTCTTATTTTTAGACCAATAGAAACCCATTTTACCAGATTTTCTTATTTTTCTACCAATAGGAACCCTTTTAGCCGATTTTCTTATTTTTCGACCAATAGAAACCCATTTTACCCGATTTTCTTATTTTTCGACCAATAGGAACCCTTTTTACCAGATTTTCTTATTTTTCGACCAATAGGAACCCTTTTTACCCGATTTTCTTATTTTTCGACCTATAGAAACCCTTTTCACCCGATTTTAAAGGAGTTCTACTCAATTTAATGCCAGTAGGTGACCCTTTCCATTGGACCTTCGCCAATTTCTACGGTCATTTGCCTAAGAAACGATCTTTTCGATCATTTTTCACTGCCTAAATTCTAAGAAATACGGATTTTTGAACTATTAACTTGCTTTATTTGCTATAAAACAGCCTTCACCCTCAGGAATCAGCTTTTCCGGGCCTATACTTCGATATATCGGGCAAGGGCAACTCTTCTCTCCAGATTTTGAGAAGTTTTACTCAGTTTTTCAGCCACAAAATGCCCATTTTACCTGATTTCGGGCGTACTCCTCCATTTTTTTATGACCAATTTTTCAATTAAAAAAAACTTAAATGATTTCTTCAAGTTACTAAAAATAGTCGCCTGGAAAAAAAATTACAAAATAGTTCTGCTGAAATGTTGATACATATTACTTAATAAGCAGTCTAATGACCTTGAATTTTCTAGTATAGCCATAAATTATGAAGGTTTTTATGACCTTTCGAATAGAGATTAGTCCAAACTACGCCTTAATTATAAAAAACCTGTTTTTGCTTAAAAAAAAGTGATGTCATCAAGTTGTAACATGATTATAGAGTTCAAGAACTCCTCCATATTCGTGACGTCACCACATCATTATTGCCAACATGAGGAAAAAGGATGTTAATTTTTTTTTATTTTTAGACCGTTAATAACATCAAAATGAACATAAAAGTCTGACGGAATTTATACTCATCGGTTCTCTTTCTTTCGCTTTAGCTCGTAAGATAAAATTTTTAAAAAAATCTTAAAACAATACTTTTTTAGAGGAAAATAATGACAAAAAGTTGTCTGCTACTACACAAACTGGAGTTCCTATAGGCAGGGAGATTTGAATTTCACGCCGAAAAACATCGACCCATTTTTATGTACTCATGTTATTTATTCTTTTGTGACTTTCAAAGATGATTTGACTGGAATACAGCCTTTTGATCCATATCAGGATATAGATAGAAGTAATATTAACTAAAATTTAGAATTTATTTACTATTTTATTGTAGAGGGTTTTGAAGAATTTGCTGCGCTTAAAAAATCGAATGCAGATTTGAAACTTCTGGCTGCGCTTGGTGGATGGAGACAAGGTTCAAAAATTTTCTCAGCCATTGCAGCTTCGAAGGAAAAAAGCAAAGTTTTTACCAAAGGAACTATTGAGTTTTTGAGAAAATATAAGTTTGAAGGGATCAACATCGACTGGCAATTCCCAGGCTTTAGAGATGGTGCTCGAGACGATGACAGCGACAATTTCGTTTCTCTTTTAAAGGTTTCTTTTGTTTACTTTTTCTTTGTTTTATTTTCGTTTTAGACTATGAGGACTGAATTTGAAAAAGAGGCAAAAATGGGGAAGAACAACTTCTTCTGACGATTTCTGTTCCTTCCAACACTGAATATATCGATAAAGGCTTCAATTTGCCAAAACTACAATTGTAAACTGTTTTAATTACTTATTTTATTACTAATTTTGATTTTAGGTATTCTGATTTTATTACTATTCTTTGCTATGACTATCACCTTTCGACAGACTTGACGGTAAACCATCATTCTCCAATGTTCGCTCTTCCAAATGAAGACAAAGAACATCTCAACTATCAGCTTAATATGGTGAGATAATAAAAACTCTCAAGTATTGGTATTCATATTATTTATGAATATAAATTTATTAATACGGCTAATAATTATGAATACATTCATTTTTGTTGTCGTACCTACTCTTTTAATTATAATCAGCTTAATATGGTGAGATAATAAAAAATCACAAGTATTGGTATTCATATTTTTTATGAATATAATAATTAGCATAATATGGTGAGATAATAAAAACTCTCAAGTATTGGTATTCATTTTTTTTATGAATTTAAGTTTATTAATAAGGTTAATACATAATTATGAATACATTCATTTTTTGTTGAAAATTCATACCTACTCTTTTAATTAAAATCAGCTTAATATTGCGAAATAATAAAAAATCACAAGTATTGGTATTCATATTTTTTATGAATATAAGTTTATTAATACAGCTAACAGTAACGATTACATTCATTTTTGTTGAAAATTCGTACCTACTCTTTTAATTAAAATCAGCTTAATATGGTGAAATAATAAAAAATCACATGTGGGTGTATTGATATTCCTATTTTTTATGAATACAAGCTTATTAATACGGCTAATAATTATGAATACGTTAATTTTTGAAGAAAAAAACACGTACCGTATTCGTATTCATATTTTTTATGAATATAAGTTTATTAATACGCTAATAATTAAGAATACATTCTTTTTTTTTTTTTAAATTTCGTACCTATTCTTTTAAACATAAATTAATTATAATCAGCTTAATATGGTGAGATAATAAAAAATCACATGTGGGTGTATTGGTATTCATAATTGTTATGAATTTAAGTTTATTAATACGACTAATAATTATGAATACATTAATTTATGATAAAAATTCGTACCTACTCTTTTAATTATAATCAGCTTAATATGGTGAGATAATAAAAAAAATCACATCCGATATCAGAAGTGGGATGACTGATAACAGAAGTGGGATGTGCGATATCAGTAGTGGGATGTCCGATATCAGAAGTGGGATGTCCGAGATGAGGAGTGGGTTGTCCGATATCAGAAGTGGGAAATATTCGTATAAAATATAGGTATTCATATTTTTTATAAATATAAGTTTATAAATACGACTAATAATTAAGAATACAGTAATTTTTGTTGAAAAATTCGTACCTACTCTTTTAATTATAATTAATTATTATCAGCTTAATATGGTGAGATAAGAAAAAACTCACATACGGGTGTATTGGAATTTTATTTTTATGAATATAAGTTTATTAATATGGCTAATAATTATGAATACAACCATTTTTGTTTATAATTTGCACCTACTCTTTTAATTATAAATTAATTATTACTCTCTTTAATGTTTATAAAACAATTATAAATTTCAAGAAATTTATTTTCAAAAATTTACTAATTTACTACAATCAGAGCATCATAAAAACAATTTGAATTTTAAAGAATTCATGAAAAATTCTTGAAATTCCTGATTTTTTTAAATATTTAAAAATTTAAAATAATCTTTTTTTTAAATTTTTTTTTTTCAAGAAATTTAAAAAACAAAATTATAACCATTAGAAACAAAAAAATTTACAAATTTCAATGAATTTGTACACAATTTTTTTTCGAATTTAAGAATTATTTTTAAAAAGTATCAATTTTTTAAATAAATTATGAATGCATGGATACTTGAATATGAATTCAAAGTAATAAATAAGCCTAAATTTTACAAAGATACAGCAAATTTATTGAAGAGAAAGAGAAAAAGATTAATTAATTAATTAATTTAAAAAAAAATCTAAATTTTTTTACAGGACTGGACGGTGAAGTACATTTTAAAAAAAGGTGTACCCAAACATAAACTTATACTTGGAATCCCTGCTTATGGAAGAACGTACACTTTAGAAGATGAAAATATGCATGATCTCGGCTCTCCATCAAGTGGTGAAGGAGTAGAAGGAAAATCGACCCGAGAAGTCGGATACAAAGCCTTCTACGAAGTAAGTTAAATTTTTAAAAAAGTTAAAATAATTTTTTTTAAGATTTGCCAAGATATTATAAAAATAGCTGGACAGTCCGTGCAGTAAATCGTACAGCGATGGGCCCGTATGCATACAAAGGGAAAGACTGGGTATCCTATGATGATGAAATAAGTGCCAATAGAAAGGTACAAAAATGCTACAAAATTTTTTTTATAAATTAATATTTTGTAGGGAGAGTATGCCAGAGATCATGATTTAGGTGGGATCATGTTTTGGGCGGTCGATGAAGACGATTTCGCTGGGAAATGCGGAGGAATCAAAAACCCGCTTATAAATTCTGCCAAAGAAGGTTTTTTCCGACCAATACCGACCGCTGTGAAAAGCGAACCGACCGCTGTAAAAAGCGAACCTGAAGATGATTTTTCCGATACTGTGGTCGTCGCTGAAAACCCGACATCAGGAAGACCGATGTTTAAAAAAATTATCGCCGATGATGATATTAAAAATGAAAAACAGCCACGACCTTCAACGACGGTGACCAGAGAAGTCAGTGAAGGTGGCAACACTTTTATCAAACTATTTCAATTGGGTCATCAATAACGTTTTCATCTTGGGTAAATAAATAAAATGTGTAATTCAATCTTTTATGTACTTTTCAGAATGAAAAATGGTACAAATGGAGACTATGATATAATATTGATTTAAAATGATTTTGAATAAATATTTGCTTTTATAAACAATTTCTTAACTTGGTAGATCAGTGGTCAACATCTTCGACTCCTGTTTTTTAAATCCCACTTCCTTTTAAACTCTCCTTAAAAAAAGTACTAGTTTGAAGACGTCCAACAAAAACTTCCTTAAACGAAGAATAACATAGGAGGGGGGTATAAAGGAGGGGAAGTATAGCAGAGGATGAAGTATAACGAGGGGAAGTATTAAGGAGGGGAAGTAAACGTATTTTTTTATTATTAACGGACGGCCGGCCGGCACCACAGACACCTATAATCAGTAAAGAAATCATTTTGAGGACGTTAAAAAATCAAATTAAACTGATTAAGATGAACACCCGTTTGAAGATGAGATTTAAGGTATTTTTAATTTAAAAAACTTTTATGAATAAATAATTATTATTTAATAAATAATACATTTTTAATGTAACAACTGTACAAAAACTTTCAATAACTAAAATTAAACAAAATATTTAAAAAAAGACTAGATAAAATACAAAAAAAAGGAATTATTTACGATACACTATCATGTAAACGTTCATGATCCTTCAAACTAGAATTATATGCGAATTTTTTATCACATGATTTGCATTCAAACGGTTTTTCGCCGGAATGCGATCTTTCGTGTTGTTTTAAGCCGTTGTATTGGACGAAAGTTTGGGACAGAGGTTACATTTGTACGGTTTTTCGCCTGTATGTGTCCGCTCGTGATTGGTCAGGCTGGAGGAATGGGCGAAAGTTTTTGGCAGAATTTACAAATGTAGGCTTCTCTCCAGTGTGGAACGTTGTGGCTTTTTGAACTTTTTAAATCAGCGAAAGTTTTGGGACAAAAATTACATTTGTAAGGCTTCTCGCCTGTATGTAAACGCAGGTGGCTAATCAGGCCGCCTGATTGGGTGAATCTTTTTTCACAAAATCGACAAGCAAAAGGCTTCTCTTGCGTATGTAAGCGTTCATGATTGACCAGACTGCAGGAATGAGAAAATTTTTTTCCGCATGTCAAACATTCATATGGCTTCTCACGCCCAGAATGGAAGTTCATGGGTTTTCAAGCCGGCGGAGTATGCGAATTTTTATCGCAGAAACTACATTCGAAACGTTTATGCCCAGTGTGCGTACTTTCATGATATTTTAAGCCGTTCGACTGACTAAATGTTTTCGGACAAAATTGACATTTATAGGCCTTTCTCCAGTATGAGTCTTTCATGATCTTTCAAAGTAGTCAAATGTGCAATAATTTTTCACAAAACATACATTTATATGGTTTTTCCCCAGTGTGAGTTCGGACATGGCATTTCAGTTGGGAAGAATGAGAAACCTCATGGAGCAAGCAGGGCAAACGTATGGCTTCTCCATATTTTTACCTTCACTTATTTTCGATCTTTTTGTGCATAGTTAAGATATGTTCGCAGACTTTTTTGGGAAGAATGAAAGTTACATTCTGTGCAGAAAAGGTCGCCTTCGAGAGGATCTTCTTCATCTCACTTTACAGGAAAGCAGCCTTCTTCCTCATATGATAAGTCTTCCTCCTAAAGCAAATAAGAAAACAAAGTTGGCTAAAACATATGAATTTGAGCATCAATGTATTCATAATCATTAATCACAAATATGAATATAGTCATATTCTAGTAGGTTTTTTTATTCTTTAAGAATACTCCAAAAATTGTTTGGAGTGTTATTAGAGAAAAAATTGGTTTGCCAGAAAGTACTAGTTTGAAGAGCTTTCAACGAAAACTTCCTTAAAAAAGTAAAAATATAGGAGGGGGAAGTATCAAAGAGGGGAAGTATAACGGAGGGGGAAGTTTTTTTTTCAATAATTTCCTTTCTAAGAGGAGGATATATATCAAAGACCGATATATTGGCACAAATATATCGATATATCATCCTAACTTCAACATCAACGTATTCATATTTTATTATGAATATATATTCATAAATATGAAAATGAATACGCCCAAGGCTTTTTCATTTTGAGGGGAAATAAAATGTTTAAAAAATTAATTACTTTGGCATCTTCTTCTCCAAAAGATCTTCGCCTTCTTCAGCCAAAGGTCCTCTTTAACCACTTTTCTTCCGTTTGATCCATAAGAAATCAAATTTTAAATTCTAAAAAAAAAATTTATAAAGTATAATTTTAATTTTTATTTGGATTTATAATAATCGTGACTTACATAACATGATCATGAAATTCAAGTAAAATAATTAGATTTTTATTTTTTCACTGCCAAAAAAATTAATCAATAATAATAGATATATCAATAATATATGTAGATAGAATAATGAATACAACACAATTTGATAACAATGATAACAGAATCTTTGACGTTTAAAAGTTGTCTACCTTGTCATCTACCAACTAAAAAAATATATTTCCCCATTTTAAATTCTTAATAAATGATTTTATATATAAGGAGTATTGATGAAAAGTGAAGGTAGAGAAGTAAGGCAGGAGGTATAAAAAAAAACTTGAGACGTGCAAATCCCTGCAATTTTTGCGAAAAAAAGAAAGAAGGTAGAAATATGGGGTGTTCTCCCCGTTTTGCGTGGCCTGGTGGGCGAAAAATTGAATTTTTTCTACCTTGATACTGACAAAAAAGTTTGAGAAAGCACAACTTCTGAAAAATAGAAACTATCTGATAGAAAAAGGTGCTAAAATTGAAGAAAACATGATTTTCGCCGGAGGAAACTGAAAAACTGTCACATTTTTGGTGGCCGAAATCGGCGAAGATCTTTCCTCTTAGACCTCTTCCTTCAGGGATGAATAATTAAAAAAATATTTTTTTTTTTTTTTTTGTTTAATTGTATTAAGCCAAGGCTTTTTACAAAGGGGGAGGGGATCAGACCCAGGCGGGGGCTTTCGCCATAATGCCATGGCGCCCTTTTGGGCCAACTACCAGAGTAGTGGCCTAACTAAATTATCCACAGATTTGTAGAGGGATATTTTTAATTGGAATTTTATTCCAACCAAAAATCCCTAACCCAACCTGGGATCGAACCCCGGTCTTCCGTGGTGAGAGTCAGAGATGAACCCACCAGCCACGGAGCCGGTTTTAAAAAATATTATGGGACTTAAAAATCGAATTTGTCTAAATATATTAATAATAATGTAATAATTAATTTTAATCTAAATAAAATACTAATTTGATTTTGTTGATTATTTGGAGTGTGGGGAATCCCTAGTTTTCGTTAATAATTTTAAATCTAGATTACAGGATCCGGGATGATGGCCGGATTTTACGTGTCAAAAATTTATGATTTTCCTGTAAGAGAAGATGTTGTATTACCCTCCTTGTACAGTTTTTGGGTACAGCCAGACCCCGTGGAGGTCTTGAGGTCTGTGGGACCGCAATTTTCTTCCGAATTTGGGGATGTATAAGGGGAGGGAATTATAACGGAGAGGGAAGTATAGGGAGGGGAAGTACTACTAAAATGATAATTAATGTAAAAAAAAAAGACAATTTTTACACCAAAATTTCTTAAAAAGTATATGGAGTAATTGATGAAAATTTGGTGAAAATCGGCCAACGGCAACGGTCGGCAGCAGCGAAAATTTCAAATGTGCATATCTCCGCCATATTTTCGAAATTCAAAAATCGCCCTCGTAGTTTCTTGTTCACCGAATAAAGAAATTTGGTAAAAATCGGTGATAACTGGGGCGTAAAGTGTTCCGGAAAAGTGCTATGGACGGACGGCCGCGCGGCACCACAGACAAAGGTGAGATCGGTAAAATCAATATTTATTTATTTAGTTATTTATTTTAAAACTCCAACAAACATTAATGGTTCAACAAACAGGAGTAGTCAAGGGGGGGAAAAAAAAATTAACACAAAAAAAAATCAACCAGAAAAATGACTCTTAAAACATTCTTTATCACAGCAATTTTATCAGGAAGACATCTGAGTTACAGCCATTCAACGTCCTTATAATTCTATGAGATGGCGAATAATATCTGTAGACCGTGCGGGTCATAGCGATATGAACGTATCCGAAGACCTTAACGACCGCTGAGGAACATTCAAGAAGAAACGACTTAAAATATTTGGTGCATCAATGATCCCTTTAAGCACCTTTAACCCAAAAACCAACTCGCACAACGTCGACGATACAATAACGAGTCAAGCCCCAACCAATCAAGTCTCTCCTCGTAATGAAGATGACGTTGACCGAACCTGGTGGCAATAATCTTTGACGCCTTCCTCTGAACACCTGAACACCATATTCGATATGATCCTTCCTCAAAAACCGGGTATCACAATAAATTCTTTAAGGAAATTAAAAACCGAAAATTTTTTCGAAAAAAATGCAAATTTGTCAAAATTAAAAAAAAAATTTCAAAAATTTTTTGACTTAAGAAATTTTAAAAAATAACTTTGAAATTTTTCGTAAAAAAAACTTAGAAAATTTCTGAAAAAAAAAATTGGAAAACAAACTTGGAAATTAAAAAATATTTTTTTGTCTAAATGCTTGAAATTATTCTTTCTTTCCTTTATACTTCCTCATCCTTGAACTTCCCTCCCTTATACTTCCCCCTCCTTAAACATCTCCTCCGTTATTCCCCTCCTATATGTTTTCTTTCTAGTTTTCCCTGGTGAACAAAAAATTAGTCAAGTATGTAAATATCGAGTTTCTTCCGTCAGACAACGACATAAACATCACAATTTACAAAATTACTTATTAAAAGGAAACGGAAAAGTTTCCGTTTGAAAAAATAGTTTGAAGAGGGGGAGGGCGGATCGAAAGGTAGGGAGCCGCGAAGAGACGGAAAAAAAAAAACACGAAATAACCCATTGACGGTTCCCTCACGCCGCATTCGATTAGCGGTGCCCCGCGCGGCTTACCAGTAGTGAATGTGCACGAGTTTCACGTCGAAGGCGTCCACACGTCAAAAAAATTTTTTCTACAAAACAACTTCAAATTTCGGATAGATAGTTGAAGGTAAATTTTTTTTATTTTTAGAAATTTTAAGGCAAAAATGGTTAAATTTTTTTGAAGTACCTACCTATGGAAAGTCTTACTCTCCCCTATTTTAGAGAAATTTGAGACTGGGCCACCAGCCCTAAAATCAACATTTTTATGGGATTCTTGGGAGTTTTCATTGTTTTTTTGGCGCAGAAACCCCATTTAACGGCATTTTGTACACTTTTTAGGCCAAAATACCCAGGAATATAGAAATTTGGATGTTATACCATGGCCAAAGAGCCGCCTTCCTATACAAACTAGCAGAGAACTCCGTGGATCAGTGAGCAAGGACGCTGACTTCGGAGCTAGTGACCCTCAAAAGGCCCCCCCCCCCCTAAAATCTGTCTATTATGGTTATGAAGTTTGCGGGACGACGTTCTCCGTGGATTAGTCGTTAAGGACGCTGACTTCGACAGACCCTCAAGAAAATGCCGTCCTCCCCCTTAAAATCTATTAGGCTGTAAAGTTTACGGCCTCCGTGGATCCATGGTCAAGGACTACGTAGGAGATTTAAGCCTTCAGGATAAAAAGCGCCACTCAGTCATTGGTGGTTGGGCATTTCCATTTAGAAATTTTCCCCATCCTTTCATATTTTTTTATAGAATATTATTCCACTGAATGTACCGGTATTGACACACTTTCCAAAAAAAATAATTATTTACAAAAAAAAAAATAAATAAAAAACAAGTAGCCGTTGAACAAAAGGCCGGATTTTTTTATTTAGCGAAAAAAAAACAAAAAACGATTCATCGCTTCCGGAGTCAATGCCTTTTTTCCGCCGCCTTTCTGGGTTTTCGCGTTTTCCCAGAAGTAACGGAAACGATGTTTTATGATTTATGATTTTCGTGGTGACTGAACAAAAAAGACTACCGGTTCCAACATGATTGGCGTTTATTGAAGGTTAAGGACGTTGTCACTTTTTTTAAACGAAACTTTAACAATCCCTCATTAATTTAAACGTTGAATTCGCTATTAAAATGAACGGATCTTCTTGTTCTTTATGCGTTCTTCTCAAGGATTTCTTTTATCCCTTGATTTTTATGCGGTCGCGCCGGGGAAATTAGTTGTTAGTGGTATTTCGTAGAATTTACACATTGATTCATCAAATTGAGATCTTGGAGAAACCCTGTAATTCGTGGGCGTCATTTTCTTCGAATTATTCTCGTGGTCCAGACGTTTTTATATCAAATCTCGAAAACTTGACGTTTAGCGCAAAGATATTAAGTACAAAAATAATCTTTGTTAGATTTTGAACAAAAAGTATTAAGTACTTAACCTTGCTAAAGTTAACGCTTTCGGAGTTACGACTCGCCAAAAAAGTGATACCGATTTGAGTGGAGTAAAAAGCAGCTTTTTCAGTTTTTATCACATATATCGAAAACTATGAGGTTTAGCGCAAAACATATAAAGTACAAAAATAATTTAAATTAAATTTTCTACATAAGTATTTAGACTGTAACCTTGATAAAGTGAACGGTTTTGCAGTTACGAGACGACAAATATGACAATTTTAGACATTTCATCAAATAACTCTTGAACTACTTGTCCTAGCGAGATAAAGACTAAATACAAAATTATTTTTTATAAAATTTCCCATAGAAAATGTCTTATACATTTTTTTCATAGCATAAATATTTTAGGAGATATTGTCTATGTAATTTTAACAGGCCTAAATCACAATATTAAGATAAGCAGATGTAAGAATATCGAAATTTTTTTTTTTTTTAATTTTGAAGGTCATTTGAACTTCTTAAAACTTTTAAAACCGAGAGAAAAAATTGTGAAATCGGGTCGTGGGAATTGAACAGAAATTAAAGTTGACCTTTCTATTAGAATTTCTAGGTTTTCTGTCAAAATTATACTCTAATTAATTATTTACTTTTTTGGAGAAAATAATATTTTTTACAAATAAAAATTTCGTAAAACTGTAAAAAATTCATTATTTTTTCAAAAATTTGTAAACATTTTGATAAAATCATTAAAATTTCGATTTTTAGAAAGAGAGGGAGAAAAAACTTTTTTCTGAAAATTATAAATAAAATATCGTAATCATAATAATAGCTTTGTTCCAACCGTAGTTTGAAACTGTTTTGAAACTCCTGGAGCAAGCGCAGAAGGATTTGAACGTCACTTTGAGGTCGTTCAAATCGTTTTTCCGTATAACCTGAAGTCATCTGACGTCAAATTTGACTTCCAAACCTCTCTGCGCATGCGTCAGAAGTTTCAAACTGCAGTTGGAACAAAGCTAATATTATTTAGATTATGAATTATTGACGGAGGCACATTTTAAGGGTAACAGTGGAACTTTTGGCGAAATTGGAAGAGAGGAATTTAAAATAATCTATTTCAAAATAGAACTTACGCATTATATGTAATTTGATTTAATAAAATTGGATATTACGCAATAAATAATGGATCGGATCAATTTTCTCCGCCCGAATTTCGTTCACGCGTTTCTTTTAGGCCGAAAACCATAAAAATCCAGGAACATTTGCCTGAAAGCTCGGAAATTTCGGATCCTTAAAAAGGTGTTTAAATTTTATTGGGCAAAAAAGGGAACCTCTAATTATAAAAGATTGACCAGGGAAAGTCTCTCAGTTACAACACCCAAGGTTATCTTCTATAGGCGAAAATGGCTCAATACTGCATATTAAAATTAAAAGCTACCTAAAAAATGATTTTAATTTATTTTTAATTTCAATAAAAAACAATTTTTAAAACAATCGTTTAAAAAATAATTTAGATTCTCATCATCGATCATCCGTTTAACCACAACGGTAATTGCAAGCATTTTCACCTTTTTCACCTTTCGATTGGGAAATAAAATCTAGAACGCAAAATGCAAGTTATTTCTAGACTATGTTAAGTATAGAAAGGTACAACCATTAAAATTTTAAAGCCAATTTATTTTTCACAGAGGAATTTACAATTTACAAAATGAATTTACTACTAGTTAGGGCATCCAGACAACTTGGATGAGTTTAATCTTATTGAAAATGAGCCTATATGGACTCCGTCAGATTTATAGTTTCCGAGGAGCTTCCAACGTGCTGAAAAACGACCAGTTCTTGAAAATCGAAGAATATTGTTAAAATTACATTTATACTGTAACTCCAAAAATATTGTTTATGAAAAAATGTTAAGTTGTTTTCTATAGAAATAGCATAAAAACAATTTTGTACTTAGCCTTTATCTTGCTAGGAGCAGTGGTTTTCGAGTTATTAGATGATTTACGGTGACATAAGATCAAAAAAAATTTTTTTAATCGATTCGAAACTCCGAAACCGTTAACTTTATCAAGGTTAATTAGTTATACTTTTTGTTGCAAATTTAACGTAGATTAATTTTATACTAATATATTTTGCGGCAAACCTCATAGTTTATGAGAAATAAGAGAAAAATCGAAAATGCGGGATCAAGTTATTTCCAAACTACGTTAAGTATACCATTAAAATTTTATAGCCATTAAAATTTAAAGCCATTTTTTCCCTAAAAAAAATTTACAGCAGTATAGAAAGGGGATTCATACATTTTAAGCCTACTATGGACTCCGTCAGATTAATAGTTTCCGAGAAGGAGCTTCAAACTTGGAAAAACGAGGAGCATATCTTGAAAATCGAAAGATTTTGACAAAATTACTTTAGGCTATATCTCCTAAACTATGTATTTTATGAAAAAAAATGTAAAGTTTTTGTATAGAAAATTGCATAAAGAACAATTTTGTACTTACTCTTTATCTCTCTAGAAGCAGTGGTTTTTGAGTTATTTGATGATAATGTTTACGTTGTCATAAGACAAAATGTTTTTTGTCGATTCGTAACTCCGAAACCGTTAACTTTAGCAAGGTTAAGTACTTAAAACTTTTTGTTTGAAATTTAACTTAGATTATTTTTGTACTAAGTATATTCTGCGCTAAACCTCATAGTTTTCTAGAAATAAGAGAAAAACTGATAAGATCGGTAAAATCAACCTAGGAAACGATCCAAACTCAGAAGTAAAAAAAAGGAAGTTGAAATCCTTTTGAAATAAACTTTTTTCTTCTTTTTCCTTACGAAAAACGGAAAGGGGTGAGGCCCCTTCCGATTAGGCGGTCAGGATCTTTAAAATTACGACAGACTGCAAGAGCGGAGAACGGCCAAGGACGCTGACCAGTCTCGCATGATTCCAATGACCTAATTCTCGATCAGACTCGTTTTTTAACCCTAACCTTCATCTTCGTTATCAAACAGTATCGGACGAAAAATTTTTAAGCTAACGGAACAATAAAAGAAAATTTATTACACAAAGAACGTCATTAAAGGTCACAAATTTTGCATCCCCACCAAAAAGGTTTTTCTTTGCCGTTATCTCTGTGAAACATTTTAATTTTAGTTTAAAGATAACGTGAGGAGTGTGTTTCTCGTAAAAAAGAAAATTTTTTTTCATGGCGTCGTACGATATAAATTCCATGTGGGTAGTGAGGTCAGTTTTTAAACAATTTATTTTTTAATTAAAAACTTTTTGTAAACAAAAAATTGTTCAAATGTTTATGGAAATTTAAAAACCTTTGCCGGCAAAAAAGATTTTGAATAGGCATGATGTAACACTCTAGCAAAATTCATTATTTTTTGACTTTCTCATAGAATGTATTGTATTACTCTCCATGTAAGGTTTTTTTTGGGAGGGAAATGATGATCTTTACTCATAATCATTTTCCAGAGTTTTTATTTAGTTTTTTCTTCCTTAAAAATAAGCGTTTTTGCCTTGGATTAACAGTATTCAAGTACCTAGGAAAATATCTTAAACATTGCATAATTTTGGGTTTAAAAAAACCTTTGTTTATGTTTATTTTAAACGAGTGATTAACTGCGATTTAAGGTTATCATTGTTTTCCTCGTGAATTTATTGCAAAGATTATTTCACTTTTTTTCCTTGGAAATTTTTTGCTCGTTTAAATGTTTAACGTAGCGTAAAATATGTAACTTTCGATTTATGGGAGAAGGTTGTCAAAAAGATGTTTTTATCAAATATCTCGAAAACTGTGAGGTTTAGCGCAAAATATATTTTATATAAAAATACTTTAATTTTATTTTGAACAAAAAATATTTAGCATAAAATCTTGCTAAAGTGAACGGTTTCAGAGTTACGAATCGGCAAAAAAAAGGTTTTGATTTTATGACACCATAAACATTATCATCAAATAACTCAAAACCACTGCTTCTAGAGAGATAAAGACGAAGTACAAAATTGTTTTTATGCAATTTTCTATAGAAAAGACTTATACATTTTTTTCATAAAATACATAGTTTAGGAGATATAGCCTAAAATGTAATTTTGACAAAATCCTTCGATTTTTAACGAATGCTACTCGTTTTTCCACGTTGGAAGCTCTTTCTCGGAAACTTTTAATCTGACAGAGTCCATAGTAGGCGCAAAATGTCTGGATCCCCTTTTATACTGATGTAAATTTATTTTTGAATTGTAAATTCCTTGGGGGAAAAAATGGCTTTAAAATTTTAAAGTTTTTCTCTTATTTCTCGAAAACTATGAGGTTTACCGGAAAATATATTTAGTACAAAAATAATTTACGATAAATTTCCAACAAAAAGTTATAACTACTTAACCTTGATAAAGTTAGCGGTTTCGAAGTTACGAATCGACAAAAGATTTTTTATTTACATTTTAATTTTTATGGCGCTGTATTCCGCAAGGTTATTGATTTTACTATCAAAAAATATTTTTTTTTTTTCAAATCTTATGACACCGTAAACATCATCATCAAAAAACTCAGGAAAGGAAAAGAAGAAAAAGTTTATTTCAAAAAGGATTTCAACTTCCTTTTTTTTTACCTCTGAGTTAGGATCGTTTGCTAGGTTGGTCACATTTTCATGGGATTTTATCAGTTTTTCTCTTATTTCTCGAAGACTATGAGGTTTAGCGCCAAATATAATTAGTACAAAAATAATTTAAATTAAATTTCTAACAAAAAGTTTTAAGTACATAACCTTGCTAAAGTTAACGGTTTCGGAGTTACGAGTCGAAAAAAAACATTTGTCTTATGACAACGTAAACATTATCATCAAATAACTAAACACCACTGCTTCTAGAGAGATAAAGACTAAGTACAAAATTGTTTTGTGTGCAATTTCCTATAGAAAACAACTTATACATTTTTTCATAGAACAAATATTTTGGAGATATAGCTAAATAATGTAAAAACACCTTGTTTTTCCAGGATGCTCCATCTCGGATATAAATCTGACGGAGTCCATAGTAGGCTCATTTTAAATTAAATACGTGTTAAAAATTTCTCCACGTGTCTATAATTTATCCTGAAAACTGCTATTTTTTTAGTCATTTCTCCGAAGTGGTTTTGAAGGCTTTTTGAAATCTTTTCTTGATTTTTAGTTGTTCGAGGATGATGAAGAACAATTACTTTGATTGTGAGCGAGGGTTCGCAGCTCATCAGAAATTATATCATTTTTCATTTACAAATTAGCCATTTTAATCAAATTTCAATTACGAACTTCATTAATTGAAATATAGGGCTTTTTAGGGAAAGTTACTCACGTAGAAACTTGCGATTTATTCTGCAAATACGCAGTAGACGATTTTAAAAGCCCGGAGGCTTTAACGAACTTTGTAAAAAAAAGGAGTTCACGGACGATTCTCATGCATGAGAATTTTTTACAGTAGGCCATGGTAACATCTTCAAAAATCCCAATTTTAGCAATTTTTAAAGCCTGGAGGCTCGATGTTTACAAAACAAAATATAAATTAAAAAGATTATGGAATATATTAGCCCAGTTTTAAATAAATCGAACGCGTAAAAATAACGGGGCGTCTTTTATGAAACACGAACGAAGGTGAACGGCAATCACTTCGCCCAATATTTTTTTAGAAATACGACATCCTAATTGGCTCTTTAGGAAACGGGTTTCCTAGGTTCATGCACCCATTTCTTCTTACGAAATCGTAAGAATTTTTGGAGATTTCGGCTTCTTTAATTGAAAGTTAAGCCGGACCACATCAACCAAATGTTAGAGAGGGAAGATGCCTAAAATTACTTTCCTATATTGAGAACTAAAAATCGTTGGAAAATTTTTACAAATGCTAGTTCTCGTTAGTTTGGGAATGTCTATGCGGTCTTGGGAGCAGTTTTTCCGAAAAAGTTTTCCTTTGGAAAATGGAAAGCTTACTTTTCGACTAAAATATTTTTTCCAAAAAAACCGCTAGCCATTTTGTAGGCTTTTGTAGGCTCTTTCCAAAAATATGTTGTATAAGAAAATCCGATGAATAGTTTAGTCGTAATCCTTTGACAAAGATTTGGAGGTAAAATGCCCGCGCGGTTTTTTTCGTAAAAGGTTTATGACGAAACTATTCATCGGATTTTCTTGTATAGTATAATTTTGGAAAAAACTCGACAAAACCTACAAAATGGCTAGCGGTTTTTTTGGAAAAAATTTTTGAGTTTTCCATTTTCAAAGGAAAACTTTTTCGGAAATACTGCTCCCAAGACCGCCTAGACATTCAAAAATAACGAGAACTAGCTTTTGTAAAAAATTTTCCGACAATTTTTAGTGCTCAAATATAGGAAAGTAATTTTAGGGGCGAAAGTGCTGCGATCTCTTGTTTTTGAAACAAAATGCTCGGTACCCTTAAGTTTATCGTTGAGCTAGGAAAAAACAATAAGTAACCTACCTTAAAAATACCTAAAAACAACGGGCGGAGGGCTCAAAACAGAAGGGGAAAGTATAAAAAGGGAAAATTCGTTGAAAACATAAGGAGCATATAGTGAAATTTTCTATTGGCCAATAGACAATAGAAACGACCACAAAAGGGTATTTTCTTGGTTGAAAACCGCGAAAAACGCCCAAAAATCCAGTAAAACAGGTGTTTAAAATTGAGAAAAACGTCCTAAAATCAAGTTCACGGCAAATAGACAATAGAATCGACCATAAAAGGGTATTCCCCAGGCTAAAAACCGTGAAATATGCCCAAAAATGCGGTAAAAAACGAGTGTTTTTCGTCTAGGAAGTTGAGAAAAACGTCCAAAAATCCAGTAATAGAGCTGTTTCTCTCTAATAAAAAAATGCAAACGACCAAAAAACTGTATTCTTGGGACTAAGAACCCAAGAAAACGCTCAAAAGTCTGTTAAAACGGGTGTTTTCCGTCTAGAAAGTTGAGAAAAACGTCCAAAAATCCAGTAGTAGAGATGCTTCTCTCTAACAAAAAATTCAAACGACCAAAAAACCGTATTCTTTGGACTAAGAATCGAAGAAAACGCCCAAAAAACGGGCGTTTTTCGTATAGGAAGTTGAGAAAAACGTCCAAAAATCCAGGTAGAAAGACGTTTCTTGGCCTGTAGACTGTGGACAGAGCCCGAAAAACCGAAAAAAACGGGTCTTTTTCCACCAGAAGATTGAGAAAAACGTTAAATCTTTAGACGATTTTCAAAAATTTGAGTTTTTTCTTCCATTTTTTGGATAGTTGGGAGAAATTTGGGCTGATCACGCCCGTTCTTTCATACGTGAAGGACGTCGGAAACAAATTTATACCCGTAAAGATCATGGATTAAAAAATTATTTTCCTTGAATTATTCAATTAGGGAGAAAGTGGGAAAAAAATTATGAAAGTGAAGGCTAAAAAATGCCTAAAAGCCTGAGCATGTAAAGGTCTCAGATTTGTCAATGGAGGGTGTTACAATATCTTCTCTTTGAGCAAGCTAAAAACACATTTTAACACTTCACATAATTGTTCAATTTTTGAAACATTTTTGTCCTTATCTTTCTAGACGAATCGAGATTTTTATTCAGATTTCAAGTATGTTAGATAGCGAATTACACAACTTTCTTAAATATTTCGATTTTATTTTGCTGCTTGAAATTCAAGTGTGTTTGAAAAGTTCCGGTTTGAAGAGCTTCCAACGATAACTTCCTCAAGGATACAGGAGGAGGAAGTATTAAGTAGGAGAACTAAATTTTTGTAAAAGTTGTGAAATAAATTTGGTGGGTATCGCAGTAAGTCTTGAGGAAGTTAGAAATTTTAGGTATTTTTTGTTGTTCGTTTTCTGTTTTTTGAAAAAAAAAAAATAAAAATTAAGTACCTAATAAATCGCCATTTTATTTCCGTTAAAAAAATTCTTGAGGAAGTTAAAAAAAAAAAAAAAAAAAAAATTATTTTGAAAATTTTATATCAAGGTAGAAATTCAGTACGGTTAGCCAAAGAGAGGCCGCCCTCGAGCCGGCGAAGTGACTCACATTTCTGCCTAGAAAAATTATTAAGTAAAAAAAATTTTGGAAAATTAAAATTTTAAAAACATGGAAAATTTTAAATAATTCAAGGAATGTTTAGTGAAAATTTGGTGAAGATCGGACCAACAGTACGCCCACAGCGCTCATTTTAAATCTTTGAACAGTCATATCTCCGCCATTTTGAAAAATTTCGAAAAAAGCTCTCGTCATTTTCAAGATTTCTGTGAAAGGAAGCTTGTGTAAAATTTGGTGAAGATCGGATGAAAATTGCGGCCGTGAAGTGTTCCGGAAAAAGTGGCGACGGACGGCCGGACGGCCGGACGGCCGGACGGCCGGACGGCCGGCACCACAGACAAAGTCAGGATCGGCAAAGATCACTTATCAGATTTATCCTACGGGGTCTGGAAGACCCTTTTCTAGTAACAGGGGGTCGGAGGGTATCACAGTAACTTCTTGAGGAAGTTAAAAATAGTTAAAAAACAGACAAAAATTATCAACTAATTTACAAGTCTTGTTTTTTATTTAAAAAAGAACTTCAGCCTTGTGAAAAATACCGAAGACCTGAAAATTGGCTCGTAAATTTGACGCAATTCTTATCTTGCGAAGGTTGCATTTGAGGTCATCTACTTTTTGAAAAAATGAGGGGAAAATAATGACTTTTGAGCGATTTTTTTCGGGTTCTTAGTACAGAGAATACAGTTTTTTGGTCGTTTGCATTTTTTGTTAACTGAGAAGCAACTCTAAACTGGATTTTTGGACGTTTTTTTTTCAACTTCCTAGTCGAAAAACACCCGTTTTTACCGCATTTTGGGCATATTTAACTGTTTTAAGCCTGAGGAATCTTCTTTTTGGTCAATTCTACTGTCTATTTACCAAAACTTGATTTTTGGAAATTTTCTCAATTTTTCGGATTAAAAAACACCTGTTTTACTGGATTTTTGGGCGTTTTACACGGTTTTTAGCCAAGGAATACCCTTTTGTTGTCGTTTCTATTGTTTGTTGGCCGAGAAACACCATAATAATTGAATTTTCGGATATTTTTCAACCATCTGGTCAAAAAACACCCGTTTTATCGGATTTTTTCGGTGTTTTTCTCAATTTTCTGGACAAAAAACACATGATTTACCACGTTTTTGGCCATTTTTCACGGACTTTGGGCCCACAAATACCCTTTTGTGTAGTTTCTATAGTCTATCGGCCGAGAAACGTCATTCTAAGTATAGTTATGCTGATTTTTTTCAATCATCTGGTCATAAACGACCTTTTTTTACCCAAATTTCGGCCCTAAGACCTGGGAAATACAATTTTTGGGTCGTTTCCCAAGTACTTAAGTTCTAAATGGCAGGAAGGCCATTTCATCAGTATTTTTCTCAAATAGATTTCCCTCCAAAACGTTTAAAACTCATTAAATCGCCTTCCGTTTCTAACGTGACAGATCGTATTTTTCCTCTAATGTCTTTTTTAAACGATTCCCGTGATTTTCTATTTTGAAAACAGAGAAGATTCGGGAGCCGTCATGTCTGCCATAATCCGCAATCTGAGCGTGTAAGTAAAATTTATAGTTCAGTATAAAAAGTACTAGTTTGAAGAGCTTCCTTAAAGAGAAGTAACAATGTAGGAGGGGGAAGTATAACGGAGGGGAATTATAAATGAGGGGAAGTATAAGGGAGGGGGATTATAACTGAGGGGGAAGTATAACCACTGAATTACTATCTAGATTATAATTCAGTGGTATAACGAAGGAGGAAATTTTTTTTGTCGAAAAATTTTCAGTTTTTTTTTTAGAAATTTTTAGTTTTTTTTGTTGAAAAATTTTCAGATTTTTTTTTCAAAAAATTTTCTAAGTTTTCTTTTTTAAATTTGCATTCTTTTTTTCCGAAAAATTTTCGAAGTTCTTTTTTTATCGAAAATTTTTTCAAGTATCACGGTAGAAATAATGGGATTTTTACCCAAGAGAGGTCCTTCTCGTATGGCGTGGAAGTATAAATTTCTCCCTACTAAAATGATAATTTATGTAAAAGAAAAAATGAAAATTTTTTTACACCAAAAATTCGTAAACAATATAAGGAGTATTTGGTGAAAATTTGGTGAAAATCGGACCAATGGTTCGGCCGCAGAGAATTTTTTAAAATTTCAAATCGCCCTCGTTAGTTTATTGTTCACCGACTAAAGAAAATTTAGTGAAAATCTGGTGAAAATCGGTTGAAAACTGTGGCCGTAAAGTGTTCCGGAAAAAATGCTACGGCCGGCCGGCACCACAGACAAAGTTGAGATTGGTAAAGATTTGACTTCCAGACCCTTCCCCAAAAACCCGACGTCGAGGGTACCACAACAACTTCGTTAAGGAAGTTAAAATAACAGGATTCCCCCATTGAAAATGTCCTTCGTAAACAAAGGATGTCACTCAAAACGCCGAATATCTTAAAAAGGAATAATAGAAACACAAAACTGCAAGGACGGGAGGATTTTTTCCTTGTTTCTTTTTGTCAAAACTAGTCCGAAAAACGACACCAAATTTAGGGACAATAAAATGACTCATCTTCGCGAAATAGCTGACGTGTTCCGGGAACAAGTGGATAATTTGTATAAAATTAAACAGGCTTACATTTCTGGTGGCACGTACGCCAAAATCTCAAGCAATTATCTCGACGTTATAATCGTATTTAAAAAAAAGGGCTCTTTTTGTTATAATATTTGAAGTTGATCGATTTTATCATGACCTGACTAATTTACTGATTGCCCTTTTTGTTATGGCGGTATTTTTAAACGTCTTTTATTACACTTGAATTATTTTCCAGGCATTCAACTTTCTCAATGTCACGGTCTCATAATTGAATATTTAAAAAAAAACTACTTTTGTACGTACAACAGGAACTTCATCAAAGTAGCGCAATTCAATTTTTGTTAATTTAAAACTAAGGTAGAAAAAATGAAAGTCTTCGCCTAGACAGGCCACACTGAATGGGTGAGAACACCCCGAATTTCTCCCTTCTAAATTTTCCAAGAATTTTTTTCAATAAATTTTATAAAATATAAGGAGTATTTCCCTCTCCTTAAAGATCAGTAAAAATAAAGGAGGGGGAAGTATTAAAGAGGAAAATATAACGGAGGTGGAAGGATAAAGGAGGGGAAGTATAAGGGAGGGGAAGTATAAAGGATTAGGTGGGGGGGGGGGATTAAAGAGGGGAAATATATGTAGGTGGAAGTATAAAGGAGGGGAAGTATAACGGAGGGGTAAGTATAAGGGAGGGAAGTATAGCAGAGGAGGAAGAATAAGGGAGGGGAAGTATAAAGGTTGATGTATTAAAAGGGAGGGGGAAGTATAACGGAGAGGGAAGTATAACGGAGAGTATCAAGGTAGAAACAATGGAATTTTTGCCCAAGGGAGGTTTCTCTCGGAACGGGTGGACGTATTAAATTTCTCCCTACTAAAATGATAAAAATGTTAAAAAAAACGATAATGTTTTTTAACTCAAAAATTCTTAAAAAATATAAGGAGTAATTGGTGAAAATTAGGTGAAAATCGTACCATTTCTTTGTTCATCTTCCCCTCCGTTATACTTCCCCCTACGTTATACTTCCCCTCCCTATACTTCCATATTCCAATTGACCCTCCGGGGTCTGGAAGACCCCAAAAACCCGACGTGGAGGGTACATCAATAACTTCTTTAAGGAAGTTAATATTGGGGTAAACGGATTCCAAGGAAAAGAAATCTGCAGGTGAATTTATGGCCAACAAACATAGGAAAAAGGAAGAATTTACCGTAAAAGGGTGTTTTTCCAGAAAAAATCCGGAAAACTCTCGAAAATCAGAAAAAATCTGATAAAGATGCCTAAATAATGAGATTTTCAGCTAATTTTTGAAAGTTTTCCACGGTTTATTTGGATAAACACCCTTTTTATCGGATTTTGGCCTTTTGCCTAGGTTTTTTGGCCATAAAATCGCCTTTTAGGTAGAATCCAGAATTTTTTTGCGTGAATAAGATCGATATAAACAGGCAAAAATGTCGTAAATGGAAATGAAGTTACCGGTCTACGCTCCACACAACATCCGATTCTTTCTCAACAAATCTCGGAATGCGCAAAAGCACTCCTCCGTCCATTTAAAAAAAACGATAGACGTGACTCCGAAAATTGATAGCCGACAAAACAATCGTCGAACAAACAAGAAAAACGCCTTCGGGGGTTAACGGCCCCGATGGATTTCCAATTAACTCGCGGGGATTTTCTTTTAAAATAGGTAATCACGGAAACATTTTTTTTACGACAGTTTTAACCTTCAGAAAACATAAAAACTTCTAATCTACCTTACGCAACAAAGCGGCATTTAATCCTTGTTGTAAATACACAAAAATAGCGATCATAAAAAATAAAGTTGTAAAAAAATGTATTTATCTTAGCATTGTATGGAAAAGTACTCCGGAAGGAAGAAGCTTAAATTATAAATCAAAAGGCGCCTTTTTCATTTAATTTTTAACGTGAACTCATTTCCGGCTTTTTTTACCCTTCAAAAACCTAAGATAACACGAAAGTTTTACGAAATATCGGCTTTTTTTCTCCATGAACGTGTTTGACCCGAAAAATGAAGTGTGTATATTTTTCATCCGGTTTTGTCGATAGCCCTTGAAGTATCAAACGTTTCTTTAGATAATATTCAAAAGCTTTTTGTTTGCTTCTATTCCGAAGTGACAAAAGGCGGGGTAAGATCGAGAGGACGTTGACCTATTTTGTTAAATTTTCAGCTTTTTTTTTCACCAAAATATGCTCTTGTTTTGCTACAAGTAGTAAATTATCGGGAGACCATAGGCTCAACAGAAAGGGAATATGCTTAAATTAGTTTCCTATATTTGAGCACTAAAATCATCGTAAACTTTTTAAAAAATCTCGTCTTCTATATTTGAAATATCTACGCGGTACTGGGAGCAGTTTTTCCGAAAAAAATTTTCTTTTGGAAAATGGAAAAGTTACTTTTTGACTAAATATTTTTTTCAAAAAACCCGCTAGTCATTTTGTAGGTTTTGACGAGCAATTTCTAAAAATAGGAGAATCACCCATTTCACTGGTTTTTTTGGGTGTAAATTTCTCAAAGAAAGACAATGTGGAAAAGGGTCATCAGGAAGACTGATTAATCTTTGCCAATCATGAAGTTGTCTGTTGTGCCGGCCGTCCGTGGCATTTTTCTGGAACACTTCACGGAGGCAATTTTCAACAAATTTACAAATTTTCACAAGATTTTCCCAGTGAATTTCGGGAAATTCTCGACGTTAATATAACTATGAAGAAAAGTACTATGTAGTTTAAAGAGCTTCCAACGAAAACTTCGTTAAAGAGAAGTGAAAATAAAGGAGAGGGAAGTATAAAGAAGGGGAAGTATAACAGAGGAGGAAGTATAAAGGAGGGGGATGTATGACATTGGAGGAAGTATAAAGGAGGGGGAAGTGTAAAGGTGGGGAAGTATAAGTATAAGAGAGGAGGTATAACGGAGGAGGAATTTTTTTCGAAAATCTTGTCCAAGTATCAAGGTAGAAATTATTGCCCAAGGGAGGTCCCTCTCTTAGCGGGTGGAAGCATGACATTTCTCCCTACTAAAATGATAATTAATATTTAAAAAAAATGATAGGTCATTTTTTTACACCCAAAATTCGTAAAAAATATAAGGAGTAATTGGTAAAAATTTGGTGAAAATCGGACCAACGATGGTTCGGCCGCAGCGAAATACTCAAAATTTCAAACAGACATATCTCCGCCATTTTTTCGAAATTCTAAAATCGCCCACGTTAGTTTCTTGTTCACCGACTAAAGAAAATTTGTGGAAAATCTGAAGAAAATTGGTTGAAAACTGTGAAGTAGTGTTCTGGAAAAATGCTACGGCCGGCCGGCACTACTGACAAAGTTGAGATCGGTAAAGATCAATATTCAAACCCTCCGGGGTCTGGAAGACCCTTCCCCAGAACCGTTCACAGAGGGTACCTAATACAATAACTTCTCTTCGAAAAATTAAAAAATGTTTGGGTTAAGCCCGAGAGATTTATACGCAGTGGGGTTTCCCGGTGATTTTAAGTGTTTTTAATTATTCCTCGTTTATATCAAACGACGTTTTTCTCATTGTCACGGATGTAGTTTTTAAAAACTATCTCGCAAGACCTTTCAAAACATATTTTCCCGGATAAACGTAATATTATGTCAAATAAAGAAATTTCCGTCTAATTAGAGCGGTACCTCTAAAAAGTTTTTATGGCCAATTTATTTTTTTTTTCTTCCAGCTTTAAACATAAAATTACGTACTTTTATATTTAGGTCAACTAAATAAAGAAAAGAAAAGACTTATTTTAAAAATTTTATTATTCAAAGCAAACGAAGGTGTTACGTTTTTTAAAGATATTTATCCTTGGATTTGGCTCGCTGAATAGACTCACTTATTATTCAACAATGAAACTATTGCAAGAGAAAACATGATTTTTAAGCATTCGAGAAATCACGTACGTTGAAAATTTTAAGTTGGATTTTATTAATTCTTAGTTTTTAAAGGCTTTCTCAATAAGAAGTTATCGTAATACCTCTATTTTTGGTTTTTGGAAGAGGAGCAAGGTGGTAGGAACCCCTTTTTTTTTCTCGGAAAAAAATTGGATGAAAAAGACGAATTTTGGTCGGTGAATCGTAAAACGAAGGGGGAAGTATAAGGGAACGAAGTATAAGGAAGGGAGGGGAAGTATAAAGGAGGGTAAGCATAAGGAAGGGGAAGTATAAGAAAGGGGAGTATAAGGGAGGGGGAAGTTTTTTTTCGAAAAATTTTCCTAGTTTTCTTTATTTTTGTTGAAAAATTTTCCGATTTTTTGTTGAAAAATTTTCCGGTTTTTTTTAATTTACGCTTTTTTTAGAAAAATTTTCCAAGTTCTTTTTTTCGAAAATTTTTTGAGTGTCAAGGTAGAAATAATGGTCTCTTTGGCCTACGGATGTGCCTCTCGTAATGGGTAGATGTATGAAATTTCTCCCTACTAAAAAAAATAATAATTAAACAGTGGCAATTTTTTTAGACCAAAAATTCTTAAAAATATAAGGAGTAATTGTTGAAAATCGGACCAACGCAACGGTTCGGCCCCAGCGAAGTACAAAGAAGGGGAAGTATAAATAAGGGGAAGCATAACGAAGAGGAAGTACTGAGGAGGGGAATGTATAAGGGAGGGGAAGTACTGAGGAGGGGGAAACATAAAGGAGAGGAAGTATAATTTCAAGTATTTTTCAATTTAGAAAAAGAAGTGTTGCTTTTCACCCACGTTCTCGTGGGCTGTTTCGGCGAAAGCTTATTTTTCTTCCTCGGTAGTAAACGTTGTGCTAAACCATTCCCTATTTTACAGTCCTTTCGTACTAAAACGTACCAAAAACAATTTAAATTCAGACCCCGCAGTTTCTATTTCGGTCCCTGAATTATTTGCATTCGATTAATCCGAAGCTTCCATTCATTGTTTTGCAACGAGAGTGAAAGGAACGAGTTCTTTATAGGCATCCACCAATTTCGGGATAATTGAAACGTTTTAATTCGTGGAGCCCCGAAGAAAGTAACGACGTAACGCTTTTAAAAACTAGATCGAAAAATGCGTAAAGGTTACGTGAAAAATTACTAAAATTTAATGTCCAGTGCAACACATTTGCCAAACTTGTGAAATCGTTTGGTCGTAAAAACGATGGTTTCTTCAAACGATAAATCTTAAAAGACTCGGTTGTTTACTGATAGATTGGGGTGGAAAGTTGATCTCAATCTGTCAAGGAGTTATGATTTTTTTGGTGCAGAAGTCAGAAATAATTTTTTTGTTGTAATTTTCCAGAGAGCCGACAAGAATGGTGGGCGGGAGCGTACGAGAGCGTACCGCTACGGTATGACCTTACTTTGCGTGGGCGCATTATTTAATTGGCTCGGACTTTCCGATTCGGATCACAACTCCGATCCGGTCAGATTCATCGGTTACACGTGCCTTGCGTCAGGCGCCCTTCTAGTCTTCATGGCGATCTGCTTTTGGGCGAATTCCACGCCGAGAAATCCAAACAACCAGGTAATAGTTAAGGAATCATGATAAACGAAAAATGAAATTGATTTTTTTTTTAGATTCGTCCGGAAGAAAATGAAAGTACGGACGTTGTTGTACATATAGAGCCGAGTAGGCGACAAAGGGAAAAACCTCCTGAATACGATGCAGTGGCTGATTTGCCTCCCAGCTACGATGACGCCATCAAATTATCACCCGCTTATCTTCCTACACCCGGGTACCTATTTTTAACCCAATTATTAATTCGTTGCGACCTAGAAATACTTTTAAATTTAGTTTTTTGGCCGAAAACACACTTTTTGATGAATTTCTGCAGTTTATCGGCCGAGAAAACCAAATTTTATGACATTTTTAGTTGTTTTTCGTGATTTATGGGGAAAGTGAATCCCTAGCACATTTTGAGGTGTCTGCAGTGGCATTATTTCACCAGAAAAGGGTGGGGATTGTTCCCCCACCTTGGTGACAAAAGAGAGTTCAGTTCAGAGTCAAGACGTGCCGTCATTTAGGTAGTTTTTCGCGATCTTTGGGGAAAGTGAAACCCTAGCACATTTTACGGAGACAGTAGTGGACCCTAGATTTGGGTGGGGATTGTTCCCCCACCTGGGTGACAGAAAGTAAGATAACAGTCGTAAAAGAGCAATAAAAATGTTTCTCTACTTTCGTCCTCCCGAATTTAAACAATTGAAGGATTTGAAGGTTATTTGTTAATAACAACAGCCCATAAAAGAAAACCCACGGTAACAATTGGTGACAGCGGTTACCAAGGTGGAGGAAAAATCCCCACCCATTTCTGGGGCCTACGAGTCTAATTTTTCCGACCTTTTTAAGCGATTCCAAGGTATTTTCTTCGGTCTTTTGGCAAGATCAGCCCTTTTTTCAACAATTTTTGCCAAGGACGCTTTTTTTTGGGGGGGGGGGGGAGGGTTTTGAATTTGTTAATAACAACAACCCATCAAAAGAAACCCACGGTAAAAATTGGTGACAGCGGTTACCAAGGTGGGGAACAATCCCCACCCATTTCTGGGGCCTACAAGTCTAATTTTCCGACCTTTTTAAGCGATTCGAAGGCATTTTCTTCGGTCTTTTGGCAAGATCAGCCCTTTTTTCACCAATTTTCTGCCAGGAACGCTTGGGGGGGGGGGGGGGGAAAGGTTCCACGGTGGGGGAACAATCCCCACCCATTTCTGGGCCTACAAGTCTAATTATTTTTCCTACCATTTTAAGCGTTTCCAAGGCATTTTCTTCGGTCTTTTGGCAAGAACATCCTTTTTTTTTCACCAATTTCTGCCAAGGAACGCTTTTTTGCGGGGGGGGGGGGGGGGGTTCCACGGTATTTTCAAAGAAAACATCCTTTATGATCATTTTCTGTTGTTTATCTGCCGATAAACCGTAATTTACAACTTTTTTGCTGCCAAGATAAATTTTTCACCCTGATTTCGAGAAATTTTACTTCATTTTTCAGCTGAGAAACACCCTTTCCAACAATGCCAACATATCTGCTAAGAAGAAACCCTTTTTTACTCCATTTCTGAAGAGTTTTACGCATTCTATGGCTTAGAAAACCCATATTTTCCCAGATTACCAAGAAATTTCCAGATTTTCGTGAAGAAATCTTGATTTTCGGGCATGAGATACTAGCTGCAGAGAAGCAGTGGTGCGCTTGGATTTTTTAGGACAAAGAAATTTTTTGCTTTCTAAAAGTCTTCGTGCTTGCTACCTGTAGGTAGCCTTTAAGGCTTTCAGGCAGCCAACATTTAAAATTAGCGCTATCGATGGCAAATAAAAGTTGATAAGATACGCAGTTTATTGGACACACAAAATGATGCAATATCGTACAAATAAAGAAGATCAAAATAACTTATTTAACATAACGATTTTTACAGGCAAAGTTCGGATAGACTGCCCGAAGTTTCAATCGCCTCGCCTTCTCCGAAGTCTGAAGTTCGCCCTCCGGATTCTTCGGCGTTATCCCGCGTCATCCGCCTTAGCTCTCGTATCTTAAGAAGGACCCTTTCCAACGTCGACCACGTCACAGACGAAGAGTCGCCCCCTCCGCGAAGTACAATCCACAGATCAAGCTCCGCCAACGACATGAAGTCTACATAAATCTCCAAAAATGTGATCTTAGTGTTTTTACCTCCGTACTTGGAGTGAGAGGGATAAAAAAACTACTTTTAGATAAAATTCTATTCCGCCTCTCACTAAAGTGCCCTTTAGTTTTCTCTATTTTACCAAAGCCGACTGATCAACTATCAGTTCGAAATCGATGTGATTGACTTTTTAAGTCTCTTCCATTTTGGTACATTTTATAATTCCAACTAAAGTATTATAGTAAAATGTATAGTTTAACATAGAAAATTCTTTTTAAAAAATTAGTTATTCATTAAAAAAAGTCAGTTTTAAGGGTCTGTCGTTCTAACGGCGGCGTATTTTCCTTAAGTTTTGCTCCCACTTTGCGAGAAAACTGTTGGTTTTTATAATTTTTTTCTTTTTAAATTTGCTTTTGAATGCATTTATTAACATAAATACAAAAGATTTTTTTTTCAAAAATCATAAAAAATGTAGAAAATCAGAAAAAAAAAACTTTTTTAAACCACAATTTTTATGATTAAAATAAAAAAATTTGGTAAAACGAGTTTGTATTTAAATTTATGAGTGTGTAATAAAACTAAAAGCTAAGAAAGTTTTTTCGTAACTACAGTCAATTTTTGTAAATTGGGATCAAATTCAAAACGTTATAAAATCCGATTGTTTCTTCTAGATTGCAGCACAGTAAAAAAAAAAAAAAAAAATTAAAAACATTGAAAAATTGGAGGAAAACAAAGAAAAAACTACGCCGTGGTAAAAAGACCCTTAAATAGGTAAAGAAGAATAAGCGCCCCAAAAACGCCGCATTTTTTCAGTTGAATTCTTATATTGTAGAGAGCGCTTTGGCTAAAAAATGTACCTATTTACTCTGTATTTTTTTCATGAAAATTAAAACAATTTTTAAGACTGATTTTAGAAAATCAACTAAAAATATGTAACCACGAACAATTTAAAAATAATTTTTTTTTGTTCGGAATTTTAATTTGTTATTTAAATAAACTATTAATTTTCAATTGCGTTTTTTCCCCTGTGTGGTATACTAATAGGTTTAAAGTACTTGTTTGAAGAGCTTCCAACAAAAACTTCCTTAAGAGAAGTAAAATATAGGAGGGGAAGTATAAGGGAGGGGAAGTATAACGGAGAGAAGTTTTTTTTTTTCGAAAATTTTCCAAGTTTTGATTTTGGAAAAAAAATGATAATTTTTTTACACCAAAAATTCTTAACAAATATAGGAGTAATTATGAAAATTTGGTGAAAATCGGACGAACGGTTCGGCCGCAGCGAATTTTTTAAAATTTCAAACAGACATATCTCCGCCATTTTTTCGAAATTCAAAAATCGCCCTCTTGTTCACCGACTAAAGAAAATTAGTTGAAAATCTGTGAATCTGAAAACTGGCTGTAAAGTGTTTCGGAAAAAATGCTACGTCCGGCCGGCACCACAGACAAAGTTGAGATGGGTAAAGATCAATATTCGATTTTGAGTATCAAAATAACTTCTTTAACGCAGTTAAAATGGCCCTACGATGGACTAAATTAATTTAACTTTCTCAAAGAGGAGTTATTGTGATAACCTCTATGTCGCGATTTTTGGGATAGGGTTTTCCGGACAGGTTGGCAAAAAAATGAGAAAAACGACAGTGGCACGCTCTCTGGGTGCAGGTGAGAAATCGAACGAGATACGAATTATATTCTCCCGCTAGACCTCACCGCTTTCACCGTCAAAATACAGGCCGAAACATGAGGCAGGAAATATTTTTTAAATCAAGTATTCATAAATTAATCTGCATCAATGTTTCGCCTGAAAATGAAAATTTTTCTCTCCGATTTTCTTATTTTGTACAATATTTTCTTTGTGAGATTTTTTTTTTGCAGTGAAAGAGACAGTTTTCGTTTTGATTTGGATGTGACAGACGTTGTGCTATTGAGGGCGGCTGGAGTGAGGCTGCGAGGGTGAAAATGCAGAACGTAGGGTGAGGGTGGGAGTGGAGATCGCGAGGGAAGTTTGACCCGGATTCTGTTCCTCCCGCGTCCCGGTTTTCGTTCCCGAGTGGCGGGGAAGGCCATGATGAGGTAACCGGGGGAAATTCATTGACGGAGTGTTTCCACTCTGAAACGTCAGAGGCGCTACGATTCGTCTGTCTTTCTATGGGGCCTTCCCGCGCACCTGTGAAACCGCGATCAGCTCTTAAGTATCAGCTCCTATAACTTCCCCATCATTTCAGGTAAGTTAACAAAAAATTATCTTCCCTCAGTTTTTCTACTCGATCGTTCAGTGAAGAAGTAGCCTCCGTGGCTGGGGGTTAGTAGTCTCACAAGGCGTTCAACCTGGGTCCCTCATTTTTGCAGTTTTTCCGCCCAAAAAAATTCAGTTTTCCAAAATTTTGGCCCTTTTACCGGGTTTTTGTTCATTTTTTTGTTCTCTCTTTTTTTAGATTTTCTGGTCTAGAAAACCCCGTTTTATCAGGTGTTTGGGCGTTTATCACGTCTTCTACCGCGTTTTGGGTCGTTTTCACCTAATTTCTGGTGTAGAAACACCCGTTAAACCAGGTGTTTTGGTGTTTAACATTTTTTTACAGGGTTTTTGGTCATTTTCTTCGATCTTCTGGTCTAGAAAAACCCCTTTTATAAGGCGTTTGATAGTTCAACATCTTTACCGAATTTTGGGTTGTTTTCCTCAATTTCGTGGCTTAGAAATATCCGTTCCATTGGGTGTTTTAACATCTTTTTGACCGGGTTTTTTTTTTCCCATTTTGTGGTCTAGAAAACCCTGTTTTATCAGGTGTTTGGGCGTTTCACACGTCTTCTACCTTCACCAGATTTTCACCAAATACTCTGTATATTAATACATTCTGATGAGAAATTTTTTTTCCATAGTTGGGAGAAATTGGAGCTGTTAACCCCGTTCAGTGTAGCCTGGATAGGCGGAGAATTTTTTACACCTTCCCGTAGCTGATTAGCGCATTTAAAAATGAAGAGGGTTAGCTAAATCGTCGCAAAAATTAATTTGAACTTTAAATTCAGAACATGAAAAGCCCATAAAAATTAACGAGGACACTAAAACGATTCGGCGAGATCAGCGACTTGTAGGAATCAATAAGAAAGAACGGCTCGTTTTTTTACGGAGCGGCTCCTTCCCTCCACCTTCGCTCTTTTCGCGTTTGTCCTCTCTCCTCTCAGCTGCTCAGTCGCTTCAGTTCCCTCCAGGCAGGCCGTCGCTCGACATCGATTTCGAGAGGCCGAATCATGGCGGAAGAAGAAGCGAACGCAAACGAAGATGCCGACATGACCACGAAATTCGGCCTCGGCGTACGCGGTCGTAAAGGTGCCCTCAAAAAGAAAAACGTCTACAACGTCAAAGGTCACAAGTTCATACCGAGATTCTTCAAACAGCCAACTTTCTGCAGTCACTGCAAAGATTTTATCTGGTAATTCTCTTTTGTTTACATCCTATCAAATTTTTCTTTAATTTAATTTCCACAATTTCCTCCTCAAAGAATGAATATTAAGAAGCAAAAATATCAATATAACCTAGTTTAATATTTTCTCTATAATTTATTCTAATTAACTTCTTCAAACATTTCAAAATTTGCATAATTACCTACAAAATGTTATAAAATGTAGAATATATTGTCATTTTTATTTATATTTATTTTCTCCCCCTCCTTCAAAACTTGATAATTAGTCAATAAAATTTAAATTTAAACAATTTATGGTAATGTTGAAAAAAATAAAAAACATGAAATTTGGTGAGGAGAGAAGTGAGTAAACTCGAATGACCTAGTGTTGCCAGAAATAATCAATTCCATCCCCCCACCGTCGGTTACCTCATCGTCAGCGATGGCCTGTTATCACTGACCCGTGTTATTCCTCACCGGCGATATTCGCTAAATTATCAGTCGTTGACTTTTTTAAAAATATTTATTGTTTTTTTTTTCCCGAAAAGGCAGTGACAATGACGCGCACGACCTGTTGAGTTCTTCAGTTTTAAACTTAACTGATCAAAAGTACGAAGACATTTTTTTTGTGCCTTAGGAACTGAGGGTAAAAAATGGATTTTCAAGTGTTTTAGCTTTCTCAAAGATTGAACTGTGATACCCTCGATAGACGTTTTTTGAAAGGGTTCTCTCAGATACCGAAGGGCCAAAATTTACATGATTTTAGTTCGAAATTTACAGTTTTTAAGGTTGTTTTAGGGTGTTTTTGCTTTTTTCAAGATTAAATTGTGATACCCTCGATAGACGGTTTTTGAAAGGGTTCTCTCAGAGACCGAAGGGCCAAAATTTACATGATTTTAGTTCGAAATTTACAGTTTTTAAGGTTGTTTTAGGGTGTTTTAGCTTTTTTTAGTTAATAAAAGTTACGAGAATGAAAAAAACTTATGATTTTAGTTCGAAATGTACAGTTTTAAAGGTTCTTTTAGGGTGTTTTACCTTTCTCAAAGATTAAATTGTGATACCCTCGATAGACGGTTTTTTGAAAGGGTTCTCTAATACACACCGTAGGGCCAAAATTTACATGATTTTAGTTCGAAATGTTAGTTTTTAAGGTTGTTTTAGGGTGTTTTAGTTCGAATTGAACATTTTTTGTTCGGCAAACAAAATTTTACAATTTTAGTTCGAAATGTACAGTTTTTTAAGGTTGTTTAAGGGTGTTTTTCAAGGTGTTTTAGCTTTTCCCATGATTAAATTGTGATACCCTCGATAGGCGGTTTTTTGAAAGGGTTCCCTCAGACAAAGACCAAATTTACGATTTTAGTTCAAATATACAGTTTTTAGGTTGTTTTGGATATTAGGGGTTAGGTTAACTATGTATGGTTATGTAAAATATGTTTGTTGCGAAGTTTTCTCGATTTTAGGAACTGATTATTTTTTGGCCTTTTTTTCGGAGTTTTTTTCTGGATCCCAGAACCTCACCTAAGACTAAGATCAGCTGGATTCAATAGATTTGACACAGCCATGAAGTCATAGTAGGATAAAAAAATATCTGGCCATTTTGTCATTTTTTCAATGTTTTGGGAATTTTTGCTGGGAAAAAGTCAGGAAAGCGCGGTTAAAAAAAACTGGTCACTTCCTAAAGAGAAGTTATTGTATTACCCTCCAATTTGGTTTTAGCGCGAATGTCTTCTACTTCGTTGAGGAAAAGTGATAAGTCAACTTCACCAACCCATAAAACCGTCTGTGGTGCCGGCCGTCCGTACTTCCCCATTTTTCCGGAACATTTCATGGCCCCAATTTTCATCCGCTTTTTACCAAATTTTCACTAAATACTTCTCATAATAAAAGAATAAAAATAAAATCAAAGAAAAAGTACTAGTTTGAAGAGATTCCAACGAAAACTTGCTTAAAGAGAAGTATTAGGGGGAGGTATAAAGGAGGGGAAGTATAACGGAGGAGGAAGTATAAAGGAGGGGAAGTATAAATTCTTCCTGTTCTATGAGATTCCGACGGGGCCTTAAAAACGCCATTCTGTTTTTATTGATTTTTTGTACTTTTTAATCAGCTTTTATTGGTCTTGAACTCTGTTTTTCTGTATAAAATGACATGAAAAATGCATTTTTATGTGTTCTTAGAGGTTAATAAAATCGAAATATTTTATAGCTTTTTATTGGTTTTCAAAAAGAACTAAAAAAATTCTTTCTTTTCTCATCATATCCGATTTTACGTGTAATATTTCTCGGAAATTCGAGGTTGGAAAAAAAAAAGTTGGAATTCCCGTAGGACTAATGACGGAACCCCGAAATCGGAGTCGCTTTGTAAACCGCCTCGCAAAAAAAGGAAGTTCCCCCCGGGGGGGGGGGGGGGGCGCAAAAACTAAAGGTATTAAAATGTCAAGGATGCCTTTATAAAGGGAGAATCAAAGTCGTAAAAATAAAAAAGCTTTATAAACTTCAGGAAATCCAAGACGTAAAGATGCTCTCCTCTTTCAAAGAAACCCACAATGAAAGACATAAATCGAATAATTTACAGATAAAAAATAAATTCTTCAACGGATTTCCTTATTTTTTATGTTTTTGGAAAGTGCTTATCAAAACCTAAAAATTGACTATTGATTTTTTAAAAAAAAACTTTTTGGTCGAAAAGAATTTTCTCCATTTTCTAAAAGAATTTTTTTTTCAAAAACTGCTCCCAGTACCTTGTAAATTCCCAAAATGACAAGAATGAGCTTTTTTTAAAATTATTGGATAATTTTTATTGCTCAAATATGGGAAACTAATTTAGCTGCTTAACTGTCTGATTTGCCTTAAAATAAATTAAAAAACTAGCTTATATCGCGATGAACGAATCGATTAAACTGAAATTCGTTTATTTAGTGACAATTCCGCCGTTTTCAATTGAATGGTCAAAAACAAATATCTGATTTCGATTATGAATTTAATTAATTTTCAATAAAAATCGATTGTATTTCGTCGAAATTAAAATCTGATACTGAAGATTGTGGGATATAAAGGGAAATTAATTTCCGAAATCAGATACCTAATTTAAAACGTAATTTTAGATAAGCGCATGATAATGAATTTTAAAGGAGCCGATTTCAACTCTTCCTCGGTAATTATTTTGTTGAAAAGCGATGAAAACCGTCAAGTTGAAGTTTATCCGGTTTAAATTCGACCTGATATTTCTTTTGGCTTCCGTACTAAAATAAAGAAATCTTTTTTTTTACTTTAGCTTTAAAGTAATTGTTCGAAGAGCTTCCAACGAAAACTTCCTTAAAGAGAAGTAAAAATATAGGAGGGGAAGTATAACGGGGGGGGGGGAAGTACAAGGGAGGGGGAAGTATAGGGAGGGGGTTTTTTTTTTCGAAAATTTTGGAAGTTTTTTTTCGAAAATTTTTGAAGTTTTTTTTTTCGAAAATTTTCTAGGTATCTAGGTAGAAATAATGGATTTTTGCCGGAGGTCCCTCTCGTAAGGCGTGGACGCATGAAATTTCTCCCTACTAAAATGATAATTAATAATTATTTTATACCAAAATTTTTTTAAAATATAAGGAGTATTTCGTCGCGTTAGTTCTAACACCGGATAAGTCATTTTTTTTATAAATTTTGAGTTAGGCATAGTTTCTGATGGTAAATTTTGTGGAGAATCGAATTCCGTTGGTAGTTTAACCCTATTACCAACAGAAAACGCGTAGTTCACGATTTAGCCAACAGGTAATGCATTGATTCCAATGAGAAATTAATCCATATTTGGCTCTCCTGAAAACCTAGGAAAAATGACTTATCCGGTGTTAGAACTAACGCGACGATTTGGTGAAAATGTGGTGAAAATCGAAACAACGGTTCGGCCGCAGTGAATTTTTAAAATTTCAAACAGACATATCTCCGCCATTTTTTCGAAATTCAGGAAGATTGTGTGAAAGTTTATTGAAATCGGTGAAACTGTGGAAGTGTTCCGGAAAAAATGCTACGGCCGGCCGGCACCGCAGACAAAGTTGAGATCGGTAAAGATCAATATTCGATTTGACCCTCCGGGGTCTGGAAGACCCCCAAAAACCCGACGTGGTGGGTATCACAATAACTTCTTTAAGTTAAAAAGAAAATGAATGATTTTGGACGTGAGAATTTAAAAGATTTGGGTCTTAATTTTATCGTTTTGTTTGTTCCTAAAAATAAAAAAAAACTTTCTCTAGAAAATCTGAATCATAGCGTCAGAAGAAAGTCTTTTCCTGTTCCTAAGTCATTGCTAAACCTTGACGTCATTTTCATCCTGCCTGGAAGACCCTCCCCCAAAAACCGTTCACGGAGGGTACTACAATAATACCAAGTTGTCAATTTATCATTTTAAATTAAAGAAAAAACGTTTCTGCGTATTTTTCTCGAGCATACGCGTTTTAACTTTTCCAATATCCTCCCCTGATAACGAGACCCATCAAAGTTTATGACGCCCGGTTTTTCTCGGCTTCAAATAACCGTTTAAAAGCGATCGTGTAGCGAATAAGAAATTGAAAAAAAATTCGTTTTTCTTTCATTTTTTAACTAAATTTCAATAGAACGTAGACGAAAAGGATGTTTTTAGTTTAAAAATATTTTTTAATTATGTGAAATGACGTCACGATTATTAATTTGTCCGGAAATAATAGGTCTTGGCAGACGTGCATTTATTTTCATGGTTCTTTTAATCATGAAAATAATAAAATAAATGTTTATGCAACCAGGGGGACATTTTCACTACGTTTGCGCAGTCCAGACTCAACGTGTCGAAAAAAATCAAAAAATGCGTGTTTTGGAGGGATTTTCTTGAATTTTTCATAAACTTTTTTTTCCGATCTATGCAGCTCGAAAACGGCCCATCCTGCAATGAAGTTGATTTCGTCAAATTTGTAGGAAATGTAATCACCTTTCATTTTGGTAAATACATTTTTTGGCTACGACTACCGTTTTGAAGATGGAGGCGAAAAACCAAAAAGTCACGCTCCATCGCCCCAAGGCCCAAAAATTTTTTTTTTTTTGCAGTTTTTGATAGCGTGTAGCTCACCTGCCGTTGGTCGTACAAAAAATTGTATTAAATAAAATTTGTAGGAAATTTAGTCAGCTTTCTTTTTAACCTAATTATTTTTTGGCTACAACGTACCGTTTTGGAGATACAAGCGAAAAACCGGGAAAATCCACGTTTGTTTGGGTTTTTTTACGTGGGATACTTATGGAAGTCTATACTTATGGGACCCAGCTTGACAGTTCGCCATAATGCAATTCGACACAAAGCATCTCACCATAAACTAGGAAAGCAAAAGATCAGGCAGCTTCTCCCTATCTTTTATGGGCTTAAATTAAGGCCTTGAATTGCATTATGGTGAACTGTCAAGTTTTAAGGTTTTTGTCATTTCGCCATAATCGCGTTTTAAACTGCTCTTTGGTTGTCCCTAGTTTATGGTGAGATGTATTATGCCCAAATGACAAAAACAGTTTTATGGCAAAACGACAAGTTCTTTAAAATTAAAGTTTCCTTTGTGTTAACTGCGTTATGTTGAAACGACAAAATGTCGAAACGACAAGTGTTAAATGTCTTCTTTATGGTCAGATGTATTATGTTCAAATGCATTATGGTGAAAGTTTTCGACTATTTCTTTATGTTGAGTTACAGATTTTTTTATGGTCAATAACTCACGATTTCTGCTATTTTATGGTCAAATGCATTATGTCGACACGTATTCTCTCCTGCAACCCCTGTATCTTTCAGGGAGGGCGATGAATAATTTGATTTACGTTCCTTTCCGGCTCGAGAAGTCATCCGAAAGTAAAAACAGAGGGCGTAGATCGCGGAATTAATTTATCGGCAACCTCATTCGTCGGAAAAGGGCTGCAGGCAGAGGCGTCCCGGGGTATGATTGAGTTTCTACTCTTCACGCTCCGATGCAAATGATCGAGTTTCAATTAGAAGGAATCGACACGTTTCTCTTTTTCGCCCTCGTTTTTTAACATTTTAGGCCTCAATATTAAACGAATTTTTAGTTTTTCCCTTGTGATAACTCTTATCTAATGCGAAAATGACAGTTGCTAGGAAAAGAAGTTATACTTCCCCTCCGTTATACTTCCCCCTCCGTTATACTTCCCCCTCCTATATTATTACTTCTCTTTAAGGAAGTTTTCGTTGGAAGCTCTTCAAACTAGTACTTTTTTACACCTTTGAGTGGTATTTTATAAAGTCGGGGCAAAAGAGCTTCCATCAGGAAGTGCTGGATTAGGAGAAAACTTTTTAATTAAACTTCTAAATTCTCGGGAGCCTTCTTGAGTATTGAAAGGTTGTCTCGAGGAACGAAGAACAACAGTTCTTCCAATCGATTCCTCTACTTCTCATTAACTTTCAAATTACGGAATTCTTCTCGATTGCTAATTTGAAAGTTATTACTTTCCGAAAAATTCGCTCTCTGAAAACTAGTTTTTGACGGAAAAGTGGAAACCGCGAAGATTAAATCGGATTGGAGATCGTCCGGAAAAGTTATCCGAAAGTCGCCTGTTATCAATCCCGTCGTAAACGAAACCTGACGTTTGTCAACTAGCAAAAGGATGACTTCTCCCCCCCCCCCCCCCCCCGGGGTGGCTGTGAGAAGAATCTTTCAACATTTTTCACTCCCGATAAGAAACGACGATCTATCATTTTCCATCTTCGAACTCGTAGAAACCTTTCACGTCGGAATCTTTTAAAATGTACGAGTGGCCCCTTCCCGTTTATAAACTTTCATGGTACTTCTATTAAACGTCAATTGTAAAATCTCATTTTTTCTAATAAAATTTTAATATTTTTGCCACACAATTTCTTTCCCCATTTTTCTTAAAAGCTGGCCTAGGGTTATCAGGTAGAAAAAATGGATCCTCTGGCGCAGGATGTCCCTCTCGCCCGTGCTGAAAGTGTCACATTTCTCCCTATTATAAAAAACTTTTTCGCGAAAATTTTTTTTTCTTTCCTTTTCACACCGAAAATTCTGAAATAATATAGGAATTTTTGGGTAAAAATTTGGTAACAACCGAATAACCGGCCGCAGCGCAGTTTTTAAAGTTTCAAATAGAATTTTTTTTTCGCCATTTTTTCTATATTCAAAAATCGCTGTAGCGAATTTCTTGCTCCGCTATTTAGGAAGATTGTGTGAAAATTAGGCGAAAATCGGTTGAAAACTGTGGCCGTGAAGTATTCCGGAAAAATACTACGGCCGCCGCACCATAGACAAAGTAAGATCGGTAAAATCAATATTTTTTTACCCTCCGAGGTCCTTCTGTAAGTAAGCTAAAAAAATGTCATGGACTACCTTTAAAGCCTCATAGTTCCTAAACTATTAGTCCTACCTAAAAAACTATTAAGTGCAAATTTGTAGCAAATCGTATCAGCTACAAAATATATTAAGCAAAATTTTCATGAAAATCTATATTTTCTGAGATAAATGGAAAAAACTTAATAAAAAAATCGACTTAAACAAATCTCCCTCTTACTCCTCGGGCTTTTTGCAGTTGTTCCTTAGCTTTTCAAATTTTGCAAATTCCTTAAATTTGTCTTCCATTTTTTTGTTTATCTTCTACATTTTATTAATATGCTCATTTTTTTTGTTTCAGGTAAGAGAACTAAGGATTTTTTATTGGTAATAAAATGGATTATTTTAACCTTTTTAAAAATGACATTGCGATTTAAGGTTATCCGTTTTATGTTAAAAGTCGGTTATTTTTTTGGTCGTTCGTGCGGAAGAAAAAACTGAATATTTTCCGAATATACCGAATAGTAATGTTTTTCTCGGTTATTTCTCTTTTCGTCTGCATGCGACTTGAACTTTTTTCTCTCTCTTTTTACCCTCCTCTTCTCCCCTCTGTTGTTGACCCGGCTTGAAAGACAAGTTGTATGAATAACAAATTACCAAGGGTCGATCCCATCATTTATGTATCACGGGAATACTCAAAAGCCGTCATTTTTTAAACAATAAAACAACATTTTAAAAAAATCTCACGTGATTTTTCAGATTTATACTACTGAGAATTCTCTTTTATATTAATAATTTACAGATTTTGAAGATGATAGAATGATGAAACGTTCTCCCGAGATCCCCATCATTTTTCACACTTAATGGGACTTTGAAATATTACCGAAACATTTCAATATTCAGAAGCGTCTATTCTAATAAAAGTTTTTTTTAAGTGTGAACGAATTTGACCTTCGTTGTGTAACTTGAAAAGATTATACACGTATAAGGGAAAAAAAAATGGGGATTTTTAGATAAGCTAAATCTCGGAGTTTTGGTCCATTTTAAGACGAGTTATAAAGTCAAGGTTGATTGTGACTCACGTTCCGCCGAAGCTGCTTCTCCCCCCTCCATTTTCGATTTTGACAAGGTGAAGTCCACCAAGTTTATTAAAAACAAAAGCGAAATACTTGGAGTTTTTTCAAAGAAATTACTGTGCTCGTACGGTCAGTTTTCGCTTATCTACTGTAAAACGCCCTAAAATTCGCTTTAAAAGATTGTTTTTTGTCCAAAAACCCAATAAAACGCTCGAAAATATGTTGAAAGTGGATTTCTTGGCTGGAAGGTCGCAAAGAATCTCAAAATTCGGCTAAAAAGAAGGTTTCAAAGCTCAAATCCGAGGAAAACGAAAAAAAAAAAAAAAAAAAAAAAAGTTTTACTTTGAAGAGCTTCCAAGGAAAATTTCCTTAAAGAGAAGTAACAATATAGGAGGATGTATACCGGAGGGGAAGTATAACGGATGGGAAGTATAAGGGAGGGGAAGTATAGGGACGGGAAATATAAGGGAGGAAAAGTAAACGAAGGGGAAAATTTTTTTTTCGAAAAATCTTCCGAGTTTTTTTTTCCGAAATTTTCCAATTTTTTTTTCGAAAAATTTTTAAGTTGTACTTCCCATCCGGCCGTCGTTGTACTTCCCCTCTAATACTTCCCACTCCTATATTTTTACTTCTCTTTAAGGAAGTTTTCGTTGGAAGCTCTTCAAACTACTACTTTTTTCCTAAATAAGCAAAAATGGCGGAGATCTGTCTTTTTAAGTTTAGTTTTCACTCCGATCTTCACCTATTTTCGAGAGAAAAAAATTGTTAACTTACCTTTTTTGGTAGATGACGACTTATTTTTAAGAGCTATTTAAAAGACACTTAAAAAAATTATGAGAAAAACTCTTTATAAGTAAATGAGTTTTTAAGATTTCAGGGTTTAAAATGACAGTAAAATTTGCATTATAACTTCCAAACTCCTTTTTCAATGCCTCCTGCATCGTTAGCTTCTCCCAAAAGTTCTTTTATTTTTCTGCATAAAAGGGGATTCAATAAAGCTGTTTATAAACATAGAAATTTTGTCCTATTTGACGCAGTATGTCCCGAAAATCCAATTTTGCTAAGGGCGCAATAAAAGAGGAAAAGAAATTCCTTTAAAAAAGGTAGAATATAAAACAAGGCTTTTCTTTTATTCATGCCTAGTAAAAGTCATTCATACGCTGGATCAACGTGATTGTTATATATGATAATATAATTTTTTGCCCCAAAAAAAGAAAAGAATTTGCGCATTATTCGGAATTTAAATTATTTGATGAAGTTTTCCTACGTTCAGTAGGAAAATTCGTACTATTAGCAGGTATAAATTAGGGTTAAGGGTAAATGAGGGTGGAAATTCGTAAAATGAAAATTAAAGTACTTGTTTGAAAGCGTCCAACATAAACTTCCTTAAAGAGAAGTAAAAGTATAGGAGGGGGAAGTATAAAGGAGGGGAAAGTACAAAGGAGGAAGTATAACGGAGGGGAAGTATAAAGGAGGGCAAGTATAACAGCGGGGGAAGTATAAAGGGGGGAAGTATAACGGAGGAGGAAGTACAAACGGCGCTTCCCTTTGTCTGGCTACCTCTTTCATCGTGCGATTACCGTAAAATTTAGGTTATTCTTCTAAATGGAACGTCCGACTTCCTCATTGTGGAATTAATTTTACGAAAAATGTCTCTTTTTCGTTAAGATAAACAGTAGAAAAGCTGTTGATTTTGTTCAGAAGGGATTTAGCGATAAAAACGTGACTTGAATTGAACTTCCTTATAAAATATATTTTTGTCCTTATAAATTATATCGTTTCCTTCTAATAACCCGTCAAGCACCTTAAAATTCACGTTTTACTACAAGATTCTTGTATTTTACGACATCAAAACGTGGGAGAAGACAGAAAAAATAGACTTAATTTGTAGGAAAATTCACATTTTGGAATCTTCCAAAAATGCTTTTTTTTTATTATTTTTGTCTTTTTTGTAAACCCTTGTGGGCAGACTAATGAATCAAAAAGTGAGGGTTCTTGATTTATTCCCTTTGCAGAACGGAATGTCATTTTATTTTGTTGATTCTGAGAGTAAAAACATAAGTACTGGTTTGAAGAGCTTCCAACGAAAACTTTCTTGAACAGAAGTTAAGATATAGGAGGGGGAATTATAAAGGAGGGGGAGGTATAAGGGAGCGAAGTATAACGGAGGAGGAAGTATAAAGGAGGGGAAGTATTACGGAAGGGGAAGCATAAGGGGGAGTATAACGGAAGGGGAAGTATATGGGGGGGGGTATAACGGAGGGGAAGTATAACGGAGGGGAAGTATAACGGAGGTGATATATAAGGAGGGGAAGTATAACGGTGGGGGAAGTTTTTTCTCCAAAAAATTTTCTAAGTTTTTTTTTAAAATAATATTCTGATTTTTTTCCAAAAAATTTCTAAGTTTTATATTTTGAAAAATTTTCCGAGTTTTTTTTAAATGTTTTTTTTTTCCGAAAAATTTTCCAAAATTGGTGAAAATTGTGGCTGTAAAATGTTCCGGAAAAAAATGCTACGGACGGACGGCCGGCCGGCACCACAGACAAAGTTGGATAGGTAAAGATCAACATTCGATTTGACCCTCCGGGGTCTGGAAGACCCTTCCCCAAAAACCCGACGTGGAGGGTATCACAATAACTTCTTTAAGGAAGTTAAAAAATTCTCTGCGGGCTAACCGTTGGTCTGATTTTCACCGAATTTTCACCAATACTCCTTATATTTTTTACTAATTTTTGGTGTAAAAAAATTTTTAGTAGGGAGAAATTTTTTAATTCCACCCTTTGCGAGGGGACATCCCTTCCATGTCAAAAGCCCATTATTTCTACCTTGATCCTAAGAAAAATTTTTTGAAGGAAAAAAAAAACTTAAAAAATATTTCGAGATAAAAAAAGAACATCTCCTCCATTATACTTCCCCCTCCTTTGTACTTCCCCCTGATTAAACGTCCCCTCGTTATACTTCCCTTGATACTTCCCCCTCCTATATTGTTTCTTCTCTTAAAGGAAGTTTTCGTTGGAAGCTCTTCAAACTAGTACTTTAATACAGGTTAACAAACTTAATTTTTTATTTCATTTCTGAATCAACGCCCAATTAGGTTTAAACGTTCTCACTATCAATCATGTTCGGTTTTTGTGGCTGCTAAACGCTTGTCGACCAAGTGGATCAAGATAAATTACCTTCGTATCCACTCACGGGAAATTGATCCTACAGTGGCTTCTTATTTCCTTCATGATCTTAAAAATCGATCAAAAAATTGGTTGGGAGTGTTGAAGATTAGAAAAATGGCTGTGGCAATTAACTTGTGTCTTAGGATTTCTCAGTTCCTTTTTCAATAAAGCTGTTTAAGATTCAAGAAGAAATCCACGTCCATAACGAGGTTCCGCCTTTTGTAAGAAAGCCCCGATCGGCGGGGTTGTCGGGGCTTCGCTGAAGGGGACGATTGTTAGTTCGACAATAGAGCCACTCTACTTTTTTTTTTCTGGACCCTCGGGAAATCCCGGGAGAAAGAAAAGGACGAATAGAAAAGTTGCCGTTTTATTTCGCTCCGTCAAGGGAAGAGAATAAACTGTCCTATAAAAATACACGTTATAATATCCCCTCCATTAAATAGAGGGATTTTTGTCTTTTTTCCCGTGTTCCCAGAAGCTTTTAATATTAAAAGTTAGCCCTTTTTAAAGGAGAAAAGTTGGGATGTAATAAAAAAGAAAATTGTGTTCCCTCTGAGGAATCGCTCGGTCGAAATGCATTATGTCTCAAGACGTCATACACAACTAAAAGCTCTTTTTTAACTTTCTTATAGAAGTTATTGTGATACCCTCCAAATCGGGCTTTTGGCGAAGGGTCTTCCAGACCCCGTTGGGTCAAATCGAATATTGATCTTTACCGATCTCAACTTTGTCAGTGGTGCCGTCCGGCAGTAGCATTTTTTCCAAACATTTCACGGCCACAGTTTTCAACCGATTTTCTTCAGATTTTTACCAAATTTTCTTTAGTCGGTGAACTAGAAACTAAGGAGGGCGATTTTTGAATTACGAAAAAGGCGGAGATATGTTTGTTTGAATTTTCAAAATTCGCTGCGGCCGATTTTCACCAAATTTTCATTAATTATGTACTCCTTATACTTTTTACGGATTTTCGGTGTAAAAAATTATCATTAAACCGGCTCCGTGGCTAGTGGGTTCAGTCTTAGACTTTCACCACGGAGACCGGGGTTCGATCCCAGGTTGGGTATAGGGATTTTGGTTGGAAGTTAAATTCCAATTAAAAATATCCTTCTACAAAATCTGTGGATAATTATTTAGGCCACTACTCTGGTAGTTGGCCCAAAAGGGCGCCACGGCATTATGGCGAAAGCCCCCGCCTGGGTCCGACCCCCCTCCCCCTTTGTAAAGGCCTGTGGCTAATACAATTAACAAAAAAAGAGTAGATTAACCAATAGGAAGAGTAAGCCTCTTGCTCATTGGTTATATCTATGTACTTCTTTAAAAAAAAAAAAAAATTATCATTAAAAAAATTAATTATCATTTTAGTAGGGAGAAATTTCATACTTCCACGCCTTACGAGAGGGAACTCTCTCTAGGGCAAAATTCCCATTATTTCTACCATGACACTTGAAAATTTTCGAAAAAAAAGGCACAAATTTAAAAAAGAAAACTCGGAAAATTTTTCAAAAAACTTAGAAAATTTTTCGACAAAAAAAACTTTCCCCTCCGTTATACTTCCCCCTCCGTTGTACTTCCCCTCCATTATACTTCCCCTCTTTAATACTTCCCCCTCCTATTTTTTTACTTTTCTTTAAGGAATTTTCGTTGGAAGCTCTTCAAACTGGTACTTAAATATGTATATAGGGAGAAATGTGATAATTTTACCAGTGGCGTGATCGACATCCCTCTGGTATACGGCTTATTTATTTCTACCTTATACAAAAAGATTTGTCAAAATTTATCTATATGCTTGAAATTATTATTCCTTTGTACTTCCCCCTCCTTATACTCCCCCCTAAACTTCCCCTCCTTGATACTTCCCCCTCCTATATTGTTCCTTCTATTTGAGGAAGTTTTCATTAGAAGCTCATTTAACTAGTATGTACTTCTAGACGAGTGATATTTTTACCGGTAAATCCGCCTGTTTTTCATGGCATATGTGCAAGTCCTAATCGGTTCGGCGAGTAGGCGTTTTTTAATTCACCTCTCGTCCTCTAAAGAATCGAATCTATTTTCGTTGCCAAACAAACAGAAACGTTTTTTAAAACAAACAACTCGATAACAAGTATTTGTTTTCCTTTCCTCTATCTTTTAAGTCGGTAGATACTAATAATCTTCTTGGCTGATTGAATTGGCTAATTGGACTTGTAATGGATAGCACACATGGGGTATTTTTAGTTTTTTTTTTTTTTTCTTTCACCAGAAACCAAAATTTATTTTTGTGGTCATTTTATATCAGCGGGTAGCTTCTGAGGCTCGCGGCTTGCCGACCATTTACTAATGGGGATTTTTAATAATTTTTTGAAGTAGCTCTCTTATGATTCCCAGCTCTTTTCCTCCAAAAACTCTACTTTCTGGTTTGCCTCCCATTTTTAGAAATGTTTTTTAACCTATTTTTAGGGACTTCGGTTTTTCTAGTTCGTATTCTCAAAAACCTCGGATTTCCGGTAGTTTTAATTGGACCTTTGGCCCGCAAACCCTTTTCCTGAAAAGTGTTCCTCTTTTTTTCGATGGAAAACCCTCTCATTTTTTCTAATTTAAAGAGAGTAATAAGTAATAAGAGGGGGAAGTATTAAGAGAGTAAGTATAACGGAGGGGGTAGTATAAGGGGGGGGAGTATAAAGGAGGGGAAGTTAGTTGGATCAAGTTACATATAATGGGCTTTGAAGGGATGGAAGGGACGTCCCTCTCGCAAAAGGTGGAAGTAAGAAATTTCTCCCCACAAAAAATTTTTTTACACCAAAAATTCGTAAAAATATAAGGAGTAATCGGTGCAAATTTGGTGAAAATCGGACCGATGTTTCGGCCTCAGCGAATTTTTTAAAATTTCAAACAGACATATCCGCCATTTTTTCAAATTCCTCTCGTTAGTTTCTTGTTCACCGATTAAAGAAGGTGAAAACAGTGGCCGTAAACTGTTCCGGAAAAAATGCTACGGCCGGCCGGCACTACAGACAAAGTTGAGATCGGTAAAGATCAATATTCGATTTACATTCCGGAGTCTGAAGACCCCCAAAACCCGACCGCGACGTGGCGGGTATCAAAATATCTTTTTTTAAGTTAAAAAAAGCTCTTGAAAATGTCAAGATTCAAAATTGACCTCTGTGATTTGGTGAAAATTTGATGAAAATGGCAGCCCTGAAAATCGATTTACTGTACCACGAATCTTCTTTTTTTCTCCGAGAAATTTCGGCTTTGGAAGGTTTGTTACTGCCGAGAGGCATCGAAGTAACATTTTCCCCCTCTTCTCTCCATACCTTACTCAAATTGGATTTGAGGGAGGAGATCATAAAGTTGTTTTTCCTAATACAGAATTCTACCTTGTGTTCATCCGGTCTCGCCCGAAGCTCAACTTATAGAACGAAAAAATCACCAAAACGAAAATCTGATAATCGATCGACGGAAAATTTATTCATAAGAAAACCTCTTTTTAAATAAAAATAAAATTAACATCAGAAAGGAGGTTTTAAAAAAACAAAGGTGAATATTTCAGGTTCAAAGAGACGCTTGAAATTAGCATTTGACAGGGAAAACTCCGGGGCCATTCCCTCGCGTAAAAGCGGGACAAAGTGTGTTTGTATGCGTGTGGCCAAGTGGAATCCACTTAGGAAGCTCTGAAGAGGAATCTATCGTTATCGAGGTAGATTGTTGACAGGCCAGGGGCTCCATATAAACCCTTATTAAACACTATTATCCCACATCGACCTCAACGATTTTACCCAACTCCTCCTATTAATTTAAAACAATTTTCAATTAATCCTCCAATCGCTTTTTAATTTAAAAATACGGCCACTTTATTTCTCTTCTACTATTAATTGTTTGCAAAAATCCTTAATTTCTTGTTTAAAAATTATAAAAACTAATATGTATACAATACGGGTTCTATTTAAAATGTTGAGTCTGGTGCGTTTGGCGGAGAAGGGTATCAAAAAGCCGTTTTTATCAGTTTTCATCAAATATCTCGAAAACTATTAGGTTTAGCGCAAAACATATTAAGTACAAAAATAAACTACTTTAAATTTCCTACAAAAGTATTTTTACTGTAACATTGATAAAGTGAACGGTTTTTGAGTTACGAGCCCACAAAAGAAAAAAATCGTTATGACAATTTTAGACATTTCATCAAATAACTCTTAAACTACTGGTCCTTACGATATAAAGACTAAATACAAAATTAATATTCGCACGATTTCCTGTAGAAAATGACTTAAACATTTTTTTCATAGAACAAATAGTTTGAGAGGTAGAATGAGATGAGTGTCAAAAAGCGTTTTTTTTCAGTTTTCATCATATATCTCGGAAAATATTAGGTTTAGCGCAAAACACATTAAGTACAAAAATAATCTGCATTAAATTTCCAACAAAAAGTATTTAGACTACAACCTTGCTAAAGTAAACAGTTTTGGAGTTAAGACAAAAAAAGTTGTTGTTATGCCAATTCTAGACATTTCATCAAATAACTCTAAAACCACTTTCCCAGCGATATAAAGACTAAGTACAAAATTAATCTTTGTGCAATTCTCTATAGAAAATGACTTAAACATTTTTTCATAGAAAAAATATTTAAGGAGGTATGATGCTTTGGAAGAGCTAACTTAAAAGATATGAAAAAGCACCTTGTTTTGCTGAAGCTTATGCATGAAAACTATTATTTGGGTTTTTATTATTTGGATAAATACAAATAATTAATCAAAATCAAGCCAAAATGGTGATTTTAAATAATAAAAAAAGATTGATTAAATAAGCGGGAAACCTAAAATAGAATCCCCGTTTTTCACGTGAGAAACGAGGAATTTTTTAAAAGCCAGAAAATCAATCGTGTTGGTTCTCTGCCAGTCGGGAGGTCAATCTCGAATGCCTATACTGAGCTATTTTTATTTATTTTCTTTTTTCTCTCTCTCTCTCTCTCTTGTGGCCGTTCCCACCTGCGTGGAAAATCCCGATAAAAGACGCATCGAACTGTTCTTTATGACGATCGTACGCGCCAAAATCAAACGACCGACATAGATACGAGCCAACCAAGTTCTAATCTACAACCTGTTGGGGGAAACACGGATCGATTCGTCCTTGTTACATTGATACCGAAGGGAAACCACATTAATTTCATTTATCTTATTCTCACACACGTTTTCGTATGGTAAAAAAATTTTTTTTTTATCAAATTAGCAAAAAAAGAGTTTTTTTTAGTAATCTTATGGATTTTAAGGTTTTCACCTGTTTTAGATTAGGAAGTCACGCAACGACCTTCACACTCCGGTTAAGAAAAAATAACCGTAAAAGGCCTTGATTTATGTTTTTTTTTTTTCGTTCAAAAACCAACTTATTAAATAAAAGGTCTCTCAATTTTTCTGAATTAAAAGAAAGCTCATAGGAAGTGCGTTTTCACCAATTTAAAAACATGGTCAAACAACATTTTTTAGTATATTTTTGGGGTTTTTCTGCGATTTACCTAAAAATCGTTTTCATTGAATTTTTGAGGCGTCCCTAAGGGTTTAGGGACAAAAGTTTTGAACCTTTTTGTAGGTTCAAAAAGGCCGCTTTTTGTAGGGTCGAAAAGCCCGCTTTTTGTGGGGTCGAAAAATCCGCTAGGGTTGAAAAGCCCGCATTTTATAGAAAAGGCCGCTTTTTGTAGGGTCAAAAGGCCGCTTTTTGTAGGGTCGAAAAGGCCGCTTTTGTAGGGTCGAAAAGGCCGCTTTTTGTATGGTCGAAAAGGCTGCTTTTTGTAGGGTAAAAATACCCGCTTTTTGTAGGGTCGAAATACCCGCTTTTTGTAGGGTCGAAAAGGCAGCTTTTTTCGGGGCCGAAAAGGCAGCTTTTTTCGGGGCCGAAAAGCCCGCTTTTTGTAGGGTCAAAAGGCCCGCTTTTTGTAGGGTCGAAAAGGCCCGCTTTTTGTAGGGTCGAAAAGGCCCGCTTTTTGTAGGTCGAAAAGCCCGCTTTTTGCAGGGTCGAAAAGCCCTTTTTGCAGGGTCGAAAAGCCCGCTTTTTGCAGGGTCGAAAAGCAGCTTTTTTCGGGGCCGAAAAGCCCGCTTTTTGTAGGGTCGAAAAGCCCACTTTTTGCAGGGTCGAAAAGCCCGCTTTTTGTAGGGTCGAAAAGCCCCCTTTTTGTAGGGTCGAAAAGGCCGTTTTTTTGTAGGTCGAAAAGCCCGCTTTTTGTAGGGTCGAAAAGCCCCTTTTTTGCATGGTCGAAAAGCCCCCTTTTTGCATGGTCGAAAAGCCCCCTTTTTGCAGGGTCGAAAAGCCCCTTTTTGCAGGGTCAAAAAACCTGCTTTTCGGGCTTTTTTTTTAATTTTTTTTTATTTTATTTATTTTTATTTTATTTATTTAATTTAATTTTTTTTTACTAAGTTACCATAAAACTCCCTTATTAACTTTTTTGGCATCTCCGGAGTTTTGGACAATATAATCCATCCTAAAAAAATCACTTTTTTTCAGCATTTTTGGGCTTTTTTTTTTTGATGTTTATACTAGAATTTATTTTGGCGCTCCACAATTTTGGGATGAGCCGTGGAGGCCTTATAGTGAATCTGAAAATTCTATTTTTCCTCTCCTATAGTTGGTTTATTTTAGAAATGAAAATGGTTGTACGCGAAGGTTCAAAACTTAGTTCATTAGTGTCAGTAATGGGTTTTTAAGCTGTTCAAACCTTCAGGCGGAGAGAACGAACGAGTCTACAATTGCATTGTGTCCATCCTACGGGCGATCGGACACTCCCACACAGCTATAGTAACTAAGTTAGTCCCGACATACCACAGAGAAGCAATCAACCACCGCATCATTCCATTAACGCCCCCTCGGGAACATTTTAAAGCCCGAAAATCCTCTGGAACAATCAACCCAAACCTTTCTATTTACACGTCAAGTTTAAATATTGTACTTTGATCGCCCTCCCTTTTATTGTCTCAGGACGTTTTGATTTTACGGGAAATCTGTTTGTTTTTGATCCCAAAAAAATACAAAGGGTGCTTTTTCATTAAAAAATTTTTTTTTCTGTTTATTAGAGGTGTACTCAATCCGCTTTGTTAAAAAAAAAAAAAAAAAAAAAAAAAAAAAAAAAAAAAAAAAAAAAAAACTTGATGAAAGGACAGTTGATGCTGCACTTTATTTCGATCTCATCTGGAAATGTTGACTTCCGCCTCTCCAAGTGAAACCCGATTTAAAAAAAAATCTGCCTAAAAATTAAAACGTATCGGAGGGACCTAGGCAGGGCTTTTGCCATATTGCCATATTGCCTTGGCGCCCTGATCAAGTTTTTCCTGACATTATTCCAAATAAAAATTTTCCTCTAGCCTGGGATTTGAACCGAGGACCTCGCCACCCAAAATTAGAGCGTAAAAGACAATTTTTGAGTCCTAAAAATGCTTCGTAATTAAAAAGGAAGTTTTATGGTGAAAAAAAAGGCCAAAAAGTGATTTTTTTTCGAGAGAAAAACCGAAAAATGCGTCAAAAAAGTGAACTTTTAGGCCCTGAACTCCACGGGACGCTTAAAAAATTCATTGAGGGACTTTTATGGTTGACGAAGTCGAAGAAAAAAGCTTAAAAATGCGAAAAAAAGCAAAATTTTTGGCCTAAACTCAAAAAGGATGCCTAATAAAGTCAATAAATGTTGCAAAAAATCGAGGAAAAAGCCCAGAAATGCTTCAAAAGTATTTGTTTGAACAGCTTCCTACGAAAACTTCCCTAAAGAGAAGTAACAATATAGGAGGGGAAAGTATATAGGAGGGGAAGTATATAGGAGGGAAGTATATAGAAGGGGAAGTATAACAGAGGGAAATATAAGGGAGGTAAAGTATAACAGTGAGGGAAGTATAAGGGAGGGAAAGTATAACAGTGAGGGAAGTATAAGGAGGGGAAGTATAACAGAGAGGGAAGTATAAGGGACGGGAAGTATGAGAGTGGGAAAGTATAACGGAGAAAGACGTTTTTTTTGTTATTTTTTTTCGAAAAATTTTCCAATTTTTTTTTCTTTTTTTTCGAAAATGTTTTATAAGTATCAAGGTAGAAATAATGGGATTTTTGCCTAAGAGAAGTCCATCTCGTAAGCGGTGGAAGTATGAAATTTCAGCCTACTAATATGATAATTAATGTAAAAAAAAAAGGATAATCTGTTTGCACCAAAAATTCGTAAAAAATATAAGGAGTAATTGGTGAAAATCGGACCAACGGTTCGGCCGCAGCGAATTTTTTAAAATTTCAAAGAGACATATCTCCGCCATTTGTTCGAAATTCAAAAATCGCCCTCGTTAGTTTCTTGCTCATCGACTAAAGAAAATCTGGTGAAAATCGGTTGAAAACTGTGGCCGTAAAGTGTTCCGGAAAAAATGCTACGTCCGGCCGGCACAACAAACAAAGTTGAGATCGGTAAAGATCAATATTCGATTTGACCCTCCGGGGTCTGAAGACCCTTCCCCAATGCCCGACGTGGAGGGTATCACAATAACTTCTTTAAGGAAGTTAAAAGCCTAAAAATGAGACCAAATGCAAAATTTTTGACCTATTATAAAGAGGATGCCTAATTATTAAGTCAATAAAAGGAGTTAATAATACACAAATCGTGTAAAAATCCCAAAAATGCTTCAAAAAGTTAACTTTTAGGCCCTCCCCTTAAGAAACGTCTCGAAAATTCAGTAAGGTAGATTGGGTAGAGCAGTTCGAGAAAAAAAGCCCAAAAATGCGGCAAAGAACGAATTTTCGGGCATTCTTTTCCCCTTTTTCTTCTTTTAATTAAAACCTGTAAAAATTCGATATGGAATTTTTTAAATAGCCGGAGTAAATTAATTTTACAAGGTGTCATCAAAATTACCCCAAAAGCCCCCTTGTTTACTTAGTAATAAAACCAAACAAAAATTCCATCCCGTTTTAATATTGTTTTTCACCCTCACGAAAATCGAGGCGACCTAATGGAAAAATAAGCGTTTGATAAATTTTAGTTTTTTAATGTGGAGGCCCGGGTGAAACGATCGTCTGGCTACGTGAAGAGGCCTCTCTAAACGTTGTCCAACCTTTCGGAACGCTACCCTTTCTCCGCCTAATCAATACATACAGAGCGAGTGAGACGGTCGGTGTCACCCCTCTTTCTCTCCCGCATTTCCAGTTAATTTTTTTACCCTCCAAAACTCATTTTTAAATTTTAAATTTAATAAATTCTATTTAATCGAAGCAGTTCATTTTGGTGGAAAGCCTATAGCTGCATAATGGGGCATTTTTGACGAAAAAATTCCAGAAGATACCTCTTTATGTGAATAAAAACTGACATAAATTTCAGATCAAAAAACCAAACGGTTTTCGAGAAAAACGCGTTTATCCTTTTTCAGAAAAACCTCAATATCTCAAGAAATAATGATCCCACATATCTCATTTTTTTGAATTATTTAGCATCTAAAGCGCATCTTTGAGAATTTTTTGAAATTTTTCTCAAACTTTTAAGTGTAAAAAATTAATTTTTATAACTTTTGAGAGGTCAGAAAAAATGTTTCTCTTCAAGGTGGCGGCACGAATTAATAAGCTTAAGATGGACCTAAAATGTACCTTTCATAATTTTTTCAGATTTTTCAAGGTGGTAGAACAGTTTTTTATAATTTTTTTTCTTAATTTTAAACAGTCCGATCTTCACTTTTTCTCCACATACTCCTTATATTGAATACTGATTAAAAAAAAAAAAAATCCGTTTGGCCTTTCTGGGCGGAGCTTTCTTTTTCTGCCTTTTTTTACGGCAGAGGAACGTAAAAAATCGGGGCCAGCGTAGCCTCTTTTTGGCAAAAATTTAGCTTGTGGAAGGGAGAACACCGTTCAACATAACGCATTTCACCGTAAAGCAGTTGAACATAAATCTGCATTACGACATAAAAAATCTGTAGTTCACTATAATTCGCAATTGATCATAAAGCTCACAAAAGTTCAATTTTTGGCATAATGCCAACATAGTTTCGCCATAAACGACTTTTTCAATAAATGCTAGTCGACATAATAAAAGTGCAAGACACCATAACGCTTCCCACCATAAAAGCATCTCTTTAAACTTGTTGTTTCGACATAAAACTCTGTCGTTTGGGCATAATACATCTCACCATAAATGGGGACAGCGAAAGAGCGAGTTATCGCCGTTTAAAACGCGATTGTGGCGAACAACAAAAACCATAAAACTTCACAGTTCACCATAATGCAATTCAACATAAAACATCTCGCCATAAACTAGGAAAAGCAAGCAGGAACCAATGGGATCAGCTCGTTTTAAGACGCAAGGAGGTTAACTTTTTTCCCCTCGCGAGGATGTGCATTATGGTGAACTATCAAGTTTTAAGGTTTTTGTCGTTTCGCTATAATCGCGTTTTAAACAGCGAAAATAGTAGCTTGCTCTTTGGCTGTCCCTAGTTTATGGCGAGATGTATTATGGAAACGACAGAAACACTTTTATGGCGAATCGACACGTTCTTTAAAATGTAAGTTTCCTTTATGTTCAAATGAATTATGGTGAACGTTTTCGACTATTTTCTTTATGTTGAGTTGCAGAGTTTTTATGGTGAGTTGCAGAGTTTTTATGGTGAACGGTAACTATTTTATGGTCAAATGCATCATGGCGAACCGCATTATGTCGACACGTATACACTATGGTGTGTAATATAAGATTAAAATCAAAATAAACTTAAATTGGGCAAATTCTTGCCGTTCTTTTATTATAAAAGTTATTAGAAAATTATTCGCCTAAACATATTTTAACTTTGTGAAAGAAATAACTGACATTCTTATCGGAGTTGTCTACTTGTTGAATATCGAACCCTAAAAAAGTTATTTACGGTTATTTTATTGTAAAAAAAACTTGGGATACGTTACAATTATGACTTATAAGACAGATGTGTATGGAGGACGATGCTGCCGAGAGTTGATTGTAGATAACGTCCTAGAGTATTGATTCGGGCACATTCATCTCTCGGCTCTTTTCCAACACTTTCCCCCTCCCACCGACGTTTTCAATACAAGTTCCATCATTGACTATCCAGGAGGAAGAAGGGATATTTCGATTACACCATCAGAAAATAATAAAACAAACGGAAATTATTTCGAGATCTTTTATTTATAAAAGAAATGAGGGTTTTAGGAAGCCAATGTTGAAGTAGTTCAGGCGAAATTTCTATGAGACTGGTTATTAAGTCGCCATTTACTTTGGACAAATACTTTTTTTTTGACAGCAAAGAGAAGGGACAATATAGGAGGGGGAAGCTTAAAGGAGGGGGAAGTATTCAGGAGGGGAAGTATTTCGGGAGGGGAAGTATTTCCCAGACCTTTTAGGCGAATAGTTCATTCGAAATTTTTTTTAGAAGGCTGTTTTTAAAGTCGCCATTTTATGGTGGACAAATACTTTTTCATTTTCGACAGTTAAGAGAAGGAACATTATAGGAGGGGGAAGCTTAAAGGAGGAGAAGTATAAAGGAGGGGAAGTGTAGAGGAGGGGAAGTATTTCCCAGACTTTTCAGGCGAATAGTTCATACGAAATTTTTTTAGAAGGCTGTTTTTAAAGTCGCCATCTTACGTATGGTGGACAAATACTTTTTCGTTTTCGACAGTAAAGAGAAGGAACATTATAGGAGGGGAAGTATAAAGGAGGGGGATTGTAAAGGAGGGAAGTATAAAAGAGGGGGAGTGTAAAGGAGGGGAAGTATTTACCAGACTTTTCAGGCGAACAGTACTGTCGAAATTTTTTTTCTAGAAGTCTGTTTATAAAGTCGCCATTTTATGATCGACAAATACTTATTCGTTTTCGACCGTAATGACAAATAAGAAAGAACAATATAGGAGGGGGAAGCTTAATGGAGGGGGAAGTATAAAGGAGAGGAAGTATTTCGGGAGGGGAAGTATTTCCCTGACTTTTCAGGCGAATAGTTCATTCGAAATTTTTTTCTAGAAGGCTGTTTTTTAAGTCGCCATTTTATGGTGAAAATATTTTTTCGTTTTCGACAGTAAAGAGAAAGAACAATATAGGAGGGGGAAGCTTAAAGGGGGGAAGTATAAAGGAGGGGATTGTAAAGGAGGGGAAGTATAAAAGAGGGGGAGTGTAAAGGAGGGGAAGTATTTACCAGACTTTTCAGCCGAATAGTACTGTCGAAATTTTTTTCTAGAAGTCTGTTTATAAAGTCGCCATTTTATGATCGACAAATACTTTTTCGTTTTCGACAGTAATGACTAATCAGAGAGAACAATATTGGAGGGGGAAGCTTAATGGAGGGGGAAATATAAAGGAGAGGAAGTATTTCGGGAGGGGAAGTATTTCCCTGACTTTTCTAGAAGGCTGCTTTTAAGTCGCCATTTTATGGTGGACATATACTTTTTCGTTTTCGACAGCAAAGAGAAAGAACAATACAGGAGGGGGAAGCTTAAAGGAGGGGAAGTATAAAAGGGGGGGGGGAAGCTTAAAAGAGGGGAAGTATTTCCCAGACTTTTCAGGCGAATAGTTCTGTCGAAATTTTTTTCTAGAAGGCTAGTTATAAAGTCGCCATTTTATGGTAGACAAATACTTTTTCGTTTTTCGTCAGTCCTGCAGTCGTAAAACGCGTTTTATCAGATAAAACGTTTTAACAAAGACTTGAAAAAAACCTTAGAAAAAGTGTTGACTCGTGAAATCCGAGACTTTTATGCCCACAGTTTAGTTTAACAGAATCGAAAGTACTTGAGAGGATTTTTTTAGCGTGTAGGATGTTCGAATCTTAAGTTTTGAACCCTTTTAGTAATGACAGCATCGGTGATTTGAAATCGTGCATGAAGTCTATCCTTGTAAAGTTTCGCCTTTCCTATTGGCGGAGGTTATTATATATTTCGTGCTTTTGTTTCAAGGCTCTTTTCGAACAAATTAATCAAGCGTGTTGGTTAATGGGTTCGAGTAAGTAGGAATACCTGACCTACATCCAAGTCCAGTCGAGTCCATTAACCAAGCACCGCTAATAGAGGACTCCCTACCTATTTATCAAAGTATGGAACGGCCGCTGGATTGAGTGCTCCCCGCGGATTAATGGTCTAGATGAATTGTCTCACGTAACAATTATCTTTTTAGTTAAAGAGTATTTTTTGCCCTTTAAAACTGAACGCGGTGGCCATTTTCTTTAAGTCATGACATGACCATCAATCAATTCAATGATGGATTTTGTTCCATGGATTGCCAAGGACGAGATAATTAGTGTTTAACTACAGAAGCAGATTGTCTGTCGCTTACACTAGTTTTAACTTGGAAATGAGGACAGTCCTCACCGTTTGCTGTCATGACGCCACGATGTCTCGGAAATTAAAATCTCGACTTTCATTTTTAAGTTTTTTGCTTATGAGGAAAATTAAGACAAATTACTTTTTCTTCTATTACAAAACCTTGGCTTATTCATTTCTTCTAAATGATTTCCGATCTTCCTTCTCTGATAACCTTACTTTCACCAAAGGGCCAAATTTGCTGCCTCAAAAAATTGGGCCTTTTATCCGTATGGCGCGGTGCATCTGGATGAGTAAAGGTTTGGCGGTTTAAGGTTAGATGCGTCCCCTGGAAAGAAGATTGCAGTTTCAGCCGACAACATTACACTTAATCACCATAGCAGCAGTAGACGAATTTGGGCTGTTCCCGCCCGTTCTGCATGTCCTAACTGGGCTGCAGACATCTGCACCAAAAGCAGTCGAGCATTGGCGGACTACTGAACACCTAAAAATTGGCTTTTGAACACTTAATTCACTACAGCAGCAATAGACCAATTTGGGCTGTCTTCGCCCGTTCTGCATGTTCTGACTAGGCAAAGACATCTTTACCTGAAGCAGTCGAACATCGGCCGACTACAGAACACCTAAAAATTAGCTTCTGAACACATAATTCACCATATCAGCAGTAGACGAATTTGGGCTGTTCACGCCCGTTCTGCATGTCCTAACTGCGCGAAGACATCTGCACCTAAAACAATCAAACATGGCCGACAACAGAACACCAACAAATCGGCTTTTGAACACTTAATTCACCCCAGCAGAAGTAAACCAATTTGGGCTGTTCACGCCTGTTCTGCATGTTCTGAATAGGCGAAGATATCTGCACCATAAACAGTTGAACATTTGGCGACAACAGAAAACCTACAAATCAGCTTTTGAACACTTAGTTCACCATAGCAGCTGTAGACCAATTCAGGCTGTTCACGCCCGTTCTGCATGTCCTAACTGGGCGAAGACATCTGCACCAAATACAGTCAAACATTGACCGACAACAGAGCAGCTAAAAATTAGCTTCTGAACACTTAATTCACCACAGCAGCGATAGACCAATTTGGGCTGTCTACGCCCGTTCTGCATGTTCTGACTAGGCGAAGACATCTGCACCAAATACTGTCAATCATGACCGACAGCAGAACACCTAAAATCAGCTTTTGAACGCTTAATTCACCACAGCAGCAATAGACCAATTTGGGCTGCTCACGCCCGTTCTGCATGTCCTAACTGGGCGAAGACATCTGCACTAGTTGAACAGCTCCTTTTTATTTTTTCATCGTGAAAGTAGGGTTTGCGGGCATTTCCTATTTTAGTCCAAAAAGTGTCCTTCACGAAATGGATTTTCCAACTGCTTAAAGATGTTATTTATTTAAAAAAAAATAAAAATGTAAAAAGTGGGGGACGTTATGAAATGTTAAGTGGGTTATTTATTGAAGGCGGAGGGTTTGTTTGAAAGAGTATTCTGAGCGATTTTGAGGGTTTGTCGGAAGAAAAAGTAAATTGGTACAAGGGGTTTGGTGTCGGGGGTTTCAAAGTTTTGAAGAACCAAGACTCCAATGAGCAACTTTTCAATTTATACTCAGCTTCTCTTTTTACTCCGACAGGAAAAAATAAAAGGTCCGAAAAATATTGAGTTTTAGGGGTCAATTATTTTAACTTTCTTAAAGAAGTTATTGTGATACCCTCAACGTCGGATTTTTGGGGAAGGAACTTCCATTTATCTCTGAAATATAGGTTTTCATGAAAATTTTGCTCAATATATTTGTAGCTGAGACAATTTGCTACAATTTGCACTTAATAGTTTTTTAGGTAGGACTAATAGTTTAGGAACTATGAGGCTTTAAAGGTAGTAGGCTCCATGACATTTTTTTTAACTTCCTTAAAGAAGTTATTGTGATACCCTCGACGTCGGGTTTTTGGGGAAGGGTCTTCTAGACCTCGTAGGGTCAAATTGAATTTTTACCGATCTTCGTCCGTTGTGCCGGCCGGCCGTAGCATTTTTCCCGGAACACTTTATAGCCACAGTTTTCAGCCGATTTTTACCAAATTTTCACACTAACTTTAGCCGGTGAACAAGAAACTAAGAGGGCGATTTTTAAATTTCGAAAAAAGAATCTGTTTGAAATTCTAAAAATTTCTAAAAAATACTTCCCCTCCCTTATACTTCCCCTCCTTTACACTTCCCCCTCCGTTATACGTCCCCCTCCTATATTTTTACTTCTCTTTAAGGAAGTTTTTGATGGAAGCCCTTCAAACTTTTTTGTTCTTCTTGGTCGCGTGATCTCAAGCCATTTCTAGCGAAGAGCTAAGGAAAAACCTCCATTTTTTTGATCAGACTCGATTATATGGCGAAATTCTGTTTGTTTGTTGTGTGAGGTTGGTTTTTTTTTGTATCTAAAAGTCTTTTTTTTTTGATAAATTGTTATTGAGCTATATAGTACTCTCCGGAATATGGTCATAATAAGATCCCCAGAGGCTTTAAATTACGTCCATTTTTAATCTAAGATCACGAACTCTGTTTTGTCCACAACTGTTTTTGCTGGAAAGAGAAAGCTTGAAGATCGATTTGAAATTAAAACAGGGCGGTTGTGATGGAAATGGCGGCAGAGAGGTGTGGAAGAGGGGAGGAGGACAATGACGTTAAAACAATGGATGAACTGCTACAATAGTCACGTCACCTACAACAGGTTGCTGATAATGCTCTCGTTCCGTAAGAGGAGTACCTCGAAACACATCCAACGACCTTTCACCGCAATCGACTTACAGACATTTTATTTATTTATTATTTTTACCTTTTAATTTGCTTTTTGTTGAAACGTTTTAGAAACTGACGTTGCTAAATCGCGAAACGTGAGTTGACTTATGAGATAAGGCTACGTCATTCACTCAAGATACCTTTTCTCACTCTTATCAATTTGGGACACTTCTATTATACACGAGCCATTTGGAGAAAGACGCTTGCTCACAATGGATCGGCTCGCGATCGAGGCGCACGTTCGGCGAGGGAAGGAAGCTAATATAAAGTGAGGGTGGGGGATGATGGATCGCATATCCATTGACTCGTGAACGCCATTTTTCGGACAAAAAATCCATTGAAATGAGACTCTAAAATCCTTGGAATACGCTAAAACATCTTCAGTAAAGGAGATTTATTGAACAAAAAATCTATAAATTGGACTTTTTGACGAAAAGCCGAGGAAAACGTCCAAAAAATACTATGCAAACGCAGCTTAAGCTCTAAAAATCCAATGAAATCGCTGAAAATTCAGTAAAAATGAGTTTCTCTAACCAAAAGGTCCAAAAATCCTGAGCGAAATTGGCTTTCTCGGTTGAAAAGTAAGGAAAACGTCAAAAAAATTCTCTAAAAATGGAGTGTCAGGACTAAAAGCCAAAGAAATCGGTGGAAATTCAGTGAAAATTGGGTTTCTCTTACTAAAAGGCTGGAAAAAGGCCCAAAAATCCTTGACAAAATTGTCTTTCTCGGATGAGAAGCAATAAAAACATCCTAAAAATGCTCTAAAAATGGAGTTACAGGACTAAAATCCAAAAAAAAATCGCTGAAAATCCAGTAAAAATTGGGATTTTCTCTCAAAACCCTAAGAAAGACCCTTAAATCTCTGACAAAATTAGTTTTCTCGGATGAAATGTGAGGAAAACTTCCAAAAAATTCTCTTAAAACATGTTTTCAGGGCTAAAATCCAAAGAACTCGCTGGAAATCCTGTAAAAATTGGTTTTTTTTTTTTTTTACAAAACCTTAAAGAAAGACCCATAAATCTTTGACAAAATTGATTTTCTCCGATGAAATGCAAGGGAAACTTCCAAATAATTCTCTAAAAATGAGTTTTCAGGGCTAAAATCCAAAGAAATCGCTAGAAATCCAGTAAATATGGGGTTTTGTCTTTCAAAAAGCCTAGAAAACGACCCAAATCTTAGACATAATTGGCTTTTTCGGATGAAAAGCTGGGAAAACGTCTAAAAAAGTCTTTAAAATGTGTTTTCAGTACTAAAAGCCATAGAAAACACCAGTGAGTTCCTCAATAAAAGGCGAGGAAAAGATAGAAAATCGTTTAAATAATTGGGATTTTTAATCCTGCCTTCTTCTATCTACTTTTTATTTTATCAAAATATTTATTACTATCATAGAAAAGCTAGTGTTTCTCACAGACGATACGTTCCTGACGATTTAGAAACCCATTATTTTTAACGAACTATCCCCCCTCACTTAAATTCTTAACCGATGAAAATATTCGAGTAATGTCTACGTCGCTATTTCAATCGATTGAATTTTAATTAAGACAGATGAGGATATTATCCGGAATTAGCAATCGATTCGTCCCAAGGAATCCTTCAATACAGCATTCCATAAAGTATTAATTAAAAGAAACTAAAAAATTTCTGTACATTAAGCCCCTAAATATATGTAAACGTCGCATAAGGTCGATATCAACATAATTTCTATTCCTTTATCGCTTTAATAAAATCTTTGTATTAACCCTATGAAGCTAATAAATTCCGAAAGCCTTTTACTTCTCTCTGAACGGGTTCAAAGAATGTTTTAATATGGGCTTCAGCTTTTCCTCCCCAATAAATCCGATGTTCAAAAACCCTTTTCTAGGAAACCGCGACTTCTTTGTCTTTTAAAAAAATTTGTCCATTATAAAATTTTTTTAAAAGATTCCTTCGCCAATAAAAAGTTGCTGCATCATTAAAAATTAATCCTATTATCTTTTTTAATTTCCTTTTTAAAAGGACAAAGGAAAAATTATCTCTTTGATTATGTGAAAAACAAACGAGATTAATTTTTTGAGGTGTACTAAAGAAAAGGCAATTTCACGGATCCACGAGATTTTAAAATACTGAAAGAACTCTATTAAAACTTCCCTATTATGGTACAAAATTTAAAACTAAAACTCGAGGCGAAAGAGGATACCTAATTTGAAAGAAAGCGCCGAGAAACTTAGAAGAAAAGAGGAGATGAAAAAAAATTTGCGACACCTCACACTCCCATAAAAATGGTCCAGTTTATTTTTAAGCGGATTGTACTCAGAATGTGAGATAAATTTTCGAATAGGCGTCAAAAAAATTTTTTTCCTTCAAATTTTGAGGTTTTGGGTAATAAAAAAAATCTTTTGAGAAAGTAAAAATGTCGTAATGAAATAATATAACGTAGAGGGAAGTATAAGGGAGGAGAAGTATAACGTAGGGGGAAGTATAAGGGAGGGGAAGTATAACAAAGGGGGAAGTATAATGGGGGGAGTATAAAGAGGGGAAGTATAATGGAGGGGGGAGTATAAAAGATGGGAAGTATAATGGAGGGGGCAGTATAAAAGGGGAAGTATAATGGTGGGGGGGGGTGTATAAAAGAGGGGAAGTATAATGGTGGGGGGAGTTTAAAAGAGGGGAAGTATAATGGTGAGGGGGGAGTATAAAAGAGGGGAAGTATAATGGAGGGGGGGAATATAAAAGAGGGGAAGTATGACGGAAGGGGAAGTTTTTTTTTTTTTTTCAATTAAATTCTTAAAAAATATAAGGAGTAATTGTTGAAAATTTGGTGAAAATTGGACCAACGCAACGGTTCGGCCGCAGTGAATTTTTTAAAATTTCAAACAGACGTCATATCTCCGCCATTTTTTGAAATTCAAAAATCGCCCTCGCAAGTTTTTGTTTACCGACTAAAGAAAATTTTGTGTAAATCGGTTGGAAACTGTGGCCGTAAAGTGTTTGGAATGCTACGGCCGGCCGGCACCACAGACAAAGTTGAGATTGGTAAAGATCAATATTCGATTTGACCCTCGGGGGTCTGGAAGACCCTTCCCCTAAAACCCGACGCGGAGGGTATCGCAATTACTTCTATAAGGAAGTTAATTTGTAGGTACTTTCAATTTTATCTTCCTTATTTAATTGTTTATAACAACCTTAGGTCAATGGCGTCTCAAGAACTCCCAAAATGTAGTTAGTGAGAAGTAACTTTGTAAAAGGGGTTGATAAACTTCAAAGAAAGAGAGAGAGAAAAAAAGTTTAATTTTTTCCTTTAACCTTTTAAAAGGTTGTTTAATTGTTTGAAAAATAGATTTTAAAATTAAAAATTTTGTTTTTGAAAGTAAAGATTTTTTTTTTGCTTTTAAGCGTGCAGATTGGAATCGTCCCTTGTCGAAATCACGACTCTAAGACCCCCGGAGGTAACTAGATTAGGAAGGAACAATGCTCGTAATCAAATAGAAAGTGCTCTTTGCCTGTTTACGGATTAATCAAATCTCCCCCTCGAAAGGCCCACTTTTAGAGGTTAAATCCGATTTTTTTCTTAACTTTCAAACTACTTGCGGCTCTAGATTAAGGTTGATCTGAGGCCTGAAAGAAACGGTTTTTTTCCCCACAAAGACTTCTTAATTCGACTTCAACTTTTTTGTCGAGATAATTCATTTTTTGCGTAAAAAAAAGGCTATTTTATGTTTTGTGGAATTAAAAATTATCCAGAACAATTACTCAAGTTATAAAGCAAACCCTCAATTTGCACCATTTTAAGAAGTCGTTTTTCTTTTCAAGATATAAAACTTTTTTTTAAAAGAAACAAAAGGAGACAATTAACCGGTAATTAAGGGACGAAAGCGTCGGGCTCCGCTCATTACGGTTTCCCCTCAAACTTCAGGAAAGACGAGGAGTAAATTCGAGCGACTCCCGCTTTTCCAGGCAACTCGAGAGTTGCGAACAAACGGAAACTCAAGGCTATAAAATATCAAAGTTTGAAAGATCAAATAAATCATACGGATACAATAAAAAATTAAAAGAAAACCCTGAAAACTGAATAAAAACAACTTTGTTAAGCTCCGATTGTTGTTTTTTTTTTGTTATTGTAGGATCGAAAGGAATTAAATTGTAGGGTCTCAGCCGAGAGGAAAACGCGGGTAAACAATGGCTTTTAACAAGCCTGATCGCTCCACATTCTCAAGAATAACAACGTTCATAAATGAACAACCCTGTAAATAAAGTTTATACCTACAGCTGCTCGGATTTGGATTAAAAAAATTTTTTTTCGAGAAAAATAAAAAAAGGCCGCCAAAAATAGAAGGGTCTACAAGACCCTTTTCTGGTGGCACATGAACGGTATCACAATAATTTTTCTTTGAAAAAGTTGAAATTTCTTTGTCATCAATCATCATAAATTAAATCTGTGCCCTACTACTTATTTCAATCCGTCTTGGTGCTATGATTTTTTTATGAAAATAAATAAAATAAAAACCAGGTTTTTTTTTTCTCTTTCTTCCTCAAAATGAAAGTTATCGTCATACTCACCGTTGATAATATAGAAAAATTTTCTTACCTTTTGAGAAGTTCCACGGTCAGCCATCTCCAAATCTTGAAAATAAAATAATTAAATTATTATTATCTAGATACTATAATTTTCTATTAAAAAAATCAACTTTTTTCTATAAAAATTCAACTTTATTGTTAAATTAAGGTGTTGAGTATCTATTTTTTACATACGGGGTGTCCGGAAGCACATGGCATACGTCTGGGAGAGCGCTAAAAAGTGGTTTTATAATAAATAAATAAATAAAAATAATAACAAAAAAAATTATAAATTAAAAAAATATACAGGGTGCTCCCAAAGGAACTTAACTTCGTTATTTCAATAGAGAAGCCCTATTTTTTATTTCAGATCCGCAATCTACGCAAAATTTCAAGCTAATTTGACTATTAATAAAAATCACTTATTTTCATTTCTGAGGTATGAAATTGGGGTACTAACTTAAAAAGGTCTTAAAAAAGGCCGGTAGCGACGACATCTCGTGATGCAAAATGCGAAGATGCTTGAATTTGTGACAGTTGGAATCTTCGCACAAAAAGAAGTGGAATTTAAAAAAAAAATGAGTCTCTTTGGTCGATTTCCACGGATTTTAGCGCGAAAAACGCTAAAATTTGACATTTTTAAAGTTGTCAAAAATGTTCATATGAATAGTCAAATCAACTTCAAATTTTGCGTAGATAACTAATCTGAAAAAAAAATAGGGGTTCTTATTTAAAATAACGAAGTTAGGTTCCTTTGGGGGCACCCTGTATATCCAAACGCATTTTAAACTACACCATAAAATTCTTTGATTTAAATTAAGGGGGGTTTGCATTTAACTTTATTTCATAAAACCACTTTTTAACGCTCTCCCAGAGTGCCACCCAGATCACCCGATGAGGCGTATTACGCCGAAACCGGTCATGGAATATCCGTTTTTTCATTCTCTCTCCTTCGTTACTAATTTTTATTATTGCAATTTTTTTTATATTGATGTTTCTTTAGTAATTTATTTTCTTTTGTTTTTCAGGGGTTTCGGCAAACAAGGCTTCCAATGTCAAGGTATGTTTTTTAATTTATTTCAAAAATAAAATAAAAATTGATTACATTCTAATTTTTATTGCGTGTGTATTCCGCAAGGGGCTTGATTTTACAATTAACCAATAATGGAGGAAGAAATGACCGTGACAACGGATATCTCATGACGCGTTTCGGCTTAAAAGCCTCGTCAGGTGAGCAATTCCCTCTATCAAAATCATTTCTATCTTTTCACTCTGATTGTAATAGAGGGAATAGCTCACCTGACGAGGATTTTTAAGCCGAAACGCGTCGTGAGATACCAGTTATCACGTTCATTTCTTCCTCCATTATTGGCTAATTGTAAAATAAAAATTGATTGTAAATAAAATTGGTTCGTAGGTTAACGTGAGAAGGTGTTTCCCTAGTTTGGCAATGAACGTGGCATTAGCCTCGTTTCGATCCATCTCTATAAATAACCCGACCGCGTATCCATAATTTACAAAGAGCGAGAGATGGAGGAGAAACGGGGGGGCTTTTGAGGCGGGAAAACCTACCCCGCGTGATTAAACGAGGACAGGAACTTTCTTAACCCTTCAAATTTACTTGACAAGCGCTTAAAATACGTTCCACGCGTATTTCACATAAATGGGACGAGTTTACATTATCTTATTAATGGATTATATTAGTTAAACTCTTGTTTTGAAATTGAAATTTACTCTGCGCCGTAATCAAAGGGCCGGTCGAGCCGGGAGTATTCGAGAAGGTAAATTTACCTTAAAGATTAATGAGATTCCGATAACCTAGTTTAATATTATTTATCTCCAAAAGTGCTTCGTCGTACGGATTACATTTAAAAAAATAAATTTAAAAAGTACTAGTTTGAAGAGCTTCCAACGATAACTTCCTTAAAGAGAAGTAAAAATATAGGAGCGGGAAGTATAAGGGAGGGGAAAGTACAACGGAGGGGGAAGTATAAAGGAGGGGAAGTATATGGAGGGGGAAGGTATTTTTTTTGAAAAATTTTCCGAGTTTTTTTTTTCGAAAAAATTTCTTTTCTTTCTTTTCAGAAAATTTTCCGAGTTTTCTTTTTAAAGCGCTTTTTTTTCTGAAAAATTTTTAAGTGCTTTTTTTTCGAAAATGTTTTTTAAGTATCAAGGTAGAAATAATGGGATTTTCGCCCGAGAGAGGTCCATCTCGTAAGGCGAGGAAGTATGAAATTTATCCGTATCAATATGATAATTAATGTAAAAAAAAAGGATAATATTTTTACACCAAAAATTTTTAAAAAAATATAAGGAGTAATTGGTGAAAATTTAGTGAAAATCAGATCAACGGTTCGGCCGCAGCGAATTTTTTAAAATTTCAAACAGACATAATATCTTCGCCATTTTTTCGAAATTCAAAAATCGCCCTACTTACTTTCTTGTTCACCAATTAAAGAAAATTTGGTGAAAGTCGGTTGAAAAATGTTGCCGTAAAGTGATCCGGAAAAAAAATGCTACGGCCGTCCGGCCGGCCGGCACCACAGGCAAAGTTGAGATCGGTAAAGATCGATATTCGATTTGACCCTCCGGGGTCTGGAAGACCCTTCCCCTAAATACCGACATGGAGGGTATCACAATAACTTCTTTAGGAAGTTAAAAATTAATTTAAAAAAATCAAATTAAATAGGTAGTTGTGTAAATTACAAACAAAAGCTCAGAAAAAGAGGTGAACTGTATCAATTTTTTTTCCCTCTCAAAACTTTTTAATTAAAACCGACGAATTCATGGACTCCGGCGAACTCCATGTTTAACGTTAGAATATTTTAGCGTGCGACTTAAATTTCCTTTTGTTTTAAAATCGTTAGTTTAAGCTAATTAATGTTTTCAGATTTCCTTTGAATGGGGCAAAAAGAATTCTATTCATTCGTCAATGACTTATTTTCGGTGTAAAAATTAATTTTGAAATTATTTCTTGCGGTTTATTTGAACGAAATCTGGGTCGGAAGAGGTTCATCACGGTCCTAAATTAACGGAGGGACCCGCGTTTAATGCCCACGCTAAAATCCATTGTACACATCCTAAACCCCGTTTAGAATACGCGAGGTGAGCCCAATTAAAGTTAATCCCTAAGAAAGTCGGTTGGGCTTGGACAAATAAGAGGGGGGGGGGGATAAGGGCTCGCAATCCCTTTGACTCGTCTAAAAGAGCGACAACGTATCTCCTGAGTTTTCTATTTTCCCCCGGAATTTTCATTTGGCTTTTACTGCCGTATAAACCGGGCCTTAAAGTTGCCAAGTGACAATTGTGCCAAATCTAGAATACATTTTTTTAACCCTCAAACACCTTTTTAACTTCCTCAAATTTTCTTTCTTTCTAATACGGCTTTTAAAGCGGTCTTTTTATATTATTTTATAAGTTTTTAAAAAAGCTTAAAGTTATAATTAAAAAGTTTTGGAGGAAACTTCAGCGTAGAAACATAATCGATCTTTTATAATAACTTTGACAAAGGCTTATTGAAGCCTGTTCAATTATATTGTATAATGTTTTATTCAAATTGTTTATATTAAAAAATGTTTAAGATAGGCTAAACCCGCTATACGTTCCGGAATGTCGGGTCAGGTATTATAGACTTTCAGCTACCCGTAAACGGGTGAAATAAACGGGAAAGACGGGAGTTTTAGCTACGTTTAATTCCTATTTTTCTCGTTAGACCCTCAAGGCAAAAGGAGCCTAAAAGGAGGCCTAATGAAGGCTTAAAGGATCCCAAAAAGAGCCTAAACGGAGCCCCGAAGGAAGAAGGCCTATTGAAGGCTTAAAGGAGGCCTAAAGGAGCCCAACAGGAGGCCAAATGGGGCCCAAAAGGAGGCCTAATGACGGCTTTAAGGAGGCCTAAAAGAGCCCAAAAGGAGCCTAAAAGGAGCCCATAAGGAGGCCAAAAGGAGCCTAAAAGGAGCCCTAAAGGGCCTAACGGCCTCCTAGCTAAACCCGCTATTCTTCCAGGAATGTCGGGTAAGGTATCATAGACTTTCAGCTACCCGTAAACGGGTAAAGTAAACGGGAAAGACGGGAGTCTTAGCTACGTTTAGTTCCTATTTTTCTCGTTAGAGCCTTAAGGCAAAAAGAGCTCTAAAGGAGCCAAAAGGAGCCCAAAAGGAGCCTAAACGGAGGCCTAATGAAGGCTTAAAACGAGCCCAAAAGGAGGCCAAGTGACGGCTTAAAGGAGGCCTAAAGAAGCCCAAAAAGAGCCTAAAAGGAGCCTAAACGGAGACCAAAAGGATTCCTAATGAAGGCTTAAAAGGAGGCCTAAAGAAGCTCAAAAGGAGCCCAAAAGGAGCCCAAAAGGAGCCTAAAAAGCCTAAAAGCCTGAAAGGGCCTAAAGGCCTCCTGCTAAACCCGCTATACTTCCCGGAATGTCGGGTCAGGTATCACAAACTTTCAGCTACCCGTATACGGGTGAAGTAAACGGGAAAGACGGAAGTTTTAGCTACGTTTAGTTCCTATTTTTCTCGGTAGACCGTAAAAAAAGCTGTAAGTATTCTTTATGCCTGATGAATATTTTGTCTTCTAAATAATTTATGCGAAATTTTTTCATCGGGTTAGCAATCTTTTCTCACATTTGGCAGGGCGTCATTTTGACAAAAGGTCTCACATCGAGCTTTTTACAAGGTACAAAGCGTCCCACCCTCCATTTTTTTTCTCCTACGTTCAGTTTTCTTTTTTTTTCCTCTGACCTGTTTTTTACGAATGCCTGTTTACGAATTGAAAAACCCCGACTTCTTCCGTATTCGCCCCCTTTTTGAGCCGATCTGAAACCCCCGGCGAAGTGCTCATTTATATTCACTTTTAAAAACTTTTCACGAAAGTATCACAGAGAATGGAAATTCGACGGGTTTTTATTTTTTTAAAATGGGACGTTATTAACTCGATAAATTTATTTCTTTGAATTTTTTATAGGTAAACATTAAAATAATTGACTTGTTGCATGTTTCACGATCGATCAGCTTCAAAAAAAGAGCTCTACGGATGTCCCATGACAATTTAACTTAAAACCATTCATTTTTGGGCTTTTATAGTGAAATGGAATTTTACATTATTATTAGGCCATGTTTTTAGACATTTCTGATAATTAATCATCATAAACCACGCCCACTTTACTACACGCCATAAACCACGCCTCTTTTAACCCCTACTCTTGCATTGAGGTATAATAATTCAAATTTTTGGTGTGAAAAAAAAAATTTTTTTTAGTAGGGAGAAATTTTATATTTCCGCCGCTTGCGAGAGGACATCCGTTGGGCAAAAGGTCCATTATTTCTACCTGGATAATTTGGTCGACTTTTCTTGAAAAAACTTAAAACAAAAAAAAATTTTTTTCAAGAAAAAAAAATATTTGAAAAAAAATTCAAAAATTTTGCAAAAAAGAAGTATAGATAACTCAAAAAAATTTTTTAAAAAGAACTTGGAAAATTTTTCGAAAAAAATAGGATCTGACTTCCAAAATACTTGAAATTATACTTCCCTCCTCTGTTACTTCCCCTCCGTTATACTCCCCCCTTAATACTTCCCCCTCCTAGTTTTTAATTATACTGTTTTCACACAATTTATTGCAGCCTATAAACTATCCTTAAGGTTTTTTTGTTGGCTAGACAGATGGATTTCTTATAAAAAGATTTCACGCCTTTCTCATCCATCACAACGACAAATCGTCGGCGGATTTAATTTTAGGTTGTAGAATCAATTAAAATTACTAATTAAAATTAAAAGCTATTTTAAATACAAGCCTGATGTTTTGAATTAGATCCAGAAACCCGGGATTTAAGATGGAACGAATCTGATTTACATATCTGAAGATCCACTGTAAACCTTGATTTAATCCTAACGTACACCCTGTAAACTGGGACCAGCAGTACCCAACAATTTCCCAACAATACCTCGGCGTTTATTTTTGACATTTTATAAAAAAGGAGAAAAAAAAAGTTGTATAAAAGGTCATCGAAGAAAACATGAGGGTCGTGACCTTTACGCCTGAAAATTGGTTCAAAAAGCTTTTCCAATCTAATCAAGCTGTTTGAAACGTAATTTTTTCCCGCCCCTCTCCGAAAGAGGAGTCGTTCGTGGCAAATACGCTCGCTCATGACGGAAAACTAATCATGCCTAATTAATTAGCGCTGAAATTACCACTTATGCTAATTAAAACAGCATGTCTATTAAGTCGTAAATGTCGAGGTGGAAAAAAATAAATGATTCATAATGTGCGAGGGGAAAAAAAACCCAAGATTATGAGAGACTTATAGCTTGAATTCTAATAACGTCTTCTTTAAAATTGAAAAACAAAAAAAAAAGTTTCAATTATGGTAATTTGAAAATGGATTGTCGATTATAATACTGTGGCTCTAGATTTAAATTAATCCTTGTGGTATTTCTGTACCATTTAGATGAAACGCCCATGGGCAATGCTTTGTAGAAAAGCTAATGTCATTTGCCCTTTTCGGGGCCCTTTAAAATTTTAAAAAAGTACTCTTGTTTGAAGAGCGAACACAAAAACTTCCTTAATGAGAAGTAAAATATAGGAGGGGGAATATGAGGGAGGGGAAGTATAACGCAGGGGGAAGTATAAAGGAGGGGAAGTATAACGGAGGGAGAAGTATAACGGAGGTGGAAGTTTTTTTTTTTTTTGTTTTTTTTTTCAAAAAATTTTCTGTTATCTCTTTTAAAGCAGTTTTTTTTTTCGAAAAGTTTTTATGTTTTTTTTCGGTTGGTAAAATGGTACGTACGGACGGCCGGACGGCCGGACGGCACCAAAGACAAAGTTGCGATCGGTAAAGATCAATATTCGATTTGATCCTCCGGGGTCTGGAAGACCCTTCCCCAAAAACCCGACGTGGAGGGTATCACAATAACTCTTTAAGGAAGTTAAAATTTATTTTATTTCCTTTTCCAAAATGACATAAAATTGCTGACTTTTTTAACTTGCTCAATGGGTAGTTGTCGTACTACCCTCATTTTGGTTTTTGAGTTAGGGTCTTCTAAAGTGGGGACCTTTGCTTAGTCAGGGGTCAAACTGGAAGATAATTGCGATGTCCTATCTAATAATAATCACACAAATACTATAAACTTTAAAAATGTATAGGTAATTAAAAATGAATTTAAAATTGGTTTAATTTATTAATCTCTTTCAAATTAAAGTTGACTATAATTTGAATTTTTAAAGGTGTAAAAATCGCTCTGAAACTGGTATTTTATTGCCACAATACCGAATAAAACGATAAAAAAATTGTAAAAAACATTCTGTTTCCTGCTCGAACGCTGAGAAAAAATACCAAAACATATTTAAACACACATATTCCGTTGAAGAAAATTGATTAGCGATCTTTCCTGATCGTCTGTGGTGCCGGCCGTCCGTTGCCAGTTTTTTTACGCCTGCAATTTTTATCTGTATTCAACCAAACTTTCACTGAATCTTAAGTTATCGTGAAATTTTCGAGACCTTTTATCGAAAATTGCGAAAATGCAGAATGTCTGAAGTTTTATTTAATGCCCTTAGGCCTTAAACTTAGGCCTCATCATTTTCACAAAATACTCTCCTTATATTTAAATAATTTAAATAGATTCTATTATATTAAATAGATCGTATTTTTACATCTAATATTTGAAAAATAAAATTTCTAAGTGGGGAGATATTTGGGCTGTTCTAGCCCTTTCCGTGTGGCTTGGTTTAGGCTGGAGACTTTTTTTTCTACCTTGAAATTTTTCAAAAAAATTTAAATTATTATTTTTCTCTCTAACAATTTGCAATAATTGCTCTCGAAATTAATATTGATTTTTTTTGTTTCAGTTTGCAGTTTCGTGGTTCACAAAAGATGCCACGAATACGTTTCGTTTACATGCCCAGGAGCAGACAAAGGGCCAGATTCCGATGTAAGCATTAAAAATTGTTCATATTATTTATTTTATAAAAAAATAATAAAGTTCTACTTGTAAATGAAAAATGTTGGAAAATAATATTTTCTTTGGTATTGGGATGCAACAAAGACGAGAATCTGTTCCACCTCGGATAAGATGGGGGCCTCTGGTATCGATCAAAAACCCTTTCCAGCATCTAACCCTCGTCTACCTTTCTACCCCGTAAAAAAAATTCCTCCACCAAAATTTTAAACCGTCTCATTTCCTTGAAATTTCCCTTATTGTAGTCATTTGTTTTCCCGTCTATTCAAAAGTGTTCGGATATTGATAGATGGGGATTTCGTACGACCGTTGGGAAATCTTTATTTTTCCTACCCGATTCTAAAGGATAGAGCCGATTTAGTGAAGGAAATTAAGAACCTTTAACGTCCCCGGTTCATCCATCAGTTGCCCTTATATTACACCCACGGGCAGTAAACAACGTTTAAATAAATAATAGATCTAGAAGAAATCAAAAATAAACTCGATTTAAAAGAACAATCAACCCTTAAACTCTTCATTTTCTTGTTGTAATTCTATTTTCTAGGTATTGATTTCGCATTCTTTCCCTTTAACAATATTTTACCTGTTGATTTCATCATTAAGTTTCCGTCAAGAATCTTCTCAACACCTATCTACTCTTAATTAAAAAAAATCTTTATCATCTTATCGATGATTTTTGTTTAGTCGGAACAAGAGAAAATTAGGAAAAAAATTGACCTTGGTGGGCTTTTAAACGGAGTTTTTAGGCCCAAAAATCGAGAAAAACGTGAAGAAATAAGAGGGAAAAGTAGGGGGCTTTGTTCAAAGACCTGAAAAAAACTTTATTACAAAATAAAATTTTTTCAAGGTTTTCCTGCCAAGAACGAAGAGGGAAATTCGGTCAAAATACCGAAGAACTTAGAAGATGAAAATTTAGAAGTTTTTTTCTATCCAAAAAATAGAGAAAAGGGTTTTTTTGGTCGAAAAAACTTCATATTAGGGAAAAAAGGATGGTTTTTGGGTCATAAAACGGGAAAAACTAAATTACAGAGGACCCAAAACCTTCAATTCAGAGGAAAAGTTTCTCAAGTTTTTTCTGGCAAAAAAGGCCTTCTACAGAGGAGAAAACCTAAAAAAACGGCTTTTTTGGTCAAAAAACCAAAAAAAAAAAAAAAAAAAAAAAAAAAAAAAACTTTAGTAGGGAAAAAAAGGATGGTTTTTGGGCCATTAAACGGGAAAAAAGTAAATTAAAGTGGACCCATAAACCATCAATACAGAGGAAAAATTTCTCAAGTTATTTTTGGCGAAAAAAGCTGAAAAAAGGTTTTTTTTGTCAAAAAACCAGAAAAACTTTATTGTAGGGAAAAAAAGGATGGTTTTGGGTCATTAAGCGGGAAAATTTCAATACAGAGGACCCAAAAACCTTCACTTCTGAGGAAAAATTTCTCAAATTTTTTTGGCGAAAAATCTGAAAAAAAAAAAGGGTTTTTTTGGGTCAAAAATCCGGAAAAACTTCATAGTAGGGAATAAAGGATGGTTTTTGGGTCATAAAACGGGAAAAAACTAAATTACTGAGCACACAAAAACCTTCAATGCTGAGAAAAAGTTTTTTCGTCCAAGAAATAAATAATTGTATATATTTAAATAAATAAAAAAAGATAGTTTTTTGGTCGAAAACCCGAAAAATTTTCATTACAGAGAAAAATTTGTATGTTTTGTCGGCCAAGGGATCAGGGGGAAAAAAGAGGGTAGGAGGGTGTTTTGGTCAAAAACCGGAAAAATAAAAAAAAATTTTTTTTTTCAAGTTTTTTTTTGGTTTAAAAAAGAAAAGAGAGAGAGAGAAAAATATCTCTAGTTTTCCTAGCCAAAAAATTAAAAAAACGGCTTCTTTGCTCAAAAAACAAAATAAAAATTACACAGGACCCAAAAACCTTAATACAGAGGAAAAATTTGTAAGTTTTTTTGGCCAAGAATCTATAAAAAAGATGGTTTTTTGGTCAAAAACCCCGAAAACTTTCACTACCGGGAAAAACCGTTTTTTCGGCAAAGAAATTAAGGGAAACAATAAGAGGGCGTTTTGGTCGAAAAACCGGAAGAAAAACTTCATTACTAAAGAGAAAAGTAAACAAAATGCCTGGTGTTTTATTCAGGCCAAGAAAAAAGAAGGTTTTTTGGTCTAAAACCCCCCCTTTTCTTGGTCTTTTTCTAATTTTTTTTTGGGCCCAAAAACCCCTTGAAAAGCCCACCGAGTTCGCCTACATCGGCGCAGTTATTTCTTAGGTGCCAAAAAAATAATTGCGTCAAGTTTTCATCATTTTCTTCCCCTCTAACTTTTTTTCTAATTTTCTTGGCCTAAAGATTAAAAGTTAGCAAACTTAATAAAAAGCTAATAATTTTTTTAGTTACCCCAAAATAAAATTGATCGGACCGCGATAAAAAATTGAAATGAAATCGAATATTGACATGTTCTTCCATTTTGAATGTTACATAAAATACGTTTTTAAAATAAAAAAACGGCCGTCGCAATAAAACAGGTTGTAATGGATCTCTGTTATAATCACGTCCTCATCCCCTCCACCTTCAGACTAATCCACTCTAAATGCGTTAATTAGACTAAAGCCCACCCATTAAAGGCTTATAAGTGTAATTTTCTTATGAAAAATTTACAAGTAGAACTTTTCTATACTTTTTAGATTTTAATTTTTTTTCCCGGGTGTTCTAATCATTTTTCTATTTATATACGCTGAACCAGAGAAATTGGGTATTTTTATTGGTTATATTCTTGTCTCACACCACACAAGTGATGTGAAAAGGTTTCGAGGATCACAAAATTTTCCACGATGAAAAACAAGAATATAAAAAAAAGTGTTCGTCTTCCACATGTGTACGTGTCTTTTTCCGTCTTTTTTTTCTGCGAGGAAGTTGATTTGCCAAATTTATTAAGAATCGATTTTTTTAAGTTCCAACTGAGGTATAAATTGCGACTGAAGTTTTAACGAGTTGTTCAATTAAATCACGTCAATTTTTTGTTCCTTCTGCTCTTGTTTATTGCTAATAAAACCCAAGTTAGAACTCTGTTTAAGCTACCTGTTTTATTTAACATGTTCACTTTACTGCGAGTCCTTAATTTTTAATTAAACACAAATTCAACCGTCCTGAAACTCAACGGGAAATTAAATATGTTTTAAATTTTTTTAATTAGAATTTCCCACTGTAGAAAGGTAAACCACTTTCCTTCTTTCTGGCATTTTTTAACTAAAGAAGTTATTGTGATTCCCTCCACGTCGGGTTTTGGGGGTCTTCCAGACCCCGGAGGGTCAAATCGAATCTTTACCGACCTCAACTTTGTCTGTGGTGCCGGCCGGCTGTAGCATTTTTTTTCGGGATACTTTACGGCCTCAGTTTTCAACCGATTTTCACCGAATTTTCTTTAGTCGGTGAACTAGAAACTGACGAGGGCGATTTTTGAATTTCGAGAAAATGGCGGAGATATGTCTGTTTGAAATTTTAACCAAATTTTCATTATTTCGTCTCGTTAATTCTAACACCGGATAAGTCATTTTTTATAAATTTTGAGTTAGGCATTGTTTCTGATGGTAAATTTTGTGTAGAATCGAATTCCGTTGGTAGTTTAACCCTATTACCAACAGAAAACGCGTAGTTCACGATTTAGCAACAGGTAATGCATTGATTCTAATGAGAAATTAATCCGTATTTTGGCTCTCCTGAAAACCAGGAAAAATGACTTATCCGTGTTAGAACTAACGCGACGATTTACTCCTTATGTTTTTACGAATTTTTGGTGTAAAAAAATGATAATTTTAGTAGGGAGAAATTTCATACTTCAACGCCTTACGAGAGGGACCTCTCCTGGGGAAAAATCCCATTATTTCTACCTTCACACTTGGAAATTTTTCGAAAAAAAGGAACTTAAAAATTTTTCGGAAAAAAAGCGCAAATTTAAACAGAAAACTCGAAAAAAAATTAAAAAAAAAAAACTTTCCCTACCGTTATACTCCCTCCCTTATACCCCCCCCCCTCCGTTATACTTCCCCTCCCTTATACCTCCCTCTCGTTATACTTCCCCCTCCGTTATACTACTGGTTTCAAAGAAATCTCTTATTTATGATAAAATATAAACAAATTGTTTTGAAGAAAAACAACTTATCTCACTCTGTTATTTAGAAGAGGCTTGAAAACAATATTGATTGAAAAATCCGGCTGACAACCTTAATCTGGTTTAATACCGTGAAAAAATAAATTCATCCCTACTTCCACAATTCTTCCATTTTTTTCTCCTGTTTAATCTAAATATAATTTTTTGCCTGTAAAAAAAAGATTTGAGCCGTCAAACTTGTTAGTTTAAATTATTCTTGTTTTCTTTTGCCCTAGAGGCTTAAAAAAAAAATGATTTGAATTATTCAATAATTTATCACGGGTATGTTAAAAAAAGTGAACATGGGGGTCCTTAAAGGATTTTTAAAAAAATGTTTACGAATCTGAGAACCATTAATAAAGACGGGCGGAAACAAATCCCCGGAATGGGACTGTGACAAATAGAGACGATCGGTCCAAATTACGAATTGTAAATCAAAAACTTTTATCATTGGAGGTCAACCGACCTTAGAGAGAAACCGTCGCATAATTCATCCGTTCCGCTCGCGCATATATCTCCCGCAAAATCCCCTCTTCTATTTGTTTTCATACGCCTGGAAATCCCTTGACAATAATGGATTCAGAAAAATTGAATAGAAAATTTTCTGTTTTAGCGGAAATTTTTTTAACTTTCCTTTTGTTAAAATAGATATGTAGATTGTGTTTTGAAATACCGGAGACGCTAGGTCAGAAATTGGGGTTTATGCAAATTAGCGGTGAGGGAAAAGCTAATCCCTTTTAACCTCAAGGGTGCTCAGCCTTCCTAAAGCATACGTCTGTACATCGTCAACAAACTTAACATCAAACATAACCTTTGAATTTAATTAAGATACTGGTTTCGACAAAAAAAAAAGTTATTCATATTTTCTTAGGCAAAAATTTTACAGAATGCTACTTGCTGCTTTGAAAATCAGTTGTCGGATGGAGCCCATAGCAGGCTCATTTGTGGCTTTCGTTTTTCCGAACTGTTTCATTATCTAATTTCAAAAATTAACTTTTCTTTCGGTAAAAACAGCCCTTTTTTGTCTCAAAATTAAGATTTTTGACTTTTTTTTCTGGACCCAAAAACACCCTTGGCTACGAAAGATTGTGATTAATAGACCAGCTGGATGCAATAAATTTGACTGACTTGTGCAGGATATTTTTTTGAAAAAAAAAAAATTGGTTATTTGAAGTTTGTTTTGGGATTAAAATTTTGATCTCGCGATTTTCGCATATACTTTTAGGTAAAAAAATGTTATTGGATTACCCTCTTTGACCGGTTTTTCTTTCGGTAAAAACAGCCCTTTTTTGTCTCAAATCAAAGACTCAAAGACTTTTTATAGGTTTTTTTCTGGATCCCAAAACCACCCTTGGCTAAAAAAAGATTGTGATTAGAATTAGACCAGCTGGATGCAATAAATTTGACTGATTTGTGCAGGATAATTTTTTCGCAGCATGAGGTTGTCTGTGGTGCATCTCCAGTTTTTCCACTGGCAATTTTCATCCAATTTTTTGTCTTATTTACTCCCTACTTAAAGAACTTAAAGAACGGCTTTAAAAACCGGTTTTAATAAAACTTTATGAGTAGACATGAATTAGTTATTTTACAAGACACTTTAAAAAAAGGGAAAGGGAAAAGAGAATAAAAAAATCTAAAAATTCCTGTATAATACGAATTCCTCTAAATCGCTCGAAGAGAAAGGGGTTAAAAAACGAGAGGTGGAAAAAAAAAGTTTCTTGATACATATTTCATTACGAGTCGTCCCCCATCGAAAAGAAAAACCCTCCTCATTCGAAATCGTCGTAAAACTGTTAAATTATTTAATACTGGTCCCCGTGCTTGAAGGTCCGAACGTTTAAACGTGGATTAAAATTTTCGTTAATGGCTTTTGACGTTCGGAATAAATGAGTCAGAATTTTGTAACAGGGGATTATAATCAATAATAGAAAGAGGTTGTTTACTTTCGTTGTAACAAGAGAAGAGAAGGGGTCCCACAATAGGCAGTCGCTATTGATACTGGAACCGAGGTTTAATGGGAAATGGAACCGTTCGGAGTGGAGATATTTGCCGTATACCGCACTACCCTCTTTCACCTACCGGAAATCCCATTAAAACACATTAAGGATTTTTGTTAAAACTCAATTTCGGTAGTCAAACATTTTTTTCAGGTTGCAATAGTTCGGGTTCCTATTTGAACACCTGCGTTGAATCTTCTTGTTTTTTTTTCGGCCGGCCGGCCGGAACCAGAGACAAAGTTGAGATCGGTAAAGATCATCGACATTCCGGGGGGTCTGGAAGACCCAAAAACCCGACGTGGAGGGTATTACAATGATTTCTTTAATGAAGTTAAAAAAGGATATCAAGGATCAAGATTTGAAGAAAAGTTAGGACGTTAAAATATAGGAGGGGGAAGTATAACGGAGGAGGGTAGTATAAAGTAGGGAAGTGTAACAGAGGAGGAAGTATAAAGGAGGGAAAGTATAACGGGGGAAGTACAAAGGAGGGAAGTATAACGGAGGAGGAAGTATAAAGGAGAGGGAAGTATAACCGAGAGGAAAGTACAAAGGAGGGGAAGTAGAATTTTTTGAAACTTTTTTTTTTTAATTTTCGATTTTTTTTTAATTTGCGCTTAGTTTTTCTGAAAATTTTCTAATTTCTTTTTTTTTCGAAAATTTTTCTAGTGTCAAGGTAGAAATAATGGGATTTTTGCACACCGAAAATTATGAAGGGAGGGGAATATGAAGGAGGGGAAGTATAACGGAGCGGGAAGTACAAAGGAGGGGAAGTATAACGGAGGGGGAATATTTTTTTCCAAAATTTTCCAAGTTTTTCTTAGTATCAAGGTAGAAATAATGGGATTTTTGCCCAAGAGAGGTCCCTCTCGTAAGGCGTGGAAGTATGAAATTTCTCCCTCTAATGATAATTCATTAAAAAAATGATAATTTTTTACACCAAAATTCGTAAAAAATAGGAGTAATAATGAAAACGTGAAATCGGACCAACAGTTCGGCCGCACGGATTTTTGAAAATTTCAAACAGATATCTCCGCCATTTTTTCGAAATTCAAAAATCGCCCTCGTTAGTTCTTGTTCACCGACTAAAGAAAATTTGGTGAAAATCGGTGAAAATTGTGCCGTAAAGTGTTCCGGAAAAAAATGCTACGGCCGGCCGGCACCACAACAAAGTTGAGATCGGTAAAGATCAATATCGATTTGACCCTCCGGGGTCTGGAAGACCCTTCCCAAAAACCCGACGTGGAATCACAATAACTTCTTTAAGGAAGTTAAAAAATTGACCGAATTATTTCGGTATTTTAAAATTTTATGAGGTAGGTAACGCTTTTGTATTGGACAACTAGAGACGTTTAAACGTTGATAAATAATAATAAACAAAGATTTAGAGGCTTTATTTTCAAGAGCCCTTATTATAAGGTTGTAAAGATGTCTACTAGCTATGCGGTAAAAAAATGCGGGCCACGGGAGAATAATAGAAGGCCCAGAATACATTATTCATAACAAAGTAGAACCTATCTAATATTCGAAGCTAAACTAAGGCTCCAAGTAAACTCCTCTAAAATGAGCTTCTGATTAGTTTGAAATGATGTAGGTCGGAGTCCAAGTTTGTGAAGCCTCCAGGGAGGTGGACAATGAAAGTTATTCTGATGAATGCGGCCCCCCAACGGCTTTATTAGAGATTAAGAAATTAAAAATAATTTTTTTTTCCCTCAGCTTGAGGAGCGATAAGGTTAATCTAGTCTATCCTTCCACGTCCAAGGGATTTGAAGTCTAATCTTCCCATCAGCTCAATCCTAGCCACAGGTTAAAAATTTTATGGGAGAAATTAAAGGATGACTCGAGGGCAAAAAGATAAAGTTTTAATATAAAAGGAAGTGTTCCTTTAAAAGGAAACTGGAAGAATGAAGAGGGTGGACTTTTTTTTTGTATTAGAAAACTGGGCGCTTTAATTGGCCATTAGCCTGCTACAATACGAGCATTGTTTTCGTTCGTTCGAATTCTCATTGTCCTTTACAGAAAGAAATTGAAGGTTGAGGACAAACAATGCTCAAGATACATCCTTATTTTAATTAAGAATTCAGATTCCTAATCTGAGATTAAAATTGCGTATCGTGGATTATTGCATAATCAAAAGACTTTTGAGAAAAAAGGATTTTTAATTAAAAGAAAAGTCCTTTTGCTGTTTTTTCGGTCGAGGGAACCTCAATTTTTGCCCAATTTAAAGACGAAAATTTACACTTTTTACATCTTTTCTGGGTTTTTAGACTTGAAAAGTCCTTTTGAGTGATGAAGCGTTTTTCCCTTTTGAAGGTCGGATTAAAGTAGCTCGTGGAAATCTGGACGTTCAAAGGAGCTCTGGGCAAAGAGAAAGACTTTATTAAAATAAGGCGGCGGGGTAAATATTTGGAATGGGACTTCCTTGCGGGGCTACAACTCAGAAACTTTCATTATAGCTTCTCTCCCATACGGTAAGAGAATTATGAATTCTCAAGGGTACTTTAACTTATCCATTAAACTTCACATTCGTTAAATTTTCAAATAAAGCCTTATCTTGTTCTGCTTTAAAAGCTAGTTTATTAATTCGTAAGAAACTTTACGCACTTTAAACAATTTTGCACATAAAATAACGTTCTTCTAAGCGGTTCATCCGGATTTTTGTGTAAGAGAAAAATATGACGGCTGTAGAATATTCTTGGACTATGAAAAGCGCTCAAAAGCAACATTCACATCACGCCTTTTCCAATTCGTGTAATCCTCTTATCTCGTGTCTTCCCCTACTTTTTAACCAATCATCGTTTTATATCCGTCTAAAGGCTTAATGCGTAAACCGTTAAGGCTTTGTGACGTAAAAAATATGTTTGTACATTTAGAAATAATCTTAAAACTAAGGGGAATCGTCAAAACTTTAAGATATCTGTGGTGACTGCCGTCGCCATCATTTTCGGGAAATCTTCACTGCCGTTTTTATCCGATTTTCACCAAATTTTTATAGGACCTTCCTTTCTTCCCCCCGTTATACCGTTATACTTCCCCTTCCTTATACTTCCCCCGTCCTTTATACTTCCCCTCCGTTACCTCCGTTACCCTCCGTATACTTCCCTCCGTTATACTCCTCCGTTATACTTCCCCTCCTATATTGTTACTTCTCTTAAGGAAGTTTTCGTTGGAAGCTCTTCAAACCAGTATTTACATTAATTATTTTAGTAGGGAGAAATTTCATACTTCCACGCCTTACAAGAGGGACCTCTCTTGGGCAAAATGCTATTATTTCTACCTGATTAAGAATATTGGTGTAAAAAAATTTTCATTTTTTTACACTAATTATTATTTTAGTAGGGAGAAATTTCATACTTCCACGCCTTACAAGAGGGACCTCTCTTGGGCAAAAATCCCATTATTTCTACCTTGATATTAAAAAATTTTCGAAAAAAAAACTTGAAAAGTTTTTCGGAAAAAAAAAAAAAATTAAAAAAAAAAAAAAACTTCCCCTCCGTTATACTTCCCCCCCCCCCCCCCCTATATGTTACTTCTTTTAAGGAAGTTCCCGTCGGGGCCACCTTCAGACTAGTACTTTTTACGTAAAACCTTCATATTTGCCTTAAAAAACGATTTTTTAGCTTATAAATCAATTAAAAATTTATCAAATTTTTTTAATTAAAAGTAAAAGTTTCTCTATTTTTAATTACAACATATTTGCATATTCATGATTCAACTACGCCCTTGAATTTTCGAAGTGAGGATTTTCCCGATCCTATTAGTCAAAGCTCGTCTTAATTTAGATAAATAAGGGTTGATGTCATGACATGGAAATTTATTCATGGACCTCTCATTATTCAAGCTGGAAATAGCCTGTGGATCCTCTCAAGGTCCGAGGGCCATAATGACCAAAAAAACTTCAAAAACCATCAATAATAACGGACAAACAAAAAAGAAAAATCAACTTGAAAACTGTTAGTTTTTCTTGGAAATTCATCCCAGAGGGACGGAAAAAATTAAATTTCAAACAGAATGAACGATCAAAAGCTACAAAAGAACACCCCTTCCTAGTTCATATTATTATTTAAAAAAAAAGAAAAAAATTGTATTCGTTTTGTCGACCCTACGAATCCAGATGACAACCGTGAAAAAGGGATGATCCGATGACGGGGAAAAATCCAATTTTTTATACGTGTTTTGTGTCAAAAAATATAAAAAAACTATTTTTTAACAATAAAATTAATTTTTTACTTCACCACTCGTATTTTATTGCAAAATCAGCTTAAAATTCAGACAAAAATTTTATAAAATACTGTTCTACCACCTCGAAAAATCATTTATTTTAGGTCCCTATAAAAGCTGTATTAATTTGGTGTCGCCAGTGAAGAAAACCATTTTTCTGACCTCTCAAAAGTTATAAAAATTTTCACACTTAAAAGTGAGTACGTGTCGACATAATGCATTTGACCATAAAATAGAACTCCGTTCCGTTCGCCATAAAAATGTAAAGAAAATAGTCGAAAACGTTCACCATAATGCATTTGAACATAATACATCTCACCATGAAGAAGATTTAATACTCGCCGTTTCGACATAAAATTTATCGTTTCAACAGAACGCAGTTGAACATAAACTTTTATTTTAAAGAACTTGACGTTTCACCATAAAACTGTTTCTGTCGTTTGGGCATAATACCACCATAAACTAGGGACAGCGAAAGAGCAAGCCTATTTTCGCCGTTTAAAACGCGATTATGGCGAAACGACAAAAACCTTAAAACTTGATAGTTCACCATAATGCAATTCGCACATCCTCGCGAGGGGAAAAAATCTAACCTCCCTCTGTCATAAAGAGCTGATCCCATTGGCTACCTGTTTTTTCCTAGTTATGGCGAGATGTTTTATGTTGAATTGCATTATGGTGAACTGTCAAGTTTTAAGGTTTTTGTCGTCATCGCGTTTTAAACGGCGATAGTCTGTCCCTAGTTTATGGTGGTATTATGCCCAAACGACAGAGTTTTATGGCGAAACAACAAGTTTATGGTGACTTGGTTATGTGACTTGCAATTATTAAAAATGTCGTTTATGTTGGCATTATGCTCAAAATTTTTGAACTTTTGAGAGCTTTATGTTCAATTGCATTATACCGAAACGCGGTGAACTACAGATTTTTTATGTCGAAATTTAGATTTTTTATGTTCAACTGCTATAGGGTGAATTGGCTGCTTATCTTTTAGGCGTGAGGGCATCATATTAATAAATTTTAATTTGTCTAATAATAAACTGCAATTTCTGACGTTATTGAGTTACGTAAAAAAAACTTATTCTTAAAAACTTTCCCGGCGTCAAGGGGCTTCAAAAGTTGTACGGTTAAACCTCAGAAGCCAAAGGAGTTGGGAAACCTTAAAAAATATAACCTTTTAAGAGCGCTACGCGGTTTAAGTAGTTTTTAATGAGATTAATTAGAATTTGAAAGGAAAGGAACGATCGATCTTAAAAATTTTGGCAAATCATTCAGGGATTTTATTTTGGTGTGAATGTCGAAAAATGTTGGAGAAGTTGTCTTTTTTGGCCCGTGTCTGTTGTGTGTAGGCATCCCGTACAAAGCACAAGTTCAAGATACAAACCTACGCGAGTCCAACGTTTTGCGACCATTGCGGATCCTTACTCTACGGTATCATCCACCAGGGCATGAGATGCGAAGGTACTGCCCCGAATCCCCTCCCATAAAACCCACAAAAAAAACTGCAATTACAGTTTTTCAAACACTTTTTTTTCTCTCCCCCGACACAAAAAAACACAATGGCTTTTCTGTCGTTTTTTATCGCAGTATAAAAATTGACTTGAAAAGCCAAGATGGACTTTTTTCGAGATTCGTTAACGCTGTATGGTTTCGCTTGCACACCTCCCTTCCTGGTTACCGCACAGTTTCCCACATTTTTCTTCATATTAAAAAAAACCACAAGCACTGCAGGTCCTGAAGGGAGGTGTGTTTCTGCATGTACAGCTCCGAAACACTTGAAAGCTTGCGAATTTTTATTTTCTTTCTAGTTTCTTCTAATATGTGTGTGTTTTTTCGACCTTTTATTTTATTTTTGGCCGAAATTTTTCTTTATGTGTGTGTTTTAAGAGGCATGGTGCCGACCCGAAAGCTCAATGTCACAGGGGCCAAAGTATAAGTGTGTGCTAATATTTGTTGTCTTTCTTTTTACCACCTGCAATGTGGACGGATTTTTATGACTTAAGCATTTTAACAATGTCATAGTTTGTTCTGTCCTAGGTAGCAGAAATTATTAAACCAAATCTTATTGCATAACAAATTTTTAAGCAAAAAGGTTTGTTTTAGCTAAACTACCTGAAAAGCCACGAATTTCTTTACTAATTTTATATCGATGTGTTCGAGTGTATTGTAGTTAGATTTTAAATTTTTTTTAATTTGTAACGCCATTTCATTAGAAGGTTTTAGTTAACCCCTTATTTTGCAGCCAGGGTGGGAGTTTTTTAATTTTTTTCCTCTGGCTGCTTCATAAAAGGAACTACCAAATAACATGACCTTCTAATGAATATCCGGGAATATGCGAAAAAAAACTTTGCTTTTTTTTCGCATTTTACCGAACCTGTCCGTAAAAAAAAGACACCACTTACGGCAAGTCCGCTGACCGTAGGCCGAGTTCTCCAAACATAAGTTCGAGATGTACACTTTCTTGGCGCCTACCTTCTGCGACCACTGCGGATCTATGCTTCACGGGCTTACATCTCAAGGACTGAAATGTTCAGGTAACAACAAATTAGAAACACACAAATTTGGGGAAAACAAAATATCCCCTTAATTCGGCGGCGTTTTTTCCTTCAAAGTTTTGCTCCGATTTTCGGGAAACTGTTGGTTTTCTAATTTTTTTCTGTTTTATTTGGCTTTAAAATACATTTATTTACATCAATACAAAAGATTTTTTTCAAAAATCTCAAAAATGTAGAAAATCAAAAGATACGTAAATTTTTTTTAAACATGATTTTTGGCACTAAAATAGAGAAAATTTGATAAAACGAGTTTGTATTTAAATTTATGAGTGTTTAATAAAATTAAAAGCAAAGAAATTTTTTTCCTAACTTCAGCCAGTTTTTTGTAAATTGGGAGCAAAGTCAAAAACTTGATAAAATTACGGTTTTTAGCTTAGATTTTTAGATTGTAGCACAATAAAAAAAAAAATTAAAAACCAACAGTTTTCTCGTGAAATCTGGGTAAAACTTCAAAGGAAAAACGCCGCCTTATTAAATGTGGACCCAGAAACAGAAGAGAAAAAAACAAGGGGGTTCAAAATTGAAATCAAGGGCCCAATGCGCTATTTTTAGGACCGCGCGAAATTATTTTCTTTTTTTTTCTAAAAAGACATTTTTTACCAAGAAAATACGTCATTTCATTTTCAAAAATATATATTTAACCCTAGGTCGCCAATAAAATGTGGTGTTTCTCGCCAGCACAGAATCTCAAAAAACCCTAAAACTTATTTTGGGGTCACTTATTTTTTTCCGTTAATTCAAGGAATTGTGGGACTCAGACTTTCGGTTTCCTCCCCTAAACCGCATGAATTCTCCAACATAAAAAATTTACACACATACACAAACATAAGGAACAGGCCGGAAAATTCATACAGCATTGTAAATACTGCATTTCGAGCATGATTAATTTTTTAAAAGAACTTAGGCAATTAGTTCTAAATCAAATTAGATTAGAAGGCCGATTTTTTTTTTAAATTAGCAGGTAAGACGCATGGAAAAGCATTGGGCCCATTTTTATTTTACTCAGGTTACTTCTATTTTCAACGTCGGATTTTTATTTTTGAAAATCTCTTATTAATTACTCCCTGGGGATTTAATTAATCCGTAGTACAAGGTTATGTTTCATTTGAGATCAATATTCAACCTGTTAGGTAACAAGGATTGCATTACGTCAAGAAATTTCCAATAAGGGGTTATAAAATCATAAATTAATTTCATTTAGCCTTTTATTGTGAAATAAGAGGTCTTATCAATTTTCAAAAAATCGTCTGTCGAGGGTATTTTTACCTCATTAGAAGAAAAAAAATTTGAAAAAACTTAGAATATACTAAACCCTCAAGACACTTCTGTTTTACGTGTTGGTGGCTCTAAAAAACTTTTTTTTCTCTGATTAAATTAAGGGTAGGTGTACTTTGTCTACGCGTGGGATCTTTTGGTGAAGTCGAGCGTGACAGGCGGTGGGATACGAAAAGTGCGGGGGAGGCTTTCGGGCAGGAGGTGACCCAATGATCGGGTTAAGGCAAACTTTACCCTTAACCCCCCTCCGTCGTCTCAAATTTCTAACGAAGTTGTTATCCCTTAAAATCGCCCATCCGTACATTCAATATTAAAAATAATAATTTTATATTGTGACTTAAAAAAAAAAGTTATTGTTTTATCCTCAACAGACGGTTTTGAGGAATTTGCTGCAACTGCCATTTTTTCAGGTGCTCTTTTTGAGCTGTCAGCGTGGAATATCCCGCGACCTTCGTACACAGTGCAGATTAGGGCTTAATCGTCATCATATTATTTTTATTATAAGTACAGATAATTAGTCACTATTTTATTTACGATTTTCCAGAAAATCGTATTTCGTACATGATTTTTTTAAAAGAAAATTGTCTGTTAAGTTTATGAATTTTTGAGAAAATTATTTTTAAAAATCACATTTTTTCACATTTCATACAAAAATTAAGTTTTTGACGATTTTTTGAGAAAAAGTTTTTTTTTTACGATTTTCCAAAAAATCGTATTTTTTAAATAAATTTTTAAGAAAATTACATTTTTGCTTATAATTTTTTGACAAAATCATTTAAAAAATAATATTTTCCGCGATATTTTTAAAAAATCATGTTTTTTTTTTATGGTTTTTAATCATTTTTTTAAACGATTTTTCGAGAAAATTATAATTTTTTTATTTTTTGAGAAAATCAAAATAATTATGATTTTCTTGAAAAATTAATTTAAAAAGTTTATTTTCTTTAAAAAATGTTATAAATAACGATTTTTTGAGAAATCATTTAAAAATAAAAATTATTTTCCTAAAGTCTTTAAAAAGAAAAATTCTTTTAAAAACGATTTTTTGAAGAAAAAAAAGCTATTTTTTACTTTTTTTAGAAATAGAATTTTATTAAAAATCATCAAAAAACGAATTTCTGGAAAAACTTAAGTAAATTATGATTTGCGTTTATAATCGTAATCGTAATCACAATCAGAAAATAATATGATTATGATTATGCCCTAATCTTACCTTTACCATAGCTCCCGACAAATTTTTGAAATCCGACGATGAAATTAGAAGTTATTTTACGAAAAAGGGTCAAAATTGAACCCTAAAATGAAACACAAAGGACAAATTATTATGGTTAGGTAGTTTCCACGTTATGTGGGACATAATAAAGGACGAAGGCGACTTTATGTAAGTTATTTTAACCCGTTTTTGTGGTTTAATTTTTTTCTAAATAAAAATAACTTTTTTTTATAATTCCATAAAAAACACAATAATGCTTCCTTGATTGAAGGACATAAAATACTGGACATATGCATGGACTGTTGTGCATTTCACTTTTATGTTTTTGTATGAGGTTTTTTTTAAATTTAAATAATTTGGTAAGTAAACGACGCTTTGCCAGGATTTTTTTTTCTGTGGAATGTTGCAACATTTTGATGAAATGGTATTTTTAGTTGGATTTTTTTTTTATATCCTAATATCTTTCTCTTTTACATACCACACACGATACAATCACTTTTTAATGAAGTAGATTTTAAGAAAATTAATTAAAATAAATTTAAACAAATTTTTTTTAATATTTTAGCATGCGATATGAACGTGCATAAAAGATGCAAAGAGAGCGTACCGAATCTTTGCGGATGTGACCATACTGAAAGGAGAGGGAGGATGGAACTCAAAATATCCTGCATTAGCAATAAACTTAATGTAGAAAGTAAGTTGAAAAGGTGTACAGAAATGGAAATTAATTTTTTTTTTTAGTTCGGCAGGGTAAAAATCTGATTCCGATGGACCCCAACGGTCTTTCGGATCCATACGTCAAGCTTAAACTTATCCCAGACTCAGACAACATTAAAAAGAAAACAAAAACAATACGATCATCTCTTAACCCTGTCTGGAATGAAACATTAACGTTGTAAGTAAAAGTTAAAAAGAAAAAATTTAAAATGTCTGTTCAAAAAAATACATTCAGTGGCGGATTTGGGGGTAAAATTGAAATTCGAAAAGGTTTTATTAGACTGACAAGAGATAAAAGATTGAAAGGGCTTTTCCCGCGAGGGCTTAGCCCCGACTTTAAATCCGCCACTGTCTTGATATTCAATTTTTCTTTTTTTGTGGAAAAACATTAGCTCTGAAGGTTGAATCATTTTCAAGCGATCTGAAAGCCGAGGATAAAGACAGGAGGCTGCTGATTGAGGTCTGGGACTGGGATAGGACGTCCAGGAACGATTTTATGGGGTCGCTTTCGTTCGGGATTTCCGAGCTGATCAAATCGCCAGTCGAGGGATGGTTCAAACTTCTCACGCAAGAAGAAGGCGAGTTCTACAACGTTCCTGTACCCGAAGAAGGCGCCGATTTAGCCCAACTCAAATCACAAATGAGGGTAAGTTTCAAAAACTTTCCCAACTTCGCTTTTTTCTCTCATAAAGTAGAAAATTTTAAAATATTAAAAAAACTAAAATCTTTTTCGCTCATTCTAAAAATTTAAGCTTCTCACTTTAAGGGTCGCGAATCACACCCCTTCTATTTCTTTTAATCTTTCTATCACAAAAAAATCTAAAAATCACAGAATGAACCCCTTTTCAAATGCACTTTCTGCTATTCCACTTTTTTAAAATATAATCCTTTCGGTTTATTATTAAAGGCTTACTATTTTTATAACAAATTTTGTCTGTTCATAATAGGAGTCCCCTATTAAAAAGGTAATATTAATGTTTTATTGGAATTGAGTAAAAAAATTGTTGCATGAAATGTGTTGGAAAAAACAAAGCTTGCGGTTTAAAAGTGATTTCAAACCTATTTTTAAATAGGCCTGGGACACCTTTAAACCTTTAAAAAAATTCAAAACGAAAAGTTTTAAAATCTAAAAATCACATCCTTGATTGGAAAAGGCCCTTCCCTCAACCTAGCAAGAAAACATAATATGTATTAATTTATTTTATTATGTATTTTTCCCTTTGTAATGTATATGTGTGTTGAAACAGGGACCTAAAAGTCAGATGCGCCATTCGGTGGGTTTCCTAATTTATTAAATTTTTTATTTTTTTTTTTACAAAAAAAAAAGTTAATTCCTTTCTATGTGATTTAGTGCATGTGCATGGCAAAATCTTCCGATGAAATGATTTTTTATGTTTTATGTTGTCACAATGTTGAGGTCAGAACCGTTCATTTCGTAGCCTGGATCGGTGGCAAAAAAATTCCCACCCAGGCTAACTCGTTTTTTACCCATAAAATGGATGTAAAACTTTATTTTTTTGACTTGGTCACACAAAAATATCTAAAGGGGATCCTATTTTCTCATTTTTTGACATAATAGCTATACAGGATGAACCAAAAAAGGATCCCCTTTAAGAGTCCGTTATACCACTTAATATGGCTGCGAAGTTCTTTGAAGTTTTGCTTCAATTTCGATGGAAAATTGTATTTTAGGTAGCAAAAACGATTTTTAGGTAGTAGATTTTTTTCTTCAAAATCTACCTATTTTTTTAGTTCCTGATGATATTTGCCTACATTCTAACTAGTTTGATAACACGAGGGGTTTTTTTCCTCTCGCAAGGATAGCTCCTTTGATATCACGAGGGGGTTGATTTTTTTCCTCTAGCAAGGATAGCTCTTTTGATAACACGAGAGGGGTTAATTTTTTTCCTCTCGCAAGGATAGCTTCTTTGATAACGCGAGGGGGTTAATTTTTTTCCTCTCGCAAGGATAGCTCGTTTGATAACACCAGGGGGTTAATTTTTTTCCTCTCGCAAGGATAGCTCTTTTGATAACACGAGAGGGGTTAATTTTTTTCCTCTCGCAAGGATAGCTCGTTTGATATCACGAGGGGTTATTTTTTTCCTCTCGCAAAGATAACTCGTTTAATAACACGAGAGGGTTAATTTTTTTTCTCTCGCAAGAGCTCGTATGATAACACGAGGGGGTTAATTTTTTTCCCCTCGCAAGAGCTCGTTTAATTACACGAGGGTGTTAATTTTTTTCCTCTTGCAAACAAAGCTCGTTTGATAACACTAATTTACATTTTTTTTCTCCCTCCTCACGAGCTTTTATTGCGAGAGGAAAAAAATGAACTGAAATGAAATCTACCTAAAATCGTATAAAAATCTTGGTGCCTAGTTGGTACCAAATTATTTTTTTAAAAATGCCGTTTTTTCTGATTTTTCTACATTTTCTGATTTAAAATTCCTTTGTATTTAAGTAAACAAATATTTTCTAAAACCAAATCAAAATATTTTAAAAACCCACAGTTCTCTCGCAAAATTGGAGCAAAAATTTAAAGGGAAAACCCGTATTAAGTGATATAATGGACCCTTAAAAACATAAATGTTAAAAACGCTGTGATTAGCCATAGACAATCTGCATGTATGTTAGATAAATGTGACACAAATGTTTTGTACAAAAAATAAAAAAAAAGGTTTGTTCATTAGTAAGAAAATTCCCCAGAGGACTATAAATTTAATTACATAATAAGTTTTTATTCCCTGGGCTTTAGACCTTACTAAAAAACCTATAATTTTTTAATTTCAAGATTAATGCATTAAATAAGCCAATTAGGGGCTTAAGGTAAAACTTTTATATAATTTGTTTTTAGTTATTTTGTTTATATTTTAAACATTTTTTGTTCGGAAATTGGTGATCGGAATTGTTCTAGAAGACTTCGATTACTAAAAAAGCTCCAATAACGACGGACAAGGATGTTCCGCACAATATGACCAAGAAAGATGTGATCCGCGCTTCTGATTTTAACTTTTTGATGGTCCTCGGAAAAGGAAGTTTTGGAAAGGTAACAAAAGAGAAAAATTAACCGGCTTTATAGGTTATGTTTTATAGGTTATGCTGGCCGAAAGGAAAGGCACAGATGAACTCTACGCTATTAAAATTCTCAAAAAGACATTATTATCCAAGATGATGACGTAGAATGCACGATGGTCGAAAAACGAGTTCTAGCACTCTCACAAAAACCTCCATTTTTAGTCCAGTTACATTCCTGTTTTCAAACTATGGTAATAATTTTAATATGTTAATTTATAAAAAAGATTAAATTTTAGGACCGACTTTATTTTGTTATGGAATACGTGAATGGAGGAGATTTGATGTTTCAAATTCAGCAATGTGGAAAATTCAAAGAACCTGTCGCAGTGTAAGTTTTTCGTTTATATTAGGTGTACAAAATAAACTCAGCCCCAGGGTAAATTTGAATTTTGTAGATTTTAGCCGAGTTTAATTTACACCTATTAGTTCATTTTTTCAAAATTTTGAACATTTTAGGCGTTAAAGTCCATCAAAAGTTGACCTTCTCCGTGTAAGAAGGTTATTGAAGTATAACCATTAAGAAGGTTAATTTTTAAAGGCTTGTAAATCGTAAACCGTTACAGATATTGAAAAAATGCACTAAATAAAATCAGTTGGAAATTCAATTCTCTTTAATTTTTATTCCATTCATTTTTTCTCTAGGACGCACTGTTTTCAAGATAAATTTATTTAAAAAAAAATTATTTTCCGAAAATGGTGCATCCTAGAAAAAAATAATCAAGTACAAATTTATAGAAAATTAAATTTCCTACAATTTTTATTTATTAGGTGTACAAAATAAAACTCAGCCACAGGGTAAATTTGAATTTTGTAGATTTTAGCCGAGTTTCATTTTGTACACCTAATAATAATATTTGTTAATAAATTTTTTTCAGATTTTATTCAGCGGAAATCGCCATAGGATTGTTCTATCTTCACGTACGAGGGATCATTTATAGGGATCTTAAGCTCGACAATGTCCTTCTGGACCAAGACGGCCATATCAAAATAGCAGATTTTGGCATGTGCAAAGAAGGAATCACTGGTGATAAAACGACTAAAACTTTCTGCGGTACACCAGATTATATTGCGCCAGAAGTAAGATTTATACTGAATCGATAATAAATATATTTTTTTAAAGATTATTTTATATCAACCGTACGGAAAATCGGTGGATTGGTGGGCGTACGGTGTTTTACTGTATGAAATGCTGGTCGGTCAGCCACCGTTTGATGGGGAAGATGAAGAAGAACTTTTTGCTGCCATAACTGACCACAGCGTAAGCTACCCTAAGGGATTATCGAAAGAAGCCAAGGAAGCATGCAAAGGGGTAAAATGTTTTTATATTTTGATTTATTTATGTTTATTTTAGTTTTTAACTAAAAATCCGAGTAAACGGCTTGGATGTGGGGCCCGAGGAGAAGAGGACGTCCGAGGTCATTCGTTTTTCAGGCGAATAGACTGGGAGAGGATCGAATCTCGAGAAGTCCAACCTCCATTCAAACCAAAGATTGTAAAAATCTTATTTTTAAAAACAATTTTTTAAACTTTTCTTTTAGAAACACCGGAAAGACGTAAGCAACTTCGACAAACAATTCACGTCCGAAAAGACAGATCTGACACCGACCGACAAGCTTTTCATGATGAATCTCGACCAGACGGAATTTATGGGCTTCTCCTATCTCAACCCCGAATTTATACAACACGTCTAAAAAGGACGATTGGTCTCACCGTGTCTTCCCACATTCCGAATATCTTTTTAAACAAAAAGCTTCTTTTCGCATTTCCTTTTAAAAGAAACAGCCTCCGGGCCCAAGATCTGATATTTAAACATCTCATTATTTTATTCATTAAAAAAAGACATCTTTAATTTTTAGACACATTAGAATTTAGAATGTTTTAAAATTTTAACATTTTATACATCTTTAAACCCTTGAAATTGTGCAATATTAAGTTTTGTTGTTTTTTTCAAAAAAACAAAAATAAAGTTTTAGCACTCCAAGTGACTCTGAAATGAAATAAGCTCGGTTGCAATAAACCTAAAAAGATTCTTTTTCAGTGTGTCCAAAATTTACCTGCCGCCACACTGAATTGAACCTTCAAAAGGTTATTTTACTCAGGTTCATTTTCACTCAGTACTTTTTTTTCACCAAAATTTTAATTTTCAATTATGTAAATACTTTTTTTTCGTATTCAATCATTTAGAAATCTGTACTTTTAGAATTTAAACTTTGACTGAGATTTTAAAAAAACAAAGCATTAAAAAATTTAAAAAATAGGTCGGGTATTAGTTTAAAGTCAAAGCTCATCTTTCGCTGTTGACAATCATTTGGACCTGCTTATAACACCGGAACGTAGACTTAAGAAAAGGAGAAAAAAAAATAATCGATTTATAAAAACATTTTTAGAACAAAATGAACGTCTATGATAAGTTGATGCCGTACTTATCATAACGTTTTAAAGCATCGTAGATTTTTTTGTAGAATATCTTTAGATGAGTGTCGTAAAACTATCGCCAATGGTCAATTACGAGTCCCAATTGCATCCATTGGTCATAGAAAAAAATAGTTAATAGAAAAATAGTTGTATTTACTATAAGATGCTTATTTTGCCTAAAAATGTTTGAATAAATTGAATATCTTTTTTAAGGATCGCATAATGGGGCAGGTTCAATGTATTAATACATATCACGGATTTATTTTAAAATAAGTTTCAGAAAAGACTTTAGAAGTGTTTTAAATGTTTCAAGAAATCCTTTTATGCTTCATAACACCATTATAAAAATTAGATTTTAGGTTTAGAAAAAACAAAGAGTCACAATAGATTAGAAAATTAGAGTGTTTAGATTAGTAAAAATAGTTTTTAAGACTTTTTGTCCGTGAAGTCAAAATTGGATTTTTAAAAAATTTCTAAACACTTCTATTGTCCTTGTTTCTCAGTATTTTTAGTTAAGTCAAATCTTTTCGGGTATAACAGGTTATTTTTTTCTCTTTTTTTTTTCCTCCGATGCTGTATTAGGGTTATATTAAAATCTCAATGTAAATATTGCCTTCTGTAGGGGAAATTTTGGTTGTTGATAAGTAAAAATTGAAGGGTAAAAGCCAGAATTTTTTTAACTCGAAATCAGAGCAGGACATGGTCGTAATCATGATTAAGATTATAACCGTCATCATATTTTTTTAACTATGATTACTATTAAGGCTATGATTACAATCGTATATTTATATTATTTTGTCAAAAATTTTATTTACAATTTTTAGGGAAGTCGTAGATTTTTTATTTCAATGATTTTCTGAGAAAATTAGAATTTTTTCACGATTTTTGAGAAAAATTTAGGTATTTTTTTTTTTCAAATTTTTGCTACAATAACGATTTCATTTTAAAAAATTGTCAAAAGTATAAAAAATTGTAAGAAAATTACGATTGTTTGAAAGAATAGCAACTAAAAAATCTTCTAAACTGTAAAATTTTTTAAAAAAACCACGATTTTTTGAAAAATCGAAAATAAAATATGTTTTCGATTATGCAATATATTGTAATCGTAATCACATCTGCAATCTTAATCACAATCAAAAAATAATATGATTACAATTATAATAATTATTCTAATTATGATAAGGATTACTATGAAGGATATGGTCATGATTACAACCGCATTTTTATTTTTTGTAAAAAGTTTTATTGTTAACAATTTTCAGGGAAAATCGTAGATATTTATTTAAATGATTTTTTTTTGACAAAATTAGAATTTTTTCTCGATTTCCGAGAAAAATTTGGGTAATTTTTTTTGTGTGAAAGTTGCAGTTTTTTTATTTTATTTTATTTTTTATAATAATAATAATTTTGCTATAACGATTTAATAAAAAAAAAATCCTCATAAATGTAAAAAAATTGGAAGAAAATTACGGTTTTTTTTTAAATAGCAAAAAATGATTTTAAAAATTATTTGAAAAATACGATTTTCTGAAAAATTACACAAAATATGATTTCGATTATAAAATATGGTAGTGCAATTTTAATCATAATCAACCGGCTCCGTGGCTGGGGGGTTCAGTCTCTGACTCACACCACGGAAGACCGGGGTTCGATCCCAGGTTGGGTATAGGGATTTTTGGTTGGAAGTAAAATTCCAATTAAAAATATCCCTCTACAAAATCTGTGGATAATTTAGTTAGGCCACTACTCTGGTAGTTGGCCCCAAAAGGGCGCCATGGCATTATGGCGAAAGCCCCCGCCTGGGTCTGATCCCCTCCCCCTTTGTAACAAGCCCTGGGCTTAATACAATTAAAACAAAAAAAGAGTAGATTGACCAATAGTAAGAGTAAGCCTCTTGCTCATTGGTCATATCTACTTCTTTTTTTTTTTAAAAAAAAAATTTTAATCATAATCACATCTGCAATCAAAATCACAATCAAAATAATATGATTACGATTATAATCATTATCGGACGATAACATAAAAACGATTATGCCCTACTCTGCTCAAAAACCAAACTAAAAATCTCCCCCTGTTCATTTTTTAAAATTAAAATTTTTATTTTATTTTGAAGACGCTTGGAACCAATTTGTGACATTAGAGCGTTAGAAAAAAAAAATCACCTGTATTTTTAATGGCCTAAGAAATAATCGTACAACTTTCAAAAAAAAAAATCTTGGATGCCAAAATATTTCTTTTTCATTTTTTTTCTTGTACGTTATTTCACAATTTCCACATAGAAACACTTAAATCTTTTAAAAACTGCCATTTAATTGAAAATTTCATTGGCTTTCAAAATAAAAACCTGTACCTGTCGTAGTATTTTTTAGATCTGATTCTCACCTATTTATTTAGTAATGACTGAATTATAGATCTTTTAAACAATTGTTAACCCTATTAGATGATTCTAATAAATTTTTTTGCCTTTGTTGTTCACTGTTTCATAATCTAATTTTGCCTTGTTATATTTCAAAGTTTACTGTTAATATTTAAGAAAAAAATTATATATGTGGGGTTTGGGGTGAGTAGACACAAAAGAACTGGCTTAATTACACTGTTTTTATTAAAATCGTCATTAAACTTCAAAATACAACTTAATTTAACATCGGACACTCTTTACTGCACGCCTTGTAATCGAAAAACTCCCCCGGCCACCCCTCTCTTCCACCTTCTCCAAAAACTCTCCCATCGTCCCTTTCGGCACTTCACTCTTATCTCTGACGCTCGCATGACGTCACTTCGACAACCCTACATCCTCTCGGCCATCCCCGTCATCCGTCCCGGATGAACCGTCGTCCTGGTGCCAGATTTTAATGTTTTCGGCGCTAGTCGTCGTGATCCTCGGGCCTTCGTCGCCGCCTACTTTCCTGACTTCGTAGCGATCTTTTCCCAAAATCTTGGAGATTTTGTAAGGACCCAAAAATTTTCGTTTCGTTTTTGACTGAGTGACGAATTGGGTACGTTTAATAGCGACTAGATCGTTCACCTTGTATTTAGTAGCCTCTTTCTTCTTCTTGTTGTACGTGTGGATATTTTCTTCTTGAATTTTCGCGATTTGACGTTTTGCTTTCTCGCGGAGTTCTTCCCGTTTCTCGGAATAAAAACGTGCGCATTCTTCTTCAATGATTTCTTTCAGTCTCAGTTCATCGGGCGAACGCATATCAGTTCCTATCAGCAGTTTAAATGGTGTAGTACCGATCGATCGATGATATGACCCGTTTATTGCAGTCTGGACACGTTTGACATGCTTGTACCAATGTTGAGGAGAGTCCAAAGAGTACTTGGTCAGAATGGGAATGATTACTTGGTTAACTCTTTCCACCTGGCCGTTTCCTCGAGGTACGCCGGTCGTAATGTGAATCAAGTCAATCTGTCGATCATTGCAAAATTTCTTAAAAACGTCGCTGGTGAAAGCTGATCCCTTGTCTGTAATGATTCGTCTTGGAAATCCGAATGTGGCAAATTGAAGTTCTAGCTTGTCTACTACTTCATTCGTCGTCGTACTCTTCGTTGGATATAACCATACAAACTTCGAAAAGGCGTCGGCAACCACAAATATATGTTTGTACCCTTTTGCCGTACTTGTTAGAGGTCCTAGATGGTCTATATGAAGCGTCTCTAAAGGTACATCGCCTTTGTCGATCGGGTGCAGTGTTCCTTCGATTTTACCTCTCTTCCTCTCCGTAAGAATGCAAGGTACACAATTCTTTATGATCTTCTCAATCTTTGATGTCATATTAGGGAAATAATATTCTCTCTCCAACAATTCTTTTGTCTTCTTAACTCCAATATGTCCCATTTCATGAGCTTTCATGATGACTTCAGACTGCATACCTCTAGGGATAACAAGCCGTCGGTATTTGTTGTCGTCTTCATGGTAAAGCAGATCATTCGACATCACAAACGATTTATATGGTCCATGCTTCAACAATTCAACAACTGCACGAGATTCGCTGTCATCATTCTGTAAGTTCTTAACTCGTTCCAGCAATTCCGTTCGAATTAGGTAAGCTGTAGGATTACGACTAAGCGCATCGCAATGAGCCATATTTTTTCCTGCTCTGTGTTCGATCGTAAAGTCGAATTCGTCCATCTTGAGTGCCCATCGTGCTATTTTCGGCGAAAGGTCCTTCTTTGTCAACGTAGTTTGCAATGCAGAGCAATCAGTCACAATATTAAATTTTAAGCCAAGCAGATATACACGGAATTTCGCGAGCGCTTTTACTATCGCTAGAAGTTCTAACTCGTAGCTCGACCGTTTCGATTCAGCTTCCGTCGTTTTCATCGACATGTAATAAACTGGATGGAGTTTTGTTCCATTCTCGTCGTACTGAAGTAATATCGCTCCGTATCCTTGAGAACATGCGTCTGTGTGCAATTCAGTCTTTGCTTCTGGGTCGTAAATTCGAAGTACAGGTGTAGTGCACAATAACTCTTTCAATTTTTCAAAGGCGTAAATCTGGGGATCCTGAAACTCGAAGTTAACTCCGTCCTTAGTCAAATCGGTTAGTGGCTTAGCAATCAAAGCGTAGTTTCTGACGTATTTACGAAAGTAGCCTGCAAGACCGAGAAAACTTTGTAAGGCTTTCTTCGTTTTCGGCATCGGAAAATTTCGTATGGCGTACGTTTTGGCATCGGAAGGTCGAATCGTATTATTAGAAACCAAATGACCAAGATAATCGATTTCAAAATGAAAGAACTTCGATTTGTTCCAATTAATCATCAATCCATATTCTTTGCATCGTGTTATAACTTTTTCCAATTTTTCCACCGCATCTTTTTCATCACGTCCGGGAATAATCGCGTCATCAACGTACAACATCATTGTACCATCAGCAATAAGATCATGAAAAATGCTGTTTATGAATCTCACAAAAGCCGCTGGAGAATTACAAAGGCCGAAAGGAGCTCGAAGAAACTCGTATTGCCCATCCGGTACTACGAATGATGTAAATTTTCGACTTTCCGTATCAAGTGGAACGTGAAAAAAACCGTTTTTCAAGTCTAAAGTCGTGAATATGCGTGCTCCAAATAATCTATCGATTTGATCTTCTATCAGCGGAAGCGGGTAACTGTCTTTAACAATCTTTCTGTTAAGTCGTCGAAAATCCACACATAGTCTTGATCCACCGTCTTTCTTCTTCACCAGCACTATCGGGCTGGCATATTCCGATTGTGAGGGTTGAATAATGCCGTTGTCCAGCCATTCCTTAACAAGATCGTTGACTATCCCTCTTTCGATCGGGGCAAGTCGGCGTGGCGCTTGTCGTACTGGTACGTCGTCCGTAAGACATATTTTTAATTTTACTTCCGAAAATTTGGATGGAATCGGGTCGTAATTTTTATGCAAATCTGCAACAAAATTATTATAAGCTGGAAGGCCCACGTCAAGATCGGTATCTGTTCTATTAATCGAAAATATCTTCGGAACATCATAAATCTTTTTAATTGAAATAATCTTCGAATTTTGAAGTAATAGTTCGACATAATCGAGAAATTGTCGTCCCAAAATTAAATCGTAAGGTATGAGATTATCGTCTACGACATGGAAATCGAGCTGGTAGTCTTCATCTTTAATTTTAATCGTTTCAGTAAAACATCCATTAGTTTTAAATTCGTGAGATCCTATTCCATTAAACGTAATTTCATCATTTCTCAATTTAATGTTAATACGACGTAAGCATGATTGTCTAATTAGATTAATATCGGCTCCAGAATCAAGTAGACCATATAAGTCGGCATCTTGAAGCGTCAAAGGAGTAACGATAGGGGTTGAAAACGCGTCTGATCTTGCGTTCGGCGAAGGGCGGGCGGGCGGATGCATGGTTACCCTTTTCCTCGTAACGTTCACTCGTTCCGTGCCTTGTTTTCGTTTCGGACAATCTTTGCTTTTATGCCCGAAGTCGGAACAATTAAAACATCGTGGACCATTTTCTATGAATTTGCACGTATTACTTTCATGATTTCGGCCCCCGCAATTATAACATCTCTTCATATCGCTGCGCGACGTGGTGATACGAGTCGAGGAGGTTACTGTAGGGCTCGAGGTCACCGGTCCGATCGTTTGTTTCGGGCTTTTCATCGTTACTTTCGACAAACTTTTCATATTTTCGTACAGTTTTAATTTTTCCCTAAATTCTTTGCAAGTTTTTGCACCAAACAAAATCATTTTGTTTTCGGGACGATCGTCAATGTTTTCTATGACGTATTGAAAAACGCAGGAAATTTCGATATCGGCTTCTTTTGATATTTCTAACATTCTGTACAAAAATTCCGTCAAAGTTTCATTTGTTTTCGGTTTAAGTCGTTGCATTTTTTCGTGTACTATTTTTGACGACGAAATTGGGGCAAATTCGGTTATCAAAGCGGCCTGAAATTGTTTCCACGTCTTAAAAGGTCGTTCATAATTGATAAAACGGCGTGCCGAATTCGTTAACAAACGTCGTCCGTAAATAAGTTTTTGAACCTCCGAGAGTTCGCAAAGTTTTGCCATATCGTTAAAATTTTTCAGCCATTGTCGAACGCCCATCGCATCATCTTCACCCGAAAAGTTTTCTACACACGTTTCCATATCGCGAAATGCGATTAAATTTGGGTATCTACGGGAAACGCGCGCTTTTTGATCATCGTTATCATGCACGTCATAAAAATCATCATCATTATCATGCAAATCGTCATCATCATCATCGTCTCTATCATGCACGTCGTCGTCATCATCGTCTCTATCATTTACATCGTCGTCGTTTTTAACATCGGAAACATGCGTTTCATCGTTAGGTTTTGACCTGCGGTCGTTGACCTTTTGTTTTCGTCGTAATTTTTCATCGTTAGCATCGGAATCTATTAAACGTTGAAGTAATTCAAGTTTCGTACCTGTGGTATCGAGATTTCGTTGTTGTAAGATTTCCCGAAGTCCCGCAGCCGTATAAAACTTATAGTCCAACGTCGCCATTTCGATGTATCCCTCGCCGCCAAACAAAATCCACAATTAACGAAAGCGGCCCCCAATTTTGTGGGGTTTGGGGTGAGTAGACACAAAAGAACTGGCTTAATTACACTGTTTTTATTAAAATCGTCATTAAACTTCAAAATACAACTTAATTTAACATCGGACACTCTTTACTGCACGCCTTGTAATCGAAAAACTCCCCCGGCCACCCCTCTCTTCCCACCTTCTCCAAAAACTCTCCCATCGTCCCTTTCGGCACTTCACTCTTATCTCTGACGCTCGCATGACGTCACTTCGACAACCCTACATATATTGAATTTTAATATCTTTGTTTATAATACTTTTAATGAAAAAATTAAATTATTAGAGTTGATATTCTTTGTAATACTTTTAAAAAGTATCAGAAATATGCTTTTGTAATTTATAGCTCTTTGTGCCAATTATGTGTGTTGTGCATTCTCACTTTCTTCTAAATACATTGAAAAAAGATTAAATAAAGTAACACAAGTTAATTTATCTATAAATATTTTCTTTTTAAATAAAAACCTTAAGATTTGTGTTCATTTTGTAACGAAAAATTTGTGAAAAAAGATTTATTTTTTGTCAACGATGTTGCGGAGGCAACATGGGTTTGCTCCTGGGACGTGGATATGTTCGGAAAATTTAAGAAGGTTGCAGTGACAGGAAGGGGTTTCATCATTTTCATACCTTATATCCTGTTTTGTTGTATGAATCTGCGATGGTAGAACGGTTTGCGGGTTTTGCCGACGGCAAACTTCGTCGTAGAGTGGATAACTGATCGGCGGCAAAGATGATGGATCGAAATTTTCGTAGAAGTCACTCCTGGGCTCCCAACTTCCACAACTAAAACAGATTTTATGAGGCTTTTACAATTTTAGATTTCTCAAAGAACTAGTTATTGTTATACTCTTCATGTTCGGTTTTGAGAAGAGAGTTTAGATCATGATTTTAGCTTTCTTAGAAGGAAAGTGGAGAGCTTTTTGAGGGTATTACAATAACTTCTCTTTGAGAAATTTAAAACTATACAGGATCTATAAGACCCTCTCCCCAAAACCGAAAATGGAGGGTATTACAATAACTAGTACATTGAGAAAGATAAAATCATTCAGGGTCTAAATGACCCCCTCCCCAAACTGAACTTGGAGGGTATTACATTAACTCCTCTTTGTGAACATTAAAATCCTAGAGGGTATCACAATTAGTGTTACCAATTAGTGATATATCGGAAAAAAAATATCGCAAATATCGGAAGGAGAATATCGGATGAACCAATATATCGGAAGGAAAATATCGGATGAACCGATATATCGAAGGAAAATATCGGATGAACGATATAGCGGAAGGAGAATATCGATTAACCAATATTGAAAGGAAAATATCGGACGAACCGATATATCGGAAGGAGAATATCGAATTAACCGATATATCGGAAGGAGAATATCGGATGAACCGATATATCGGAAGGAAAATATCGCAAATATCGGATGAACCGATATATTGGAAGGAGAATATCGGATTAACCGATATATTGAAAGGAAAATATTGGATGAACTGATATATCGGAAGGAAAATATCGGATGAACCGATATATCGGAAGGAAAATATCGGATGAAACGATATAGCGGAAGGAGAATATCGGATTAACCAACATATTGGAAGGAAAATATCGGACGAACCGATATCGGAAGGAAAATATCGGATGAAACAATATAGCGGAAGGAGAATATCGGATTAACCAATATATTGGAAGGAAAATATCGGACGAACCGATATATCGGAAGGAGAATATCGAATTAACCGATATATCGGAAGGAGAATATCGGATGAACCGATATATCGGAAGGAAATATCGCAAATATCGGATGAACCGATATATTGGAAGGAGAATATCGGATTAACCGATATATTGGAAGGAAAATATCGGATGAACCGATATATCGGAAGGAAAATATCGGATGAACCGATATATCGGAAGGAAAATATCGGATGAACCGATATATCGGAAGGAGAATATCGGATGAACCAATATAACGGAAGGAGAATATCGGATGAACCGATATATCGGAAGGAGAATATCGCAAATATCGGAAGGAGAATATCGGAAGGAGAATATCGGAAGGAAAATATCGGATGAACCGACATATCGGAAGGAAAATATCGGATGAACCGATATATCGGGAGGAGAATATCGGATGAACCGATATATCGAAGGAAATATCGGATGAACCGATACATCGGAAGGAAAATATCGGATGAACCGATATATCGGAAGGAAAATATCGCAAATATCGGAAGGAGAATATCGGATTAACCGATATATCGGAAGGAAAATATCGGATGAACCGATATATCGGAAGGAAAATATCGGAAGGAAAATATTGGATGAACCGATATATCGGAAGGAAAATATCGGAAGGAAAATATTGGATGAACCGATATATCGGAAGGAAAATATCGGATGAACCGATATATCGGAAGGAAAATATCGGATAAACCGATATATCGGAAGGAAAATATCGCAAATATCGGAAAGAAATACCGCAAATATCGGAAGGAGAATATCGCCATAATTCCGAAATATCGTGATATATCACGATATATCTCATCGGATGTTAACAGTTATCCGTGTGTTGCCCCATTTTTCTTTCGGATTCATATCGTAAAAATATCGGTAAGGAATATCGTATCGGATAAAATGAAGGAAAATATCGGATGAACCGATATATCGGAAGGAAAATACCGGTATTCCGATATATCGGAAGTATCGCAACAACCCTAATCATAATAGCTAATCTTGGGCAGACAAAACCTTACGGGGTCTAAAAAATTCTCTCCGCAGAACCAAAAATGGAGGGAAATCCAGGAGGGTATTACAATAACCACTCTTGAGTGTAAGCTGGGCATTTTGATTTACCTGCCGATCTCGGAAAGTTTTCTAATCGGCTCTTTCGATCCATTTTTATAAATCTCTCCCGGAATATACATTTCGGTCTGGTCAACGGCCATTTCATGATGCCAATCCGTCGTCTCTACAGGTCTAAGCAGGCTCGTTACCGCCAAATCGTCAATGTTACCAACCGCGAAGATCTTTCTCTAATCTGACAACATGGATACCAAAACGGTACATTCTCTATAAATGCCCTGTGAAGATAGAAAGAACTTTTTGTATAAAAAAAACTGTATTTTAGCAGTTTTATATACTCTAAGGTGGCCCTTCCACAATTTAAAAAACAACAAACCTGCATTCCACCGCATCTTCTGGTGATTTAAAATTGAACATTTTTATTTATTTTTTCTAAACTCTTAAAAATAATTTACTTTTTCGTATGAGATCGAAATAAAACTGTGACGTCATTATGTGAGTTTTGCCTTTACTTATAACCATTTTACAACCTCCTACTAGACTTGAGATATGTTATCGTATCGTCCGGGCTTTCTTTTGTGAAAATTATTATTAATTGTTGTTATTTTTAAATAAATAAGTTTAAAATGGCTCATAGGTTACTTTTAAGTGCTAGGAAGCTGGAAAGGATACTTTATAATGGCATCCATAAGGGAACTTTGGATACAATGAGTGTAAGTTAATGTGGTGCAACTTTTCATTTTGGATAAAAAACTTTTATTTTCTTTTTTTACAGTTAAACCGAAGTCTTTCGCAGTTGGCGAGAACTCCAGGGGCTCCTAGTCTATCGTCGGTGTGGGAAGAGTGGAAAATTTTTTGCGAGAATCCTAAAGGGTTAGAGAAATATTTTAAGAGAGGGAAGAAAAAAGAGGCGGCGAGTGAAACGGAGGATGTGAAGAAGGTCGAGAAGCAAGAAGCGAAAAGTGCGGAGAAGCAAGAAGTGAAAAGTGCGGAGAAGATTCGTGAGAAGCCTAAAAATGATCCGCAGCAATGGCCTTTTGGTGTCTTTGGAGGCAACAGGTTCGTATTTGGAGTTTGACATATTCACATTTATAAAAATAATTATTGCTTTGTTCCAACCGCAGTTTGAAACTCCTGGAGCATGTGCAGAAGGATTTGGACGTCATATTTGACGGACAAACGATTTGAGCGACGTCAGATTTGACGGACAAACGATTTGAGCGACGTCAGATTTGACGTCTAAGTCCTTCTGCGCTTGCTCCAGGATTTTCAAACAAGTTTCAAACTATGGTTGGAACAAAGCTATTATCACAAATAGCTTAAGAACAAGATGTTCACTCAATATTCTTATGAATATCTATAAATTTTTTATAAAACTTTATGAATATCAAGAAATTCTACAGAAAACCTCATGAATATCAAGGAATTTATACAATAACCTTATGAATACCGATAAATTGATGATAAAACTTTATAAATATAAAGAAATTTATTCATAAAAACTTATGAATATCAAGGTATTCATACCACAAAAATATTAATTTCACGAAATACACACTATTTTCTTATGAATATCAACAAATTTATGTATTACCAATATGAATATCAAAAAATTCATTTAAAATACCTTATGAATATCAATGAACTTATACAATAACCTTATGAATCAAAAATTGATTTTAAAATTTTATAAATTCATGATATTTATTCATAAAACCTTATGAATATTAAGGTATTCATATCACAAAAATATTAATATCAAAAAGTTTGCACCATATCCTTCAAGAAATTTATTATTAACCTGAATCTCAAGAAATTTGTATTATAAACCTTATGAATATTAAGGTATTCATTCATAAAACCTTATGATATTAAGGTATTCATACCACAAAAATATTAATATCAAGAATTTCACAACATATCCCTTTAAATATCTAGAAATTTATTATAAAACCATATAATTTTATGATTATCAAGACATTTATATTATAAACCTTATGAATATCTAGGAATTCATAAAATCGTAAGGTTTTATAATAAATTTCTTAATATCGTTAGGAAATCTTAATAATAATACAGTTGTGGTATGAATACCTTGATATTCATAAGGTTTTATGAATAAAGTTTTTTTATTTATTATAAAACCATATAATTTTATGAATATCAAGACATTTATATATAATCCTTATGAACATTAAGGAATTCATCCATAAAACCGTATGAATATCAAATTATTCATACCACAACAATATTAATATTAAGAAATTTACACCATATCCTTATAATATTTACAAATTAATTATAAAACCTTATGATTTTATGAATATCAAGAAATTTATACATATTATGAACCTTATGAATATCTAGGAATTCATAAAATCGTAAGGTTTTATAATAAATTTCTTGATATTCGTAAGGAAATCTTAATAATAATACAGTTGTGGGATGAATACCTTGGTATTCATAAGGTTTTATGAATAAAGTTTAAATAATTAACATTCGTTTTCATAAGTTTTAGTTTTATGAACTTATCAATATTCATATTTATGAATATGCCAAACTATCAAAACTAAAAACTGTCATTTTTTTTAGGTTTGGAGGAGGTGGAGGCCCATCAGGTGGCAAGCCGATCGGTGGCGATTCTGACAAAGAAAAATGGCTTCTTTTTGGTCTCGTCGGAGTCGTCGGTCTTATCGCATCTGTCGCTCTTTACGAAATGGGATACAAAGAAATCACATGGAAAGAATTCGTCAACAAGTAAATTTCTCATCGAAAAAAGACTATTTCTAATTTAATTTTCAGCTATCTCTCCAAGGGAATCATTGAAAAGTTAGAAGTTGTCAACAAAAAATGGGTCCGAGTAAAACTTACTCCAGGAAACAGCACAGAAGGCGTAAGACCTTGAAAATTGACCTAAAACTAAATTTTATTTTTATACAGGGTGTTCTTTGGTTTAATATTGGAAGTGTGGACTCTTTCGAACGAAATTTAGAAAACGCTCAGATGGACATGAATATTGAGCCGCCAAATTATGTCCCTGTCGTTTACAAATCTGAAATGGAAGCCAGCATCTTGACTAGTTTATTACCAACATTGTTAATTATAGGTATAATTTTATAAATTGGTAATCCTGTTTTTTTTATCTATTTATATAGGCTTTCTTATATTCATGATGAGAAGATCTGCGGATATGATGGGAGGACGTGGTAAAAAAGGTGGTGGACTTTTTGGAGTTATGGAATCGACTGCTAAACTTATCAACTCATCAGATATTGGCGTTCGTTTTAAGTAAGTTTTTAAGGGTACATTTTGGCAATAAGTGCTAAACCTTCTTATTTTGAGCGTTTATGTCAGTTTTAGCCGTAGGTTTGATGGAGAAGGAAGTCAAAATCATTTTTTTTACAGTTTTTATTAAATATCTCTAAAACTATGAGGTTTAGTGCAAAAAGTAATTTGTACAAAAATAATCTAAATTAAATTTCCAAGAAAAAGTATGAAGTACATAACCTTTCTAGAGTGAATGGTTTCAGAGTTACGGACCACCAAAGAATTTTATTTTAACGTCAAAAAGTGTCTAAAATGCTCTAAGAACCAAAATTATATTTTGTCGGCAAAGTACTAGTTTGAAGAGCTTCCAACGAAAACCTTCCTTAAAGAGAAGTAAGAATATAGGAGGGGAAGTATAACAAAGGGGGAAGTATAAAGGAGGGGAAGTATAACAAAGGGGGAAGTAAAGGAGGGGAAGTATAACAAAGGGGGAAGTATATTGGAAGGGGGGAGTATAAGGGAGGCGGGTATAACGGAGAGGGAAGTACAAAGGAAGAAAGTATAACAATTTAAAAATATATAATATATAATAAAATTTTTTTTCTAATTATCAAGGTAGAAATAATGGGATTTTTGTCCAAGGGAGGTCCTCTGTAGCGGTTGGAAATATGAAATTTCTCCCTACTAAAATGATAATTAATGTGATAATTTATTTTACACCAAAAATTTGTAAAAAATATATGGAGTTATTGGTGAAACTGTGGCCTTAAAGTGTTCGGGGAAAAAATCCTATGGACGGACGGCCGGCCGGCACCACAGACAAAGTTGAGATTGGTAAAGATCAATATTCGATTTGACCCTCTGGGGTCTGGAAGACCCTTCCCCAAAAACCGACTTGGAGGGTATCACAATAACTTCTCTAAGGAAGTTAAAACCACAATTTTTTAACAAAATTTTGACTATAATTATTGTGTGTTTATTTTCAGGGATGTCGCCGGTTGCGAAGAAGCCAAAGTTGAAATAATGGAATTTGTTAATTTTCTCAAAAATCCGACACAATATGTTGATTTAGGTGCTAAAATACCGAAGGGGGCTATGCTGACAGGTATTTTATTTAGTGTTTAAAAACTGCGAAAACTGTTTTTTAGGGCCTCCTGGTACTGGAAAAACGTTATTGGCCAAAGCGACCGCTGGGGAAGCCAACGTTCCTTTTATATCTGTGTCGGGATCTGAGTTTTTAGAGATGTTCGTCGGTGTCGGACCGTCTCGCGTATGTTGTAATTTTTGTTTGTTTTCATAATTAGTTTTTTAGGTTAGAGATATGTTTGCCATGGCAAGAAAGCATGCTCCATGTATTTTATTCATTGATGAAATTGATGCTGTTGGTCGTAAAAGAGGAGGAAGAAGTTTCGGAGGTCATTCCGAACAAGAAAACACCCTTAATCAACTTTTGGTTGAAATGGACGGTTTTAATACGAATATGAATGTCGTCGTGTTGGCAGCAACCAATCGTGTTGACATCCTTGATAAAGCTTTGATGCGTCCAGGACGTTTCGACCGTCAAATCTATGTTCCTGCTCCCGATATCAAAGGAAGAGCTTCAATATTCAAAGTGCATTTACAACCTCTTAAATCGAACCTCGACAAAGACAATTTAGCTCGTAAACTGGCTGCTTTGACGCCAGGATTTACAGGAGCAGACATCGCTAACGTTTGTAATGAAGCCGCATTAATCGCCGCACGTGATTTAAATACTTCGATCAATCAAAAGCATTTCGAGCAAGCCATCGAACGTGTTGTAGCCGGCATGGAGAAAAAAACGAACGTTCTACAACCTGATGAAAAGAAAACAGTCGCCTATCATGAAGCTGGTCATGCGGTTTCAGGATGGTTTCTTCAATACGCAGACCCTCTTCTAAAAGTCTCTATTATACCTCGCGGTAAAGGACTCGGCTACGCCCAGTATTTACCCAAAGAACAGTATTTATTTACCAAAGAACAATTATTAGACAGAATGTGCATGACTTTAGGTGGTCGTGTCTCCGAAGAAATATTTTTTAATAAAATTACTACGGGAGCGCAGGATGATCTTAAGAAAGTTACCCAGAGTGCCTATGCGCAGGTTGTTCATTATGGGATGAACGAGAAAGTTGGAACTATCAGCTTTGACATGCCTCAACCAGGAGAGATGGTCTTTGAAAACCCTATTCTGAAAGTACAGCACAACTAATAGACAGCGAAGTTCGCCTTTTAGTCGATGGTGCTTTAAATCGAACTCGAGAGCTTCTCCGCAAACATAAGTCTGACGTCGAAAAGGTAACTCATTTCAAATTATTATTTTAAACTCATATTCTCTTCAGGTTGCCGAAAGGTTATTAAAACAAGAGATATTAAACAGGGAAGATATGATAGAACTTCTTGGCCCGAGGCCTTTCCCAGAAAAATCGACGTACGAAGATTTCGTTGAAGGGACTGGTTCATTTGAAGAAGATACCACTTTACCTGAAGGGCTTAAAGAATGGAATACAAAAAGGGACGCCAAAGAAAAAGGCCCTTCTCCTCCTACACCTTCGCCAGCTTAGTTTTTTTAGCTTCTTTTTATTGTAAATAAATTTTTTTTGTACAGCGTCCGATTGAGTGAAAATGGAACTTTCAGAATTTCATGACGATTGGAAGCTTTATTGTTTTGTCAGTCTATTTAGAAGATATTAAAACTTAAGAGTTAAGTTTTCAAATTTTCACCTTGGAAATGACCTGTCTAAAAATAAGGTTGGACATATTAAAAAAAATTTATAACCTAATTTTCTGCAGTTCAATGTCCTAAAATGATATTTTGAATTGTGGCCATATTTTGCAATGAAAAAATGCAGACACCATTTTATAAGGAAGTTGAAGTGCAAGTTTCAACCCGTTCATAGTTCGTTGAAAGTTCCTACAGATAGCAGGTCAATGGCAATATCTGCAATAGCAAAATTATGGAAGTTGAAGATGTGCAAGTTTGAACTGGTTTATAGTTCGTTGAAAGTTCCTACAGATAGCACGCCAGTTGTGATAGCAAATTTACTACCTAAAAAAAAGGTTAGACATTAAAAAAAAATTTATAACCTAATTTTTTGCAGTTAAATGTCTTAAAATGATATTTTAACTTCTTTGAATTGTGGCCATATTTTGCAATGAAAAATGCAGACACCATTTTATATGGAAGTTGAAGTGCAAGTTTCAACCGGTTTATAGTTCGTTGAAAGCTCCTGCAGATGGCAGGTCAGTTGCAACAGCCAATTGACTACCTAAAAAAAGGTTGGACATATTTAAAAAAAAATGTATAACCTAATTTTCTGCAGTTCAATGTCATAAAATGATTTTTGAATTGTGGCCATATTTTGCAATGAAAAAATGCAGACACCATTTTAAATGGAAGATGAAGAAGTGCAAGTTTCAACCAGTTTATAGTTCGTTGAAAGTTCCTGCAGATAGTAGGTCAGTTGCGATAGCAATTTGACTACCTAAACAGAAGGTTGGACATTAAAAAAAAAAAAAAAATTATAACCAATTTTTCCGCAGCTCAATGTCTTAAAATCATATTTTTTGCCATACTTTGCTATGAAAAAATGAAGACCCCATTTTATATGGATGTTGAAGATGTTCATGTTTCAACCGGTTTATAGTTCGTTGAAAGTTCCTACAGATAGCAGGTCAGTGGCAATAGCGTCATTTTTCCAGCTCACTGAATCAAGGATTATGTCAAATCATTATTTTAAGAAGCAATTACTGTGCAATCGTGCGAAAAACGAAAGGTTTTAAAAGTTTCCATAAATTCTTGAGAAATGTTTAATTCCGAATGCTCCGGGGTGGACGAAAAAAAAGAGGGGGTAATAACAGTGGGGATGCTTAGATAGCTTTACCCTGGGAAGGAATTTATGGTTTCTATTAAGGGAATAGGTGGTCCGTGGGTGACAAGGTTCCCTCAACCACCACAATAAATCTAACTTCAACTCGCACAGATTTACCTCAGAGAAAAAAAAGGGACGATATTTTTTCCCCCCGTATTTTCCAAACGGAAAGATTTGTCCACAGGTCCACTGCGCCTAAATTATTGAGACGCTACTTCTAGATTTATGTTGAAAAAGAAAAGAATTGATCACTCGTTAAACATCCCGTTTTTTTGTGCTGAGGGGAGGATTCGAGTGTAGAAGAGCACCGGCGTTGGGACTAACGAGCAAAAACCCTTTCAGTAATGGCTTAGCGTCGTTCCGAATTTCACAAAACACCCGGAGAATCCACGTTTACCTAAAATAACGTTTACTTTAAACAATACCCAAAAAAAAAGTTAATTAGAAAGTGAACCCTACATTTTCTCATTAATTTTTAAATAGTTAAAATGTACTTTTTTTTAAACAAAGGCGTACTTAAGAATTTCCTGCGAGGGGAGAAAAGCAGGCATTGTTTAAATCCCCAATTCTGAGGATTAGTCAAAAATGATATTTTAGGCTAGTAACATCCTGGAAAACGCTTTAAAGCGCGGTGTTTTTATGCCAAAAGACGGAGGCAAACGCTGATTTTGTTTGAAAAGTGGTTCTTTTTCCAAAAACAGGGGAAAACGGCAGTAAATTAAATTTGTAAAGGGGGTTTTTGGTCCAAAAATGTAAGAATACTTGTGAAAATCCGTTAAAAAGGTTTTTTTTGTATCGAAAGAGTTGGCAAATCTCAAAACCTGGTAAAAAAGGAGTTTTTTTCGCCGGAAAAGAGAGAAAATACCTCAAATTAGAAAAAGTGGGTTTTTGGCAGAAAAACTGAAGTAATTTCCCGAAAAACCGGGTTTTGGCATACTGACCGAGGAAAATTACCGAAAATATAGTAAAAATTGTTTTTTCTTATAGTGCCAGGAAAACCGAGAAAAACGCTAGAAAAATTTGTTTATAAGGGTTTTTTTGGTTCAAACATTAAGAAAAACGACAAGAAATTCGTTTAAATGGGGGTTTCTTGTTCGAGTAAGGTAAACAAGAACAAAAACCTGGTAAATAGGTAGATTCTGAAATAAATCTTCCTAACAGGGAGTTTTTTTTTTTTGCCAAAAAGAGAAGAAATTACCTCGTATTAGGGAAAAATGGTTTTTTTGGTGGAAAAACTGAGGAAATTCCTTGGAAAAAAAACCAGAAAACATTAGGGGTTTTTGGCCTACTGACCGAGGAAAATTACCGAAAATATGGTGAAAATATTGTTTTTTTTTTATAGTGCCAGGAAAACCGAGGAAACGCTAGAAAAATTTTTTATAAGGGTTTTTTTTGGTCCAAAAAAATGTGAAAAACATCTGGAAATTCGTTTAAATGGTTTTTTTTTTTTTTTTTCGATGGAATAGATAAACAAAGCCCAAAAACCTTGTAAAAAGGGAGTCCCTTGGCCAAAAGAGCGAGAAAATTGCCTCAAAATCAGAAAATAACTGGGCTCCTTGGAAAAACGATGTAAATTCCCAAATATCCCGGAAAAAGGGGTTTCTCTATCTAATTTTTGAGAAAAACTAAAGAAAATCCGTTAACTAAGGGTATTTCTCAAGGAGAACGCCAGAATAGATAGGAAAAGCCCAAAAACTCCTTAGTTAACTTCCTTAAAGAAGTTATTGCGATACCCTCGACGTCGGGTTTTTGGGGAAGGGTCTTCCAGACCCCGGAGGGTCAAATCGAATATTGATCTTTACCGATCTCAACTTTGTTTTTCTTGTTTTAAATAATTGCCGAGTTGAGGTGGAGGCGGCGGTTGCGAATTCAATCTCTTTACCTTACTTTAAAAATATATATTTTTTAATCATAATTTTTGTGTTTTCATCTGTAGGATCCGATATTTTTGTTTACTTTTTACACTCGAGACAGGAAAGTAAAAATAAAAAAAGGTCGTCCCTTCGGACCTGTCACCTTCGCTTTGAAAAACAATATTCTTCCAGAATTCCCGATATGCTGTCTGGATTTCATATCTTATGGAATTAAACCCGACGTTTCCCTCGAGAAGCTGTCTGGAGTAAACCAAAGTTTTTTTCCACGGGCAACACTGATTGAAAAATTGGCAAGACTGCTAAAGATTTTCGTTATTTGAAAAACAATTTTTCAAAGTTTGACTGATGAAAAAGGGTTTCGAGAGAATAATTAAATTGTGATTAGAGCTTTTGAATGGTTTTTGAGAGGGGAGGAAATGGAACGGGCGTGCGAAGTGTGAAACTTAAATGTTCCACTACCTGCTCTTGACACTGAATTATGCTTTTGGCTTACAAATTACAGTTAAATTTTCTCTTCTCCCCCAGACCCCTTATTCCGCTTTTACGGAGCTTGTTTTTGGATTAACCTTCCTCACTACCTATAAACTTTCGGGCGACATTTTTTACGAGAGGCGTTAAAACAAAAAAGTAAATGAAAAAAAGATCAAGTTTTTGCCCAGAAAATGAGGCCTTAGCTTCTCATTCCTCCCAAAACGATTTCGACCACAGTTTTCAACCGATTTTCACCAAATTTTCACACAATCGTTAAACAAGACATTCTCGTGAGTGTTTTTTGAATTTCGAAAAAATGGCAGAGATATGTCTGTTTTCAATTGAAAAACTGCGCTGCAGTATCGTTGGTCCGATTTTCACCAAATACTCCATATATTTTTGAAAAAATTTCGGTGTAAAAATATTGTTTTTTTAATATTCTGGAAAAATTTGATACTTTCACAACGCGCGAGAGGGACATCCTTTATTTCTACCTTGACACTTAAAAAATTTGTCAAAAAATTTTTTTTCTTTATTTTGATAGAAAAAAAATTCATAAAATTTATATTATACTTCCCCTTTTTAAAACCACCCCCTCCGTATACTTCCCCCTCCGTTATACTTCCCCCTCCTATAATGCTCTTTCTCTTCATATTTTCCGACGGTGCCCCTTACTTTTTACTGATTATTCTAAGCCCGCACGACAGCCCGGCATTTCAGGATAATATAAACGAGCTTTTCAACCTCGATTAACAGAATTTCGAAAAAATGACAGAGATATTATAGTCTGTTTTAAATTGAAAAACTGCGCTGCGGATGTATTTGGTCTTATTTTCACCAAATTTTCACCAAATACTCCTTTTATTTTTGAAAAATTTTCTGTGTAATAATATTTTTTTTTATATTCTGGAAAAATATGATACTTTCACCTCGGGCGAGAGGGACTTCGTTTATTTCCACCTTGACACTTTAATAATTTGTCAAAAAAAAATTTTTTTTTCTTTATTTTGACAGAAAAAAGTATCATAAAAATTAAATCATACTTCCCCTCCTTAAAACCACCCCCTCCGTTATACTTCCCCCTCCTATATTGCTCCTTCTCTTCAAATGATCCGAAGGTGCCCCTTACTTTTTCCTCTTTTGTGATTATTCTAAGCCAGCACGACAGCCCGGCATTTCAGGATAATATAAACGAGCTTTTCAACCTTGATTAACAGCCCTGCAATCCTTTTCGAATTAGCCAGTATATCTTTGTCTTAAATAAATAGGAAGAACCGAGATTGCGGAATTCGTACATTTCGGTCGACCCCACCGCCAATTTTATCTCGCGAGGGATAAATTAATTTCCCAGTAAGACATTTCAAAAAATGTTTACTTTTAAAAGAAAGAAAGATTAGGGAGGATGGAGTATGACTTTTTAAAAGCTCGTATTAATTCGACTCTTTTAACTTTTTTTTAGAAAGAAAAAAAATTTAAAACGTTGTTTCCTAGTTTGTGTAAGCCAATATTCTGACATGGGGTTAACTGTCCCTTTGGGGACGATCACCAACTCTCGACACGGAATACGAACAAGTTCCAACGAAGATTGGGAGTTGAAATTTGTTTTATTCTCCCAGGCCTCTTTTACTCCGTTTTAAAATTTTTTGATATTTTTTCTCTTTTTTATAAAAAAATATAGGGAGGTGGGGTAAGATTGAGTGTCTACGACGCGTGTGCTCAGCACGTGACTTAAAGGCTTAACTTTCAATATAACCCGGTAACAGGGCGCACACGTGTGCCAAAGCCATAACTCATTTTACCGGCTTGACCCCTTAATTCAGATTTTATATTCAGACCCTCGCCTACCCACTAAACTCTCTTTAATCGCTCCCCATGTTCCATTAATCGCCCCTTTTACTTTCATTGTAAATAAGTTATTATTAGATATAATATAAGACAGGAGGATTAAGAGAGAAAACGCGCGTTTTTACCCAAACTTTCTCGGTTTTAGACTAATTTTCTCAAAGAGAAGTTATTTAGATTAGATGTTTGTGGGGGAGGGTCTTTCAGACACCTTAAAGGTTAAATAAATCATTGATATTTTTCGATTATGAGGTTGTCTGCCCACTTTACGACTACAATTTTCATCCGATTTTCACCTTTCATCATATTATTTTGCCGTAATTTTGAGCGCATAGTTTTTTTTTTGGGTTCCATTTTCACTAAATATTCCTTGTATTAATGGATTTCCTGTAGTTTTTCTCAGAAATATGACTGATAAACCTCTTTTTTTGTGGATTTTTGGGAGTTTTCCCAATTTTTCGACGGAGAAACCCTGTTATTTTCTGATTTAAGGCAGTTTTCTTTCTCTTTCGGTCGAAAAATTCCCTTTTACTAAATTTTCTGTAGTTTTCTTCGGTTTTTCTGGCCTTAATATCTGGATTTGAAATTGTGTTTCTCGGTTATTAGGACATGAAATATGACTGAGAAACCCCTTTTTTTTTGTGTATTTTTGGGAGTTTTCCCAATTTTTCGACGGAGAAACCCTCTTAATTTCTGATATAAGGCAGTTTTCTTTCTCTTTCGGTCGAAAAACTCCCTTTTACTAAATTTTCTGTCGTTTTCTTCGGTTTTTCTGGCCTGAAATCTCTGGAATTGAAGTTGTTTTCCTCCGTTATTAGGACGTGAAACATTTTTTGCAGTTTTTTTTCGGAGCTTTCCTGAAAATTGGGATTTGTAAAATTATCGTAGCGAGAAATTTGGGCTGTTCACCCCCATTCTGTGTGGCCTGGCTGGGCGAAGATTTTTATTTTTCTACCTTGATACTGAAAAAAGTGTTTGTAGGTAAAAAATATAGTTGGGAGAAATTTGAGGTGTCCTCGCCCATTTCGTGCGGCCTGGCTGGGCGAAGACTTCCATTTTTCTACCTTAATACTGAAAAAAAAAAAAATGTTTTGTAGGTTAAAAATATAGTTGGGAGAAATTCGAGGTGTCCTCACCCATTCCATGTGGCCTGGCTGGGCGAAGACTTTGATTTTTTTACCTTTATACTAAAAAAAATGTTTTGTAGGGATAAAAAGTAATAATTTGCCCTATTTAGAGGAAATCCAGACTAAATTTTTTTCCATTATATTTAAAAGCTGACGAGGGAGAAAATGAATTTTTCCATGACCGGTTTCGGCGTTATGTGCATCATCAGGTTTCCTTATTTTTGCTCTCTCTCCACTATTTTACTATTCTCTTATTATGAAGATTGCGTTTACAGAAATCGCACCAAAGTTAAATTTTTGAGTCGAAAATATTTTTCCCCATTCATCGTGAACAATTTAGGTAATGATATTGTTTTCGTGCTTTTCGGTCGGACGGTTTTTCAAATAAGGAAATGTATAAAGATTCATGTGTTTGAAAATTTCTTTTGTCGAATTGTAAGGCTGTTAAATTGGAAAGAGGCGTCTGAACGGTTAAATCAAGTTTTTATTCTATATAAAATATTGAAAAAAATTGTTTTCAACCCGTAAAAATCACACATAATTTTTCGAAACGTTTCATATTTTTTTCTTTTAAAAATGAAGCTTACGAGGCCGTAAAAAGGGATAATGGACGTAGCTTTATTTTAATGGCGATGGTCTTGAGGGATTGAACTTATCTTTATGGCTCGCTTTTAGAGGTTCGCTCAAATCACGTCTTTAACGCATACATACATTTCCTCCATTTCCATATTAATAGGAAAATTTTCAAAAGATTCGATATTTAAACAATTGAGATGTTTTTATTATTAAAGTTATTAATAGAACTCCGCTGGGAATTTTTAGCATTGTTTGGGATTAAACTGTCGGGTCGCCTGAGGTCAAAGTAAATATTCAACAAGTGGATCAGTCGCTTTCATTTTAACAACTTGTGGATTTACCGACGCACAGCTCACACCTACAACCTGTCGGATATCAACCTCGTTTCCTTTTTTTTTTACCCATTCAAAGATTCCGAGGGATCGACGATAATTTCGTCGAGTGTATATGACATCTTTTGAAAACGTTATTTGAAGATCGGACGTCGAAATGTCCGGGCGGGAACGGAAAAAACAACCCCTTCCATTTCAACCCCCGCGCTACCATCAACGTGAAGATAAATGATCTGAAAGTACTGGGAATGGCATTGACAATCTATCAAAACCCTTCCTACGTAAAAAAAAAAATTTCTCCGTTTATATATATTTGATTATTCAATATTTTCCCTTAAAAAATTTTGTTTTCGGGTAAATTGAAGTTTACGATTCTCTCAACGCCTTATTTAAAACAGTGATTCTCAACGGGGCCGGTAACGCCCCCCTGGGGGCGCTGGGAAGTTACTGGGGACGTTAAGCAAAATTTGGGTGATAGGGGGGCAATGGCTAAGTGGCTGGGGGCGTTAGCGTGAGTCCTTTTTTTTAATTTAATTTTTATTAATGCTATAAAAAATTTTGTTCCAAAAAAAAAGGCCTACCAATAACAAAATCAGGGTCTCTTTGAAAATCGAGGCGCTTGAGATACTAAACCAACGTGACCGCCAAGTCTTGCGGGCTTAGTATGACAAAAGAAAATTTGAGGAGAGATGAAGCTCCCGTGCTCCCGTTGTCAAGCTCCCCTTGGCGGCGTCGCGAAATGCTTGTTTACAGGTTAATCAGTGATTACTTTGGGTAATAACTAATTAGTGAATTTGCAAAAAAAAATGATAGTGGTTAGGAAAAAATTTTGTTCCAAAAAATGGCCTACCTATAAAAAAATATGGGTCTCTTTGAAAATCGAGGCGCTTGGGATACTAAACCAACATGACCGCCAAGTCTTGAGGGCTTAAGTATGACAACAGAAAATTTGAGGAGAGATGAAGCGCCCGTGCTCCCGTTTTCAAGCTCCCCTTGGTGGCGTCGCGAAATGCTTGTTTACAAGTAATAATCAATCAGTGATTTCTTTGTGTAATAATCAGTGAATTTACAAAAAAAAAAAAAAAGATAGTGGTTAGGAAAAACTTTCTTAGCTTTTAGCTTAATTAAACACTCATAAATTTAAATAAAAACTCGTTTTATCGATGTTTTTTTATTACAATCATAAAAATGATGAAAAATTAACGTTTTTTCTGATTCTCACAAAAAAATCTTTTTTTTTTTAAATATAAGAATGTATTCTAAAGCCAAATCAAAAAGAAAAAAAATTAAAAACCAAGAGTTTTCTCGCGAAATTCAAGCAAAACTTCAAAAGAAAAACGCCGCCTTATTAAGTGGGTTAACGGACCCTTAAACTTCCTACCTTCTCTTGGAAAGATGTAAGTTTTTCGCCTGGAAACACATTTAACGAAAAATATAAAATTGATATTTTGAATTATTATAAAAATTTTCTATGGATAAAAACCAAAGAAATAAAGAAAAAGGGATGCTATTTAATTTCCATAGATAATACGTACCTTGGAAGCGAATGTGGGGGGTCCCTATCCGCATTTAAAATTCCAACGAGCGCCCGCAGAGAGTCGGTCCGCGTTCGGATCCTTTGATGCCGCCTCTTTTTTTTCTTCTTCAAAGGGGGAGCAAAATTTAACTTGTATTTCAAGTATAAAAAAGGTCAAAAAGGAAGGATTCTATCGAATCGGTAAAATATTTCCATCCTTTTGAAATGTTTTCAAGAAAAAGGAGACATTTTTACCACGAAAGTTTCCCTCGAATGTCAATTTTTTACATACTTTATGAATTTCTGTACCCCGAGCTTAGTAGCTTGAAATAAAAAAAATCGCCCAATTTGAATTTTCTCAAAGAGAATTTATTGTATAACCCACCATGTCAGGTTTATAGTGGAAGGTCTTCCAGATCCCGGAAGTTTGATTAGTGATCTCCATTATTCCTCTGAAAATGCAATTTCATTAGAAATTTAAGCCATCTAGAGTTTTAAAAACGATGGTAAAAATTAATTTTTTGCCAAAAAGGGAAGTTTGACCACCGTAAGTTTCAACCATATCGGATTTTTGGGCGATGGGGTTTGTAGACGGAGAAATACCCTTTTTTGCGCCTTTCTATTGAAACGGATTTTCGGAGCTTTTTCTCAATCTTCTTGCCAAAAAGATCCGTTCCACCGGATTTGCGGGCGTTGTCCAAGGTCTTCAGCAGCAGAAACATCATTTTTTGGTCGCTTCAAAAGTCTATCGGCCAAAAAACGGATTTCGTTTTTCTCAATCTTCTGATCGAAAAAGATCCGTTCCACCGGATTTTTGCGCGTTGTTCAACGTCTTCAGCAGCAGAAACATCATTTTTTTTTGGTCGCTTCTATAGTCAGTCGGCCGAAAAACGGATTTTTGGACGTTTTTCTCAATTTTATGATCAAAAAAGATCCTTTTCAACGGATTTTTGGACGTTGTCCAAGGTTTTTAGCAGCAGAAACATCATTTTTTGGTCGCTTCTTTAGTCTGTCGGCCGAGAAACGGATTTTTGGACGTTTTTCTCAATCTTCTGGTCGAAAAAGATCCGTTCCAACGGATTTTTGGGCGTTGTCTAAGGTCTTCAGCAGCAGAAACACCATTTTTTGGTCGCTTCTATAGTTTATCGGCCAAGAAACAGATTTTCGTTTTTTTTAATCTTCTGGTCGAAAAAGATCCGTTCCACCGGATTTTCGGGCGTTGTACAAGGTCTTCAGCAGCAGAAACATCATTTTTGGTCGCTTCTATAGTCTATCGGTCAAGAAACGTATATTTGGACGGTTTTCTCAATCTTCTGGTCGAAAAAGATCCGTTCCACCGGATTTTCGGGGGTTTTTCATCGTCTTCAGCAGCAGAAACATCATTTTTTGGTCGCTTTTATAGTCTATCGGCCAAGAACCTCTCTTAATCGTTAAAATATCTTTAATCGAAAAACATGTCATTAACCACGAATTAAGCCTCCTTCTGCCAATTTCTTGGATCAGAAATCTTTTCCTTTTCAATTTGTAGATTAGACTGCGTGGTCTTAAACCGCGAGCCCTTCGCAACCCCGGTGGCGAAATGAGACGAATTTCATTAGAGGAAAGGAGAACATTGGGACCACCGAGAGTTAATTGGACAAGGTGTAATAAACATCAATTAAACGTCTGATGGGAGGAGGGTGGAGGTGGAAAAGGGTGGAGAAAGCTCCGACGCCGTTTACTGCCTCCTCTACATGTTCAATTGAACGCCTTTTAACTCCCCCCTTTTAAAATTGCTTCTTATCCTTATTGGAAGAGCTTTCTAATTAGAATTTCCCTTAATTTAGACCTTCAAAAAACACTTTTTATTTAAACAATTAGGTATTAAACGAACAAAAAATTTTTTTTTACCCTCGGATGAAATTTCCATTAAGCGATTGGAGTGTGTAGTGGACGGCGGTAGTGATACGCCTGACCAATTTGCATGCTAATATCTCCCGAGGTGTGTGCACTTGTGGGATTTGTGATAATTGCTATAGCACTCATATACGCGCAGGTTTCCCTCAGATGAGGCCTCGAGTATTTTCGCGGCTCCGGGGAAATTATCAAAATTATCCCCTTTACGCTTTAAACGACATAACACTAAATTTTCCAATTTTTCATCCATTTTAATTTTTTTTCAGCGAAGATTGCTTCATCTGAAGAGTCTCAAAGGTCAAAAGGTGAGAATCTGATTTTCAAGTTCGTCAGAAGTCGTGTTAGTTAAGTTTGTACTACTTCATTAATCTAAACCTTGGAAAACCCATTAACGGAAAACTAAGACTCCATCATTAGCGTTAATGGGAACTACCCTTTACATTTCAAGCTTAAGCGTTTCCATCCTCAACGAAGAATGAAAATTATCCTTGTTATTTTCCATGTTTTTTTAACCATCTCTTTGGAGATTCTAAAGCATTTAATTTTAACATTATTAAGGGCCATCCGCCCGAGCAGCAACAAGAGATCGCAGCATTTTCGCCCCTAAAATTACTTTCCTATATTTGAGCACTAAAAATCGTCAGAAATTTTTTTCAAAAGCTATTTCTCGTTAGTTTGGGAATGTCTATACGGCCTTGGGAGCAGTTTTTCCGAAAAAAATTTCCTTTGGAAAATGGAAAGCGTACTTTTCGACTAAAATATTTTTTCCAAAAAACCGTTAGCCATTTTGTAGGCTTTGATGAGCTCTTCTCAAAAATATATTGTTAAGAATAATAAAAATTTATGTTTCTTCAACACATTTATTCTTTTTAACTGACTCTCTTAATTTAAATCAGATGTTTCAATATTATATAAAAAAATCCGATGGATAGTTTCGTCGTAATCCTTTTACAAAGATTTGGAGAAAAATGCTTGTGCTTGGGGAAAATGTTTTAGTCGATAAGTACCTAAGCTTTCCATTTTCCAAAGGAAAACCTTTTCGGAAAAACTGCTCCCAAGACCGTATAGAAATTCCCAAGCTAACGAGAACTAGCTTTTGTAAAAATTTTCCGATGATTTTTAGTGCTCAAATACAGGAAAGTAATTTTAGGCATCTTCCCTCTCTGTCTAACACTTGGTTGAACTTTTTGGTCGGATCCGCCTTAAACCTAGTAGAAAATTTAAGGAAATTTAAGGAAATCTGACCCAAGGTGGGATTCGAACCCACGCCCTTGCCTATATGGTACAACGCTTGGTACGACCGTTGCCCCGGATAGGCAAGGGCGTGGGTTCGAATCTAACTTGGGGTCGAATTTTCACTTCCTCAAAAAAGTTATTGTGATACCCTCTACGTCGGGTTTTTGAGGAAGGGTCTTCCTGACCCCTGAGGGTCAAATCGAATATTGGACTTTACCGATCTCAACTTTGTCTGTGGTGCCGTCCGGCCGTCCGTCCCTAGCATTTTTTCCGGAACACTTTACGGTCACAGTTTTCAACCGATTTTCACAAAATTTTCTTTAGTCGGTGAACAAGAAACGCGATTTTTTAATTTCGAAAAAATGGCGGAGATGTCTGTTTGAAATTTTTAAAAATTCGCTGCGGCCCATCCGTTGGTCCGATATTCACTAAATTTTCACCAATTATTCCTTGTATTTTTTAAGAATTTTTGGTGTAAAAAATTTTTCATTTTTTTTTTACACTAATTATCATTTTAGTAGGGAAAAATTTCATACTTCCACGCCTTACGAGAGGGACCTCTCTTGGGCAAAAATCCCTTTATTTCTACCTTGATTCTACCTTGTAAAAAAGAGCATAAAATTTTTTTTTAAATTATAAAAATTTGAAGGGCTTAGAGCAAGATCCTAGTCTCATAAGTCATATCATTCTATCACTCAGTTGGTAAGAACGTTGCCCCGGATAGGCAAGGGCTTGGGTTCGAATCTCACTAGGGGTCGATTTTTTTTTCTCTTTTCCTAATTTACGGTTTAGTATAGAAGGAAATTGAGGTTTTTCAAACCCGAAAAATCCGTAAAACTTATAGAAACCCTTTTTCTAAGTCATATTTACCCAAAAATTACGTAAAATGACTTTTTTCCCCCCAAAAAACCGGATGTAAAAACTCAAAAACTAATATTCAAAATTTATTGGGTATTTTCGGGGAAATTTTCAGTTTTAGGAATCAGGAAAAATGCTTTTCCGAAGTACTTTTTGATCAAAACCAATTTAAAAACGGTTTTTTCGTGTTCAAAACTATCTTTTCGGGGCGGAACTCTACCGCTCATCTAAATCACCTAAAAACAGATCTGTGAATTACTTCTAAAAATTTTAATCACTACATTCAGAATGCGGAGAAAGGGCGTTGGAATTTGAAATACTCAAAATTCCAGACAAGCACGTCGAACATAGCTGGGAAACCCCTTCAACTGATTTCGGATGCTCTACCAGTCCAAGATTCCTCACATGTTGAACGCAATTATTTCTTTTTTTTCCCTTGATACTTTCAATATTAAAAAATATTTTTTCCGCCGAAGAGACGTAGCGTGAATTTAAAAAAAAACCTCTTAGATAAATTAGAAAGGTCTTGGGAGGAATAAAAAGAAGAAGGAAAAGGAAGAAACGTCAGTCTGGCGGTAAAGTTTGCATGAATAATGGATCGTTGATTTTTGTCTGAGATGCTAAGAAAAAAAAATATTGTAATAAAAATCCAAGACGCATTTTTTCCCCAAAATTATATCGTCTAAAAAAGACATAAACTCGATGTCAATTCCGTGAATAATCCGGAAGAGTCGGATCGATGGGTACTTTAAATTGAATTAACCCCATGGCCCAACTTCCTAATGAAATAATGCATGGGAGGACCTTCGCTGGAAAGCGGGGGGCGCAGCTGTTGCCGGTTGCTAGCGAACCCCCCCCCCCCCCCCCTTCACTCATCTGCGGATCACTCACGGGACCCCCCGCCGCCTTGCTCGAAAACTCAAACCGTCCCCCCCGCCCCCGCCGTTTCTGCTGTTAAATTGTTAGGCCAATTTCACAACAAACTTTCAACACGGCAACTTCTATAAAACAAAATTGTTTTGAAAAAATATATGACGTCAAAGCATTTAAAAGAGGTAGGGACCAGTTGAGGTGGGCCTAAAAACTCTGAAAAACTCCTTAAAATCGGGTAAAAAGATCGAGAAAACCTCCTAGAAACTGCAGAAAAGGTGATTTCTTGGACGAAAAATACAGGGCGTCCAACTTGAGCAGACGTGCAACTTAACTGCAAATCATTTTGTTCTAGAAGAAAAAGTTTAAAGCAAACCCCCCTTATTTTTGGACGGGGAATCGACTCCATTTGGTTGATTTTGGTTAGATATACAGGGTGCAACATCAACTTCGTTATTTTAAACGAGAACCCCTATTTTTTATTTCAGATTCGTAATCTATGCAAAATTTCAAGTTGATTTCACTCTTCATATGACCTCTTTTGACAACTTTGGAATTTTTAAAATTCCAAAATCGTCTAAAATCCAGTTTTAGACATTTTTTAAAATTATCCAAAAAGTTCATATGAAAAGTCAAATCAACTTGAAATTTTGCGTAGATTAAAAAAAAAAAAAGCTTACATTAAAAAAAAAAAAAAAAAAAGGGCTTACATTTTTTTTGGACGAAAATTATAGAAGTTATGCAGGGTGGTCCATTTAGTTGTGGCAAAATTCATACCATAAAATAAAGTGGTGCAATCAAAAAAATGACCTAATTAAAATTTGGTTAAAATTGATCGTATATTCTATTAAAAGCAAAAAAACATTGGGTTCCCCTATAAAATAACGAAGTGAGCACCTCTCTGCTCCACCCTGTATACCAAAACTAAAATCTACCAAATGGAGACGATTCCCCATCCATAACTAAGGGGGGCTTGCTTACATTTAAATGTTATTTCTAGGACTAAATGCTTTGCCGTAAAACTGCTGGTTCACTCCTGTTGGGACACCCTGTATAACGACGCCTACAATAATCAGCTAATAAAGTTGGTTTTGTGGCTAATAAACGCTCCGAAATCGTGTAGAATGAAAAATAAACAAAGATCCTAAAATACGCCCCCAGAGTGTAGAAAATTTATTCATTTTTCTAGGGGTATTTCTGACCCTTTTTACCCGATTTTAAGGAGTTTCAATAGTTATTTTTGTTAGAGGAACTCCTATTTTAGAGCCTCAAAGGGTGTTTCTCAAACGGAAGATGGAAAAAAACGTCAAAAATTTGGTTGAAATGGTGTTTTTCGACCGAAAAACTGATTAAAATTCTTTAAAAAAGGGGAAGCTTTATGGCCGAAGTATAAAAATGTCACTGTTTTTAGGCAGTTGGGATCTGGGTCCCGTAAGTTATCTCTAAGTCTTCTCAAACGGAAGACGGAGAAAAACGTCAAAACTTCGGTTGAAATGGTGTTTTGCCGCCGAAAAACTGATTAAAATTCTCTTGAACCGGCTCCGTGGCTGGTGGGTTCAGTCTTTGACTCTCACCACGGAAGACCGGGGTTCGATCCCAGGTTGGGTATAGGGATTTTTGGTTGGAAGTAAAATTCCAATTAAAAATATCCCTCTACAAAATCTGTGGATAATTTAGTTAGGCCACTACTCTGGTAGTTGGCCCAAAAGGGCGCCATGGCATTATGGCGAAAGCCCCCGCCTGGGTCTGATCCCCTCCCCCTTTGTAAAAAGCCCTGGCTTAATACAATTAACAAAAAAAAAAAAAAAAAAATTCTCTTGAAAAGGGGAAGCATTAGCGCCGAAATATGAAAAATTTCAATGTACTTAGGGAGTTGGGATCTGGGTTCCCAAAGTTATATAAGATTGATGAAAAAATGGGATAAAGCTTTAATATTTTAAGCTTCAACCACGAAAAACACTCCGAAATACTATAGAATGATAAGTAAACAACGAACGTAGAAAACGACCGCAGAAAGTAGAAAATTTATTCATTTTTCCTGGGCTTTTTCTGACTCTTTTTATCCGATTTTAAGGAGTTTCAAATAGTTTTTTTTTGCTGGAGAAACTCTTCTCAAAGGGTATTTCTAAACGGAAGACGGAGAAAAACGTCGAAAATTCGGTTGAAATAGTGTTTTTCGGCTGAAAAACTGATTAAATTCTTTAAAAAAGGGGAAGCTTTATGGCCGAAATTTAAAAAAATTTCACTGTTTTTAGGCAGTTGGGATCTGGGTCTCTTAAGTTATATAAGATTGATGAAATAATGGAATTAAGCTTTAATGTTTTAAGCTTCAACCAAGGAAAACGCTCCGAAATACTATAGAATGATAAGTAAACAACGAACGTAGAAAACGCCCGCAGAAAAGTAGAAAATTTATTCATTTTTCCGGGTGTTTTTCTGACCCTTTTTACCCAATTTTAAGGAGTTTCAATAGTTTCTTTACTGAAAAAACTCCCATTTTAGAGCCCAAAAGGATTTTCAAAACGGAAGATGGAGAAAAACGTCGAAAATTCGGTTGAATGAGTGTTTTTCGGCCGAAATACTGATTAAAATTCTCTTAATAAGGGGAAGCTTTATAGCCGAAATATAAGCACTGTTTTTAGGCAGTTGGGATCCGGGTCCCCTAAGTTATATAAGATTGATGAAATAATGGGATTAAGCTTTAATAGGAGACTTAGTTTTATTCCATCCCGAACCTATAATTGAAGGGTGGCCATTGTCTAGCCTGTCCTCTATGTCAATTGTTTCCACGACCGCCTCTCCCCTGATTATCTCGACCAATTATTCATCGCCCTTTTGTCTTTATCCGCGCCGTCCCAAACTCCATTTTCCATCCCCCTCATCCTCTTAAACGCTGTCCTTTCATTAACGTTCGTAATGGTCGAGAGTCGGAGAGCAAACAGTTTCCTAGCTAACCGTTTTGTCAGGATTAACTCGTTTTCTGCTGATCCAGTAACAGGGAGAATCCACTCTCTCACCCTTAAAACTCCAATTTATTAGTCTCTAACTTGATTTCGGATCTTCAAATTAAAATAAAACTTTTATCAATTTAAACAACTTTTTACTTTCTTAAAGGATTGTGATACCTCCACGTCGGGTTTTTGTGGAAGGGTCGTTGAAAGCTCTTCAAACTAGTACTTTTTTTAAGTATGATTTTTTCCACTAAAATATTAGTGAAAAAAGTGTAAATAGTACAAATGTTGCAATTTTGAGGTCGGAGGTGGTAATTTGTGGAAGAGACGGACTAAGTGCGGCGAGGAGCCCAACGGTAAATTATAGACGAGACTGACCATTAGCCCTCCCACAGATAAATCAACGTGTAAACTCAACTCCCCGCCTTCGCCCCTTCGCCCACCGGACCTTCCACCCTTCAGGCAGCCCTTAACCCATCACAGGGGTCCACTATCGGAGGCTTTTATCCTCTAGAGTTTCTATGCAAGCCTCAGACGTCTCCCGAACATGTTAAACACACTTTACCAACTTCCATTTAAAATCCTCTGCAAATATCACTTTCTAATATCGTCATCGCTTACTCGATCATCACCCTGAATTCCTTTCCTTCCGATAAAAATAATCTTGAAATCAGCGGGATTCCCAGGATCTAACTGCAGATTCAATCTGGTTTCGAACTCCTGGAGCATGCGCAGAACGATAAATGTTGTCATTTGACGGACAAATCGTTCTGGGTCCCCCTCTAAACAATTCATCCGTCAAATCTGACGTCATTTATCGTTCTGCGCATTTAGCATTCTGCACAAAAGCTAGCTTCGTTTCAACTCAGTGACAAACTGGCTTAAAACTCCTGGAGCATGCGCAGAACGATAAATTACGTCAAATTTGACGATAAGGGCCACAGAACAATTTGTCCGTCAAATCTGACGTCATTTATCAATCTGCGCATGCTCCAGGAGTTTTAAATCAGTTTGCCACTAAGAGTTAAAGCAAAGCTACCTTTTAAAGACACTTAAATACGCTAAAATCCGCGTAAAATTTATGATTTTTGACCAGAGGATGAGGGAAAACATAAATACAATAATAAGGGCGATTTTACTCCAAAAACGAGGAGTTTGCTTCCGATAAAAATAAGCTGGAAATCAGGGGCATTCCCAGGATAACGTGCCAACTGTAGATTCAAATAGGTTTGAAACTCCTGGAGCATGCGCAGAACGATAAATGACTTCAGATTTGACGGATAAATCGTTCTGGGTCCCCCTCTAAACGATTCATCCGTCAAATCTGACGTCATTTATCGTTTTGCGCATGCTCCAGGAGTATTAAACCAGTTTGTCACTATATTTGAAACAAAGCTTCTAAAGACACTTATGGTATATACGGACAAAACTCTCAAAATCCTCGTGAAATTGATGCTTTTTCACCAGAAACTTAGGGAAAACATTCAAAAATCCAATAATAAGGACGATTTTAGTCAAAAAAACGAGGAAGTATCCGGAGTTTTGGTCAAAATATCGGAGTTTCTTCAAAAACTAAAATCGAGAACCCCCCCCCCCCACCACATTGAGAAAAAATGCGGAGTTTTTCGGAGGAAAAACTCGGAAAAACCTTTTTTAAATAGGGTAAAAAGGGTCGCTCTTTGCTGTAAGATCGAAGAAAACGCCCGCAATCATAAAAAAGGTGGTTTTTGACCAAAATATATAGAAAAACTAAAAAAAAGGGTTCCGGAAAAAAATGCTACGGCCGGCCGGCGCCACAGACAAAGTTGAGATCGGTAAAGATAAATATTCGATTTACACTCCGGGGTCTGGAAGACCCCCAAAAACCCGACGTGGAGGGTATCACAATGTCTTCTTTAAGGAAATTAATTTGGTGAAACGGGTGTTTCTCGGCCCATAGACAATAGAAAACAATCGCCCAAAATTCAGCAAAAAGATCGACAAAACCATTAATAATTTAATGACCCCCCCCCCCCCCCCAAGGAAAAAAGCAGGGTTAAAGAGTATTAAAATAACTTCCTTTCACGTAATTTAAAAGCTTTAATCTCAAGGATTTATCGGAAACCCGAACTAAGCCGTCATATTGTGGGAAAAAAGGTTTTAATCGTCGAAAAATTACAAAAATTTTTGTTATTTAAAAAAAAAGGAGGGTGGCTTAGGAAGATTTATTCTAGTACTAGAGTGTAATATAATGCCGCCTTAGGGGCTGACGTATTTATTTCCTGGGGCCTTGAGGGAGGACAATTATTCCCACAGTATTTCATCCCCTCGGAGACTCTTCCCGGACACCTACACTTAAGACGCGTTTTAAATTCCTCAAATTTAAAGCTACTTTTAAATTATCCCAACAATTGTTTTTTTTTCTACCTCTCACTTTTTTAAAACCAAAAGAAAAATTACATAAAAAAAGTTTTATGCCGTTAAGAGAAGTATTAAAGAAACATTTTTTTTTCTTAGGAAATTATCTTTCTAAGTCGACGTTGGTTAGGAGTAAAGTTAACGGTTGAGCCGTGGAAGATCCGAAACTTCTGGTTTAAGCCTCCGATCCATTTGGCCAGAAAGTTGGGTTGGTAACTCATTAGTTTTATGCTTTTCGCTCCCTTCACCTCTTTTCCTAAAGAAATCTTTTGGCCCATTTTACTCGAAATATAACTCTCAGTTTATAACATTATTTCAAGAGTTTGAAAAAAAAATCCCTTTTCAGTCTTAAGTTTTCCGGGTTCTAGTTGATGAGATAATTATTGACAAAACGCAGGCCCTTTGCTGACTACCAGACCTGCTGGCTCTATTCCAATTTGTAACCGAAAAACGTCTTCGACCGCTAACCCACAAAGTTCAACGCCCTCGACTTCATGCCAACGAAGTTTAACATTCTCGACCAGTAGCCTACGAAGTTCGACGTCCTCGGCCACTAGCCCACGAAGTTCAAGCTGCTCCACCTATGGGGGGTTCAGAACACACGAAGTTAACACCACACTTGACAACAATCCCAAAATGTCAACGCCATCGACCAATAACTCACAAAGTTTAACATCTTCGGCCACTATCCCTCGAAGTTCAATGCCCGAACCATCGAACTTCAACGTCCTCGATTTCTAATGAACGAAGTTTAGCTAAATCGACCACTAGCCAACGGAGTTTAACATCATCGGCCACTATCCCACGAAGATCAACATCTTCGACCTTCTGAGCAACGATGTTTAACGTCCTTGGCCGCTAGCCCCCGAAGTTCACTTCCAAACTCACAAACTTCAACGTCCTCGACTTCTGACCCACGAAGTTTAGCTCCCTCGACCATTAGCCTACGTAGTTCAACGCAGACAAGTCTGCTAACCCATGAGGTTTAACATCTTCGTCCACTAGCCCACAAAGTTAAAGATGCTCCACCTCTAACCGAAAAAGTTAGCACAGCCTCTATCCCACAAAGTTTAACATTCTTCTAACCCTCGAAGCTTAGCTCCTTCAGCCACTACCCACGAAGTATAACATCCTTCTAACCCACGAAGTTCAACGCCCTCGTCCCCTCGTCCACTAGCCCACGATGTCCAACCCCCTCGAAGTTTTGGATCCTCGGCCACTACTCCGCGAAGTTTAACTTCCTCGACCTTCTGAGCAACGATGTTCAATTTTAACATTCTCGGCTGCTATCCCACGAAGTTCAACGCCCGAATCCACGAACTTCAACGTCCCCTGGGTTTAACCCACATATTTTTGCTCCCTCGACCTCTAGCCAATCAAGTTAATGTCCTTGACAACCAGCCCACGAAGTCCAACGCCCTCGACTATTAAACCGCGAAGTTTATCATCGGCCGCTAGCCTCGGTCTAGACTCTAGATGTTCCACCTCAAACCGACGAAGTTAACACCACCCATGACTACAATCCCTCAAATTTCAACGCCCTCAACCACTAACCCACGAAGTTCAACCCCCTCGTCCGCTAACCCACGAAGTCTAAAATCTTTTTCCACTGTCCCACGGATTCGAGCCACCTCGACCTTCTAACCCTCGATGTTTAACATCCTCGAGCCCACGACCTCCTCGACCACTAACCCACATAGTTTAACGCCCCCCACAAGCGATATCATTACGAAACGAAGTGCGAAATCTTCATTACCCCCTTCAAACCTCCAAAACTGAAAGCCTTCTTTACATCCCAAAATTATGGATAAAGAACTAAATCTATTTATAAAAGGAGTTTATCAAGCTAATATATTACGTATTATTTTGTTGTTAAAGTATCGATTTATGTTTTAAAATAAGCGTAAAGCTGGCAGAGTAATTTTAAAATAGATCCGTATCTTTATATAGAATCGTATATCTCGACATTCCCATTGGGTAGTTGAAAGAGATTTTATTTAAAAAAACATTTTCCCTTGACCTCAGATCGATTCCGCCCGGAAAAAATTATAATAACAATGGAGATCAAGATTTCCCGATATCTTTATTACGATCGGCCCTAATGTCATTATCAAAGGCACTTTATAAACTCCGCTTCTTTAATGGGACCCTTAAACAGAAAAGGGAAAGATTAAATGGGCCCAACTCAATTTCCTTGTGGATTTTATTGAATTGCGTTTCGACAAAAAATGTGATACTGTTTAAAACGAATAAAATATTAAACGAAATATTTAAATTTTAAAAAAATATAGGGAAAAAATGCTCTCAATTGTAAATGAATTTATTCTTGGTGAACTTTGGGCAAATGTAATAAAAAGTACTAGTTTGCAGAGCTTCCAACGATAACTTCCTTTAAAAAAACGTAACATTATAGGAGAGGGAAGTATAAGGGATGGGGAGTATAAGGGAGGGGAAGTATAACGGAGGGGGAAGTATAAGGGAGGGGAAGTATAACGGAGGGGGAAGTGAAAGGGAGGGGAAGTATATCGGAGGGGGAAGTATAACGGAGGGAGAAGCTTATTTTTTTTTCGAAAAATTTTCCGAGTTTTTTTTTTTAAATTTGCGCTTTTTTTTCTGAAAAATTTTCTAAGTACTTTTTTTTCGAAAATTTTTTTAATTATCAAGGTAGAACTAATGGGATTTTTGCCCAAGGGAGATCCCTCTCGTAGCGGGTGGACAAGTGAAATTTCTCCCTACTAAAATGATAATAATTAATGTTAAAAAATATTATTTTTTACCAAAAAAATTCTTAAAAATATGAATAGTAATTGGTGAAAATTTGGTGAAAATCGGACCAACTGCAACGGTTCAGCCGCAGCGAATTTTTTAAAATTTCAAGGAGACATATTTCCGCCATTTTTTCGAAATTCCTCGTTAGTTTCTTGTTTACCGACTGAAGAAAATTTGGTGAAAATCTGGTAAAAATCGGTTGAAAATTGTGGCCGTAAAGTTTTACGGAAAAAAATGCTACGGACGGCCGGCCGGCACCACAGACAAAGTTGAGATCGGTAAAGATCAATATTCGAATTGACCCTCCGGGGTCAGGAAGACCCTCCCCCAAAAACCAGACGTCGAGGGTATCACAATAACTTCTCTAAGGAAGTTAAAAAAGAAAACTCGCAAATACGGGTTTTTCTCTGTCAAATTTTTTTTCTTTAATTTCTGTACCAGAAAAAATGAATCCGTTTTTACCGTTTGCCTTTCATTTGGGACGGAGCCTTGGGGAGAAAAAAAAAATCGGGCAGGGAGTCGTTTTTTAGCATTTTAAGGGTCGAAAACACACATTTTTTGTAATCTTGTTATTGCAGGCACGAGATAGCAGCACTTTCGCAAATCACTGCCCGGAAAACCTCAATATTATTTTCTTTACATGTTTTATGAATTATAACGTAAAACTTTATTGAGACCTTCTAGTAGGAGGAATAACTTGGAAAGGTAGAGAAGAGAAAAAAATGAAGGAAAATACTTTTCCCCTTGGGTAAAACGATTTTTATTGAGATTCGAGCTTTTCGTGTCCTATCGAAATCTTCAGGGAAGATAATTCTCCGGAGCAATTCATTTTATCCAATTCAATTCCGGGGCGATCGATCCATTTTTTTATCTTTTAAAAATAATTATAAGATTTAATCCGTTGAAGAGCAATTGTTTCCGGGATCCTTGAGGGACTTGGCCACATTTTTCCTTCTTATCCCTTCTACTTTTTTTTTATGTCGCTTCTTGAGTCCTGGTTATCTCGGGCTTAACCTCCCCTAACACAACCTCTATTTATTACGGCTCTCCCTCCAGACCCAGGGCTTTAAGTTTTAATTTTAACTTGTAATCCCCCCCTCCGACTTCCCTCTGCCCGCTTTTTCGACCTCTCGGCAGCCCCATTCCTTTATATCGCCCCGACAATAAACCACCCGGGAGTTTTCCTCCGTTTCATTAATTAAAAACTCTTGAAAAGCGCTTTCCCCTGATTTAGTCTCCCGTAAATAAAATAAAAGAGTGCATTTTTTTAACGCGATAGGAACCTAGCAATTAGCGCAATTAGAAAAATCGCCTGGACATCTCGATACAATTTTAACTTCCTTAAAGAAGTTATTGTGATATCCTCCCCGTCGGGCTTTTGGGAGAAGGGTCTTCCAGACCCCGGAGGGTCAATCGAATATTGATCTTTACCGATCTCAACTTTTCTAACTTGATACTTTGAAAATTTTTCAAAAAAAAAAAAAAAACTCGGAAAATTTTTCGAAAAAAGCGGAAAATTTTTGGAGAAAAAATGGAACATTTTTCGAAAAAAAAAAGTAAATTATTCGGAAAAAAAAAGGAAAATTTTTCAAAAAAAACTCGGAAAATTTTTCGAAAAAAAGAAAATTTTTCGGAAAAAAACGGAAAATTTTTGAAAAAAAAAAAAACTCGGAAAATTTTTGAAAAAAAAAACTCCGAAAATTTTTGACAAAAAAAAAACTCCCCTCTCCGTTATACTTCCCCCTACGTTATACTTTCCCCTATGTTATACTCCCCCTCCTAAGTAAGTCCCCTCCTATATTTTATTTTTGGAACGAATTGCAGACGAGAGGTGCTTTGGGATTTTTTCGGGCCATAAAAAAACTAAATACAAAAATATTTTAAAAAATCCGTTTCTCAGTCAATAAACTTAGGACAAAAAACTAGGTTTCTATGAAAAAAAGGGAAACCAAAAGTACCGAGGAAAACGCCCCAAAAGCTGAAAAAACGGTGTTTTTTAAAAAATATTAAAAGAAAAATAAGAAAGAATAAAATATTAAGAGAAACGCCAGATAATTGAGTAAAAAGGGGTCTTCTCGACTTCCGAATATCCTGTGTCTTTTCTAGTAATTTTCCTTTAGATTTTCTGCCAAAAGAGGTAGGAAAAGCCCAAAAATCTGATAGAAAGGGAAATTATTTTATTAATCCAAAAGTAAAATTGCCAAAAATAAGAAGAAAAATGGATTAACCGAGAAAAACTACCAAAAATTTGGAGCGATTGGATTTGCTAGGTCGAAAGAGGAAGGAAACGTGAAAAATCTGGTGAAGTAAAAAATAAATAATTTTCTTAAAAAATGGGGAAAACATTTATGATTTTTGATGATTTGGCGTTTTCTTCGTTTATTTTGGGAAAAATAGAAAAAATTGTTTACTTTTCCTGCCTCTTTCGACCGAGCAAACCAATTTTTCGCCCCAGATTTCAGAAGTTTTTCGTTTTTCTCGGTTTTTCTACGGAAAATATCCCCTTTTCCTTCTGATTTCTGGCAATTTTTACTTTGGGATAAATAAATTAAAAATCCCTTTTTATCAGATTTTTGGCCTTTTCCTACCTCTTTTGGCGGAAAAACCCTTTGTACCGGATAATAAGAAGTGCGGAAAACTATGGAACCCCTTTTTACTAAAATATCTGGCGTTTCCCTCGATATTTTGTTCAAAATCGCCCTTTTTACAGATTTTTACATATTTTTTATTAAATTACTTTTTGTTGGTAAATAGTAACGAGAAACCAAAATTTATGATATAATGAGCCGAAACAAAATGTGTGAATGTGTACAAATCAAATTACTCCACTCTTACTTAAATAAATTTAATTTAACTTAAAATTTGGCACTTTCTCTCCGGAAAGTATTTTAAAAACTGAATTTTTCTTGAAGATTTGGCCTTACTCAAAAAATGCGATTGTGAGAGTTTTCTTTGTTTAGAAGTGCGGAAAACTGAAGAAAACCCTTTTTCCTAAATTTTCTGGTGTTTTCCTAGATATTTTGACCAAAAACAAGGCGTTTTCCTCTCTACTTTTTGTTGGTAAATACTAACGAGAAAACCAAAATTAATATTTTAAACCGAAAGGAAATGTGTGAATGTGTAAAAATTAAATTACACGGCCATTCCTTAAAATATGGCACTCCCCTCTCCGGAAAGTCTTGTAAAAACATAACTACATTTTCTTGAAGATTTTGCCTAAATCAGAAAATGCGATTGTGAGGGTTTTCTCACATTGAACCGCACGTTCAGAAGTGCGGAAAACTAAAGAAAACCCTTTTTCCTAAATTTTCTGGCGTTTTCCTCGATATCTTTGGCCAAAAACACCGTTTTTACAGCTTTTAGGGCGTTTCGCTAATGTAAATAAATTACAATAAAATGTAAATAAATTACATTTTTCACTCCCATGTCTTGTAAAAACTGAATTTTTCTTGAAGATTTGGCCTTAATCAGAAAATGCGGTTTTCTCAAATTGATATCTTTAAAAAGAAGCCTAAAGTTTAACAGTGTTTTTGTTTAATTTAGCCATTCCGGAAGGCTTTTTACTGGAGAGCAAAATCTACATGTTGCGCCCTCGTGTAAATGGAGGTGACGGGGGTTGAGTGTATAATCCGGCCATATCTGAACGGGGGCCCTACCTTAAACCGCGTTGTGTTTAATAGCTCGAGCTCCTGAATCTAATGCCGTTCTTGAGGGCCGTTCCCGAACTCTAATTACTCTGGAAAAGAAGGCGGCTGAGATAAGGTTTAATCTGTTATAGTTGCCTCCTGACCCGACCCGCTTTTATCAGATTTATGTAACTAATCTTCTCCGTAACGAGGGACGGATTTACTTTTAAACCGCGTTCTATTTATCTTAATGAACCCCCACCTCTTTTTCTATCCTCAATAAATATTTTACCGTACGTGTCCGATCTCGTTAAACTAAAGGTAAATTGTTATTCAACCAATTAGTACTAATCCCGGGAAACAGATAACCGGCATTAGTGAACTAATGTCTCAATGCTTATTTTAACCAGACCATTAAATTTTCAACCAACAAAACATTTGAAACTGTCTTTCATTTCGAACTAAAGTCCGAGTTAATCCCTATTTTAAAATGTTTACATCAGCGGATCGAAACCGTTTAAATGCGATCACAGCAATTTCATCATTATTTAAGGCTTTATTTTTTGCTACTATCATCGAGCTAAAACTTCAAATACGCCCGGCTGTGGGGGGGGGGGGGGGGCGAAAGTGGTGCTTTCCTGGCCCCTCATGAAAATTTTGTGAATACGTCAGGGTTTTCTGAGTTTTTCAGCCCAAAAGTAGGGTTTCCCCATAAATTTCCAGACGAGGAGAAATTCCGGAAATCCTGCAAAATTTAAAATGGTTTTTTTTTCAGCTACAAACGAGAAAAATGAAAATGTTGCAAAAATTGGGGGTTAATTTGCCAATAAATAAAAAAAACTGCAAAAAAAAAAAAACTCAACGAATTTTTGTCAACTAAAAGAGAAAAAAACTACCGAATATCTAAAAAATGGGATTCTTGTGTTAAAAATCAGACAAGAAATCCCTAAATTTCTGGAATAATTGAGGTTTTTCCGGGTTTCCTTTTTCTGTTTCTGGCTTAAACTATTTTAAAGCATTTTACTGGCCTGTAGGAGTGGCTTAAAATATTCTAGATCTTTCTATTGGTCAGTAGAAGTGGCTTAAACCATTCTAGAGCCTTCAATTGGCCTGTGAGGAGTGGCTGAAACCATTCAAGACCCTTGCAATCTGTATTTGTGAGTGGATTAAACAGATTCAGAACCTTCTATTAGTCAGAAAGAGTGGCTTAAACCATTCTAGAGCCTTCTATTGGCCTGTGGGAGCTCCTTAAACCATTCTAGAGCCTTCTATTGGTCTGTGGGAAGAGCTTTAACCATTCTAGAGCCTTCTATTTGTCTTTGGGAGTAGATTAAGCCATTTCAGAGGCTTATATTAGTCTGAAAGAGTATCTTAACCCGTTGTAGAGCTTTCTATTGGCCTGTGGGGGTTCCTTAAGCTATTCTAGAGCCTTCTAATGGTCTGTGGGAGTGGCTTAAGCCGTTCTAGATCTCTCTGTTGGTCTGTGGGAGTGGCTTAAGCCATTATGGTGTCTTTTATTGGTCTTTTGGAGTGGCTAAAACCATTCTAGAGCCTTTCATTGGTCAGTGAGAGTGGCTTAAACCATTCTAGAGCCTTCTATTGGCCAGTGGGGGAGCTCCTTAAACCATTCTAGAACCTTCTATTGGTCAGTAAAAGTGGTTTAGTCCATTCCAGAGCCTTCGGTTGGTCTCTGCGAGTGGCTTAAACCATTTTAGATCTGTCTGTCTATTAGTCAGGGGGAGTAGCTTAAACCATTCTCGAGCCTTCTGTTGGCCTGAGAAAGTTCCTTAAACCATTCTAGGACCTTCTATCGGTCTGTAGGAGGAGCTTAAACCATTCTAGAGCCTTCTATTGGCATGTAGGAGTGGATTAAACCACTACAGAGCCTTCTATCTGTATTTGGGAGTGGATTAAACCATTTCAGAGCCTTCTATTAGTCTGAAAGAGGAGCTTAATCCGTTCTAGATCTTTCTATTGGCCTGTGGGGGTTCCTTAATCCATTCTAGTGCCTTCTATTGGTCTGTGGGAGTGGCTTAAGCCGTTCTAGATCTCTCTGTTGGTCTTTTGGAGTGGCTTAAACCATTTTAGATCTGTCTTTAGTCAGAGGGAGTAGCCTAAACCATTCTAGTGCCTTCTATTGGCCTGTGGGAGTTCCTTAAACCATTCTAGGGCCTTCTATTGGTCTGTGGGAGTGGCTTAAACCATTCTTGATCTTTCTATTGGTCATTAAAAGTGGCTTAAACCACTCCAGAGCCTTCTGTTGGTCTCTGCGAGAGGCTTCAACCATTTTAGATCTGTCTTTAGTCATAGGAAGCAGCTTAAACTATTCCAGAGCCCTCCATTGGTCAGTGCGAGCGGTTTAAATCATTTTAGATCATTCTATTGGTCTGTGGGAGTGGCCTAAACCATTCGAGATCATTCTATCGGTCTGTGGACTGCCCTAAGCCATTCTAGAGCCTTTTATTGGTCTGTTAGAGTTGCTAGAGAGGATATTGCAACGTATTCCTTCAAGGTGGAGCGTTATAACATCTCACACTTTGAGCCTAAATTAAAACCTTCGTAATAAAATTGAAGTATAAATCAAGAAAAGTGTAATTTTTCGACCGAATTGATGTTGTAAATTAAGGGGTGAACCGTTTTTAAAAAGTATTTTTTTATAAGGTTATAATCTGCACTCGGTATCTCGCCTTAACCGCAACTTGAAATATAATTTTAACCGAGAGGAAACCAATATGAAGGCACAATAGAAAGCACGTGTGGGGAATGTCGAGTACTTTTAAACTCTCACCCTTTCCCCTCTCACAAAAACGAACTTTAATGAAAAGATATTCAATTTTAAAATGTACGATTTTCAAGTTAAAAAAGAAATCTTTTGATTTAAGACTGGGGAGTTAAAGTTTTGCAACAATGCGTTGAGGTCAACTATTCCAATAAAGGAGGGAGACAAAAGCCACTATTTAACTAAGGGTAGATCAGGAGGATGAGGAAAGGAACGTTCTCCTACTAGGGGAGCCTCAGAGAAAGCACAATTGACAAAACAAAAGGGATTCGAGACAAAAGACCTAACTACAAAAACAGGATATCCCAAAGAAAAACACTGTCCGGCTAATCCCTTCAAATTGATATTAACCGTTTTTTTTCTTCTTTCTCAGACGACTTTTCGCTCGTATATTAACCTTTATTCGATACAGAATCGGAATTATGTATTGTTCCCCTTTAAGGTTAGAGTTAAAAAGACGGGCGTTTGGTAAAATGCCAGAAAATACCAATGTTTCATTATTAAAAGGCCATATTTTGAACTTATCTCGTTTTAAAAATTAAAGAAAAATGTTTTCATATATGGATTAAGGGCCAGAAATCAAGGAAAATCCCTCGTTTTTCCCTTTTTTGAGGCTTTTTTTTTTTTGGTCTTCTGGCCGAAATTACAACATCTTACAGGATTTTTGAAAGTTTCCCTCGCGCTGTAAACAAGCATTTCGCGACGCCGCCAAGGGGAGCTTGAAAACGGGAGCACTTCGTCTCTCCTCAAATTTTCTTTTTTCATACTAAACCCGCAAGACTTGGCGGTCATGTTGGTTTAGTATCTCGAATCAAGGAAAATCTTCGTTTAGGCTCTTAGAAATAATTGTTTTCGTATATGAATTCTAATTTTTGGTATTAGAGAACAACTAACATTTAAACTTTAATGAAAGCGTAGAATCTGATGTGTATAGAAACGGCTTCATTATCAGTGGCTCTGCTCATTTCCTGCGAGAAAGGGAGATAGAGATCCCGGAGTTGTGGAAACGTGGAAACGGTTAAGGCGGGAGCGGCGGGGGTTGGGGTTAAGCCGAAGCAGACTCAATGGAGTCGGATAAGGAAGTCGGTATTAGATTCAAGTTAGAACTTCCATCAATGCTACCGTATGAAGGGAAAAGCGTCTCTCATTTGAATTTGACACCGCGGATGCCATTTGGGCTCTTTGAGAGAAACCCAGGTGAAATGGTTAAAATATTGGTTTCTTCACCGAAAACTCAAGAAAGAAGCTATAAATCGTCAAAGTCTGTTTCCCAAGGCAAAAATCGAGAAAAACTTCTAAGAAATCTGTTTTAAATGGTATTTTTAGCTAGGTTTCCCTCATTATCTAACGATTTTAGTTGCTTTACCGAAGGGTCAGCCGACAAAAAAACTTCCGTAACGTCAAAATTTCGTTAGATACGCCCTCTCTCAAAGAAAATGTATGCCTTCAATTGTTCTGATGGAAAGGATTGAACCATTCTAGATCTTTATATTAGTCAGAGCGAGTAGCTTAAACCATTCTAGATCTTTTTATTAGTGAGAAGGAGTAGCTTTAACCATTCTAGAGCGTTCTATTGGTTTTCCATTTGTCAGAGCGAGTACCATAAACCATTATAGATCTTACTATTAGTCAGAGGGAGTAGCATAAGCCATGGGATCTTTTTATTAGGCAGAGCGAGTAGCCTAAACAATTCTAGATCTTTTTATTAGTCAGAGGGAGTAACTTAAACCATTCTAGATCTTTCTATTGGTCAATTGAAGTGGCTTGAACCATTCTAGAGCCTTCTATCAGCCTATGGGAGCGCTTTAAGGGGTAAACAAAATAACGGAAATCGAATAATATTGTAGTGACAACTGCCATACAGTCTTGCCATCTCGACGGTACAACCGCCAGAGCAAAAGGCAAGCTAGCAGGGAATTTGATATTCAAAAAAATTACGCCTAGGCGAAGAAGAAAAGATGCCTGGGATATGCATACTACTATTTTTCTTCCTAGCTCACCTCCTATCTATTTTCCTAGCTCGCCTCCTATCTATTTTCCTAGCTCGCCTCCTATCCATCTTCCTAGCTCGCCTCCTATCCTTCTTCCTAGCTAGCCTCCTATCTTTCTTCCCTCTTCTACTTTCTGTATTTGCGACACCTTTAATAAAATTATGTGTAGTACTTTAAGGAGATTTAAACCATTTTAGAGCCTTCTATTGTTCTGTGGGAGTGGTTCCAGATCATTCTATCAGTCAGAGGGAGTAGCTTAAACCAACCTAGAGCCTTCTATCAGCCTGTGGGAGTGGCTTAAACTATTCTTGAGCCTTCTATTAGCCTGTAGGAGTGCATTAAACCACTGTAGAGGCTTCTATTAGTCTGAAAGAGAAGCTTAAACCATTCTATAGCCTTCTATTAGTCTGTGGGAGTGGCCTTAACCATTCTAGAGCCTTCTATTAGCCTGTAGGAGTGCATTAAACCACTGTAGAGGCTTCTATTAGTCTGAAAGAGAAGCTTAAACCATTCTATAGCCTTCTATTAGTCTGTGGGAGTGGCCTTAACCATTCTAGAGCCTTCTATTTCTCGGTGGGAGTGTCTTAAACTATTCTAGAACCTTCCATTGGTATGTGGGTGTGGTTTGAGCCATTCTAGATCTTTCTATTGGTCTGTTGGAGTGGCTTAAACTATTCTAGAGCCTTCTGTTGGTCGGTGGGACTGGCTTAAACTTCTCTAGAGCCTTTTATTGGTCGGTGGGAGTGGCTTAAACTATTCTAAAGCCTTCTATTAGCCTGCGGGAGTGCTTTAAAACATTTTAGATCCTTCTATTAGTCATAAAGAGCATAAAGTGTAGTTTAAACCATTCTAGATCCTACTATTCATCTGTGGGAGTGGCCTTTACGATTCTAGAGCCTTCTATTTCTCGGTGGGAGTGTCTTAAACTATTCTAGAACCTTCTATTGGTATGTGGGAGTGATTTGAGCCATTCTAGATCTTTCTATTGGTCTGTGGATTGCTGGCTGAATCCATTCTAGAGCCTTCTATTAGTCAGAAAGAGTAGCTTAAACCATTCTTCATAAAACCTTCTATTGATCTGTGGTAGTGGCTTAAACCATTCTAGAGCCTTCTATTGGCCTGTGGGAGTTCCTCAAACCATTCTAGAGCCTTCTATTGGTCTGTGGGAGTGGCTTAAAACATTTTAGAGCCATCAGTTGGTCAGTGAGAGTGGCTTAAAGCATTTAAAATCTTTCTATTGGTCAGTAGAAGTGGCTTAAACCATTCTAGAGCCTCCTATTGGCCTGTGGGAGTTGCTCAAACCATTCTAGAGCCTTCTATTTGCCTGTGGGAGTGGCATAAACCATTCCAGAGCCTTCTATTGGCCTGTGGGAGTGGCATAAACCATTTTGATAATTTTATTGGTCTGTGGGATCTTCATCTAATCTATAGCGACGTATTTAGTCATTTCAAAGCAGTCGTAAGGGGGGGGGGGGGGGTGCAAAAAAATCTCCACTAAAGAAGTGAAAGAAGCATATTCTGACGAAAAAGGGGCCGCTCAGTCAAAACAGTGAAAAAAAAAAAATGAACAAAAAATGTTTTTTTTCCCCCCCTTGAAAAAGGGCAATCAGATTAAACGGTGTTTTCTTGCCTGATATGGTGTGAAAAATGCCCTAAAGTTACTCTTAGTCTTAGATATATCCTTAGATATGGGATTCCTAAATTAAACGTAACAAATTCTACCTTTCAGAGAAGTGAAAATAGAACATTAAATTTTGCGGCTTCAAGTCACACCGAGTTTAATACTTCACTATCCAGAAGTTTTCAAAGAGAACCCCAATTTTCAACCAATATCCTCCTGACAAAGCCTCGTGCAACAGTTTTATTAACTCCCCTCCCTTCCCATCTTCTCCAAGGCCTCCTCGATTAGCGACTTGTCAGTTAATTTTAATAGAGAATTAACAAACTGAAAACAGAACCGTTTCGACCCCCTTCCTTTTTATCATCCCCCAACTTTTCTCGTCTATAAGCATTAAATTCCTTACTTTTCAAATGAGATAATTGAAAATGGAACGTTTAAATATAACGGGAACTTAAAGTTCTTTTGGTAAACTCGAAAAGAGCTTCAAACTTAATAATTAAAAGGCTTTTTGTTCCAACACAGTAATAAATTGAGAAAACCTCATTCTTCTAACCAATCGAGGTTGTAAATTAGTAGGGAGTGGGGATTTAAAAAAAACTGCTCTTGTTAAAGGCAACTGCGAAATAAAAATCTATATTTTTACATAAAAAGTAGAAACATTCCAGCACGTTTTTCTCGATTTCTTTGACCTAGAAAATTTATTGGTCTGTGGGAGAGGCTTAAACTATTCTAGAGCCTTCTATTAGTCAGAGCGAGTAGCTTAAACCATTCTAAATCTTTCAATTAGTCAGTGGGAGTAGCTTAAACCATTCTAGATATTTCTATTGGCGAGAAAGAGTGGCTTAAACTATTCTAGATTTTTCTATTAGTCAGACGGAGTAGCTTAAGCAACTCAAGAGCCTTCTATTGGTTTTATATTAGTCAGAGGGATAAGCTTAAACCATTCTAAATCTTTCAATTAGTCAGAGGAAGTAGCTTAAACCATTCTAGATATTTCTATTGGTCAGAAAGAGTGGCTTAAACTATTCTAGAGCCTTCTATTAGTCAGAGCGATAAGCTTAAACCATTCTACCTAAATATTTCAATTAGTCAGAGGAAGTAGCTTAAACCATTCTAGATATTTCTATTGGTCAGAAAGAGTGGCTTAAACTAATCTGGATCTTTCTATAAGTCAGTGGGAGTAGCTTAAGCCACTCTATAGCCTTCTATTGGTCAGATAGAGTGACTTAAACTATTCTAGAGCCTTCTATTAGTCAGAGCGAGTAGCTTAAACCATTCTAGATTTTTCTATTAGTCAGACGGAGTAGCTTAAACAACTCTAGAGCCTTCTATTGGTTTTCTATTAGTCAGAGGAAGTAGCTTTAACCATTCTAGATCTTTATATTAGTCAGAGGGAGTAGCTTAAACAACTCCAGAGCCTTCTATTGGTTTTCTATTAGTCAGTGGGAGTAGCTTAAGCCACTCTAGAGCCTTCTATTGGTCAGATAGAGTGGCTTAAACTATTCTAGAGCCTTTTATTAGTCAGAGCGAGTAGCTTAAAAAATTCTAGATCTTTCTATAAGTCAGAGGGAGTAGCTTCAACACTTCTAGAGGCTACTATTGGTTTTCTATTAGTCTGAGCGATAAGTTTAAACCATTCTAAATCTTTCAATTAGTCAGAGGAAGTAGCTTTAACCATTATAGATCTTTCTATTAGTCAGAGGGAGTAGCTTAAACCATTCTAGATCTTTATATTAGTCAGAGGGAGTAGCTTAAACAACTCTAGAGCCTTCTATTGGTCAGATAGAGTGGCTTAAACTATTCTAGAGCCTTCTATTAGTCAGAGTGAGTAGCTTAAACCATTCTAGATCTTTATATTAGTCAGAGGGAGTAGCTTAAACAACTCCAGAGCCTTCTATTGGTTTTCTATAGTCAGTGGGAGTAGCTTAAGCCACTCTAGAGCCTTCTATTGGTCAGATAGAGTGGCTTAAACTATTCTAGAGCCTTCTATTAGTTAGAGCGAGTAGCTTAAACCATGTAGATCTTTCTATTAGTCAGAGGGAGTAGCTTAAACAACTCTAGAGCCTTCTATTGGTTTTCTATTAGTCAGAGCGATAAGCTTAAACCATTCTAAATCTTTCAATTAGTCAGAGGAAGTAGCTTAAACCATTATAAATCTTTCAATTTGTCAGAGGGAGTAGCTTAAACCATTCAAGATCTTTCTATTAGTCAGAGGGAGTAGCATAAACAACTCTAGAGCCTTCTATTGGTTTTCTATTTGTCAGAGCGATAAGCTTAAACCATTTTAAATCTTTCAATTAGTCAGAGGGAGTAGCTCAAACCATTCTAGATATTTCTATTGGTCAGAAAGAGTAGCTCAAACCATTCTGGAGCCTACTACTCGTCTATGGGAGTGGTTTAAATGATTCTTAAATTGTCTGGTTGATCAATTTCTTGCATCTTTTTGGAAATTCTTTAGTTTTTGAATTTTATGGACTCTTTTCTCGGTTTTTCCGCCAAGGAACCACATTTTCCCATTTTTTGTCGGTTTTTGTAACGATTTGTGATCACTTTTCTTTGAATTTCAGGTAAAAAAAAAAAATGGATTTTTATCTAAAAAGAAAACTTTTAATAGTTTTGCTGACAAAGAAATTCCAACCTTCGTCCTTCTGAAGGCTTTTGTCAGACGTTTTCGGTCACCTGAACACTCCCAAGTTTTCCACAATAGTTCTTGAAAACTCAAAAATTTAGTTGTTGACGTTTCACTCTTATCGGAATAAACTTCGAAAACGTTTTATTTAATGATTGATTTTCTGATTTCTTTTACGACCATTGAGTTCATTTCCTGCTTATATTGTCCTTTCGTCTACCTTAAGTATAAAAGCCGTTTCGATCTAAAGGTGGGCAAGTCGTCAATGGCTCCGCTAACGAACTGCATTGACGGAAAGTTGCAGAAAGAGGGGTGGTCCGGGGGCGATTAGAGATCGATAAATAGGTCAAAGCTATTTAATACAATAATGGAAAAGCCGCTTTTTAACTTAATAAATCTCGAAAAGAAACTTTATTGTTTATTATATAAACAATTTTATGAAGAAAAACCGTGTGGATTTTTTGTTGTACTCTTTCTCTCTTTGGGTATTACGCCACTTCCAGTTCGATAAGTCACAAAAAGAATTTACGATAAGTGCCCTGTTCGGCATACTAACAAGCCAGGAGGTCCGGAGATAAATGTTGCCTACCCCCGGCCTCTTCTCTTTTCTCGCTTCGGAGGGCGAACGACGGGAAAAGGGGGTTTATAGATCAATGTGGACGATAACATACTCTCCCTCCCAACCTACAACTCATTCATACAAATCGAAAGCATTAAAAAATAAAATAGAGAAATAATCGTCTAAACCCGCAAGACTCACTGGTATTGCAGAACTTTTAAATTTTTAACTTCCTCAGAGAAATATTTTTTTTTTGTTTTTTAAGTGTTTTGCTCCGATTTTATGAGAAAACTGATCGTCTTTTAAAAATTGTTCTTCGTCATTTGGCTTTAGAATACATTTATTTACTCAAGTACAAAAGATTTTCTTTAAAAATCATACCTACAAATGTAGAAAACTAGAAAAAATGTCAATTTGTTAATCACCCTAAATTTTTGCTAAAATGAGAGAGAATTAAAAAAATCTTGATAAAATTACAGTTTTTAGCTTCACTTAGTTCCGATAGTTTCTTCTAGATTGCAACACAATCAAAAAGAATTTTTTTTTTTTTTAAATCAACAGTTTTCTCGCAAAATTGCAGCAAAACTTCAATGAACTGACGTATTATCTTCCTTAAAGACGTTATTGTGATACCCTCGATGTCGAGTTTTGGGTAGGGTCTTCCAGACCCTGGAGGGTCAATTCGAATATTGACCTTTACCGATCTCAACCTTGTCAGTGGTGCCGGCCGGCCGTCCTTCCGTCCGTTTTCCGGAACACTTTACGGCAACAACTTTCAACCGATTTTTACCAGAATTTCACCAAATTTTCTTCAGTCAGTGAACGAGAAACTAACGAGGGCGATTTTTGACTTTCAAAAAACGGAGGAGATATGTCTGTTTGAAATTTTGAAAAATTCGCTGCGGCCGAACCGTTGGTCAGATTTTCACCAAATTTTCACCAATTCGTCGCGTTAGTTCTAACACCGGACAAGTCATTTTTCCAAGGATTTCAGGAGAGCCAAAATACTGATTAATTTCTCATTGGAATCAATGCATCACCTGTTGGCTAAATCGTGAGCTACGTGTTTTCTGTTGATAATAGGGTTAAACTACCAACAGAATTCGAGTATCCACAAAATTTACCATCAGAAACAATGTCTAACTCATAATTGATAAAAACTGACTTATCAGAACTAACTCGACGAAATACTTTTACGTTATACTTCCTCCTCTGTTATACTTCCCCTCCTTTATACTTCCTCCTCCGTTATACTTCCCCTCCTATATTTTTACTTCTCTTTAAGGAAGTTTTCCTTGGAAGCTCTTCAAACTTTTAATGGTAAAACGGTGCGTTTTAGAGAATTTATTAAATAAATAAATAATAATATTAGATCATAGGGAGAATTTTGGGATATTTTCGCCCGTTCCTTGTGGTCTGGATAGGCGAGGATTTTTTCTTCATTTTCTACCTTACTTCCTGCTTAAAAATTAAATAAAAAAATAAATAAAAACTTATCTGGCCCTGAAAAAATGATCAAAATTCCCAATTTGGAGGAAAGTACTTTTTAGTCCAAACTTATTGGTTTCTAGCTTATTTTCATTAGTTTATACACTTCTAAGGATCAAAAATATCCCCCCGAAAAAGAGAAGAAAAAAAAAAAGGTTGGATTATTAGGACTTGTGTAAAGTCGAGTTTGAGCTTTGTCAGCCAATTTTGGAAAACAAACAAGACAGAAAAGTAAAGACAGCGGAAAAAGTTGCTTCCCTCCCCGTACACTTCCTACCCCCTCGCCCACTGCCAAAGCGTATTTGCGACTTAAAAGTTAACAATGCTGAACAAACATAACAGAACAGCACGTTTTTGTTTCTCTCGTGAAAAAGCCTAATTGAGAAAATTTGTCTAGTCTTTCATATCTATAAAAAAAATTTTAAAAAAATCTCCATAAACATTTAAAAACACCGCTTTTTCAATATTAATTTCCTTTTAAGTTTTAACCACTTTCTAAACTTTCTAAAGGTTCCAGGAAGGAGGAATTTTAATTGAAAACAAGACAAAAGAGGCCGAAAATTGACTTAAAAAATAGTTTTCTTTCAATTAAATTTTCGTCTTTTACTCAATGTTGATTTTTTATTTCAAAGGGATCCCTTAAGTTATTAAAGTAGGCTTAAAAAAATTTATCACCTACCATAATTTTTTTTATACTGAAAGCCTTTCCGTTTTATGTGCGCTAAAAATTTTTATATAAAAGTGGCTAATTTTATGAAATAAAAGTAATAAAATGTAGAATGGGGGTATTTGTGGCTCTGAAACAATAAAATTCAATCTAAAAAAATAGAATCAAAATGTAGCCATGAAAAATCAAATAAATAGAAAAGAAAATACCTAAAATCTTAATATTTCGGTTTTCTGAGCTAAAAATCCATACTTTTTTTTTCAAATTCCCTTCGTTTTTTGACGGAGGAAAAATTTTGTTCCAAAATTTGGGCGTTTTTCTCCGTCTTAATTCCCTTTTTCCGATTTTTTAAGGTAGATTTCTTTTTTTAATTTTAGGAGAAACAATTTTTTTCCCGATTTTTGGGCGTTTTCATAGGTGTTCTGCCCTAGAAATGTTTGAAAATCCAAATTTCGCTAAACTTTTGAGAGGTTTCCTTGATCTTTTTGCCAAGCAAAGCCTTTTTAGTTTTTTAATAATTTGTTCATCTACACACGAGAGAAAAACTGTAATTTTTCCGGATTCATGGAAGTTTTCCTAGGTTTTTTGACATAAAAAGCATATTTTTAATCGTTTATCTCGATATTTTGGCCAAAAAAATCCTAAATTTCTCAACATTTTTTCATCGAAAAACCCTCGCTTTTCCCTATTATGGGGCGATTTTTTGGTCTTCTGGCCGAAATTCCAACATCTTACAGGATTTTTGGAAGTTTCCCTCGCGCTGAAAACAAGCATTTCGCGACGCCGCCATGGGGAGCTAGAAAACGGGAGCACGGGCACTTCATCTCTCATCAAATTTTCTTTTGTCATACTAAACCCGCAAGACTTGGCGGTCATATTGGTTTAGTATCTCAAGCGCCTCGATTTTGAAAGATACCCTGATTTTTTTATAGGTAAGCAATTTTTTGGAACACAATTTTTTCCTAACCACTATCATTTTTTTTTGCAAATTCACTGACTAATTATTACACAAAGTAATCACTGATTAACCTGTAAACAAGCACTTCGCGACGCCGCCAAGGGGAGCTTGAAAACGGGTGCACAGGCGCTTCATCTCTCTTCAAATTTTCTTTTGTCATACTAAACCCGCAAGACTGTGTGGTCATGTTGGTTTAGTATCTCAAGCGCCTCGATTTTGAAAGATACCCTGATTTTTTTATAGGTAAGCAATTTTTTGGAACACAATTTTTTCCTAACCACTATCATTTTTTTTTTGCAAATTCACTGACTAATTATTACACAAAGTAATCACTGATTAACCTGTAAACAAGCACTTCGCGACGCCGCCAAGGGGAGCTTGAAAACGGGTGCACAGGCGCTTCATCTCTCTTCAAATTTTCTTTTGTCATACTAAACCCGCAAGACTGTGTGGTCATGTTGGTTTAGTATCTCAAGCGCCTCGATTTTCTAAGAGACCCTTCTAGGTAGGCCTTTTTTTTGGAACAAATTTTTTTATCGCATTAATAAAAATTAAATAAAAAAAAAGAACTCACGCTAACGCCCAGCCACTTAGCCATTGCCCCCAGCACCCAAATTTAGCTTAACGCCCCCAGTAACTTCCCAGGGGGGCGGTACCGCCCCCGTTGAGAATAACTGTCCTAGATGGATTGGGATAGGATACCTCAGACTTGATACTACTCAGGAAAACAATGTGGTACACCCTGTAAGTTAATATTTGAGCCTGAAACCTTGGAAACCTTTTAAAAAAATCAAAATATTCTACATCTTTTTTCCTCCCTTGTAGAAGTAGTTTAGGAGAGGAATGAGAAAAGCCATTACCCTGAGAGCGTAGCAAGATAAGGTAGAGTTTTAACTCCTACGTGACGTCACTCAGTCTTAATTTGTTTCTTACGTGTCAACACAGTCGTGCGTCTTGTTATCGGAGTCGGGGCTCATCAACTCCTCCACCGAAAAAATGTTTACAACCCAACCAATAATCAAGCTTTCTTAAAATTTTTTAATTTAAACAAATAGAATTTTAACTATATAATTTTATTTATTATAATCTTATAAATGTAGTATTCTTGTTCCATTGTCAACAGATAATAATGTAGATATTGATTATTTGCCGCAAACATAATCTCTAATATTAGATTAAACTTTAATTTAATTATTTAAAATTATGAATATTTTGCGTATTGATGACGTATTAATAATTAAATATTCATACTTTTCATTTTAAGAAAAAAAAAAATTAGAAAACTTCTCGAAAAAAAAAAAAAACTCGGAAAATTTTTTGAAAAAATAACATGAAAATTTTTCGGAAAAAAAACACGAAAATTTTTGGGAAAAAAACTTAGAAAATTAAAAAAAACATAAAAAATTTTTCGGAAAAAAACTTAGAAAATTTGCCAAAAAACCAAAAAAAAAAATTGGAAAATTTTCCAAAAAAAAAAAATAGAACATAAAAAAGGCTTCCCCCTCCTAAACCTAAACTAAAATCCAGGATAATGCCCAAAAATCTAGTAAAAATATAGGAATTTAGAACATGAGATCAGGGAAACCCCCGAAAACCTGTAATAAGAGGTTTTTCAAACAAAAAATCGAGAAAAAATGCCAAAAATCCTGGGAAATCGGTGGTTTTTTGGACAGAAAAATAGAAAAATGACCCCAAAATTGCTAAAAATAGATGTTTTTTTTGTGGAAAAAATAGCAAAACCACAAAAAATTTAGAAAAAGTGAGGTTTATCTGGAAAAATTCCTTTCTCCTTGAGAAATTTTTGAGTGAAGAAATCTTTTAGCCCTCAAGCCGTCCAAATCTGAGGTTTGTTAGACGCTAAGAAGCTTGACTTGATCCAGGTTGATTTATAAAGGAAACAATGATGAAAATGGAAGTTAGAAATGCGGAGAAGGAGAGAAAAAGTGGAGATTGCTAATGAAGTAAGGTTCGGGGGTGGCCGGGGGCATTGATTACCTTCCACCTAATCCTGCCAAATCCTACTTCCCAAACCCATTGTCCCAACGGCCTCCTTTGAATTATAACTGGTAATGGCTTTTTTTTTCTCCTCTCTCTCTTTCCCACTTTTCGACTGCGATGGGAGAAAGCATTAGCCTCCCCTTCTTTCCAAATTGACTCAGGGATTGGAGGAATTCACGACGAAAAGAGATGGGAGAAAAGTTGAGGTGAACTTAATTGTCGTCAGCTGTTTTTTTTCTCCCTCCCATTTAAATTCCTCAGCGAAAAAAAAAAACCTTCTAAAATTTGGAAAAATCAGTTTCGCCAATCCAAATTTTAATAAAAGTGCACATAAAGTAGCAAATTTCTCATCAAGGGTTCTTTCAGCCATAAAATTCAAGGTAAAAAAAACATTATTTAAAAAACGGCTTCTTCCTACATTAACGAGTATTAAACCTCCATCATAAATGAGCTTGATTAAAGAATACTTGAAGCCCTACGGATTTTTTTCTTCTTTTTTTTTTATAAATGAGCAGGTTATAACCCTTTAATTAACGTAATACCTCCCCTCCGGCCGGTTCATTATTCATCCTAGCAAAGGTTAATTGGCAGAGGAAATTAGCAGACGCTAGCCAATTACTGCCGCTGTTTTCGGCTCGATAACTTAAGCGAGAATGAATTTATGTGAATTTTCAATAATTAGGGGAGAGAAAAGTGGAAAATCGCTAATAAAATTTTTGTAAAAGCCCTAGTTGTATCATACCAGCTATGGGATGTTAATTTTGTTGTTGAAGGTTTGCTAAATAGGGAGAAAGGATGAAGAAAAAACGGATACACCACGACCGGTTTCGGCGTAACACGGCTCATCAGATGGACCATTTTATTACCTTCTATTCTCTCTACTATTTTACTTGACCTTAAGTACAAGTTATTATGGGAACTGCGGGAAGGTTAACGGAACATAGTCCCTCTTGACAGATTTAACCTATTATTAGAGGTATTTTATGATTTACCCTATTTTTCAGAAACCCCTAGTTTCTAAGGTTTTTGAGAAGTTTTCTCAATTATATTTTCTGTTTTTAAAGGATATTCAGAATTTTTTGATAAAAAATTTTTTTTTCAGAGGATTAATAGGAGTTAGTAAGTTTTTCTGGTTTTTTTTTGGCAGAGAACTCCCATTTTTTCGTAATTTGAGTATATTCCCCGGTTTTTGTCGAAGAAACCTCATTATTGCAAGTGTTTTTAACTTCCTTAAAGAAGTTATTGCAATACCCTCCACGTCGGGTTTCTGTCACAGTTTTCAACCGATTTTCACCAGATTTTCACGAAATCTTTGGTCGGCGAATAAGAAACTAACGAGGGCGATTTTGAATTTCGAAAAAAAATGGCGGAGATATGTCCGTTGGTCTGGTTTTCTCCAAACTTTCATCCATTACTCCTTATATTTTGGTGTAAAAAATTATCATTTTTTTTACATTAATTATCAATTATCATATTAGCAGGGAGAAATTTCATACTTCCGCCTTACGAGAGGGACCTCGCTTGGGCAAAATCCCATTATTTCTACATTGATACCCGCCGTTATACTTCCCCTCTCTTATACTTCCCCTCTCTTATCTTCCCCCTCCTTTATACTTCCCTCCCTTATACTTCCCTCTCCATTATTCTTCCCCTCCTATTTTTACTTATTTTCACGATCATTTTAAAACTTTTTCTAGTTTTGGTATACAAAAACACCATTTTCACAGATATTCCATTTTTGACAAACCTAAATAAAAAAAAAAAAAAACAAACTCCATAAATAATAATAAAAATAAATAAAATAAATAAAATAAATAATCTCCCACGAAATAACTGATTTCAAGATTTACTTGAAAAATCGCTCTTTTGCTTAAAAAAAAATCATATCCAACTATGTCTGTAAATTTTGTTTAGTGGTGAAGATAAAATATGGCATTTTAGTCCAAATTTTGGGTTAATTTACCACCCCCCCCCCCACAAAAAAAAATTCATTGAAGAAAATTAGCCACACTTCTCAATTCCAAAGGCGTTCATACTGAATAAGTCAAATGGGGCTTTCACGTACATTTTTTACCTTTAACGCGGAATGAATATTTATAGACATAAATGAGGCTGGTTTGAGACTCTCCGCTTCCCTTTTCCCCAGCGCGAGCACTAACAGAGTTAGGTCCAGTCTACTTCCACATTCAGCTCATGACTTCCCTCCTCATTAGGTTCAAAGTCGATAATGTAGTTTACCCGGGTTGGAAGCCCTTTAAAGACCGGACTTTACTTTTTTCTGTTTTACTTTTCAATCCTCCAATCAAAAGTTAAAAAAACAAAAGTTACTAAAAGTTGCTTTGTTTTTTTATATGTGGATAAAAGTATTCCCTTAAGGAATCCTTTTTAGGCAAAGGGTCGCGTATTTGGGAAGGGTGATCGGGTCCTTTGACCCCGCAGAGGCTGGAGTTGAATGACCGGGGATGAATTAGGGTTTGTTTAGGTCCCAGGCACCTGTGGACTCACCTGTTGGCCTCAGAACCTGTTGATAGACAACTTGTTAGCTAAACCTTCCTATACGTTATTTTTAAAAAAGTTTTATTTAAATTTTTCCTTTTTTTAGTTAAAAACTTGTACAATGAAGGAAGATTAATAAGGTCGTTATACGTCTTCAACCCCCCGTCCTCCGCAATTGCCTCAATTAATTTAAAGCCTTGGGAAAGAGTTAGCACTTTGCCAAAATGAGAACGAGACGGTGGAGGGTGGTTGTTCCCTGTGTTATTAGATAAACAATGCCAGGATCCTCCGAGTGATAACAATGGAACAAAAGTAGACGGAAGAAAAGCGGGTAGGAAAAAGAGGAGTCGGGGGTGAATGAGCTGAAAGAAGTTGTTTTCAACCGAGGTCGGGGGGCATCTGGATCGGGGGTGAATGAGCTGAAAGAAGTTGTTTTCAACCGAGGTCGGGGGGCATCTGGATATTTTCATCTGAAATTATATTATTTTGTTTCATACCCCCTTTTTTTTTCTTCTCGACTATAAAAAAACGAGGTTTTCCAACGGTACTCCAGAGCTTTTTGTTTACAATCCAGGCATTTTGCCAGCCATTCTCGAAACGTCGAAAAAAAAGGGATGAAAAGAAAAGGGAAATTTCCAACGGGAGGAAACGAGCTTAGAGAACGGAAAACAAGTTTTGTTTGATAAAGAAAACTTCATATAAATAGAATAATACATTTTTATTTTAAATTTTTTTTTTTAAGTTTCAAGGTAGAAATAATGGGATTTTTGCCCAAGGGAGGTCCCTCTCGTAGCGGGTGGAACTATTAAATTTTCCCTACTAATTAATGTTAGTTAAAAAGGTTAATTTTTTACACCAAAAATTCGTAAAAAATATTAGGAGTAATTGGTGAAAATTTGGTGAAAATTAAACCAACGGTTCGGCCGCAGCGAATTTTTTAAAATTTCAAACAGACATCTCCGCCATTTTTTCGAAATTTAAAAATAGCCTCGTTAGTTTCTTGATCACCGGCTAATGAAAATTGGTGGAAATTGGTTGAAAACTGTGGCCGTTAAGTGTTCCGGAAAAATGCAACGGACGGCCGGACGGCACCACAGACAAAGTTGAGATTGGTAAAGATTCGATTTGACCCTACGGGGTCTGGAAGACCCTTCCCTAAAAACCCGACGTGAGGGTATCACAATAACTTTTTTCACTTCTTTAACTTCTTAAAAAGTTGACATCAAAAGAGAGGTAGCTGATAAATCTATGAAACTGCTGTTCTAAAGCTGAGCAGAAATGAGCGATTTCATCCCTACCATCAAAAACCTCTGAAAATCTTGCAGTGCTGCCAATGTCAAGCGTTTTACTTGTGGTATATTGTTTCTTTAAAATGCAAATTTATTGCTTCCAGCTGATCCAATATTGCCGATGATCTTCCGGCTTGGATGGACTTTTAAGTGTTTGCGAACACGCAACGCCAAGCAACGCGAGGCAACGCCAAGCAACGCGAGGCAACGCGAGGCGTTGGCGTTGCACTGTTGGCTATCGCAAATGCAAGGAGGGCGTCCACAAATATCTTTACTGCTCTCGCGAACTCTCCGAATATTACGAGTGCATTCGCAGTGCTTACGCCGTTTTGAATGTTGTTAAATAATGAAAATTATCACTGATTTGTCCCTGTCAAATTCAAATATCATGAGAAGAAATAGATCAGCTGGATGCAATAGATCTGATTCTATCGCGACATTTTAAATTTGGATTTCACTGTGGAAGAAATCTTGCAAAGAAGAATTGAGAGTAGATTTCGATCTGCTGGAAGCAATAGATTTGATCCATATTTTTTCATTTAATTGCCCTTTTTATGCTTAGATTGACTATACCATCGATTTGAATTTCAATGGAAAAATATTATCACAATCATCAGCTGATGCAAATCTTAATTCTTCGCAAGATTTTTCCCCAGTGAAATTCAAATCTCGAAATGTCACGATAGAATCTATTACATCCAGCTGATCCATATCTACGATTAGTCCTTTCCTAGATAGATTTTAAAGAAATAAAATTTTATAAAAATGACGGAAGTTTCACGTTTCAGTGATGGAAAATTGAAAGTCGATCACAAGGATGAAGTTTTAAACGGAAAAAATGTTTCCAATCTTAAGAATATGAGAGATAAAGTTAAAATTGAAATGTATAAAGCGATTAGATCGGGAGAAGTTGGTGCCAATTCCGTGTTATGATATGTTAGCTCGAGATATTACATGGTGGAAGGGATGTATACAGGGGAACCCTGTCGCGCAGGGGAGGATTACAACTCTCGGAAAGAGGAGTTTTCTCGAAGGGAGAGAAAAAGTTAGTCACTGCCCACTTTTTCCGACTCTCCCCTTCCCACAGAATACAAGTCTTCCCGAAAAGAAATCCGATTACTCCGCTTTTTCCCTCCTCCGTTCCCCTCCGACCCTTTTCTCGATGCCAAGTTTAGAAACTGATATTTTTATCTTTAGCCGTGGAAGTGAAAAGAGTGGACGGGAAAAAGCAACAGTCTAATCTGATTTCTGCCTCCGGGGAAGTTACCTACCTGTTGTACACCCCTGGGAGAACAACTCCCACCCCGAACGCAAAAATTGAAAAAGTTACATTCTTTATTTTTTTTTTTTTTCGGCCTTTCCCGATACAATTGCTTACTCTGACAAACAACGGTTGCTTAACAAGTCCCTAAGGGCCCCTCAATAAACTAAGGCTGTAAAACAGAACGTTGTAAAATTTCCAAACTCAATTTACAGTTTTTCGACCCTTTGAATATTTAAAAATCCGAAATTTTAATTTTTTTTGACGAAAATAAGGGCTGAACAACCTCATTTGCTCACCTAAAAATGATTTTATTGTAGGAATTTTTTTTTTAAAAATCACCTGATTTCCCCTAGTCAAATTAAAATATGACGTCAAGACCAAATCTATTGCATCCAGCTGATCTAAATCTACTCTTTATCCTTCTTCCCCTGATTTTTTCCCCAGTATTTAAGTACCTCTCAAAATGTTCAAATATTTAGGTATTTATTTACTTATAATTTTTTTGACGAAAATAAGGGCTGAACTACCTCATTTGCACACCTCAAAAATTTTCTATTGTAGGGAGAATGTTTAAAAAAAATCACCTGATTTCCCCTCGTCAAATTCAAATATGACATCAAGACCGAATCAAATCTATTGCACCCAGCTGATCTAAACATACTCTTTATCCTTCTTCCCCTGATTTTTCCCAGTAAAATTTACCTCTCAAAATGTTCAAATATTTAGGTATTTATTTATTTATAATTTTTTTGACGAAAATAAGGGCTGAACTTGAATCCAGCTGATCTAATACTACAATCGGTTCAGATCTATTGCGTCCAGCTGATCTAATTAATAAACTCTCCATCCTCCATCGCCTTATTGTTTCTCTCAATGAATTTAAGATCTTAAGATGCTTAAAATGATTTTTTTTAATTTACCCGAAAAAGATTTATTGATTGTAGAGTGAAATTTGGCTGTAGAGTGACCTGGATAAACTTCGTTTTTTCTAAGGGAGAAGAACACCGTTCAACATAACGCATTACACCATAAACGAGTTGAACACAAAAAATCTGCATTTCGACATAAAAAAATCTGTAGTTCACCATAATGCGTTCCGGCATGATGCAATTGAACTAAAACTCTAAAAAGTTCAAAAATTTCGAGCATAATGCATTTCAACATAAAAACGACTTTTTAATAAATGCAAGTCGACATAGAAAAAGTGCAAGTCACCTCGCTTCTCACCATAAAAGCCTCTATTTAAACCAATTGTTTCGCCATAAAACTGTTTCTGTCGATTGAGCATAATACATCTCGCCATAAAGAAAGAGCAAGCCTACTTTCGTCGTTTAAAACGCGATTATGGCGAAACGACAAAAACCTTGAAACTTGACTGTTGACCATAATGCAATTCAACATAAAGCATCTCACCCTAAAGTAGGAAAAGCAAGCAGGCAGGCAATTGAATCAGCTCTTTTATGACACAATGGGGGAACTGTGAAGCTTTAAAGTATTTGTCGTTTCGCCATAATCGCGTTTTAAGCGACATAAGTAGGCTTGCTTTTTCGCTGTCCCTATTTTATGGTGAGATGTATTATGTTAAAACGACAGAAACAGTTTTATGTCGAAACGACAAGTGTTAAATCTCTTCATTGTGGTAAGATGAATTATGTTCAAATGCATTATGGTGAATGTTTTCGACTATTTTCTTTATGTTGAGTCGCAGATTTTTTATAGTGAACGGTAACTCGCGATTTCTGCCATTTTATGGTCTTTTCTTTCCAGAGTTAAGGATTCCTCGAACAGAGGGTTCTCATTGGCTAATGGTGAAAAATCCTTGATTTTTGAAACCTCACAGGTAAGGGATGTTCATCCGTCACCCTTTCTTGGAAGACTTGGTGTAAAGGATTACTTTTTCAAAGAATTCATTTGGATAGACAAAGAAGAACACCAAGGAACGTTTACAAACGTAATTTTTCACGACCCATTTTCGAATTAAATAGGGGAAAATTTTTATCAATTTTGCACAAGATTGGTCACCCTTTCTAGGTTGTTACCCCTGAGATCTCATTTTGAAGTCTACCCAACCCTTTCAAACGGCCCCCCTAAAAATCATTCCAAACACATAAACAAATTCTAATCGTTTTCTCGCATGTGGAACATTTTGACCAACTGTTGCTCGTGTGCGGCTAGTGGTGGGAGAATTCACGCGATATTTTCGTTAAGGTAATGGGAGAAAGCGATAAAAAAAAATTTATTTAATTTTTAAAAACATTTTTGTTTTCTTAAAAAAAAAAAGATAAAAAAGTGGATGGGGGTGACTTTTTATGGCCTAGGTTCTATATAAAAATTCTACTTATAATAAAAGTTCAAGTATGAAATTTTATATAAAGTTAACAAAAATGCAAATTTTAATAGTCTTTTAGATTATTTCGAGCTCGTCGAGTGCAGGAAAGGATTACAAGGATTGACCTTTTATGCAGGGAAGGGGGCCTCTTATGTAAATTAAGTCCTTTTAAAACGGGCTTGTATTTTGAATAGGCCTAATTATTACCAGAGATAGAATAAAAAAGAAAAAATCGAAGAAAAACTTCCTATAGAGATTATAAAATAATTAAAATTTGCATAATTGACACTAAAATAATATTTTCCCTAATCCTTAGTTTCGAGGGGTATAGAAACGGGACGGGGTTGAAAGCTAATGTAAACGTTGCGGTTGATTATCGTCGGACCCTCTGTATAATTTATGGGTATCAGGTAGAGGATTACAGCTCTCGTGTAGTAGCGGGTGAAGGCCGATAATGCAGTCCTAACCCCCCGCTTCTACCACAATCCCCAACCCCCCGGTCTTCTATTTGGCTAACCGCTTGTTCTCCGACCTGAGTGATTTATGATATCCTTAGTTAGCATGCCAAACAAGAGAAAGATAATGCGTCTATTGTTCTTGATTGTATTTTTTTTTCGGTGTGCTTAAAATTGGCCCAATACGATGATTGATGACTTACCTACTTATAACAAAAAATGGGGAAAAGAATTTTTTTTTATAAAATAATTTACGTTGCTTTCATTTATTTATGCTTTGGTAAAAATTGATCTAAGCGTTGTAGATTTTTATTATATTTTATTTATATCTTATTTTTTTCAATTCAGAATAAATGAAAAAAAAATGAAGAAATTGCCGTTGGATTGTTTTTTCTACGTTAGAAATAGATTTGTAAGGATTTTTAAAATTTTGATGGAGTACTGATGAGAACGTTATACATGGTGGGGGAGAGTGACGTCATTGGAGTACACCGTCCTCACTGCTCGCTTACGTCTACCTCACTACCAGGGATCTACGCGTGGCAATTTTAATCCGACTTTCACCCAATTTTCACTGAATCATCCTTAATTATCCGTAAAAATAAATTGAAAGCTTTTTTTTTTTAAATCGCAAAAATGGCGAAGATAGTATGAATGTTCTTCATTGGTCTACGTAAGAAAGAACAGAAAAAAAATAAAGAAAAATGTCGTTAGAATTTTTTTCATACATTGAAAAATTGATTTTTAACGATTTTTATAAATTCGGATGGTGTACTGATGAGAAGATTCATACAGCGGAGTGGGGGAGAGTGACGTCATTGGAGTACACTGCCCTCGCTGCTCGCCTAGTTTTTCCTCTCTTCCAGAGACCTTTTCGTGGCAATTTAATCCGACTTTCACAAAATTTTAACTAAATCTTCCTTATTTTTGGACTATTGATAGCTTTTTTTTTAATTTTCAAAAATGGCGAAGATTGTATGTATGTTCCCATTGGTCTAAGTAAGAAAGAGCAGAAAAAATAAAGAAAAATGCCGTTGGAATTTTTTTCTTGCGTCAAAAAATAGATTTTCAACGATTTTTTAAAGAAATTTGGTGGTGTACAGATAAGAAAATTCATACAGCGGAGTGGGGGAGAGTGACGTCATTGGAGTACACTGTCGTCACTTGTCGCCTTCGTTTTCCTCCATTTGATCCGATTTGCACAAAATTTCTACTAAATCTTCTTTATTTTTTTGGCTGTTTATTGAAAACTTTAAAAAATTCTCAAAAATGGCGAAGATTGTTTGTATGTTTTCATTGGTCTTCGTTGGGAAGAATAGAAAAAATAAAGAAAAATGACGTCGGTTTTTTTCCTGCATCAAAAAAAAAGATTTTTAAACGACTTTTAGAAATTTATATGGTGTACTGATGAGATTATTCATACTGCGGAGTGGGGGAGAGTGACGTCATAGGAGTACACATTCTCGCCTTGCTTTTCCCACTTCCAGGGACCTTCGTGCAGCAGTTTCGATCTCATTTTTACCAAATTTCCACTAAATCTTCCTTTTATGTTTTTGACATAAAGAGCATTTTTTTATTATCAAAAATCCAAGCCGAGTGGAGAAAGCCACGCAAACAGCGAGTACTCCAATGACGTCATTCTCCCCCACTCCACCGTATGTTCTTATCAGTCAGAATCATAAAAAATCTACTTTTCAAAGATATATGAAGACTTTTGGTTGAATGCTGTAAATGTTATTTAAATATTATTTTAGATTGGAAAAAAATTTTAATTTAGATTTGTGTGTTTTACATTTTCGTTTAATTATTTGCTTATATCAAACTCTGAAAGCTAGAACGTACTTGAACAATCTGTCGAGTGCCTCTCGTCCTGGAATTAATGAAGGAAGAAGAGGACTCTCATCCTTCCTACACTTAAAAAAAAGAATCGGATTTAACAAAAAAAGGAGTTCCTTTAATTATTATTCAAGGTGCGTTGTGATCGATGCTAAATGTGGCCATTCGATTATGCAAATAGGCGTTTTGATTGATTGAGCAGGTAATGTGTGTATACAGGTCGCATAGCAGCACTTATGATAATGGACAAACAATGGGGAAAATCTTTTAAGACGAAATTGTTTAAACACTTTTTTTTTATATTTTTGATAGCTGAAAACGGGGAATGCGGTCAACGAGTGAGCGAGGTTGAAGTGGACCGAAAACTCTCAAAGTAATTTATAGCCCTAGGCTTTAGTAGAGAAGGGCGTGGTTGATAAAGGGACCGGAAAAACTGCGCCCCTTTTCCCCCGGAATAACATTTTAACAAAAACAATTTTTGTATTTAGGAACAAAAATAAATTATTCATCTTTCGATTTTTTTGGGTTTTGATAATTTTAAATCGAGAGAGAAGATGAATTATGCAAAAGGTTCGCCATGTGACAAAACTTGAAACTTCCCTGCTATTTTAGGGACGAATCCGGATTTTCTCATTTCTACAGCAAGAGAAAACTGGATTTGCGGATTGGGTCGACCTTGAGTTCTTCATCGGTTTTCAACTTTGAAGATTGTACAGAGAATATCTAAATGAAAAATATAAAAAGCCTAAGTAAATATTTGTTTTGCATTACGTTGTGAAAAGAAAATGGAGAGAAGGTTGCTGGGGGGATGAACTTTTGTCGGGGGTCTGGGAGATGAACTGGAAAATGAGGCGATATCAGACTGTCTTTGTTGAGAGTCGGTGATGTTCTAAGAAACGAGCTTCTCTCACAGAGAAAAGGGCGGTGGGTGGGTAGCAAATAGTCGACTCTGCAATCCTTGATTTATTTTGCACCAACGACTTCCACCAGACACAATTTCTTCTCAAAACACATTCTTTTACAACATAGAAAAGTTTAAAAACCGTTGAAAAACGAGGTGTGGAAAAGTAAAGGAGTACGATGGTAAAATAGGGTCGAAAGTGTCCCTATAGCAAAGCTCGTTACAGGAGAGCGGACCTACATTGTCCCCTCTAACGACCTAGGAGCAATTTACCCTCCGTCCCACCACCCCTTAATGAACAATGAAACCTAATTAAGTGCTCAAACAATCTAAACAGTTAAACAGGTCGAGCCGTATGAATGGAAACCCCTGTTACTTTTATTATTTTCCGCAAATCGTCGACAATTCAATGGGGACAATGCCGAAAAGTTTTCGAGCTGAGATTGCCAGAATTAAAAAAACCAGGAAATCACAAAAGTTTTTAGCAGGCGGACAGCTATTACTGGTCAAAATGTATGACCCCCCCTTCACCATCACTCGCCCTTAAAGTCTGAAGCACTTTGATTTTGGATTTGTGCCTAATTTTATGGGACAAATCAACCATTTTTTCTGACACCAAAAGTCGCCTTCTGAATATCAATTTGCTAGCAAAACCTAATTCCCTTAGATTTGTTAAAAACCTTATCTTCCAAGCCCTTAAAATTTGAGAGTCACGAATATGCTTTTACTCTGCATATAGGATGGAAACTTACTAGTGGGTCTTCAAGACCCCATGCGGCCTCCCAGACCCCTTGGGGTCATAAAGATAACACTCCATGCGAAATGAACAGTCAAAATGCAGCGAAGAAGAAAATGTACTCTAATGACGTCACGCACCCCCCACTCATTATGGTCTTATCAAAATACTACGAAACTTACGTCTCCTGAAACTTAAAAGATGAAGCAAAAAAGTTAAATGGTAACCCTCTCTCATTTTGGGTCTAGTTTCATAATTTTTTGTGTTTGTCAGCGTTGCGCTGCCACCAAAAAAGTTAATTTTGCTATCTCGCTTGGATGTCTCCGTAGACAAAAAAGTTAAATTACACCCCCCCTTAAATTTGAGCGTAGATTACGAATCAAAAATGTTTTTTCGATTGCGCATGCGCAGAATGTCAAAAACTCAAATTTCAGTTTGAAACGTCCAAAACTTCCTTAACTAAAAAAGGAACCCCTATTTTTGAAAGCAGATTTGGATTCTACAGACAATTTTACGTAGAATACACTCCTTTTATGTTTTTTTCGCAGTTTTTGTTCTATCAAAAATAAATAAATAAACTCCTCATGACGAGATCCTTGCGAAACTGCTTTCATTTTCTAACCTGTAACTTTTAAAAAAATTTCAAACAGAGATATCTCCGCCATTTTTTTGAAATTCAAAAATCGCCCTCGTTAGTTTCTTATTCACCGACTTAAGAAACAGTGGTGAAAATCTGGTGAAAATCGGTTGAAAATTGTGGCTGTAAAGTGTTCCGGAAAAATGTTTCGGCCGGACGGCACCACAGACAAAGTTGAGATCGGTAAAGATCAATATTCGATTTGACCCTCCGGGGTCTTTAAGACCCTTCCACGAAAACCTGACGTGGAGGGTATCACAATAACTACTTTATGGAAGTTAAAAGTAAGGTGATTGTAACCAAACATCTCCTGGGCCCCACTTGGTCTCCCAGACCCCGTGGGGTCAAAAAGACCCATTTTTCCAGGTTCAAAATTTTGTAAAAGTAAGGCTATTTTGACCTCCCAGACCCCTTGGGGCACAAAGATATCACTCCATGCGAAATGTACACTCAAAATACAGCGAAGAAAAAAATGTACTCCAATGACGTCAAGCTCCCCCCACTCTTTTGGTCTTATCAAAAGATCAGAAAGTAAATTGTCAAAAAATCTTTATTAAACGTGGGGGGAAAAACAATACTCGACGATATGGAGGGTAATCTAATAACTTTCTTTGACAAAGATAAAAATTGCTCATTAATATGACAATTTTTTCCGGAATTTTATTAAGAAGGTAGGGAAAGTTGAATTTTATTTTTATTTTCCTTTTTTTTAATGTCAAATGAGCTTCTTAAGGACGATTCGGCTTTGATCTAAATTCATTTTGACGTTGAAATAATTGTTATTGCGTTTTTGAAAAAGTTATATATTTTTGAAAAGGTAGCTAACAAGAAAGGAAACAGATCCCTTTGATCTAATAACAATGAATCGGTTTAATAAATTTTCTAAAAAGGGAAGGTAGGATGGGAAAGCAATAGCCACGGCTCATATAGCAAGGGATCCCGGGCTCTGAACTTAAAGGAGGCTCCTGCCATAAAGGGAACTCCTGTCGATTACCCCTGTAATAACGGAGACGAGGATCTTCCCTTCCCTCCCCCGGCCCTTTAACCCTCCATCCGACCATCCATTCTCCATCTTGAGTTTCCGAATTTAATTCAATCGTTCCGCCGAGCCATCGGGACTTCTCTCCGAATGGGTACAGGTTAGATCACAACTTTATGTCCACCCTCAACTCTCGAGTGACCCATTCCGATCTTTTCCTATTACATCTTCGAAAAAAAGAAAAGAAAAAGAAAACTTCAATGTGGGTCAATATTCTAAGCCCTGACGTCAATCAGGACTTTTTTTAGACAACAAAAAGAATAAACAGATGTAACAATATAGGAGAGGGAAGTATAAGAGATGGGAAAGTATAGGGAGGGGAAGTATAAGGGAGGGGGAAGTATACAGGAGGGGAAGTATAACGGAGGGAAATCCGATAGGGAAAATAGGACTAGACAGGACCACAAAAAGTTTGGAAAAAATCTGTAAAAATGTGGATATTTTTCTCGCCCGTAAAGTCACTACTACAATTTTTTGAAATTGGTGTTTTCCTGGGCAGAACACTCGGAAAAACGCGGAAAAATCCGTAATTTTTTTTTTTTTTTTAATCAAGGTAGAAATAATGAGATTTTTGGCCAAGGGAGGTCCCTCTCGTAAGGCGGGGAGGTATGACATTTCTCCCTACTAAAATTATAATTAATGTAAAAAAAATTGCACTTTTTTTCACCAAAATTCTTTAAAAATATAAGTAGTATATAAGTAATAAAATATAAGTAATTGGTGACATTCTGGTGAAAATCAGACCAACGGTTCGGCCGCAGCGAATTTTTTTAAATTTCAAACAGACATAATATCTCCGCCATTTTTTCGAAATTTAAAAATCGCCCACGTTAGCTTCTTGTTCACCGGCTAAAAAAATTTGGTGAAAATGTGGTGAAAATCGGTTGAAAATTGTGGCCGTAAAGTGTTCCGGAAAAATGCTACGGCCGGCCGGCACCACAGACAAAGTTGAGATCGGTAAAGATCAATATTCGATTTGACCCTCCGGGGTCTGGAAGACCCTTCTCCAAAAACCCTACGTGGAGAGTATCACAAAAATTGCATTTGAAATGTTTTCCACTTAAAAAAATAGATTTTAAATTATTTTTTGAAACTCGGCGGGAAGGTTACTTTTTATTGAGTGGTGGGGGAGCGTGACGTCATTAGAGTTCGCGTCTTCACAGCCAGCCTCCTTTTTTCCCGGAATTTCGTTCCGATTTTCACCAAATATCACTTTATAACTAAATAGAATTGGTGAAAACGTGGACATTGAAGTGATAGTACGGCCATGAGATATTTGGGAACCTGCAGAGTAGGTACGTTGGCGTTTTGCCAAAAAAAAAAAAGTTTTATAGTAAACTTTACTATAAATGGGTAATTTGGAGAAAATCGGATCAAAATTGCCACACTGAGGAAGGGCTGTGTCAGTAAAATGCTATAGGGGCAGTGAGGACGTGTACTCCAATGACGTCACGCACCCCCTACCCTGGTGCGTAAAATTATGAAAATCAGCCAATTAGAAGTAGTAGTCTCAGATTTGACTTAATTTTTCATTGTTCTTTGTCAATCTGTTGTAAAAAAAGTAATCGATATGTCACTTTCCGGTTTGAAACGTCCGTAAAATTTACGAGGCGGGAGTCAGCGTTTTGACCTCATGTGAAATTTAGTGCCCGACTCTAAATCGACCATCAGAAGAAGTAATTAAAACGAAGGGGTTGGAACAGGGGCGGAGGGAGGGGATGGAACGCGATGAACCGCGGACTGTGAGATTAAATGGAGTAAAAAGAGGTTCCCCCGGATCCAGGATCGCGGCTGGATTGTTATACAGGGTGCGCCGACGGGGGGAAGGGGGGGGGCTTTTGCATTCTACTATCTAGAAAAGACCCCCCCCCCCCCCCCCGCGCTACCGACCCGACATCTACCACTCGCACATAAATAACCCCGATAACCTTCCGACCTCACACCACTTTTATCTTACAGTTTTACAAACCAATAGTTTTATCTGCATACCCACAAAAAAAAACCTTTCAGGAAAATAAGCCTTTTTGCCTTATTTCTATCAGTTTAATTTATAAAATACGCAATTGGTCGCCAGAAAGTTGATAAATGTTGAATGTTGATTAATCATCCCTATCACTAATTTCTCCCATCTTTTCCATTCTTGCCTGGTATCTAACTTTCCTTTTTCCTCAAATAAGGGAACTTATTGTATTACCCTCACTGTACGATTATTAGGATAGATGTTTGATTAACCGATTTTGGAGTAGTCGCTGTAGTAGTAGCTGAGCTTTTTTCAATATTTAAAAAATGGCGGAAGTTTTTGTTTTCCGGAAGAATTCATGTGTTTTTGAAACCTTTGAGAAAGCTACACTCCAGTATTAACTTTCTCAAAGGGAAGTTATTGTATTACCCACAATGGATGGTTTTTCTTTTATCTGCGATGATGACGTAGGAGATGAGTGGGGATTCTTGGTGTCGTCACAACTATGAAAGGTTTTCATTGGCTGAGAAAATTATGGATTACCTTGACTCCTGTTTTAGAAGTTAGTTTCTAACCTAGAAAATGGACTTTTTAACTTCATCAGACAGACGTTATTGCAATACTTTCCATAGATGGTTTTTGGGAGTCTTAGGTTGTCGATCGCAATTTTTAACTTCCTTAAAAAAGTTAATGTGATACCCTCCACATCGGGTTTACATTAATTATCATTTTAGTAGGAAGAAATTTCATACCTCCACCCGCTATAAGAGTGACCTCCCGTGGGCGAAAATCTTATTTCTACCTCGATACTTGATGAAACTTAGAAAATTAGAAAAAATAAAAATAAAAAAATCTTAAGAAAATTTTTTGAAAAAAAAATTCCCCTCCTTTGTTCCTCTCCCTCCGTTACATCTCCCCTCCTTTGTACTTCCCCCTCTTTTATACCCTCCCTTATGCTTCCCCTCCTTGGTACATCCTTCTCCGTTATACTTTCCCTCCTTTATAATTCCTTCTCCGTTATACTTCCCCTCCTTTATACTTCCCCCTTCGTTATACTTCCCCTCCTTTATACTTCCCTCTCCATTATTTTACTTCTCTTAAGAAATTTCATACTTCCACCCGCTATAAGAGTGAACTTCCTTGGGCGAAAATCTTATTTCTACCTCAATACTTGATGAAACTTAGAAAATTTAAAAAAAAAAATTAAAAAAAAAAAAATTAAAAATCTTAAGAAAATTTTTTGAAAAAAAAAAAAATTCCCTCCTTTGTTCCTCTCCCTCCGTTGTATCTCCCCTCCTTTGTACTTCCCCCTCTTTTATACCCCTCCCTCATACTTCCCCTTCCCTTATACTTCCCCCTCCCTTATGCTTCCTTCTCCGTTATACTTTCCCTTATTTATAATTCCTTCTCCGTTATACTTCCCCTCCTTTATACTTCCCCCTTGGTTATACTTCCCCTGTTTTATACTTCCATCTCCTTTATTTTTACTTCTCTTTAAAGAAGTTTTCGTTCAAACTCGTACATGTTTTTAGTATTTCTGCTTCACAACAACCAAAAGTTAATAAAATAATCTAAAATTCCTTTTTTAAAATAAATAACGAAAATCCTTTTTGTTTATTCTATAATGTAAGCAAAGGAAGATAAAACGTAGTTCGGGAATGAGGAGTTGAGAAAATATGAAAAGCGTAGAAGTCGAGAAGGGTGAATCTCGTTCATTATTGTCGATTCGTATTGACTCAATCAACAATTCACATTTTGTTTATTCATGACGCAGTCGGGCAAAATGGAAGTTTAACTTTTGAGGTACGAAAATTTTTGTTTGTTAAAAAAAAGTCTCTGGCTTCGAAATCGATAATTAAGGCTTGATTTATTAAATGATAAACGAGGGAGCACTTAGGCTAAGTAGTGGACTGCGAAGGGAATCAATCACAAACCGAAACCGAGAATCACCTGGAGCATTAGCGCCTATTTATTAAATGTCTCCGCCTTTCATTTCGCCCACGTGTATGATCGAATGCCCTTTCATTAAAAGGAAAAAAAAAAGAGAAAAAAAAAAGGCATTCGAAAAATATAGGGCCCATAGTATGTCCTAAAAATCATAGACCAAATCTTAATAAAGGGATTACGACGAAAATATTCATTTGATTTTTTTTATGTAATATGTTTTTGAAAAAAGCTTTTCATAACCTAAAAAATGACCACCCATTTTTTTTGAAAAATTATTTTGGTTGAAAAATAATTTTTCTATTTTCCAAAGGAAAACTTTTTCTGAAAAACTACTCCCAGCACCTTATAAATATTCAAAAAATAACAATAATAAGCTTTTGTAATAAATTTTCCGATAATTTTTAGTGCTAAAATATAGGAAACTAAAATAAACCCATGCAATTTCACAAGGGAAATATTAATCAAAATATTTTTAATTAACTGCCTAGCGGTTAATACAAGGCTATGACGTCATAGGAGACTCATAGCAACGGTTCTGTTGAGGCTGGAATTTCATGAAATTTTAGAATCTATATTAATTTTTGATATGAAAATTTCAGAAGAGTAAATAAGGAAACATAAATGTTTCCTTTGTGTAAAATAAGAGAAAAACGAGTTTTTAATTTCGTTTGTAGTCCATTTTGGTTCGGTGATTGGATCACTCTCTGATTCATTATTGCTTTCAGTTAAAAAAAAAAAGCGTTTGATGCTCGACTTAATTAGGTTAAAACAGTTTTCCTTTGAAAAGGATCAATTTTCGGTTTAAAAAAAAATTCAGTTAAGATCAATACACATGTTTCAATCATGGTGGACAACCTGAACATAAAAGAGGAGGAAATCATAAAAAAAAACGGGTTCCAATTTTTTTCTTTTGTCTAGAATAGCTTAAAAAGTAATGGAGTTGGCCGCGACGTGAACTTCCAGGGTATAAAGAAGGGGAAAGTTTTAATCCATCTGCAGAGGGATGCCCGTCTCGTCAGTGGTGAACGTCACACATTTCTCCCTACTTTGAAAATGTACTTGTTTGAAGAGCTTCCAACGAAAACTTCCTTAAAGAGAAGTAAAAATATAGAAGGGGGAAGTATAACGGGGGGGAGTATAAAGGAGGGGAAGTATAACGGAGGGGGAAGTATAAAAGTATAATGGTTTTTCTTTTTCAAAAAATTTTTTAAGTTTTTTTTTTTCGAAAAAGTTTGTAAATTTCCTTTTTAAATTTGCATATCGTCGCGTTAGTTCTAACACCGGATAAGTCATTTTTTATAAATTTTGAGTTTGGCATAGTTTCTGATGGTAAATTTTGTGGAAAATCGAATTCCGTTGGTAGTTTAACCCTATTACCAACAGAAACCACGTAGTTCACGATTTAGCCAATAGGTGATGCATTGATTCCAATTAGAAATTAATCCGTATTTTGGCTCTCCTGAAAACCTAGGAAAAATGACTTATCCGGTGTTTGAACTAACGCGATGATATATAAATTTTTTTTAATTTTTCAATTTTTTTTCGAAAACTTTTTTAAGCATCAAGGTAGATTTACTGGTCTCTTTGGCCCCTGGAGGTGCCTCTCGTAACGGGTGGAAGTATGAAATTTCTCCCTACTAAATAAAATGATATTTATTTCAAAAATTCGTAAAAAATATAAGGAGAATTTGGTGAAAATTTGGTGAAAATCGGACCAACCGTTCGGCCGCAGCGAATTTTTTAATATTTCCAACAGACATATCTTCGTCATTTTTTGGAAATTCCAAAATTTCACTCTTTACCTTCTTCTTCATTTTTGAGTGAAGAAGAAAAAAATCTCCTTGATTATTTGAAAATTTTGTTCGAATCGGGTGAAAATTGTTCCGGAAAAAATTCCCTTCCCCTAAAACCCGACGTGGAGGGTATCACAATAACTTCTTTTTAAGTAAGTTTCTTAATACCTGATCCCTTCTAGATTACAAACCGTACAATTGGCAAAAACTTTGGCTTTTTTTATGTATTTCCAATAAGGCTGTCATGGAAGACAAATCGAACGGAGAGGAAAATTAATGGAGGCCTTAGAAACACTCCCTTTCTTGATTAGTCACTTGTGTATTTATGCGTTTCGATTCTCAAGAGGATTCTGAATAATTGAGCTTCCGATATTGGATATCTGATGGGATTTTCTCTGATTCTGAGACGTCATAATTAATAGAAAGGCAAGAAATTAGTCTCACCTCAATTCCAGAGCTATTTTCCGGCTCACAAGAAATTGCTCAAAACTCTGCGGACGGGGGAAAAAAATTCTTTTGATATTTAAATGTCAGTTTATGTCGTTTGAATAATGCGTTAGCTTGTCTGAGCAGGTGGCATAAACAAAACTGGCATATTGGCGCCGAGGATGGGTTCAAATCCTCGTATTTACACACCCTCTCTTGAACTCCTCTATCACTCCGCCTCCCAAATACACTTCACTCCTCGTTGAGGAAACTGCCTTCCTAGTCGACTCATATGAGATACTATTGCCTCCCCCTTCCACCCCGCGTTTTCCCTGTTGAAACGTCAAGACAGCTCAATCTCACGGACGTATTATATTGCCTACATCTCCGGGTATATCTCGAGATATTTCACCCTTCAACGTTTTTTTGAATTTCGCACCCGGTGAAAATCGAAATTCAAACATATTTTTGATGAAATAAACGCTTTTGACGAAGTACTTGGAGTAAGAGAGCTTGCCCTCCGAAGAAAAATTGGGAAAAAGTGTAAATTTTAACGATTTCAAAAATCGTCGACAGTCGCCATTCGTCATTCCTCCTGCGCGATGGCCGAAAAAGCCCGTTAAGCATCCTTGACTATGGGTCAGAGTAAAATTTTTTAGACAAAATTTTATAAAAGGCCCTCTATCAAAAGCACCACTAGTCAAATAACATCCGGTTTTTGTATATTTTACTTAATTTTTATATTGAACTTTCGAGGAACTCCACGATCTTAAGAGTTAACCTTCCAGGTTTGCCAACTCTCACAGGCTGCATACTGGATTTTCGAGGCCACCCAATTTTATCTCGAACTTCCCGTTATTTTTTCAATAGCGCCGCAAAATTAAATAATGGGAAAAGTGTAAATTTTAACGATTTTAAAAATCGTCAACAGCCGCCGTTCGTCTTTCCTCCTGCGCGAAGGCCAAAAAAGCCCGGTAAGCATCCTTGACTGTGGGTTAGAGTAAAAGTTATTAAGCAAAATTTTATAAAATGCCCATTTTCAAAAGTCAAATAACTTTCGGTTTTTGTATATTTCACTTTATTTTTATATTAGACTTTCGGGAAACTCCAGGACCTTAAGAGTTAATCTTCCAAGTTTGCCAACTCTCGCGAGCTGCATACTGGGTTTTCCGGGCTACCCAATTTTATCCCAAATTTCCCATTTTCTTTTCCAAGAACGCCGCAAAATTAAATAATGTGAAAAGTGTAAATTTTAATGATTTAAAAATCGTGGACAGTCGCCATTCGTCATTCCTCCTACGCGATGGCCGAAAAAGCCCGGTAAGCATCCTTGACTATGGGTTAGAGTAAATGTTTTTTGACAAAATCTTATAAAAGGCCCACTTTCAAAAGCCCCACAAGTGAAATAACTTCCAGTTTTCATATATTATTTTACTATATTTTTATATTAGACATTCGGAGAACTCCAGGGCCTTAAGAGTGAATCTTCCAGGTTTGCCAACTCTCGCAAGCTGCATACTGGGTTTTCCAGGCTAACCATTTCATCTCGAATTTCCCGTTATTTTTCCAAGAATCACTTTTCTGATGAGAGAAGAAAATTCGAACCTTCTTCAGCTAGACAATAAAGATTTTACAAAAAAAAAATCGGAATTTCAACAGTATTCAATTATGGAGCACTCAAGCCTTCTATAAATCTTCGTTCAAACATCTTTAGTAAATTCTAAAGGCTCCCCCTTCTCCGAATTCGCAACCCTCTTTAAATCAGCATTTTTTTTCCATCGAAAGATATTTCCACGAGACTTGTTTGGTTTTCCATGAAATCTAACTTTTTTTCACCCACACTTTTATTAAAAAAACCTTCAATATTTTTTCACTATTCCTTTATAATAGAATTACTATTCCGGACAGCATCTGCACTCGTGGGCAGTAAATGTTAATCCCTACCCCCTTTTTCACCCCCCCCCGCTTCACGTGGCCTCCGAAGCATTCCCCCATGGCAAATTGTTCGGGCAAACTTCACCAACACGCAACGATGAATGTTAAATACTTGAACGTAGATTAGTTTCTGTTTGTGATCTAGAAACTAGAAAGCCCATTCCCCCTCCGCCCCCTCTAAATTCAAGAAATTCCATATGTAAAACACGTGGTTTAGACTTAACGTAAATTTGATTCACACACCTTTTTTTTAAACAATTTTGAATTTTCTCTCTAAATCTCTAAATTTTAAGTAAAAATTTGAAAAAAATGGTAAGGACAGTTCATGCTACACTTAAGAAGTAGCAGATCCCAACACCATCTGTTGGGAAAAAAATTAACCTTAAGAACCGTTGCTTTATAGCTACTTAACCTTATCTTTGTGATGGTCTAATCGGGTTTCTTTACAGCGTGAAGTTATTTCGATCCATATCGGACAAGCTGGTGTCCAATTGGGAAACATTTGCTGGGAACTTTACTGCTTGGAGCATGGATTAAACGAAAAAGGATTTCAAGTCCGTGAGCCTCTTTTATCTCGGCATCGCGATATTTACGATCTTCGATGTTCTGGAGAAGGAAAAAATGTGATTGAGGAAGGCTTCAAATCGTTTTTTATCAAAATAATTCGGGAACTTACGCCCCGAGGACCATTTTCGTCGATCTCGAACCCGCCGTAATTGGTACTTTTGGTAGTAAAGAATTCTTTGAGTTTTTTCAGATGAGGTTCGTACTGGAAGATTCCGTGATCTCTACTGTAAGAACAACCTGATATCTGGGAAAGAAGATGCAGCGAACAATTTCGCAAGAGGATACGGGACGGTTGGAAAGTCAATACTGGAGTCCGTTCTATCCCCTGTGTACAAATTAGCTGAAACATGCGATCGTCTACAGGGGTTCATGCTTTACTATTCCTTCGGGGGAGGCACCGGCTCCGGACTTCACGCTCTCATCATGAGGAAGCTAAAGAACTCTTTTCAGAAACAGACGAAACTGGAAATCGCCATTTTCCCATCTCCAAAGGTTTGCTTTGTACTTTATTAGGTGTACAAAATGAAACTTGGCTAAAATCTACAAAATTCAAATTTACCCTGTGGCTGAGTTTCATTTTGTACACCTAATAATTAAAAATTGCAGGAAATTTAATTCTCTATAAATTTGTACTTTATTATTTTTTTAGGATGCACCATTTTCGGAAAATAATTTTTTTTTAAGTAAATTTATCTTGAAAACAGTGCGTCCTAGAGAAAAATGAATAGAATAAAAATTATAGAAAATTAAATTTCCAACAGATTTTATTTAGTGCATTTTTTCAATATCTGTAACGGTTTACAATTTACAAGCCTTTAAAAATTAACCTTCTTAATGTTTATACTTCAATAACCTTCTTACACGGAGAAGGTCAACTTTTGATGGCTTAAAATGCTTAAAATTTTGAAAAAATGAACTACTAGATGTACAAAATAAAACTCGGCTAAAATCTACAAAATTCAAATTTACCCTGTGGCTGAGTTTCATTTTGTACACCTAATAAATAAAAATTGTAGGAAATTTAATTCTCTATAAATTTGTACTTAATTATGTTTTTCTAGGATGCACCATTTTTTTTTAAAACTAAATTTATCTTGAAAACAGTGCGTCCTAGAGAAAAAATGAATAGAATAAAAATTATAGAAAATTAAATTTCCCACAGATTTAATTTAGTGCATTTTTTCAATATCTGTAACGGTTTACGATTTACAAGCCTTTAAAAATTAACCTTCTTAATGGTTATACTTCAATAACTTTCTTACACGGAGAAGGTCAACTTTTGATGGATTTTAACGTCTAAAATGTTTAAAATATTGAAAAAATGAACTACTAGGTGTACAAAATGAAACTCGGCTTAAATCTACAAAATTCAAATTACCCTGTGGCTGAGTTTCATTTTGTACACCTAATATGAGGCGCTCCGGGTACGAAGGGCGAACTCAACAACGGACAAATTTTTTTTTTTTTCATTTTCAGATTCTAGACCTCTTGGTGAATACACCCATATAATTTAATGTTGAGTTCGCCCTTTTTTCCCATTTAAATACGTAAAAACCGATATGCGGCAAAGCACTAACGAAGGGCGAACTCCACATCCTAGTCCACAACCCCCACTCCTTTTCCCATTCCAGGGCATGACTTTTCTGTTGAGTTCGCCCGTAACATATAACTTTAAAATGCGAATATCTCGAAACTATGTTTTGTTGAGTTCGCCCTTCGTACCCGGAGCGCCTCATATTTTCTTAATTGTTTTTTTTAGATGTCAACATCCGTAGTGGAGCCCTACAACACGATATTAGCTACAGATGCTACTTTAGATGCATCTGAATGCGTTTTCCTCGTCGACAATGAAGCCATGTATACAATCTGTCAGACCAAGCTGGACATTGATAGCCCAACGTATAAAAACTTGAATAGAATCTTAGCTCAGGCAGTGAGCTCAATAACAAGCAGCGTACGATTCAAAGGTAGTTTAAACGCAGACTTGATGGACTTCCAGACAAATTTAGTTCCATATCCAAGAATCCATTTTCCGGTCATGAGCTATTCACCGATTTCAAGCGCACATGCGGCGACACATGAGCCACTTTCGGTCGAAGACATCACGAATAAATGCTTCGAAGTCTCCAACAGGATGCTTCAATGTGAGAACTTCGCAGGAAACTACATGTCCTGCTGTCTTCTCTACAGAGGTGATGTCACGCCTAAAGAAGTCAATGCTGCAGTCTCCGAAATAAAAGACAGAAAAGCGATTAAGTTCGTTAGTTGGTCTCCGGCGAGTTTTAAAATTGGAATCAACGACTCACCTCCTGCTGCAGTCCCCGACGGTGACCTGGCACGAAGCTCACGAGCAGTATGCATGCTCAGCAACACAACAGCCGTACGTGAATCATGGATAACATTAAACATCAAATATCATCTCATGCTCGGAAAAAAGGCCTTTTTTCACTGGTACTTAGGAGAAGGGATGGAACTCAACGATTTTTACAGCGCACAAGAAAACCTATTAACACTCGAAGAAGAATATCTCCTTTTAAATAAAATCGATCAATAATTATTACTGTTTCATCTGGTGGCAGCGGTGTTTTTAACTTTGAATTTATGAAAATGGTTTTTTTTATTCCCTGCAGGCTTTTAAAAATTTTAAGGATCCCGAGAGCGTATTTTCACGGGCGTTTTCCTCCAGATTAAATGAGGACTCGTGTAATCGTGACGCTTCCTCGGCTCCGAGTAAGCCGATAGGTATGAATAAAAAATGAGACGCGTCGGGACGAGAAGTATCACGGCCCATTAGCCATTTTCCGCAGTAACCATCATGTATTTATGTCAAGCCCTTTTAATGACTACGACCCATCAACCTCAAAACTTTAGGCGAATCATTTCTAACTTTTTTTCTCTCTCTCTCTCTACCAACGAATTTTGAAATTATTACTTTTTAAGACGAAAATTCAATTCAGTCTATTCGGAGTCCGATTCCACGATTCATCAATTTCGAGTTCCCCTAATCCATCATTCGATGGACACTTTATTAACGTAAATGGAGGGAAGACTCCACGGATGAGCATTTTCTGACAAGGATTAATATACGGATAATAATAATAAAAAAAAATCTTCGCTTTCTCTGTTTTAAGATTTAAACTCGGGTAAAATTGAGTTTGTGTCAAGATAAAAAAAGTTTGGAGCTGGCCCCGACGGGAACTTCCTTAAAGAGAAGTAACAATATAGGAGGGAAGTATAACGGAGGGGGAAGTATAAGGGAGGGGAAGTATATCGGAGGGGAATTGTAACGGAGGGGGAAGTATAAGGGAAGGAAAGTAAACGGAGGCGAAGTATATGGGAAGGGAAGTTTTTTATTTTTTTTTACAAATTTTCTAAGTTTTTTAAGTCTTCTAAATTTTTAATTTTTTTTTTATTTTTTTTATTTGTATGTAATTTTTTCATTATTGTCATTTTCAAATTTTATGATTTTTTTTAAATAAATTTGCGCTTTTTTTTTTGAAAAATTTTTTAAGTAACAAGGTAGAAATTATGGGATTTTTGCCCAAGAGAGGTCCCTCTCCTAAGGCGTGGAAGTATGAAATTTCTCCTTACTAAAATGAATTATGGCAAAAAAAATGATATTTTTATACCAAAAATTCTTAAAAGTATATGGAGTAATTGGTGAAAATTTTGGTGAAAAGCGGACGAACGGTTCGGCCGCTGCGAATTTTTTAAAATTTCAAACAGACGTATCTCCGCCATTTTTTCGAAATTCAAAAATCGCCCTCGTTGGTTTCTTGTTCACCGACTAAAGAAAATTTGGTGAAAATCTGGTGAAAATCGGTTTAAAATTTTGGCTGTAAAGTGTTCCGGAAAAAAATGCTATGTACGGCACTACAGACAAAGTTGAGATCGGTAAAGATCAACATTAGATTTGACCCTCCGGGGTCTGGAAGACCCTTCCCTAAAAACCCGACATGGAGGGTATCACAATAACTTCTTTAAGGAAGTTAAATCTTTGCCCCGCCAGTCACCGATAAATATCCAAAATTTTTCCCTGGTATCGAAAACTATTGGATTCTACGTAGGAATTGTTGCAAAAAAAACTGGCTAGGGCTCCACTGGACCTGGAAGACCGTATACCTAGAACCACTTATGGAGGGTAATCTAATAACTTTTCTTTCAGAATCTTCTAACGCTAGGAAATTGAAAGATGTAACATATTGGATTTTTATCAATTTTCGTATACCCTGACCCTCTTCCAAAAAGCGTACATGGAGGGTAATACGATAATGCCTCTTTGACGAACTCTGAAAAAAAAAAATCAATTTTAAATTATGAAAAAAAAATGCTACTTTTGAGGCTACCAATTTTGGTAAATCCTTCAATTTTAGTAATTTTAAAACGTGTTAAAATGGTTTTTGAACTTTTCTCTCTGTTGTTTGTGAAAAAAAAGGGGGCATTGTTGAAATAAGGGTTTTCCCTGTGAAATCAGAAGGGAACGCCACTTGTTGAGGCCCTTTGAGAAAACCAAGGCGGCCCTAACCTAAGATATTGCTTTTTCTACACCGTTCCTATTTATATTTGGAGCACGTCGAAGGGAAAAGGGCTTCTTTCTCCTTTTTCCTACCCCCCCCCTCTTCCATTTTTCTTCACGTACACCCTTTTTGCACTTTTTCTCCCTTTAAGTCCCTTGACCTTTTTTTCTTTTTCTGCTTCGACATCACTAAAGAGGATTACTCGAAAGCCACACGATAACCTCCCCCTTTTTTATTCCGATGATCAAAAGAGACAACGATAAAAATTTAATAAGAAACAATCAAGAGGAGAAGGATTAAAATGGAATTTTAATTGGAGGCAAAGATGAAATTATGATTGATGGGAAAAGGGCAAACCATCACAAAGGCTCTTTAATAACGGCCTCTAAGCGGGATATTTAATTTAAAAAGATTGCTGTTTGAAAAATTGTTTAGAACTTTTTTTTTTTAGTGTTAAAAAAAGGGGTGGGAATTCATCAACTTTTTACACGAAAGCCTCAAAGCTTTCCGGACAGTCATTGTTATTAATTGGATATTAAAAAGAACAACTCGTCGGAAAAACCCAGTTTCTAAAATTATTCTAGGAAATCTCCCGTAAGCCAATCTAATTTAAAATCCTTTTCAAAGATGTCAATCAAAAATTTGAATTCAAACTCCAAAATCTCATTCATAAAATAATTACTAAATACCTAACAAAAATTAATAAAAGAATATTCAAATTCTAGCCAACTATAAATATACTCAAAAAAATGCAGTATTCTATACAGGGTGTCCGGATACGTCAGGAAGAGCCTTAAAAAGGGGTTTATGAAAAAAAGTTAAATGTAAACCTTTAATTTAAGAAAAAGACTTTGATGATGTACTTTACAATGCGTTTGGATATACAGGGTGCCCCAAATAGAACCTAACTTAGTTTTTTTCAAATGAGAACCCCTATTTTTTATTTCAGATTCGTTATCTACGCAAAATTTCAAGCTGTTTTGACTATTCATATGACTATTTTTGACAACTTTAAAAAACGTCGAATTTTAGCGTTTTTCGCGATAATATCCGTTAAAATTAAAATAGAATGAATAAGTGCTTAAATATATATAGAATACTTAATTATTTGAGTAAATTTTGAATTGGCTTGAATTTAAAAATGTCTTTATTAATTTTTTTTGGGTGTTTAGTATTATGCAGGGTGTCCGGAAACACATACGTGTGGGAGAGCGTTAAAAAGTGGTTTTATGTAAAAAAGTTAAAAGTAAACCCCCCTTAATTTAAATCAAAGAATTTGATGGTGTAGTTTAAAATGCGTTTGGATATACAGGGTGCCCCCAAAAGAACCTAACTTCGTTATTTCAAATGAGAACCCCTATTTTTTATTTCAGATTCGTAATCTACGCAAAAGTTCAAGTTGATTTGACTACTTATTCATATGACCATTTTTGACAACTTTAAAAAATTGTCAAATTTGAGCGTTTTTCGCGCTAAAATACGTTAAAGTCGACCAGAGAGACTCATTTTCAGCCAACTCGAAATTTATTCAAAAAATGCAGTATTCGATATACATTTAAGCCCTAAAATTGGGGTTTTTTTCGGGTGAAAGATTTTTTTTTCTTTCTGAAGGTAGGGAGTTTGGGATGTTCATGGGCGTTCCGTCTGTTCTGACCGGGCGAAGAGTTCCATTATTTCTACCTTGATTATTGAAATTCCGATTCAGCAATCACATTATTCTTGGCTTACCTTTTAACTTCCTTGAAGAAGTTATTGTTTACTTAATATTTTTTTAAATATTATTTTATAAGCAAAAATAAAAAGGAATCCTTTGATTTTCCTCCTTTTTTTCAAGGAAGCTTGTGGTACCTTAAGGAGTCCTCGAGCGGTATTTCCTGATTGGCAAGACAAAAGGAAATCGGAAGGATTTTTTTCGCTTTTTCGGTACCTTAAGGAGTCCTTGAGAGAAAGAATCTCATTGGTGGATGACAGAAAAGGAATGTTCACTCTATGATTTTTGGTAAGGAAAGGAGAGTTTAAACTTTAAAGGAATGCTTATGGAGTCCTAGAACTGTATTTTCTGATTGGCTAGATAAAAGGAATCCTTCCGATTTCCTTCCGTTTTTTCGCTTTTTTAATATCTCAAGGAGTCCTTGAGCGAAAGAATCTCATTGGCGGATGACAGAAAAGGATTGTTCACTTTATGCTTTGGGTTAAGTTAAGGAGAGTTTAAAGGAATGCTTAAAGCGTGCTCGAACGGTATTCTCTGATTGGCTTGATAAAAGGAATCCTTCCGATTTCCTTCCGTTTTTTCGCTAGTTTTAGTAACCACAAGGAGTCCTCGAGCGAAAGAATCTCATAGGCGGATGATAGAAAAGGAATGTTCACTGTATGCTTTAGGTTAAGGAAAGGAGAGTTTAAAGGAATGCTTAAGGAGTCATAGCACGGTATTTTCTGATTGGCTGGATAAATTGAATCCTTTTGATTTCCTTCCGTTTTTTCGCTATTTATGGTACCTTAAGTAGTCATTGAGCGAAAGAATCTGATTGGCGGATGATAGAAAAGGAATGTTCACTGTATGCTTTTGGAAAGGAGAGTTTAAAGGAATGTTTAAGGAGTCATAGCACGGTATTCTCTGATTGGCTAGATAAAAGGAATCCTTTCGATTTATTTCCGTTTTTTCGCTTTTTTGATACCTCAAGGAGTCCTCGAGCGAAAGAATCTCATTGGCGGATGATAGAAAAGGAATGTTCACTGTATGCTTTTGGTTAAGGAAGGGAAAGTTTAAGGGAATGCTAAAGGAGTCCTCGAACGGTATTCTCTGATTGGCTAGATAAAGGAATAATTCCGATTCTTTTTTTTTTTTTTTTTTTTTTTTTTTTTTTTTTTTTTTTTTTTTTTTTCGCTTTTTTGGTACCTCAAGGAGTCCTCAAGCGAAAGAATCTCATTGGCGGATGAGAAAAGGAATGTTCACTGAATGCTTTTGGTTAAGGAAAGGAGAGTTTAAAGGAATGTTTAAGGAGTCATATCACGATATTCTCTGATTGGCTAGATAAAAGGGATCCTTCCGATTTCATTCGGTTTTTTCGCTATTTACGGTACCTTAAGTAGTCATTGAGCGAAAGAATATGATTGGCGGATGATAGAAAAGGAATGTTCACTGTATGCTTTTGGTTAAGGAAGGGAGAGTTTAAAGGAATGTTTAAGGAGTCATATCACGATATTCTCTGATTGGCTAGATAAAAGGGATCCTTCCGATTTCATTCGGTTTTTTCGCTATTTACGGTACCTTAAGTAGTCATTGAGCGAAAGAATATGATTGGCGGATGATAGAAAAGGAATGTTCACTGTATGCTTTTGGTTAAGGAAGGGAGAGTTTAAGGGAATCCTTAAGGAGTCATAGCACGGTATTCTCTGATTGGATAGATAAAAGGAATCCTTTCCTTCCGTTTTTACGCTTTTTTGGTAACCTCAAGGAGTCCTTGAGTGAAAGAATCTCATTGGCAGATGATAGAAAAGGAATGATCACTGCTTTTGGATAAGGAAAGGAGAGTTTAAAGGATTGCTTGATTGCTTACAAAATAAGGGTCTAAAAAGTAAAACTATAACCACCTGCCAGGCCGGCCGTCCGTACTCTTCAAGGCCTAATTGTCACCGAATTTCGCTCCTTTTCTAAAGGAATGGCGTTGTAAAAAATTCAATATTTTTTTAGATGCTAAACTTTTTTTCCCTCTCCTGAATGACTTTCTGAATAATTTAAAATGACTGATTATTTATAATTTATGTTTAAAAATAAAAGAAAAGAATGAAAAAGCGTATGGGAGGAATTCGAACGAGGGAAGGTAATAACGGACCTTTCACTATCTGCAATAGCTTTTATTGCGAGGGTTGTACCTTGTTGGCCAAACTACCCTCAGCCGTCCGCGGGGGGGGGGGGGGGGGAGCAAGGGAGGCGATGGCAATTTACGAACGCCCGAGTTCCAATTCATTGTTTCGCGCCCTGGATATTTTATAGCGAAATGAAAACGAAACTTTATGAGACTTCAGGCCAAAAATAAAAGTAGGACGAGGGTGTTAACTTTTAACTTTTTATGTACGTACACGTGTAATCCACACGTGGAAAAATAAATGTTTAAAAAAGCCAAATGGACATTAGGGTAAATAAACACAAAATACATAATACATTACAATATATTGCTATTTTATTGCCACTTTTTACTAAATAACTCCTTTTTTTTCTTTCAATTTTAGGTAGAAGCACAAACTGCTTTCGGAGTAAGAGTTTTTTTTTTCGGCCATTTTTGGCTCACCCACGAGGTTTTAAATATTAGTAATTTTTTTGACTAGAAAACGATATCTACAGTCCAACTATTTCGACATGCATAGTTTTTTTTGTTTTTAAAATATAACGAGCTATGAGAAAGTAGTATAGATTGCACCTTTCGTAACCGGAGTGGGGGTAGAGCCTCGAGTGGGGGTAAAGCCCGCCGGTCAACGCCAAGGCCCAAGGCTACACTACCACAAAAAATTTTTTTCACAGCATTTTTTTTCTTCGAAAAATTACAAATCTAAGTCTTTTAAATACGCAAATTGGTGTGATATGAAAAAATTGATAAACATAAATACCCGCATTTATCATGTTTTAAAAAAAAGCTTCTATTGGATTTTTGTACTGTTTTAAGCCAAAAAATGGTGTTCTATTGATTTTTGGTCCTTTAAGCTATTTTAAATTATAAAATGTTCTACAGGGATGCAATTTTTAAAAAGCTTTTAATGAAAAACGTACAAAAAGAATGGAGTTTAAAAGAAAAAAAACATATAGAGGCCAAGTGAAGGGTCCTAAAGCTTGCGGACTTTTCTTCTACGCATGCTCGAAAGGTGGGAGAAAAAGCCTGGTGGCTTCTTTATGTTTTTTTGCTCCAAAAGGGCCTTTTTTCTGGCTGCCCTTTTCAGTAGTACAAAAAGCCGTACTTTTTATACCACTTTGATATAAAAAAAATCTAAAGTATAAAATATCCATCGCTAATTGGTCGTTTTTGACACTTTCAGCATCCCGAAAATTTTCCCACTTTAAAAATTTGACCAAACGCTTTGAGAATTTGGACAAATTTTTAACCCAAAAGTGTATAATCACAAAAGAAATGACTAGAAAAAGGAAAAATCTGAGCTTTCTTTATAATTATTACAAAACTATAAATTTTTATGTCTATTTTTTTAAGCTGTTTTAAGAGGGAAAAGCTCTATTTTGGAAAATAAAGCCACTAAAATAATAATTTTAAAAAATTCGCAAACTATTAGTTTTTTTTGTAGCTGATATTTTGCAACTATTTTTTTTCTCTTCTTTTTTTAGGAATATAATATACAATAATATACCAAAAATACCTATGGCTATACAACTTCCAGTCTATAAAATATTATACTGTTGCCATAATATACTCTCTTTTTATTAGATAAATATGAGTATTGTTCAATACACACATTTTTGAGCAGGTCAATAGGCTATTAGTCCAGATGCTAGATGAGGAAAAGCTCGAGGTTATTTTGAGGTTTTACTTATCTAGACGCTGGTCTATATTGACAAATATCAAAAAACTGCTTTTCTTTTAAATATATATTCATATAAAAATTAATTGGATTATGAGTGTACTATTATCTAGTTTTCTATCGTTGCTCGAATAAAGATGAAAAATAATGAATATCACCGAATGTTCAATAATTGGTGTGTTTGGCGTTTATTTTGTTGGGAGTCCCCAGATCACTGTTCTCTCTTTGCGAATTGTATCACAGAGAAAGACCTTTGCTGCTACTGAACCTGGACGGCGGAGCGGACCGTTTCGAAGACGACTTTCATGTCGACGCCGTCTTGCTCTTCTTTGATGCAGGCGGATTCGAGATGTTTGTTGAGGTAGGATTTCAACGCGAACGTTTTGTTGCAGCGAGAGCACTGGTAGTTTTTGTCCGTCGAATGCGTCTGCATGTGAGCACGGAGGTTCGAACGGTCGGCGAACGCTTTCCCGCAGTGGGCGCACCCGTAGGGTTTCTCACCTGTGTGTGAGCGAAGGTGCCCTTGGAGGAGCCACGGCCGTGAGAAAAGTTTACCGCAGACTCCGCACGCGTGGCTTAACTTGTGTGAGAAGATGCATCGCTAAGGCAGGCATCGAGACATAAGCTTTACCGCATGTGACGCATTTTTTGGCAGACTGCGAATCTAGGCTACGGTGTGTTTGCTTATGCCGCGAGAGGTTGCTCGACGTCGCGTATTTTTTACCGCATTCCGAACACGTATAGCGGCCTGTTTTGTTTTCGTTTTCTTCCGTTTCCGCGGCGCCGTCGTCGGAGGATGAGGGACTGAGCGGGGCAGTACGGCCTTTTCTGTCTTTTTGTTTTTCGACCGGCCGTCGGTGACGAGGAGAGCGTCGTACGTGTAGACGACAGCGTTCGGTTGGACTTGCGTCGCCTGCGTAGTCTGTGGGTTCGGATTGTTGTTCTCGGCGTCTGAGGAGTATTCAGAGTTTGGCGGTGTCAAAGGCGGTGGTGGCTGAGGTGTCGGCCGGTAGCTTACTTCCGACGTCCCGCAGCAGTGGTAAACGGGCTCTGAACTTTGGTAAATAGGCTCGGGAGTTCCACCAGCCGTCGTCGGGTAATGTGGTGTCACGCCTGGCGCTGGAAGTGGCGGTAGAGACCTCGAAAGCTCGAGTAAATCATGGGCGGCCTCTGTTTCTTCGACGCTTCGCAGTCGAAATATCGGAATCCCTCCATCGCAGCTAACCGGTTCCGTCCTCTCACTTTCCGTGTTATCATTCCCAATATATCTATATCTGAAACGAAAAAACAATTTTTAAATCTCAATAAACTGATGATTCTCCCCACCAAAAGGGTGACCAAACTTAATTAGAAACATCGTTTTTCTTTAAACCACCATCAAGGAAACCACTAATTTCACAGATTGAGATAAGTTAATATCCTTTTAGCTTACCTCGAAGGTTTTCCCTATTTCTTTGATTAGTTTGTCTTTTGAATGAGAAGATCCTCTCCCCCTTCCGGAATTGATGCCTTCTAATTAGACGCGGAATCAATGTCTTTATTAATTAAAGTTGTAAGTTAAGGATCCTCTATCTCCCCGGAGCAAAATGGAGATAAACCTTCGGATAACTTTCCGGATTATTCAAGTTATGATTAATCATCCAACAACTTCTCAAGTTTAGAAAAAAGTTTAAATCCTGAACAACAAAAATGAATTTTTTTTTTATATTCTCCTTAGCCGTAAAGTCGCCATAAATTTACGATTAGCGACCTTTAACGCTGACGACACTTTTAAAAAACTACCTCGATAGACCAAACCTATAAAAAAAATATTTTTTTACGCCTTTTTTTACGGCTTCTTTCCTTTATAATACGAGACGTGATTAATCACTGCTTGGCAATCAACCATGACAGGTTGTGTCACGTCAGGACGAATCTCGTGGGACGATTAATTTCAGAGTGTGACAAACGTGAGACAGAAAGCGGACGGGTTAATTCTATGAAAATATCGGCCGCTTTGATTTTGATGGCTGTCATGAGGTGTCTTCTGGAGATGGACAACTCTTTGCACTAAAGTCAGATTTGTATTTCTAACTGTAAGATTGTAACTAGACTTAAGACAAGAGGTGCTTGGTTCTGAGATTTTTGAACTAGCTGCTGAGGTCTGCCACTAGGTTGGGGGTTTCAAACGACCACAGAAGCATCTGGGTGGGCCAGTGGTCAGTGCCTTTGACTCAAGCAAATGAGGTCTGGGGTAAAAATTTCGATCGTCGAAGGATATTGTTTTGCAGAGCATCCCTTTAGGCACGACTCCCACGCCATCTCTGTGGGACAGTGTTCAATGTCATCGAGCCAACGAGGTCTAGCCAATTTGGAGGAGCTAAAGAAGGATATTGGTGTGCTATCTCTCGGGGAGGTAATCAGTGGCTGAGGTCTTTGGACTTATTGGTCTGGTGCTCACTGTTTTATTACTACGTCTGACGTTTTTTTCACTGACATCAGACGTCGAAAGGATATTTCGGAGAGCATCTCTTGGGCAAACGACTCCCACGCCATATCTGTGGGATGGTGTTCAAAGTCTGTGAGTCCAATGAGGTCTAGCCTATTTCAAGGAGCTACATAAGGATATTGGTTTGCTGTACATCGCCTTGGGCAGGTATTCAGCAGCTGAGGTCATTGGACATAAGGTACCTTTCGTGCTTGTTTCTGATTGATATTGAGTCTGGTTTTACTGTTTTAGCTGACGTCGGATTTTTGCACTAGCTGCAGAGTTCTGGGGTTTCAAATTTCGACCACGAAGCTGAGCATCTCCGTGGGCGAGTGATCAATGTCTTTGATTCAAGCCAAGCCAAGTCTAGAGTCAAAATTTCGATCGTCGAAGGATATTGCTTTGCTGAGCATCTCGTTGGTCAAATTTCGACTCCCAAGCCATCTCGGTGGGACAGTGTTCAATGTCTTCAAGCAATGAGGACTAGCAAATATCGAGGGCTACAGAAGGATAATGGTTTGCTAACATCTCCTAGGGCAGATATTCATCAGCTAAGTTCTTTGGACATGAGGTGCCTTTCGTGCTTTGATATGATATTGATAATCATTTTCAGTATAGTTCATTGATTGCAGTGCTTACTTTGAGAGTCTGCAGGTCAGATCGTCGGGATATTCAGAGCATCTCTTGACACAGAAGCTGCCATCTCCGTGGGTGAGTGGTCAATGTCTTTGACTCAAGCCAATGAGTTCTGGGTCAAATTTCAATCGTCGAAGGATATTGCAGAGCATCTCTTTGGGCAAATCAACTCCATGCCATCTCTGTGGGACAGTGTTCAAAGTCTTCCTGCCAATGAGGTCAACCCAATTTCGAGGAGCTACTGAAGGATATTGGTTTGCTAAAAATCTCCTTGGGCATTTATTCAGCAGCTAAGGTTTTAGGACATGAGGTGCCTTTCGTGCTTGGTTCTGACTGATATTGGGTCTGGTCGGTAGTGTTTTAGCTGACGTCAAATGTTTGCACTAGATACTGACGTCTGGGGGTTTAAACGACCAACCACTGAAGCATCTACGTGGGCGAGTGGTCAATGTCTTTGACTCAAGCCAATGAGGTAAAATTTCGAGCGTCCAAGGATATTGCAGAGCATCTCTTTAGGCAATTTCAACTCCCACGTCATCTCTGTGGAACTGTGTTCAATGTCATTGAGCCAATGGGGTCTAGCCAATTTCGAGTTGCTTCAGAAGGATATTGGTTCGCTATTCAAGAGCTGAGGTCTTTGGACAAGAGATACGTTCTTCAGATTATGCAATTTTGGTCCTGACTCCAGATTTGTGGTTCTGACCTTTAGGAAGAACAGGTAAAACCATTGATTTCACCTTCAAGATATCTAGCCCCTGATTTTTTCCCATAGACTTGAATAAATCAGAACGTAAAGGATTTGAAGATAGACAGGGCGGAACGAATGGACAGGTATCCTCATGGATCTATTTCTTCTCCCTGAAGGATTTGGAAGGTTTCCAAATCCCCTTGGCACCCCAACTCGGTTCAATCTCTTGAGGGGGTCGAAAAAAGAAACTAGGACAAAAGAGGGGGAAAAAATCACTGGGTTTTTAAGCAAGTTATCAATTGAAATTACCTTGATAATGTAAAGTAGATCCATTTTCATTTGTACACAGCCCTGAAAAAAGAAAAACAAAATTAGTTTATTTTTTTATCAGTTCGCTGAATCAGAACCCTCTTGTCCCAGAACCCTTCTTCAAACTCTTTCCAAGCAACGTCAGCAAAGACCCGCACTATCAAACGAACCGTGAATACCCTCTTGAATAAAAATAAAGTTGCCCCTTTTATTGTTGTTTCCAATCTGAATCGAATCACGGTTAATGACGTTGGTAGCCTTGGTGAGCAATCCTGATTCTGGTAGTCCTAGTAGGTTAAGAAAGATTATGGTTGGCAGAACTGTTAGGCCGTGCAATAAGGATTTTGGTTAGCTGAGGATATTCGGATGCCACCGTGGGTGCTACTGAGAAGACACTGACCGCTTTCCCCCTCCGAATATTACCAGAAAATAAGTTTAAAAGGGTGAAATTTTCGAAATTAGGTTGTCGGGGAGGCATCCACTCTGCCGCTGACAGTGGAAGGAGGAAGTAACTTGTAATGGGATTTTGAGAAAGGGTCGCAACCTTCCCCTCCCGCAACCTTTTCCCTTAAATGCCAATGAAGGGATAAATAATGCAGCCCTCTCGCAGCCTCTTACCAATCAAAGCGTAACTTTAAGCCCGATGGAATCCTCTCCCTACATTCTCCTTCTTACGTCATCAATTTTAAACACCTAACATGACTTACCACTTTTTCCCTTCACGGAGAATATCAACCTTTTTCACCTTTACAACTCCATTTTTGGAGAAAGGTTTCAACGATAAATGAAGACCAAAAAACAGATTTTCTACTAAAAAAAGCTAAATATTTTTGTTGTTGGAATATAGAAGGACATTGACTAGCTAAGCATCTCCGTAGGGCAGTGGTCAACGTCATCGACTCACCCCAGAGAGGTCTCAGGCTTAAATTTGCACTAAGGACATTGATTAGCTGAGCATCTCCGTAGGTCAGTGATCAACGTCTTCGACTCACCCTAGGTATGTCTAAGGCTTAAATGTGGACTATAGAAGGACATTGATTAGCTGAGCATCTCCGTAGGGCAGTGGTCAACGTCTTCGACTCACCCCAAAGAGGTCTCAGGCTTAAATTTGGACTAAGGACATTGATTAGCTGAGCATCTCCGTAGGTCAGTGATCAACGTATTCGACTCACCCCAAAGAGGTCTCAGGCTTAAATTTGGACAAAGTACATTGATTAGCTGAGCATCTCCGTAGGTGAGTGATCATCATCTTCGACTCAACCCAGGTATATCTAAGGGTTAAATGTGGACTATAGAATGACATTGATTAGCTGAGCATCTCCGTAGGGCAGTGGTCAACGTCTTCGACTCACCGTAAAGAGGTCTCAGGCTTAAATTTGGACTAAGGACATTGATTGGCTGAGCATCTCCGTAGGTGAGTGATCATCATCTTCGACTCACCCCAGGTATGTCTAAGGGTTAAATGTGGACTATAGAATGACATTGAATAGCTGAGCATCTCCGTAGGGCAGTGATCAACGTCTTCGACTCACCCCAAAGAGGTCTCAGGCTTAAATATGGACAAAGGACATTGATTAGCTGAGCATCTCCGTAGGTGAGTGATCATCATCTTCGACTCACCCCAGGTATGTCTAAGGGTTAAATGTGGACTATAGAATGAAATTGATTAGCTGAGCATCTCCGTAGGTCATTGATCAATGTCTTCGACTCACCCCTATGTCTAAGGGTTAAATGGGGACTATAGAATGACATTGATTAGCTGAGCATCTCCGTAGGGCAGTGGTCAACGTCTTCGACTCATCCCAAAGAGGTCTCAGGCTTAAAATTGGACAAAGGACATTGATTAGCTGAGCATCTTCGTAGGTCAGTGATCAATGTCTTCCACTCACCCCTATGTCTAAGGGTTAAATGGGGACTATAGAATGACATTGATTAGCTGAGCATCTCCGTAGGGGAGTGAAATTTGGAATACCTAAAGAAGGACATTGATTGTGCCATGTTAGTGATCAAAATATGTTTAGAAGGAATGGGTAAGGGGAAAAACAATTTTTTATGATTTTATGACGTAGATGTCTGGATTTAAGGGTTAGAGAGAAGTTTTTATTTTAAAAAATGAAAGAATCCGCCCCTTTGTATTTGTTTTCGTGACAAATATGGAAAAAAGACGAGCTCTCCCAGTAGAATTTATGTTATCCTTTATAATAAATCTTATAGAACAAATAGAGGGGAACGTATCAAACTTTTATTCTCGATATATCACAAGAAGGTCTAAAGTTTAGATTCTCTCAATAAAAAAGTTCGAAAACGGGGATATTCGCGGAGTCTATTTTCGGGTTCGACGTTTTAGTGGGTAATTGTCGGTTAAGTGCTGGTAACGAAACGAGTCCTGAGACAATGGGATGAGCGGCGTTGAAGGAGGCGGGCGAAGACTTTACCGCACCCATGATTTCGCCTTACGGGCTTTAATTAAGACGTGACTCCTTCCCAAGCCCCACCACCTGCAATCAACCTACCCATCAGAGGCACTGATTGAACCTCCCTTCAACCCACCCGGAAGTTTCTTCCCGACCAATTTACACCTTCACCGAAATGGAAGCTTTAAACGCGCTCGACTTTATTACTTTTCAGAGTTTCCACATCTTCAAAACCATTCGAAATTGATAATAAAAAGCGCGATTTTATCGAATATTATTCAAATGCAATATCACTTAGCTTAAAAGGTGGACTCAACGGTCCACTATCCCTAAGACCGTACGTTCCTTAAATAGCTCAAGGCTTCCTTGAAAATTCTCCTTTACTTGCTTGAGTTACGGAACGGAAAAGCAGAATAATGATTTCCATGTTGAAACGTGATGACAGTTGACGTTATTACGTATCTGTTTATGAACCTCCCAGGAACCTCCCTAGAACCTCCCTAGAACCTCCCTAAAACCTCCCTCGAACCTCCCTCGAACCTCCCTATAACCTCCCTCGTACCTCCCTATAACCTCCCTCGTACCTCCCTATAACCTCCCTCGAACCTCCCTCTAACCTCCCTGGAACCTCCCTCTAACCACCATCGAACCTCCCACGAACCTCCCTAGAACCTCCCTGGAACCTCCCTTAAGGAGACCTTTAAACGGAGGCTCTCATTGGCTCAAGGAACGAAAAGGGATGTCAACTTGATTAAGGAAAGTACATTTTTTAAAAATAACTATCGAAAATTTTTGGTTTAACTCAAATTCGATGAGCTAAGAACGGACCCGATCGGACGGATTCGATCTCAAGTTATATTCCGAATGTAGAGGGAAAGAGCCTCTAAAGTTTATGTGGTTTTTGAGGTTCCCAAAGGGCCCTAATCCTTTTTACCGGATTATCAAAACCAAAAGTTTTCATCGATATTACTTAGAAAAAAAAAAGGTTATTCCAGGTTTTTAGGGCTACCGGGTTTTTGGGCGAAATTTTTACCTAGAATCATAATTGTAAGCGTTTTCCCCGTGTTTTTTAAAAAATCCTTTTTTCCTAATTTTTGGACTTCTTTTTTTTGTAGATTTTGTACCAAAAAGAACCCTTTTGATGGAATTTTCACGGTTCACTTAATACATAATGTTTTTTACTGGACTTTCGGTTTTTTCTTCCCAGAAAATTTTTTTTTTCTCGGCTTTCTATTCGCTGTTTGTACATCATTTACATTTTTTGTCCTTCAGCGCCCTAAAAAAGAGTTTTTTACTGGTTTTATAAGATTTCCTTTGTTTTCTTCTTTTTTATTGTTATCAAAGGAAAAAAAAACTTTTTTTAATTAATTAATAGAAACATAAATAAATAAAAGAAGAGAAAAAAATCGAGTGTCCAAGTTAATTTGCCCTTTGAAGGATATTGGCGTGGATGTTCTTAGAGTATGTTAAACATGCCTGTTTCAAAGGGAGGGAACGCTTGTCAAAGGGAACTTGTTGCTTCGAGCCAAGCATTTAACCCCCCAACCCTTTTCATCCCTTCTACCTTGAAGCCTTTTCCTTCAACCCCCCTTCCGGAGCCCTTCCTTCTCGAGAAACTCCGTCGCTACGGCACCCATCATCATTGACGAACCTCAAGGTCGTTCTTTTCCGCCCAGTATTTCGGCAATGAAGAAAACTTCCGTTCTTTTTAAACTTTAAATCTTTCTTAACTGACCGTTAAAAATGTTTAACGGAAACTTCAATTTTTTCTCTGCGAGTGGATCTTAGGCGATAAAGGGGATTTAGTCAAATTTATGGGCGGCCGTTGTGAAATAATAGCGAGAGGATATAAACGTAAAGGGATGGATTTTAGACCCCGAAGGATTAAGGCAATTCCGAACGGGTCGGCGACAACAATTGAAAACCGCCTATTTTCGTCTTTTCTAAACCTATATTTCATTTTTTTTATTTATTTACCGTAAGCCTGGAGATAACGCATTTTTTCTATTATAGGCCTGATTTAATTAAACCCAATTTTTATAATAAAATTTTACCAGGGGGTGAAATCGGGTCAGATTTGCCGGACTGAGTTCTCAAAGATGCGGGTAAAAACTCATCTTTCGTTAGGGTTGGGTAAAAATACAAGTCGAAAGGTTAAAGCCTGAAGTTCTATTTTAAAATAAATGGTGTGAAAACCCTTCGAGGCCAGCCGGAAAGCGGGGGAGCTCTTCGCAAAGGGTGACAGCCACGCGAAACGTGGTCGACTTTTGTCAGGTCTACAAGAAGGGAAAAAAAATTCAACCACTGGCCTAACGGAGTCTTCAAAATTTATTAGCTAGAGTCCACAATCACTGACCTACAGAATCTTTAAAAAAATGAAGTAGGTAAATAATTGAACCTGGTAGCTGCCGAAAGAAGTCCTTGATCCATGGAGTCTTCAATGTTCATTGCTAATGAGTCCACGATCCGACTCATCCTAACAAGGGTGAGATTATGAGTAAATTTTAGGGTGAGATTGATGCGAGTTTATAGGGTGAGAATATGTCGAGTTGCTTTTATGACGAATGGATTTGGAAATGAGGGTTATAGACTCTACGTCTAAAGGTCTTTGGGACGGAGGTGGGGATGGATAATCTCACCCAACATGCTGCTCACCCTAGTTAGGGTGAGAAATCAGGATGGGTTGCTTTTAGTCTGAGAATATGTCGAGTTGCTTCTAGGGTGAGTATATGTCGAGTTGCTTTTATGACGAAAGGATTTCATATTGATGGTTATAGACTCTTTAGGAGGCCCACGATAAGGGGAAAAGGGCGACAAAAAGCATCCTTCGGCAATACTGATAAGTCTTGCCGGTTTAGCCTAACCCAGATATTTTTTTAAACAATTATTAGAAGGGAAAAAAGGGTTTTTCGTCATAGTGTCGGATCGACGAATTTTACTAATTAAAATTAATGGGGAGTCCCTTTAGAGGGAACTAATTAGTTATTTGTTGTCTCATAAATTAATGAAGTTAACGCTCGGTTGAAAGACCAATTTCGTGCGGAGGGATGCCCAGATTAATTAGTCTGACTAGGCGTGCGGTAAAACTATTTTGTTTTAAAAAAAATTGAAAATTGAAAAATCTTTGAGTGAATTAACGTGTTAAGAGGAAAAGCACCTGATACTGATATCTGGATGTTGGCGGTCGGATGGGGGCTAAGAGGATTACGCCTTAGCCATCGGCCACCCGCGTTTCGCCTTGATAAATAAGGCCCACTCGACGACTAAAGCTAAATTGATGATTCTTTAAACGTCAACCCCGCTTAAACCTTTTTTTTTCTGCCGCTGACCTATTAATTTTTTCCAAGTAGGTTCTCTTTCTCAAACGGATTTTAACGGTTATTTTCGGGGATTCAAAGTGATATAAGAATCTAAATTTATTTCCAAAGGGGTTTTCTCGTTGTCATGAAAGTCCGTGATGTCATTCAAATTTGAAAATGATAACTCAAAAATTTCGAAAATGCTCTGTGGGAACGAAGATTCTATGGAGGAATCTGTATTGCCGAAGGATGCTTTTTGTCGCCTTTTCTTCTTGTCGTGGGCCTCCTCAGGAGTCTATAACCGTCATTTCCAAATCCTTTCGTCATAAAAGCAACTCGACATATTCTCACCCTGAAAGCAACTCGTCTTAATTTCTCACACTTATTATGGTGAGCAGCATGTAGGGTGAGACTATCCATCCCCCACCTCCGTCCTAAAGACCTATAGACCTAAAGAGTCTATAACCCTTATTTTCTAATCCTTTCGTAATAAAAGCAAATCGACATATTCTCACCCTAAAAGCAATTCATTCTAATTTCTCACCCTTATCGGGTGAGTAGGTAGCATGTGGGGCTAAGCCGGCAAGACGTTTCTGTATTGCCGAAGGATGCTTTTTGTCGCCATCTCCCCTTATCGTGGACATCCTAAAGATTCTATAACCCTCATTTCCAAATCCTTTCGTTATAAAAGCAACTCGACATATACTACCCTAGAAGCAACTCGACATATTCTCACCCTAAAAGCAACTCATCCTAATTTCTCACCCTTATTAGGGTGAGCATCATGTGGGGCTGAACCGGCAAGACGTATCTGTATTGCCGAAGGATTCTTTTTGTCGCCTTTTCCCCTATCGCGGGCCTCCTAAGGAGTCTATAACCCTCATTTCCTTTCGTCATAAAAGCAACTCGGCATATTCTCATCCTAAAAGCAACTGATCCTGATTTATCACCCTTATTAGGGTGAGTAGCATGTGAGGTGAGATGATCCATCCCCCACCTCCGTCCTCAAGACCTATAGACCTAAAAAGTCTCTTAACCCTCATTTCCAAATCCTTTCGTCATAAAAACAAATCGACCTATTCTCACCCCGAAATCAACTTTTCCTAATATCTCGCCCTTATTAGGGAGAGCGCCATGTGGGGCTAATCCTGCAAGACATATCTGTATTACCGAAGGATGCTTTTTGTCGCCTTTTCCCCTTATCGTGGGCCTCCTGAAGAGTCTATAACCCTTATTAGTATAAATCCTTTCGTCATAAAAGCAACTCGACATATTCTCACCCTAAAAGCAACTCATCTTTCTCACCCTCGTTAGGGTGAGCAGCATGTGGGGTGAGATTTGGGCAAGAAGATGTTAAAGAGAAATACTTTTTAAATGTAGAAATTTCTACATTTTCCTTTAATTTAGTTGAAAGATTTATCCATTATCTGGAGGAAACTGCAATCATCTATTATTTAAGTACTTTCTATCCGTATTTACTTTTCCTTTTGGACTCCATTATAATATTAGAGTCTTGAGACGAGTTTGAAAGAGGATCGACAACGGAAAAGGGATAATGGTGGACTTACTTTCGCCCATGAAAAAAGAAAAAGAGAGAAAAAAAAAATTCAGGAAGGGGTGGCGACTTGGAGGTAGAAGCAAAACTCTCCCTCGGAGCTATCCATTTTATATTTACCTTTGGCAAACTCATTTAGAGTCGGAAACTTGGAGAATTGCTTTTTGAATTGTTATGGGGATCTTTCCGTCCCTTCCCTCCGATGCCCAACGTCTGACGTAAAGTATAAGTATTAGCACTTTCAATTTAACAATCCTTTGAATCTTTATTAACGCTTTCGACTAAGAGAAGGAGGTGGGGGAAGGATAAAAAAAACTTCCGATTGAAAAAGTTTCCCTTTTTTTAAGTCGATAAGATGCTTTTAATATCTTTTCAAAATTGCCCCCCTTTTTCTCGATTGAAATAATAAAATGTAGTTTTACTTACTTTTGGTCATTAGAACAGGACACTTGGCTGTAAAAAAGAAAAAGAAACTTTTTATTAGGTGTAAAATATCTTCTTAGACACTAAGATTTGAATGCTATGCTACCGGTGCTGAAAATGGCGATTGTAGCCCTAATTACCTAATAAATTTACAGAAATCCAATAAATAGGGCAATTGAGGCACGCCGAAAATCGGATGAAAATTGCGGCTTTTAAGTCTTACCCCTCCCATAAACCATACATGGATGGTAATACAATAACTCCTCATTGAGAAAGTACCCCCCCCATCCAGTATCAAGTGAAGATCACCAGCTAATTTTTTCTGGGGTCAGGAAGACCCCCTCCCATAAACCATACATGGAGGGTAATACAATAACTCCTCATTGAAAAGTAACACCCCCCCCTCCTGTAACATGTAAAGATCACTAATGCTGGGGTCACTAGGACCCCTACCCATAAACCATACATGGAGGGTAATACAATAACTCCTCATTGAAAAATTACCCCCCCCCCCCAGTAACATGTAAAGATCACTAATTCGTTTTTTATGGGGTCAGTAGCACCCCTACACATAAACCATACATGGAGGGTTATACAATAAGTCCTCATTAAGAAATACCCCCCCCCCCCCACCATCACCTCAAGTAATAAGTAAAGATCTCCAATTCATTTTTTCTGGGGTCAGGAAGACCCCCTCTCATAAACCATACATAGAGGGTAATACTTCTCATTGAGAAATTCCCCCCGCCCCTCCAGTTACAAGTGAAGATCACCAATTCATTTTTTCTGGGGTCAGGAAGACCCCCTCCCATAAATCATACATGGAGGGTAATAAATACAATAACTCCTCATTGAAATAGTAACCTCCCCCCTCCAGTAACAAGTAAAGATCACCAATTTCATTTTTTCTGGGGTCAGGAAGACCCCCTCCCATAAACCATACATGTAGGGTAATACAATCACTTCTCATTGAAAAAGTAACCCCCCCCCTCTCCAGTAAAAGTTAAGATCACTAATTCATTTTTTCTGGGGTCAGGAAGACCCCCTCCCATAAACCATACATGGAGGGTAATACAATAACTTCTCATTGAGAAAGTAATCCTCCCACTTATCAAGTCTGGCGTCAACCTCATTGTGCTAAGTTTGAACATTAAAACTTTCTCAAACAGAAATTTTTGTTATACCCTCCACGTGAGAAAGCGTCTTCTACCCCGCAGAGGAAAACTGATTTGGTTGTCAGTGGTACCGGCCGTCCGTCCCATTTTTTCCGTAAAACCGTCCGATTTTCAATCAATTTTTACAGAGTTTTTCCTTTTGTAGTTAACTTAAATGAGAGCTTTTTTCGAATTTTGAGAAAATGATGCAGAGCTGTCTGCCTAAAGTTTTGGTTAATGCTCTACGGCCCTCCTATTCACCAAATCTTCACCAAATTTTCACCAAATACTCCTTTATATTTAATAAATTTATTAAGAAGAAAAAAAATTTTCTTGAAAAATATAGTAGGGAGACTCACGGGGCCAGATCCAAACAATCACTTTTTCCCCGTAGTTTGTCAATCATTCGCCAGGGGTAGAAAATAGAATTTATAATAAAATTTTATTTAATCCGTTGTTAAGCATTGTTCAACGTTACATCATTTAAATCCAATAAAATCCTCAAAACAAAAGATTAAAAAAATGTTTCAAGTCCTAATAATAACTTATTGATTTCTTTCCATACCGTTTCTCTTTAGAAATCCTTTTTATTATGTTTGCAGAGGAGTGAAAATACAAGAGGGGAAGCGAGTCCGGTCTAGAAGGCCGTTCAGGGGGGGGGTTGATAGGGGGGGGGGGGGTGTATTGATTCGCAACAAGTGATTCAAGCTTTAAACGTGGACCGTTCAAAAATTACCTTCCTAAATCGTCTAATTTTAAAGTCATTTAATCACAGAACTCAATTAGGGTTGAATCGAAAAAGTTTTAAAGCGATAAAACTAATACGAAATGGAAGCGTTAATTTTTCGGATTGTTCGAATGGTTTTGGAATAAAAAATGGATTTTGAAGGGTTTTTTGAAGTCTTGGGTGGAGGAAGGGTTGAAGGGATGAAGGGAGTGTGCGATCAATAAACGCCGGTCGATACGAGACATGCAAAGAGCGTACGAATTTCACAAGATGAAAGCGAGGTCGTTATCCGTCATTTATGAAGATTTTCGCCCGGAGGAAGGCGTCCAGGGAATAAGGGAAAGTTTAATATATTCGACCTTTCTTGTCTCACCGACGTATACAATACAAGACAAACACCCGGATCAAGTTTCACACTTGGCAAACACAATTCCTTATTTGCATTAATCGCTTGGTTATGGAGGGGTTGAAAGGGCCGCCTTTCTGGAAGAGTTCTCCATTTAAACTTGAGAAATGTTAAGAGGGGATAAAGTTTAATTTATTCCGAGAGTCTTAGCAACAAAGAATTTTATCCAAGAGATTTTTTTCTCTCTCTCCAACAACAATCTCCTTTATGGCTTTTATTGTTATTACAAAACCTCTAAAATCTGCAGATTTCAAGGGAATCTTCAGTGATTGGTACAAATGATTGTTGTTTACGATCCGAAATATTCATGCTCATTTTAAATTTCTTTTAAAAAAATTGATATACTACTCTCGATGTAGGGTTTTCGGGATTTCTAGCAGGAAGATTAGTGGTCTTCACTGTTTATGAGGTTCTATAGGGTGCCGACCATCTTTTTCTTCCGGCCGTTATTTTTTCTGATTTTCTCTAAATTTTACGAAAATCTTCTTTCTGTAGTGATCTTAATATATCAACAATTTTTTTTTAAAATTTTGTACACCGAAAATTTGTAAAAAATGTAAGGAGTATTTCGTCGCGTTAGTTCTAACACCGGATAAGTCATTTGTTATCAATTTTGAGTTTCTGATGGTAAATTTTGTGGAGAATCGATTCCGTTGGTAGTTAAACCCTATTACCAACAGAAAACGCGTAGTTTACGATTTAGCCAATAGGTGATGCATTAATTCCAATGAGAAATTAATCCGTATTTTGGCTCTCCTGAAAACCTTGGAAAAATGACTTATCCGGTGTTAGAACTAACGCGACGAAATACTGCTTATATTATACAGGGTGTCCGGAAACACATGACATACGTCTGGTAGACAAATAAAAAGTGGTTTTATGAAAAAAAGTAAAGAATTTGATGGTGTAGTTTAAAATGCTTTTGGATATACAGGTGCCCCAACAGAACCTAACTTCGTTATTTCATATGAGAACACCTATTTTTTATTTCAATTTGTAATCTACCCAAAATTTCAAGTTGATTTAACTATTCATATGACCATTCTTGACATCTTTAAAAAAATGTCAATTTTAGCGTTTTTCGCGCTAAAATCCGTTAAAATCGACCTAACAGACTAATTTTCAAAAAATTGAAAGTAGGCCGTTACCGAAGACATTTCGAGATGCAGAATGCGAAGATGCTTGAATTTGTGATAATTGGAATCTTTAGACAAAAATAAGTGGAATTAAAAAAAATGAATCGCTTTGGTCGATTTCAACGGATTTTAGCGCAAAAAACGCTAAAATTTGACATTTTTTAAAGTTGTCAAAAATGGCCATATGAACAATCAAATCAACTTGAAATTTTGCTTAGATTACGAATCTGAAATACAAACTAGGTGTTCTCACTTGAAATAACGAAGTGTTGGGGGCACCCTGTATATCTAAACGCCTTTTAAACTACACCGTCAAATTCTTTGATTTAAATTTAGGGGGGTTTACATTTAACTTTTTTCTCATAAAACCACTTTTTAACACTCTCCCACACACCATGTGTTTCCGGACACCCTGTATAGAATTGATTAAAGAGGGGGGGGGGGGGGGAGAAGGAACTTGGGCTCTTCAGGACCTGTTTCCTGTGGTCCAGGCGAAGTCTTTAATTTTTTCTTCCTTTTATCTTCCTAAAAGAGGAGTTATTGTAATACCTTCCATGACGGTATCTTGAGAGAGGGTCTTCAGGAAGATAGATTACCTCATGAACATTACGAATAATGAGTTTTTGGGGTTTGGGCAAAAACTTTAATTATTTGTGTGTGCTTCAGGGAGACGGTTTGTTTCCAGTTTCCCGCTGTATACACTAAACCTCTCGGAGATACGTTCACAGTGAAAAGATAGAAATGATTGTGATAGAGGTAATAGCTCACCTGACGAGGCTTTTTACGCCGAAACGCGTCGTGAGATACCCATTATCACAGTCATTTCTTCCTCTATTATTGGTTAATTGAGGCGCTCCGGGTACGAAGGGCGAACTCAACATCGGACAATTTTTTTTTTCATTTGCAGATTCTAGACCTCTTGGTGAATACACCCATATAATTTTTATGTTGAGTTCGCCCTTTTTTCCCCCTTTAAATACATAAAAACCGATATGCGGCAAAGCTCTAACTGCGATATCCGAGCGGGTACGAAGGGCGAACTCCACATCCTAGTCCACATCCCCCACTCCTTTTCCCATTCCAGGGCATGACTTTTCTGTTGAGCTCGCCCATAACATAAAACTTTAAAATGCGAATATCTCGAAACTACGTTTTGTTGAGTTCGCCCTTCGTACCCGGAGCGCCTCAATTGTTTCATAGTAAAATCAATGACCTAGAGGAATACAGACGCAATAAAAATTAAAATATAAAAACTTTAATTTTTTCAACCTATTGCGCCCTTCTCGATACTATTTAAGTTTTCATCCCTTTTACCTAAAATAACCGTTTTACAGCTTAAAATATTGAGAAATATAAATAATTAATCACTCGTTATTTTCGGAATGCTCGACTTTGGCCGCTTAGGACCTTTTGTTGCCCTATTTTCCGGCGACTAAAAACCCTTTTTTTTTTCAGCCCTTCTTACTAAAAGAGAGCAAAAAATGGCGATGGACGGCACAGCAGCTTTATAGGTGAAAATCACCAATGGTTTTCATCATCTCGAAGGTCCATTTCCTTAGGGTAGGGGGGGGGATCACAATAACTAGGTACCTTTTTGAGAAAGTTAGAAAGACAATGGCTTCAAGGGAACCATCTAAAAAAAATACTATTTTGACTAATTTTGGGGAGTCTAACAACGCCAGCAGATCTGCAAAAACGTTCAAATTTCTAAGGATCTCATTTTCGTCGCTAGTTTCTAAACGAGGAATATCCAAGGGTGGAAAAGGGTGAAAAAAAAAGATCGATCCTTGGCTCTTTGCCATTCGTACGACCGAGAAAACGTGTTTTCCAAACGAGAGATTGTTGTTTTCCTCTTATTTCCCCGACGAGGATCTAAAATACCCTCCGCCCTCGATCCCTCCCACCGCCCCTCACGCAACCAAAACAACGCTTTGTGTTTTCAGTCCCAGATTATAAAAAAAAAAAGGCAAAAAGTAAATTAACTACTTTCGACAGATTTGTTTTCCCAACTTTAAAATCCGTTTATAATAGTTTTCAGGAAAATAAAAAGCCTATAAAAAATTTATATTGTTTTCCCTTTATTTCTTCAGGTTCTCAACTATTTTACGACTTTTATATCGAAAGTTAATGTTTGCAATTTATATTTTACTTTTCTATTTTAATAATTTTTAAAATTTATACATAAAATCTCCCTTAGGCGGTGAAGGAGAGGAACAATCAGAGAGTGGGATGAGGGCTCGCAAACCCATTGACTCTTTGAAAAAAGATTGAAAAACACGAATTTTTTTTGTCTCTAATTATTTGTTTTTTCCCCTGACTAATTCTCTGCACTTGATGGCTGAGGACGGTTTACGAGGGACTTTTCGTTACCTGTTCTAATCACATTAAGGGTTTGTGTGAGATAAACCGGCGGGGGGGGGGGGGGGTGAAGGGATGAAGGGCTGGACTTTCCTCTGAAAAGAGAGACATCCCTCTAACTACACGTACACGAAAGGGCCCTCCCTTTAATCAATCCCTTTGTCGTAAATAATAAAAGCGGCTAAAACTTTTCCGCTTTTTCCAAACCCACACATAAGTAAAAAAACACAATTAAAGTAATTTTTTTGTGACTCATAGGGGGAAAAAAGGGAAGAGATAATTTTAAAGAAAAAACAAATATTTTTTCGGCTTAGTTGAATCTTTTTACACGAAGGGCAGAAAAAAAATCGATGATTTAAAAGTGGGGTAGGTACGCACCCCCATATCGATCCCTCTACTACGTAGACGTCTACCGTTCCTAATTTAAAATGTGTAGAAACCTGTTGGACTTTGCAAACAGGTTCTTTTTTTATAATTAAAATCGATAAAAAATAAAAATTGACCTGTTAAACTGAATAATGAAGAAATTAAAATTTAAAAAATAAAAACAAAACAAAAAATCAAATAATAAACAACAATTTTTTGCTTAAATGCTTTTCGCACAGGGACTTTGACTTTTCGGCATATTTCAATTTTTTTCCGACAAAGAACCCCTAAACAACTTCAGAATTTTTCAATTTGAATTTTAGGTTTTGAAATTTCCCCCCCCCCCCCCCCCTAATTTTATACGTTTTTAAACAAAATCATAGAAAATTCTTTTTACAAATTTTATTTTTTAATAATATCATTTTTGAAGTTAGGGAAGGTGAGACGGATTTTCGCTTTTAGGAGGACATTTTTTATACGATTTTTTATTTTTTTAACATTTTTAAATTTAAGATTTTTTCCGATTTTCTCACTCTTCAAATTTGACACCAAATTTTAATTTTGGCGACAAAAAATTTTTTTTTAGTCTACGCGAATTTTGAATAGTGCCCGCAATTTTAAGAAATTTGACCAGTTTTAGAGGCGCGAGAAGTAGCGCAAATTTTGATTTTATGCCTATAATCTAGGTACCCTTTCGCTTTAAAAGAAGGGTAGAAAAAAAATTGCAATTCCTTGACGTGTGGTAAAGCGACATCGATTGTATTTGTGATAAGCGTGACGTCAATCTTCCAATAATAGAACTGCGGCAACCCCTTTTTTTTACCCCTCTTTTCGACGGCTTTATACCCCCGTCAGATATTTTAAAAAATTAATATTTTCATAAAAGTCATTTCATAAAAACCCCATCATTTTCGATGTTATTTTCAGATATTCATTGATTAATTCATTAACTACAGAATTTCAAAAAACCCAATAATTAAATTATAAATTATGTTTATCTAATAACATCATAAAAAATTAATTTTTTTTTTGAAAATAATTAGCCTAATAAAAAAAGTTTTAAAATAAATACGCATTTAATGCTTTATAATTGGAAATAAAATTCTAAGTATCTACTTATTAACAATTGAGCCGTAAGAAATAAAATATTCACAATATAAAATGGAACTCTTTATTTATGAAGGGACAAATAGTTATTTATAAACAAAAAATTACGTCAATTTATAAATAATATAACAATTGAGAAGAAATAAAATATTCAGAATATAAAATGGAATTTTTTTTATGAAAGAACAAATAGTTTTATAAACAAAAATTTATTAATAATATAGACTAAATAAAGCAGCGTTATTACTGCGTCGATACGTCGATGACATTCTACAGGTGCTATCAGTTAAGGAAAGCAACAGGGTAAAAAATAATAATATTTTATTTATCTTCCTGATTTTTTTTAAATTTCAGGTGTTTTTTGAATAAAATGAGGGGGGGGGTGGAAATTGGTATCAAAGTGGGATGATGCAATAATCGAATGAAAATGAATAATTTTTATTTTGTTTATTATTTTTTTTAATAATTTATTTTTACATATTTACGTTTTAAGGGATTGAGAAGTTGGATCGATGGATTCAGGGTTACGTCATGGTTTTTTTCTTTTTTTTTTTTTTTTATTTTTGTATGTATAAAGGCACGATATAATTCAAAAAAGCTTCAGGTTAGGGGTGAGAGTCGTTTAATACCGGCAAGTGAATCACGAGGGAAAGGATCAATAAGGGGAGTCAGACTGGGGATTTTAAAAAGGGAAAAAATATATTTTTTCTTCTTTTTTGTTATTTATAAATAGAAAATAACTTACCGTCCGTATTTTGTTGTTCTTGCTCCTTAGTTTGGCCGCTTTCCGGGCTGTTTTCACGCTGGTATTTGTTGCACGCTTTTTTCACCATGTAGCAGCGCGGCATTTTGTTACTTCATCCAGACAAAATAGTATTTCCAAACGAAAAAAAAAAAATAAAAATAAAAAAAAAGGTTACCGGAAAAAAATTGATAAAACGCGATTTGATCACAGAAGTGACGTTCGTTGTTATGTTGCACTAAAAAAATTAGGCACGGTTTTTAAGGGCGGTGGGTCTTTAGAGGAGGAGAATAGAAAATAGAGAAAAGAGAAGAACACACAAAAAATAGGAGAAAAAAATAGATACGAGGAAGATGCGAAGTGAGAGGCAAGCGGGTTTGTATGCTGTGAGATCCACCACTCCCTTTGGAGTGGAGCGTGGGGGACGCTTTGAGTTTGTCGGGGCGGGCGGGAGGGCGATTTTCGCGCGAGGGGCGCCCCCCTTTTCCCGTCGTCGACCCGAAACGTTGAATCCTGCGCAGTGAAAGCCGTCCACCCCCGCCGCGTCATTGCTACCCCACTCATCGACCCGTACGGGACAACACCTGTTACCAACCCTTATATCGATTCACCCCCGACGGACCTACCCCCCCCCCCCCCCAACGCGAATCGTCTTCCTTCCCCCACCCCCTCCAGACATCCACCATAAGCACTAAACCCAAATATACTACACATTAATTACTTATCCCACACCTCTCAAATCCTTCACAAAAATAAATAATTAATTTTCACACATACTAACAAATTATGTCTAAATCCCACTTCCAATCTCCGACCTCCCTTATTAATATTAATCATGAAAATCATAGTTTTCATAAACTTTTAATATCATTTAGCCACCTATGCTCAAGAACGGTTTTCAAAAGAAAATGTGGCCGAGAAAATGAAGTTAGTTTCTTTTAATCAACAGGTGGTTCTCAAATTTTTTTTTCGATCCTTTAAATAATTTAAAAAGGTTCTGAATATAAAAAAAATTGAATAAATAAGTTCTCTCGTGTGAAGAAGTCTTCATAATTTTAAAATCCCTGAGATTGGTTTATTGGTGACATCAGAAGTGGGATATGATATGGATGACATCGGAAGGGGGGTATCATGTGGGTGATATCAGAAGTGGGATATTATCTGGTGACATCAGAAATGGGATATCATCTGGTGACAGCAGAAGTGGGATATCATGTGGGTGACAACAGAAGTGGGATATCATGTGGGTGACATCAGAAGTGGGATATCATGTTGGTGAAAACATATGTAGGGTATCATCTGGTGACATCAGAAGTGAGATATCATGTGGGTGACATCAGACGTAGGGTATCATGTGGTGACAACAGTAGTGGGATATCATCTGGTGACATAAGAAGTGGGATGTCTTGTGGGTGACATCAGAAGTGGGATGTCATGTGGATGACATCAGAAGTGGGATGTCATGTGGGTGACATCAGAAGTTGGATATCATGTGGTGACATCAGAACTATCAGAAGTATGGTATCATGTGGGTGACATCAGAAGTAGGGTATCATGTGGGTGACAACAGTAGTGGGATATCATCTGGTGACATAAGAAGTGGGATGTCATGTGAGTGACATCAGAAGTGGGATGTCATGTGAGTGACATCAGAAGTGGGATGTCATGTGAGTGACATCAGAAGTGGGATGTCATGTGAGTGACATCAGAAGTGGGATGTCATGTGAGTGACATCAGAAGTGGGATGTCATGTGAGTGACATCAGAAGTGGGATGCCATGTGGGTGACATCGGAAGTGGGATGTCATGTGGGTGACATAGGAAGTGGGATATCATCTGGTGACATCTGAAGTGGGGTATCATGTGGGTGACATCAGAAGTTGGATATCATCTGGTGACATCAGAACTATCAGAAGTGGGGTATCATGTGGGTGATATCAGAAGTAGGGTATCATGTGTGTGTCAACAGAAGTGGGATATCATCGAAGCTCATTTACTTTTGCGAACGCCTTTTCATTTGATGTAAATTAGGCACCAAAAGCTGCTATAGTGTTGCCATCAGAAGTGGGATATTCATTTTATAGTGTACAATTCAGACAAAATGACATCAAAGGTCCTTCATAAAGATAAATAGATTTCCATGACTCCACTTCTGATGTCAAAATTATGGCAATTAGCTTCCAATCACATTAGCGCAAAAACTCTTCGTCATAATCAACAGATTTCCATGATATCCCACTTCTGATGACAATAATATAGCAAAGCCTGGCATCTAATCACTAAAAAGGCCTTCGTAAAAATGACACATTTGATGACATCCCACTTCTGATGTCAAAAATATGGAAATTTTTAACTTCCGATCAACCTCAAAGGGCCTTCGTAAAATGATAGACTTCGATGACATCCCACTTCTGATGTTGGCAAATAGTCGTATTTTCCAGCGATCCAGTGGCCAGACAAGTCGGCAGCACGTGTGTTTAAGTCGCTTTTGTTCGCCCTATTTATAACGTTAACGTGTAAAATCAATACATTGATGGATTTAAGGTGCGGGGGAAAAAAAATTCTATTTCCTTTAATGTGACCCTCCATCATTGGTTTATCGGTATTCAATAATGCCTCTCCGATAATGTAGCATTATGCATCATAAAAAAAATAACAATCGGAAATTCGACAATATAAAAATTTAATTAGAAACACAAATTTAACATTAGCGTTGACGTGTGAGATAGCAAGCGAGAGCGATAGCTGCTAATGTTCCGGCTATTAAGTGTCATCAGCGTCAGTTCCAATATCTCTCAAACTTGACTCATTACTTTCACTCGTTGGGGAGAAAGAAAAAAAAAAACCTCGTTTTTAGGAAGAGATGAAATTCCGTTCTTTATTAATTTATAAGCCGATTCGAGGGTTCAGAAACAGAAATGGAGTGCAATAATTTAATCCTGTAAATCCCCCAGTCCATATTCTTGCACAAAACAGCTTTTAATACCACTCTGGGAGAAGCATATAATCTAGCAATTAATTTTCCCACGCCCACTAACCTTTTACTGCATTCCGAATACCTTTATTCAATATTCCTGAAAATAATAAACCTACGGTTATGTTGCAAACTTTACGCTAAAAAAAGAATAGCCAAAGCAGTTGAGACAGTAGCCCTTTCTATCTTGGGTGCAAAGCAGGTAGAAATTTGATATCAGAAAAATTGATATCAAAAGTGGGATAAACAATTTAAACAAATTTTTGTTGCCAATCATCTTGTCTGGAGCCTATTAAGGAGGAAGATAAGGGCTGGAATTTCGTTAGGATATTAAAGGGATGGCAGATTTCGATCAGCTGTATGCAATAGTATATATAATATTCCTTTACGCTTAAGTCTTCTTGTAGCTTTCCGATATCAAAAGTGGGATAAGTGATATCAGAAGTATCAGATACTTCCACCCTATGCGAGAAGGACATTCCTTGGGGAGAAAGCCCATTATTTCTACTTTTTTCCAGTTTAAAGGTTTTATCTCAAAATAAGGTTAAAAAAACTCTTCAAAATCATGTAAAAACGGAGAAAATTTAATTAAAATTATGCGAAAGCAGGATTTTTTCCTCAAATAGATAGAACAATTCGTCAAAATCGTGTAAAAAGTGAGGTATCCTTCTCGAAAAAAAGAGGGATTGATTAAATCGTATAAAAACTGAGGTTACTCTCTCAAAAAGTGAAAAAAAAGTCTTCAAAATCTTATAAAAACTGAGAAAAGATCGTCAAAATTATGTCAAATTTTGTATAAATTTCGTCAAAATTGAATAACAACTGAGGTTTCGGTCTTAAAAAGTGAAAAAAATTCATTAAATCGTTTAAATGTGAGGTTTTCCTCTCAATAAGCAAGAGAAATTGATTAAGATTTCGTCAAAATCGTTTAAAAAGTGAGGTTTTTCTCTCAAAAGTGAGAAAAATTCGTCAAAATCAGGTAAAAAGTAAGGTTTCTTCCTCAAAAAGTGAGAAAATTTGTCAAAATCGTGTAAAAAATGAGGTTTCCCTCTCGAAAAACAATAGATTCATTAGAATTTCGCCAAAATTGTAAACAGACAAAAATAAATTGTAGTCAGTTTTAAAATCAGTTTTTACATGTAAAATTGTGTAAAAACTGAGGTTTCTCTCTCGAAATAAGGAAAACAAATTTCAAAATCATGTAAAAACAGAAAAAATTTCATCGGAATCGTGTTAAAAGAGGCGTATCTCTCTCAAACATTGACAAAATTTCTGAAAAAATCTTGTAAAAACAGTGAAAATTTCGTAAAATTTAGGTTATAACTGGGTTTTTTTTCCATAAAAGCGAGACAATTTTTTCAAAATTGTGTTAAAAAGTGAGGTTTCTGTCTCAAAAGCAACAAAGATTGAAGAAAATTTCGTCAAAATCGTATGAAAACTGACATTTCTCACTCGAAAAGTGAGAAAATTTTTTCAATATCTAGTAAAAACTGTAAAAAAACTCGTTAAAAACATGTTCAAAATGGTGTCTTTCCTCATAAAGCGAGTAAAATTCGTCAAAATCGGGTAAAAAGTAAGGTTTACCTCTCGAAACGCAAGAAAGATTGATGAAAATTTAGTCAAAATCGTATAAAAACTGACGTTTCTCACTCAAAAAGTGAGAAAAATTCGTCAAAATCGTGTAAAATGTGAGGGTTTTTTTTCACTATTTAGTAAAAACTGGAAAAAGCTCGTCAAATCATGTTAAACATTGTGTTTTTCCTCAAAAAGCGAGGAAAATTCGTCCAAATCGTGTAGAAAGTGAAGTTTCTGTTTCGAAAAGCAAGATTGATGAAAATTTCGACAAAATTGTATAAAAACTGACGTTTCTCGCTCAAAAAGTGAAAACATTTCGTCAAAATCGTGTAAAAGCTGAGGTTTTTCTCTTGGAAAGCCAGAAAGATTGATGAAAATTTCGTCAAATCGTATAAAAACCGACGTTTCTCACTCGAAAAGTGAGAAATTTTTTTTCAATATGTAGTAAAAACTGAAAAAAGCTCGTCAAAATCATATTGTTAAAAATGGTGTTTTTTCTCAAAAAGCGAGAAAAATTCGTCAAAATCGTGTAGAAAGTTAGGTTTCTGTCTCGGAAAGCCAGAAAGATTGATGAACATTTCGTCAAAATCGCATAAAAACTGGGTCAGTTCGTCAAAATCATGTTAAAAAGTCGCATCCAAACAGTAGTAAAATACTTACGAATGGCCATTTCTTACAAAAAATTTTCATAGCAAAAAATTGCATTTTTAAAAAAATTTTAAATCCGTTTTTCTATGATTTGAACCAAACAAACCCATAAACAGTTTTCAAACGATTTATACGAAATAATGCCATTATTAAAATAAACTCCTTTGTTATGTAAACATCCCACTTCTGATGTCGCTTTAAATCGCTTTTTGCCATTCATTGTGAGATTACATGAGAGTTATACGTTTTATTCTAAAAAAAAGGGATTAAAAAAAATTCCATTGTTTAATTATACCAGGTTTGCGAGTTGATTTTTCGTTTTAAATTAAAAATTAAAAAAAACAAAACGCAAAATTTAATTAATGGCTTTTTTTTCTACCTCATTTTTTTTAATACTTCAACATATTTGAGTAATTAGGCTATCTATAATTATGGAATATATCAGAGGGACGTGGGAGGGCGATAACGCACCACCCGACGATGTGACCTCCCCTCCCTCATATGAGAACAATGGAACAAATAAACGGAACGGCCGCTTTTGTCTTTAAACTTTCGCTCTTTTATGTCATGGAGAAAATAATTATTAGTACATTAAGATTGAGCAGACATCAAAATTCAACCAAGTTTTTGACATAAATGGTAAAAGTAGTTTCCTATATTTGGGCACTAAAAATCATCGGAAATTTTTTAACAACGCTCATTCCTGTTATTTTGGAAATCCCTACGCGGCTTAGGAAGTAGTTTTTCCAAAAAAAATTTCCTTTCGAAATACTTCGAACAGTTTTTCTTTGAAATTGATGGTCAAAAAACCGAAGGAATCCCTTTAAAAAACCGCAAAATAATCGGTTTTTTGTCCATAAGACAAATGCAAACAGATAATAATATTATTAATTGTTCGCTGTATCCATCTGCGGGCAAGGTGTTTCCCGAATAATTATCAGCGTTACCACCTTAATTGTACGCTAAAGTCTTCTAAATCGCAGCCAGCTAGGTGTTTCCCGCCTAATAATCAGCGTTACCGCCTTACACATCCCACTTCTGATATCCGACAATAATGTGATTCTTCCGTCGTCAGCATTACCACCAAGATTCTTCGCTACGGCCTTCTAAATCGTAATTTCAGCTACCAAGGTTTCTCCCGCTTTATAGTCAGCGCTGCCACCTTAGTTGTTCGCTACAGCCCTCTATATCGCTGCCAGAAAGGTGTTTCCCGCCTATTAATCATCGTTACCAACTTAATTGTTCGCTACAGTTCGCTAAATCGCAGCCAGCAAGGTGTTCCCCGCCTAATAATCAGCGACCCCGCTTTAATTGTTTGCTACAGCTTTCTAAATCGGAGCCAGCAAGCAGTTTCCCGATATTTGGAGTCGAGGAAGACCCCAAAAAAGACCCCAAAAAATCCAATGGTTTTCTCGTGAGAGGTAGACAAGTCCAAAGGTTTTGTAAAAAGGGAGTTTCTGCGCCGGAAGAGAGGAAATCGCCTTGAATCAGGAAGAAAGAGGGCTTCTTCTTCGAAAAACCAAGGATAATTACCTACTAAAATTCCAGTTAAAAAAGGCGTATTTTATTTGGGGAAACTTAAAAAATATATTTGGAGGGGAATTTTCGTAGTGTTCAAAAATTTTTAGGCCAAAAAAAATCCAGGCAGAAAGTTTTGTAAAAAAAAGGGTCTATAGGTACAAAAGCTGTGGGGGTTTTTGGCGAAAGAGATAGTTCAAAAACTTTGAAAAAAAAATTAGATTTTCGGAAAAAAAATATTTTTGAAACAATTCGTTTAAAATTGAAAGCTTGGAGTATTCCTTACAATTATTATTCAGAAAATTAATGGATTTTTTTTCTCCAAAAAATAATGATCTATCGGATTTCATTAAAGAAAGAAGGGAAAGAGGGATTTTTAATTAATGGAAGACCCTCCACTCTTTTCTAGAACCCTCGTCCCTTATCTCCCTTATCACATCCCCACCCTTTCTCACCGTCACCACCTCGTGAACGTCTCGAAAAGGTCTCTTAAGGGAAAAACAAACGCTGCTTCAAGGAGGATTTCTTCAAACTTTTTTTTTTTATTGGCGTTGTTAACTGAGGCGTGCGTTCGAATCCTTTTCAATTTCCTCCCTCTTTCAGAAAAAAAAGATTATCAAAAACCCTTCAACACCTGTCACGCCCCGAAACAAAAAATAAATAACGGAAATTAAACAAAAAAAAATTTTTTTTTCAACAAAAGTTTCCATTTTTGTAAAGAATACCAAAGGGGGATAAAATTCTCGTGGGCTTTTAAAAAGGAAATCTGCAGAGCTTGAAATTACATGACAAATCCAGGGGGCCGATGCAATCTAATCTTATTTCAAATAAATAGAAAACCAATTTCTCAATTTACGGACATGTATTACCCATTCTAATCTAAATAGACAATTTAAGATAAGGGTTTTAAGAACGCCATCTTCTCTATGGAGAGTACAAAAAGTGCGGGAATTTCTAGAAATTTTCAGGATTTCCTGGATTTTGAGGAGTCTTCCCCAGTTTTTGAACCGAGAATCCCCGTCTAACCGTTTTCTGAGGCGTTTTTCTCTAGTTTTAGGCCCATAAATTACCTTAAGAACCAACTAAGTACAAGGGGTTTCCATTTGTCTGATCGAAAAAAAAACCCGTCTTTTTGACTAAATTTCATATAATTTTTTTTTTATAGTTTGCCCTAAAAAACTGACTTTTTTGCCGTTTTTTAAAGGGATTTCTTCGGCTTTTTGACCGAGAAACCCCGTTTAACCGTTTTCTGAGGCGTTTTTCTCTAGTTTTAGGCCCAGAAATTACCTTGAGAACCAATATGGTAACGCTGATTATTAGGCGGGAAACATCTTTCTGGCTGCGATTTAGAAGGCTGTATCGAACAATTAAGTTGGTAACGCTGATTATTAGGCGGGAAACACCTTGCTGCTGCAATTTAGAGGGCTGTATCGAACAATTAAGTTGATAACGCTGATTATTAGGCTGGAAACGCCTTTCTGGCAGCGATTTAGAGGGCTGTAGCGAACAACTAAGGTCGCAGCACTGACTATAAAGCGGGAAAAACCTTGGTAGCTGAAATTGCAATTTAGAAGGCCGTAGCGAAGAATCATGGTGGTAACGACGGAAGAATCACATTATTGTCGGATATCAGAAGTGGGATGTGTAGGGCGGTAACACTGATTATTAGGCGGGAAACACCTTGCTGGCTGCGATTTAGAGAACTGTAGCGAACAATTAAGCTGGGAGCACTGACTATAAAGCGGGAAAAACCTTGGTAACTGAAATTTCGATTTAGAAGGCCGTAGCGAAGAATCCTTGCATGTTAATTATTTTTGTGACAATCGACCTTTGATTTCACCATAATAAGTGGAAAAAGGTTGAGAAAATGGATCATTTTATAATAAAAGTGTGTTTTTATCATTGAAAGAATCTGATCACAAAGCAATTCCCCCCCCCCCCTTCCCGCACCCTCGGTCCGTTGGAAAACGCCTTGACTCTCGTACTTGCGAGAGAAATCCCATTTGCTACTTGAAAGGGGATAACTTGATTTTAAGCCCATGGTAAAGCTCTCTCTATATGGCCGCTTATCGTCTCAAAAGATGAAGAGACTATACATTACTGGGGAAGGTTGCGGGAAAGGGTGAAAAGGGAGGGGAAGGGCTTGCCACTGAAAGAAAAAAGGGAACGGAATATAAGAGAAATCGTTTTCTCACAACTTCCTCTTTTATTGTTCGCTCCCCATATAATTCTTAAAAAAATTCAATTTCAGGTCCGTACATACCTTCCCAAAGAAAAAAAAATAACCTCCACATTCTATTGAACAAGAAAATTGTCAAATTATTTAAATTATTATTTATCATAGTCTAGAAGACCTTTTTTCATAGAAGGTAACATGTAGGGCGTCACAATAACTTCTTTGAAGAAGTTTAAAATTCCGTCCGCTAGGATCGCATCGGTCTCTTTTCTAGTATCAGAAGTGGGATATTAGGATAAATTCCCTGGACCCTTTCGCACCATCCAATGGAGGAAAAAAAAGCGCATAAAAAGACAATAAATTGAGAATAATTTTCCCGTGAAAAAAAAGCAGTCTATTTTAAATTGCGTAAATGAGAAAAAGATACAGCCAGGTTGCCATTATTTATATTCACTCTAGAATATAGGTTTCCAGGGAGGGGGGAAAAAAAAGGGACGTAATTCCGGAAAAGCGTTCAGCCCGTGCCAGCCATTAGCTCAGGACCGCAGACCAATTGCACAATTATGAATTATACATTTTCGCAACGTGCTTCCCTCGCTTTTAAAAACCCTTCCCCCTCGCCAGGCCTTTTTACGATTGTTGATATCCGCTGGAATTGCTTTAAAAATGGCCTTTTAAACGAAAACAATCGTGTGAAAATAAAATATAACATTTTTTCTCCCACTCTTGGTCTTATGTGACCTAAAAAATGTTAAAATCATGACGACTGCAAAATTGAGTAATAAAATTTTTGAAATACAAAAATTTTAGGATTTCCTGTAGTAATGTATGTGCGGATGTCTGAAAAAAGTCGACCCCTTTGTACTTCCTTAAAGAAGTTATTGTGATACCCTCAACGTCGGGGTTTTGGGGAAGGATCTTCCTGACCCCGGAGGGTCAAATCGAATATTGATCTTTACCGATCTCAACTTTGTCTGTGCTGCCGGCCGGAAGTCCGTCCGTTGAATTTTTACCGGAACATTTTACGGCCACAGCTTTCAAACGGTTTTCATAAAATTTTCACACAACCTTCTTGAATAGTTGAATTGCCGTCTGCAATTTTTGAATTTCGAAAAAATGGAGGAGATATGTACGTTTGAAATTATAAATGCTGCGCTGCGGCGGAACCGTTGTTCCGATTTTCACCAAATTTTCACCAAATACTCCTTAAATTTTTTAAAAATTTTTGGTGTAAAAAAATTATCAATTTTCTACAAAATTATTTTAGTAGGGATTAATTTCTTACGTCCACCCGTTACGAGAGGGACCTCCCTTGGGCAAAAATCCCATTCTTTCTACCTTGATACTTAGAAACCCACCTTCATTGAACTTCCCCTTCCTTACTTCCTATACTTCCCCTACTTTGAACTCCCCCGTCCGTTGTACTTCCCCTCCCTTATACTTCCCCTCCCTTATACTTCCCCTTCTTTATACTTCCCCCTCCTATATTTTACTTCTCTTCAAGGAAGTTTTCGTTGGAAGCCCTTCAAACATGTACTTTATCGTACTTCCGAGTTTTCCTTCTGTCATTAGGGCGAGAAACTCCTTTTTCTCCAGGATTTTTGGACGTTTTCCTCAGCTTTCCAACGGAGAAAAACTATTTTTTTAATTCAAGTGCATTTTTTCTCCCTCTTTAGACCATTAAAACTCCTTTTTAACGGATTTTCAGGAGGTTTCCTCCGCTTTTAGACAAAGAAACTCCCTTTTATTGACTTTTATAGCATTTTTAGTGTTTTTCTGGGCATTTTGACAAAGCGACCCATTGAAAAAATTTTTATGGCGATTTCCTACTTTTCTACGCTTTAAAATCCATGTTAATTGCATTTCCGGTCGTTTTTCTGGCATAAAAACTCGATATAACATTTTTCTACGGCCTTATACTCGGGTTTTTTCCTAAGTAACCTCATTTTGACCAATTTTTTTGGTTGTTTTTCTCGGTGCCCCTGATTTTTGTGGCTTTTTCTTTGATTATTGGCCAAAAAATAAAATTGGTTTTCCGGAATTCTCCCGATGCAACGGAGAAACCAATTTTATGAAACTTTCTGGCGGCCATTCTCTATAACTGAGGGGGAAGTATAACTGAGGGGAAGTATAACGGGGGAAGACTAAAGAAAATTTGCTGAAAATAATCTACTGAAAACTGAAGTCGTATAGTTTTCCGGAAAAAAAAATGCTACGGCCTTCAATGACTTAAATAAGTTTTACCATCTTTTGACGCTATAGCGACCTCAAAACTGGATGATAAAATAATAAATTGAGGATATCAGAAGTGGGATGGATTAATTTTTTTTTCTTATGTATTAGAATCACTGGGGGGGGGGGGGGGGCACTCTTATAATTTTTTTTTTCACTCTTTTGTGCAAACTTAAAAAAAAGGGGGGTGCAAAAAAAAATGGGTGGGGAAGAAAACACTTCTGAACCCTGTTCTAAAACCTCTCTATGAACTTGTCCAAAGTTTTTCCCGTAACCGCTCGTCTAATCCGAGTTAATTGGGTTTTCTGTTCCAAGTTAATTTTTAAAAGTTGCAAAAAGTGGTCGGGGAAAGGGGTTAGAATCTGGGTTGAAAAGGCTTCCACGATGGGGTGGAAAGTAGAAGACAAGGGCTCTAAAAAAAAGAGGGAGAAAAAAAATTGGGTGAATTTGCCTACAATGTATTCACACTCAAATTCTAAAGTAATTAAGGGCCTTCTTCCAACAGTTTATTACTTTTCCCTTTTTTTTCACTGAACTAATTTAAAATTCCTCCACGTCCGGAGTCAGATTAATGTTAATTACTCTAATAACAATGTTTGTTATCATGAATTATTTAGATAGACATGGTTTATGGTGTTAAACCACCAAAATACTACTGCTACATAACTTCAAAAAATAATATACAATTTCACTCGGTTTTTTTTCAAGATTTTGATGAATCTTTTTCGCTTCTTGAGGAAAAAACCTCAGTTTTTACAGGATTTTAAAGAATTTTTTTTTTCTTTTTTACAAGATTTTGACGAATTTTTCCTGCTTTTTGAGTGATAAATCATAGTTTTAACATTATTTTGACGAAATTTTCACAAATTTTCCCAGATTATGATAATTTCTATTTGGAAATCCTAAGTTTTTATACGATTTTCACGAAATGTTCTTGCTTTTTGAGGAAAAACCCCAGTTTTAACATGATTTTGATGAAACTTTTTCAGTTTCTATGAGACTTTGAAAAATTTTAACCTTATTTCTAAAGAGAAACCACGGTTTTAACATGATTTTGACGAACTTTTTCCAGTTACTACTTGATATTGTAGAATATTTTTCACTTTTTGAGAAAAAAAACCTCAGTTTTTATACGATTTTGAAGATTTTTTTCTGTCTATTTTAGGTAAAAACCCAGCTTTAACATGATTTTGAATAATTTTTCTCAGTTTATACAAGATTTTGAAGAATTTTTTCCGTTTTTTGAGACAGAAACCACATTTTTAAACTGGAAAAAAGTAGAAATAATGGGAATGTCCCTCTCGCATGGAGTCCTTCAAATTTCTACCTTCTAAAAAAAAAAATTTTTTTGTACACCAAAATTTCGTAAGAATGTAAGGGGTATTTCGTCGAGTTAGTTCTAACACCGGATAAGTCATTTGTTATCAATTTTGAGTTAGGCATTGTTTCTGATGCTAAATTTTAGGCAGAATCCAATTCCGTTGGTAGTTTAACCCTATTACCAACAGAAAACGCGTAGTTGACTATTTAGCCAACAGGTAATGCATTGATTCCAATGAGAAATTAATCCGTAGTTTGGCTCTCCTGAAAACCTAGGAAAACTGACTTGTCCGGTGTTAGAACTAACGCGACAATTTGGTGAAAATTTGGTAAAAATCGGACCAAAAGCTAGGGCGCAGCATTTTTAAAATTTCAAACGTTCATATCTTCGCCATTTTTTTAGAAATTCAAAAATCGCCTTGCTCAACTATTTTGTAAGATTGTGGGAAAATTTGGTGGAAATCGTACGGCCGGCCGGAACCACAGACAAAGTTGAGATCGGATAGATACGATAGATTCAACCCTACGGTTTCTGGAACACCCTTCCCCAAAAACCCGACATGGAGGGTATAACAATAAGTTAAAACTTGTTTTTGCAGTTTTTTTTGGCAAAGGGAACCAGAAAAATCCGGTAAAATGGACGTTTCTTAGCCAACTACTGTCCAAAAGTGTGTGGGTGAGTGGTCAACGTTTCTGACTCATATCTGAGTGTCCCTTTTGCTATAAAAAAATAATTTGCAAGTTTAAAATGAATATAAGGAAAAATTGATGTGCTTTAAAATTTAATAATCAGTAATTTCTCTTCCTTTCTTCATCTGCTATTTTCCAGTCTTATTGTTCTTCTTAAATTAACTGGAAGAGTGTGATGTGTGGAAAAAAAGGGGTTATAGAGTGACGGGCGGGGTGGAAATAGGGCAGACCGATGATTGTCAGGCCAACAGGCAGGATATTACCTCATTAGGTCGGAGCGACGGAGGCGGCTGGGGGTGGGGACGAAAGTTAGGTCGGGGGCTCAACCGCCCTCTCCTCGCTGATTGCCTTCCGCAAAACCTTCTCCCTTCATCCCTCTTTTTCTCGATGTCTCATCTCAAAAATGAGACCTTTCACATCTCCCTTCAAATTTATAATAAAAATATTATTTAAAACAATTTAAACGTGCTTATAGTTAAAGATTCCCTTCTAGATTATAAACAATAAAGGGAAGGGGGTAAACTATTCAATGGACCTCGGTTGGTATCAGTTTGTCAATTTCATGCCGGATCGGATGGAGATCGATGAGATCTCCAAACAATACAGCGGAGGCAATACATGATTAGACCCCCTCAAATCCGAACCCCCGCACCGTCAAAACCACCCCTACCCTTCAACCTTCTATTGTTCCCAACGCAGATTTCCACTAATTTAATAATATAATCAGTTGAAAACTTCCAATAAACAACCATGCTTTATTTATTGAAGTCTCTTCTCCGAAAACTACATCAAGTTAGGCCTTTAAAAACATGCAAAGTGGCATATTTAGTACAATCAAACAATGAAAAAATGTTTAGAAGCAATTATTATTCCGCAAAAAAAAAATCATCTCCACTTTACTTTTAGGCCGTTTTTTGGACATAAAAAGGCCATTTAACGCAGCTTTTTGCTGTATATAAGCAATATTTTAAGGGCAAAAAAAATATTTCTAGATTTTTAGGAGTTTTAGAAGTTTTTTTTGTTTGTTTCGACCTATTACTTCGGATTGTTTGGGCTCTTTTTGCCTAGTTAGTCCCATTTTAGCTTAATTTCGGTTGTTTCGATCATTTTTTTATAAATCTAAAAGAATTCATTTAACAGGATTTTGAGGAGAATTTAACAATGTGGCAATTCTTTTGAAAAAGTCCCATTTTATCGGACTTTGCAGTGTTTTTTTTTTTGCTTTTTGCCCCCCCCCCCCCCCAAAAAAAAAACCGACATTTTAACGAATCTCTACAGCCAATTCGCCACTGTTTGTAACAGACTTCCAAATTTACAAAAAAAAAAAAAAATAATAAAAATAACAAAAAAATTTAAAAAAAGCGACATATATGCACGTTTGAAATTTTTAAAACTGCTCTGATCCGATTTTCACCAAAGACTCCTTATATTTTTTACAAATTTTTGAAGTAAAAAAATTGTCAATTTTTACATTATCAATTTATTTAGTAGGGAAAAATTTCATACTTTCACCCGTTACGAGAGGCACATTCCTAGGCCAAAGAGCCTATTATTTCTAGCTTGACACTTAAAATTTTTCGGAAAAAAAAAAATGGAAAACGTTTTTAAAGAAACTTAAAAATACTTCCCTCATTTATACCACCCCCTCCCACACTAGTACTTTTTTAGGCATTAGGACCTAGATTTACGGGACGGTTTTTTTGTGATAAATTATTTGGCAATACTATATAAAAAAAAGAAAAAAAAATTACGGATTCTACTATCCCGTGTGTTCTGCCCTGGAAAACACCAATTTAAAAAATTTTTGGTTTTGACTTTACGGGCGCGAAAAATATACACATTTTTTTTTCTAAGTTTTTGTGGTCCTGTCTACAATGAAAGTCCTATTTTCCCTATCGGATTTTCCGTTATTTTCTTGCCTTTTTTGACCAAAAAATACCCAGTTTGAAGGATTTTTGATGGTTTCCCTGTTTTTTTTTTTTTTTTTTTTTTTTTTTTTTTTTTTTTTTTCCGACTCTTTTTATCTTTTATAATGAGATGTTCGATATTTCCTCTAATTCCACGGTAAACAAAAGCATATTTTTTTCTAATTTTCTAGTTTTTTTTTTGTTATTTTTCCGTGGTTTCTTATTGAAGAATCTCACTTTTGACTTAAATTTTTGAAGATTTCCTGATTTTTAGTTTTAAGGTTTCAATTTCACAGGATTCTCCCGTGTTTTCCCGTGTTTTATGCCCAAGAAAACACCAATTTAACAATTTTTTGAAAGTGATTTTACGGGCTAGAAAAATATCCAAATTTTTACAGTAGTTTTCAAAGTTTTTGTGATCCTGTCTATAATTAAAGTCTTATTTTCCCCGAATTTACCGGTGTTTTCTGGCATTTATGTCCAAAAAAACTCCCAGTTTGAAGGATTTTTTATTGTTTTCCTTGTTTTTTTCGACACTTTCCATCCTTTATAATTAGATTTCCGGTTTTTTCCTCTAATTCAAAGGCAAACAGAAACGTTTTTTCTGATTTTATGGGGTTTTTGATGTTTTTCCATTGCTTCACCCATGAAAATCCAGATTTTTGTTCTGTGTACTTTTCGTGACGTCATTTTGACAGGGTGCTGTAAATATTTCATTTTACGCACACAATAAATTCTATGTAAGAAAGTTAAGAAAAAAAAATGCAATTTTCTTTTTTCATAGGCACACGTTCAATAAACCATGCAAATATTTTGCCTGAGGGGGAAAGAAAAAATATAGAGCAAAGTTCCTTGTTATGACAAGAGGGTTGGTTGAGGGAGAAAAAAAAAAGGTGCGTGACCGGCAGGTAATAAAATGGTAATGCCATCCACCTTCGGAGAGGCTCCCCGACGTTTTCTTACGTGGTCACGTGTGCCCTTCCCATTTGTGAGTCTGATAAGCGTAAAAAACTTGTTTTCGGCTATTTTCGCCCAGAAATACCTTTGATAAAAAGGTTTCTTTTTATTCTCAAATTATTTTTTAGACGAGAATCAGCAATTTTTCAACTTTTCAGAATCCGTAGACTCAATAACGGGAAATGCGATTCATCTCTTTTCTGATACGGCGAACACTTGAACTTCGAGGGCAAACTTATGTTGAGGAAAAAAAGAATTTCGTGTGCGAGGGGGTTAAAAAGAGATGGGAAAACTTGGAATAGCGAGAAAAAGCGTTTTCCCCCATAGGTCCCAAAGTCCTTTTTTCAATCTTTGTCAATTTAATATCTTTTAAAAAATTTCTTTTTATTGTATTCTTCTCTCCCTGTCAACTTTTGAAGGAGGTAATAATAAAGAGGCTTCCTTGTTATTACTTAAATCAAAGACAAGCACAAATGGGAAGCTCCACCGGCAATATCGGCGAGACCCAAGCACGTCGAGAAGAGAAATTACATTCTTCTTTAATAAAGCCTCAATTTGTTCCACATCCACGCCGCCTTTTCACGTTTCCTTCCCGGCAAAATACGACAAACAAAAAGGGTAACTCATTCGCTACAGTACCCTTTGATCTCGTCGTTGCGGTGGCGTTTTTTCCGGTATTTGGATCTCTGCATCCTGTGTACCGATCGACTTCAATTTTATACAGGTCTCCTCTGATTGTAAATGAGTAAATTCTGAAAATTTCAGGTTGATCGGTACATAGGGAGCCGAGATATACAACTCTGAAAACCCGGTACCTCCATCAGATTGGTCCAAAGTGGATGCAGCCATCGCCGGATTGGTCCATAGTGGATGCTGCCATCGCCGGATTGGTCCAAAGTGGGTGCAGCCATCGCCGGATTGGTCCAAAGTGGGTGCAGCCATCGCCGGTTTGGTCAAAAGTGGATGCAGCCATCCCCGGATTGGTCCAAAGTGGATGCAGCCATCGCCAGATTGGTCCAAAGTGGATGCAGCCATCGCCAGATTGGTCCGAAGTGGATGCAGCCATCGCCAGATTGGTCCAAAGTGGATGCAGCCATCGCCGGATCGGTCCAAAGTGGATGCAGCCATCGCCGGATTGGTCAAAATTGGATGCAGCCATCGCCGGATTGGTCCAAAGTGGATGCCGCCGTCGCCGGATTGGTCCAAAGTGGATGCAGCCATCGCCGGATTGGTCCAAAGTGGATGCAGCCGTCGCCGGATTGGTCCAAAGTGGATGCAGCCATCGCCGGATTGGTCCAAAGTGGATGCAGCCGTCGCCGGATTGGTCCAAGAGGATGCTGACATCGCCGGATTGGTCCAAAGTGGATGCAGCCGTCGCCGGATTGGTCCAAAGAGGATGCAGCCATCGCCTGATTGGTCCAAAGTGGATGCAGCCATCGCCGGATTGGTCCAAAGTGGATGCAGCCATCGCCTGATTGGTCCAAAGTGGATGCAGCCATCGCCGGATTGGTCCAAAGTGGATGCAGCCATCGCCGGATTGGTCCAAAGTGGATGCATCCATCGCCGGATTGGTCCAAAATGGATGCAGCCATCGCCGGATTGGTCCAAAGTGGATGCAGCCATCGCCGGATTGGTCTGAAGTGGATGCAGCCATCGCCGGATTGGTCCAAAGTGGATGCAGCCATCGTCGGATTGGTCCAAAGTGGATGCAGCCATTGCCGGATTGGTCCAAAGTGGATGCAGCCATCGCCGGATTGGTCCAAAGTGGATGCAGCCATCGCCGGATTGGTCCAAAGTGGATGCAGCCATCGCTCGCGTCTCGCTACACGAGCAACCAACCTGCCAACCGCTTAAACAGCATCGTCATTTGCTGAGGACCCCTTGTACGGTCCGATCCACCCTGTTCTCTCTATCTTCGAAGATCAGGAAGGGTTTTTTGCCGCAAGGTTTCGTTAACTGTTGTCGCTCTGAACGACGCCTACGTTGAGCGGAGGCGAACATTCGCCTTCGATGTACTCTGGGAGGATGGAAGGACTATTCTTTCAACCTCCTTGGGTGTAACGATGACGCTTCGATCGTGAAGAGGTTGTTCGCCCCGAACACAAATGGAGTCCACACTCGCCCCAATCATTCAAGTGTAGACGGGGCTTTAGTCGTCGCGTAGTTCATAAAAGTTTTCTCCTTATCCCTTCCGTCATATTTCGCCCGTCCCGCTTTTCCAGCGCCGTCTAAACAGCCGTTTATAAAATAGAAGCAATTTCGTCGGGGTTTGAAAAGGATCGAAACAAGGTCGATAATTCAAAGAGGGCGCTTTTCGGAGGCTGAATTGAAGAAGGCCGCCTACGCATTTACTTGTTGCGTGTAATATACGGAGGTAAAGAAGGGCCCTGTGGAATGGGGGGTTGGGCAAATATATTCGCCTTTGCCTATTACCTCCGGCGCTGGGATATTGCCGGCTTTTCAGACGTGGAGCGCCGCCCTCCCGACACCGTTGATATACGGGCCCCGGGGGAAAACGGGAGGGCGGATAACAACACCCCGATTTAAACTCCGTACCACCCCGCACACCGTCCTTTTCAAACCTCATGATTCTAAACAATCGTATTTTCCATCGTGTTTGTTTTAATTGGTTTATGTTGTTTACTCGATTGCAAATAAATTTACCGACCATCATCCAATTTCCAACATTTTATTCACTAAAAATAAACCCCCGAAACCCAACTTTAAAAAACTGCAGCATCCGGGTTACGTGAGATCTTCATTAATCCTGCCAACCCGTAAACTCCAACTTTTACTTATTTTTGACACGTCTATTCCGCTCTCTTTAACTGAGGATCTGGCTTATTTGGTCGACTGCTTCATCTGCGGATAAGATCTGCCGGAACCTCGAGGTAAAAATCAGGCTTTCTGGAAGGAAAAATTCTCTATAAAGTTGTACTTAATTATTTTGTTCTAGGATGCACCATTTTCGGAAAATAATTTTTTTTTAAAATAAATTTATCTTGAAAACAGTGCATCCTAGAGAAAAAATGAATAAAATAAAAATTAAAGAAAATTGAATATCCAACAGATTTTATTTAGTGCATTTTTTCTATATCTGTAACGGTTTACGATTTACAAGCCTTTAAAAATTAACCTTCTTAATGGTTATACTTCAATAACCTTCTTACACGGAGAAGGTCAACTTTTGATGGACTTTAACGCCTAAAATGTTTAAAATTTTGAAAAAATGAACTACTAGGTGTACAAAATGAAACTCGGCTAAAATCGACAAAATTCAAATTTTCCCTGTGGCTGAGTTTCATTTTGTACACCTAATAGAAGATCATTTCGAAATTTTAGCTAAGGTAAAAAGGAAGCCGAAATATTGACCCATACAGCTTGACGGACTAAACGGACTCAAACCCTCAATTCGCGAAGCTAAGGGGATCTTTGAAAACGGTAGCACTAAGAAGGGGGATGGCTTGCTCATTATCACTCATCGACGAGCAGGAATCATAAGTTTTCTGCGTAGATTATTGCATATCTGGGTGTTTTTCGGCCTGTGCCCACCTTCTGCCTAGATTTTCGGCCGATTAAGGAGGCCGTGGACTTCATTCACATTCCGTTTTATGATGGCGTATCGGACTTTTTTTTTTTATATTATATAAAAATGAATAAAACATCTAGATTTTGACAACATGATGCCGAAAGTAATATAGGAGATCTCTTTTTAAAAAGTAATATTCGGAAAAGCAATTATTCATGACGTGATGTAAAGATGCTTTTCCCCCGCCTTCGGTAACTTCCCATTCAACTCTTACCCCTGCCCGAATGATTAATTGGCTATTAAAAAAGAAGCATTCTCTTGTCAATGTTTAATTTATGAGGAGTGGCTCTGCGGGAGAAAAGGAAGGTTTTTTCGTGGGACCGGTGGCGTTGGCGGGGGCGGCGGGGGTCGATTCGACGAAGAAGAGCTTTTGATTTATGTTGCCGCCTCCTTGTCGGCCTATCATGTAGGCACGTCCTGAAAAATGGAAAAAGATCCAAACTTTCTCTTCACAAACCACTAAATCTGAAAACCCAAAACACCACAATTTAAATCCCAATAAATTTTTTTCTTTATAAATTAATTGCTACTTTAATTTAATTATAGCAATAAAACAACTTTAATGTCTACAAACAGGTTTAAAATCTACACCTGTTGAGCCAGGAATTATTAAAGACGACTAGCTAACCTCAGATGGGACGAAACCCTGACCTACCTTATGAAAGTTATCCTACTCATATAAACCCTAAAATGTACTCATCTTCTCATAAGGTTAATTGTGAAAAAAATTAATTATTAATTTTATTTTTTACCCATGTACATTATTAAATAATAATTTAATAAATTCTTGAAAAAACTATTTACGAAAGTTAAAATTTTTGCTTAAATTGAATTTTTTTTTTTAATTTTTAAATTTATTGTTTTAAAGGTGTGATGGATCAAGAAGCTGTCGAGTCGGTAACTGCCCCGCAGCCTAGCGGTCGTCTCCGTAAACGGTAGGGGGTGAAACAGTCGATATTCGGATACGAGGCGGAGCCACTTCTAACTAAAAATGAGCTCCGTCACCCCATTTACCCCCCCCCCCCCCCCTCGCCAGAAAGCATTCTGATTTGTAAAACAATCGTTCTTTAATCGATTTCAAGCTTTCTCAATTTCTATTCTTATTTTATTTTATTTTAGAAGAAAAAATTCAACTTATTCGGTTTCGAAGAAAAAAAAAAAAAAATTCTTCCCGTTCAGATTAACGTTTTTCTCAAGGTTTCCTTGAAATTTTTTCGTTATTGTTTATCCTATAAACTTTCCTTAAAGTGATGTATTCCTTTAAATGAAAGGATCTCTTTGATTTTCCTCCGTTTTTTCATGGTAGACACTTAGGAGTCCTCGAACGAAGGGCACTGATTGGCTAATGACAACACAATGCTTGATTTTAATTGCTTAAGTAAGGAGAAAGTAAAGGGATGTTCAAGGTTTCCTTTTGTTTAAGTAAAGGAAGGTTTGAAAATACGAGCATATAAATAGATTTCGGGAATCTCCTGAAAATTTTGCTCATTCGCTCTAGGAAACCGAAAAACCGTTCTTAAAACACTGATTTCAGGTATATGGTATATTTGCAATGGCGGACTTAAGGGTGCCTTTTGGGACGTAGCCTCCCCCCCCCCCCCCCCGCCAACAGACCAAATATCCCCCTTTCAATAAAAAGGCGTTTTTCTTGGTTTTCTGGTCTAGGAACACTCCATACCTCCAGATAGTCGATAGAAGAAGAAAAGAAATCTACCTAAAAAATAAAGAGGCGTCCTAGTAACACCTGTTTTATCCAGTGTTCGGGAGTTCAAAATTGTTACTATCAGGTTTTGGGTCGTTTTTCATCGATTTTTAGGCTTCAAATTATCCGTTTTGTCGAGCTTTCAGGTGTTTTAACATCTCTTTAACGGCATTGGGGTCGTTCGCCTCGATTTTAGGATGTTAAAACATCCGTCTTACTCGATGCTCGGGTGTTTTAACATTTCTTTGATGGCATTTCGGTCGTTTTAATCGATTTTATTATGATGAAACATCCTTCTTATTCGGTTTTCGGGAGTTTTAACATCTCTTAAACGGGATTTGGGTCGTTTTCCTCGATTTCCTGATGTAGAAACATCCGTCTTCTTCGGTGCACGGGGGTTTCACATCTTTTTAACGGGTTTTCCGACATTTTCCTCGATTTTCTGATGTAGAAACGACTGTTTCATCGGGTGTTCACGCTTTTTGAGTAATTTTCCTCGATTTCCTAGCCTAGAGTCATCCGTCTTATCCGGTTCTCGGGCTTTTGACATTGGTCTTTAGATCGTCAGAATGGTAGCACAACAGACGTCAGACCATGAGCTAAAAAGTCATTTCTTCTTCAGCTAAACATTCTGTCCCACTGTCTAAACAGTCTTCTTCTTAAACAGTCTTCAGCTAAACTGGTAAAAAGACGTTTTATCTTCAGCGGAACAGTCGTTAAATCGACAGATTGGCAGCCAAACATTGGCCTAATTGTCAGCTAAACACTCAATTGAATGTCAGCCGAACAAGCCTCGCCATTGCTTTTGAAATGAAGATAAATTGCCCCAGCTAAATAGTATGGAACTGCTCCCAAATAGGATGAATTTAGTCTTTGGCGAAGTTGTAATTTTGCTCGCTGCTCAGAACGATCGGGCCAGTTATTTAAGCCGAAATGTTCTGCTGATGTGACGGGTCTTTCATTTTTTCAACCTACTCGTAGATATTTAAACTACTATTGATTTTTGGGCGATGAAATTATTAAATAAGAATAGCGTTTTTTATATGAGAATAAATTCTTTATAAGGGGAGGTAACAAGTGTGGAGCAACAGTTGCGCCTTGGGACATGTCCCCTACTCTGAGATTGCGAACTCGGATAACCTCTGAGAGTAAAAAAAGCGTTTGAAGAAAATCGAAAATTAATCTAAAGTCAAGGAAAAGGATATGAAAGCCACACCCAGAGTCGATTTTTGATTGATAGTTGGAACACCACGCCCAAACTACTCCACCCCGAAAGAAATGGATTTTAAAAATGACTTTTTATAGATCGATGGACGGTTCTTTACAGCCTCGAGAGGGAGGATTCGGTGTCGAGATAGACAATACAACAATATTATCTTGTCCGTTCCCACAGACCGGTTTACACGTCATTAATTTTCCACCCCCGACTCCCTTTTAGAGCAGAACCATCCTCCCGGCAATAACTCAACCCCTACCCCCCTTTATATCAACGTTTATATCAGAAGCTCATTAAAATCCGTATCGCGTGCTTCTGTATATGCCAGCGATTTATGAATTTTCCCTCTTTAATTTGTTGTTGTTTTTTTGTTTGGCCCCTGCGGGTTGGGACTTGTTGATTTGGAGAATTAGATCAACAAGACCTTTTCAAGTTTGGATTAAGTTGAGAGGGAAGTCCTACACAAATATTGTTTCTCATCTCCAAAGGATGCCCCCTTCCCCAGGGTACACTACCACAGACCATTCACACCTAAAATTACTTCCTACGATCTGAGAACAACTTCCATTAAAACCCAATTAAGCTCTGTAGGCAAATAATTGTCGGTTTGAAGACTTGATAAAAGATCTTTTGGACCAGTATACCAATTTTACATGGGTGAACTTAACGTGAGATGACTGGGAGCCCTCAGCGGGGCTATGGGTAAAGCGACAAAACGTCTGAAATTTCAAAGCGCCTCGTCAGGAAATGAACACGAAGGATTGATGTAAAAGATGGTCACGGTCTGGACCTGCAGAAAAAGAAACCACTTTTTAGCTCACCATCTGACGACTGCAATGCTACCATTCCGACGAAATAACGACTGAAGATCTACAGACTGTTTAGCTGATAAATAATCGAATATTTGGCTGAAGAGTAATCGACTGTTTAGCTCACGATCTAACGACTTTTCAGCTGCCATTCTAGCTATCTAACGACATTTTGCTGAAGATTAAACTACTAAGACCTATTTAGTTGCCAATTTCACGATTTAAAGACTATTTGGCTGAAGAATAATCGACTGTTTGGCTGAAGAGTAATCGACTGTTTAGCTGACGTCTAATGAATGTTTAGCTGTCAACCTTACGACCTAACGACTGTTTAGCTGCCATTCTAGCGACATTTTGCTGAAGATTAAACTACTAAGACCTATTTAGGTGCCAATTTCACGATTTAAAGACTATTTGGCTGAAGAATAGTCGACTGTTTGGCTGAAGAATAATCGACTGTTTGGCTCAATCACGATTTGACGCTGTTAAGCTGCCATTCTGACGATCTAAAGACTTCTTAGCAGAAGAATAATCGACTGTTTCGCTGAAGAGTAATCGACTGCTTAGCTCACACGATCTTGGGAATGTTTAGCTGTTAACCTTACGACCTAACGAGTGCTTAGCTGCCAATCTGACCATCAATGTCTGTTTGGCTGACGATTGAACGGCTTCTTGGCTGAAGGCTAAACGACTAACACCTATTAGACGATTTAAAGACTGTTTGGCTGAAGAGCAATCGACTGTTTACCTGACGGTCTAATGAATGTTTAGCTGTCAACCTTAAGACCTAACGACTGTTTAGCTGCCAATCTGACGATCTAATGACTATTTAGCTGAAGAGTAATCGACTGCTTAGCTCACGATCTAACGACTGTCCAGCTGCCATTCTGGCGATCTAACGACTTTTTTGCTGCCAATCTGACCATCTAATGTCTGTTAAGCTGACGATTGAACTGCTTCTTAGCTAAATATTAAACACCTTTTAGTTGCCAATTTCACGATTTAAAGACTGTTTGGCAGAAGAATGATTGACTGTTTAGCTGCCAATCTGACGATCTAATGACTATTTAGCTGAAGAGTAATCGACTGTTTATCTCACGATCTAACGACTGTCCAGCTGCCATTCTGGCGATCTAACGACTTTTTTGCTGCCAATCTGACCATCTAATGTCTGTTAAGCTGACGATTGAACTGTTCTTAGCTAAATATTAAACACCTTTTTAGTTGCCAATTTCACGATAATTTAAAGACTCTTTGGCAGAAGAATGATTGAGCTGCCAATCTAACGATTTGTCGATTGTTTAGTGTAATAATGGACCTCATTGGAGAGTTGTCTATTCGAGCGATTAGCCCATTGGACATTAGATTCCGAGGCTTTGGCCTACTTAGTTAGTTCCATCGGTGACTTATATTTTCAGGTAGAGGGCATTAACCGGAGATGGTGAACTGCCCAAACTTCCTATTATCGAAAATTGTTTTTGGTTTTCTTTGATCTAAAAAACCATTTTTTAACCCTTCAGCTACTAGGACGTTTTTATCTATGAAAATTCTATTTACCTCCAAGAATAATTCATATTTTCTTAGGAAACTTGCTCCTAAATCAACCTTCCAACGTTTATTCAATTATAGGGAAAACAAAATAAATCATCGAATGAGAAAATTATTCGTAAAAGTTTAAGACAAGTTGAAATATTTGGTTTTAAATTCAATCTTTTCCCGAAATTAAGTTCTCAAAGTCTTGTAATTTCCCGGAGGTTTCTCTCTCTTTTCGGGGGGTCCGAAGGGTTGTAATTAGAGTTGTGTAAGCCATCCTGAAAAGCGAGAGTTATCACTAGTTTGCGTGTAGGGCTGTTTGTGTAAGTCCCAACGCTATCTTAAGCCTAGGCCTTTTCTCATCTACCTGTTTATCTGGAATCAATAGAAACGGATGAAAGGGCCGGGGGTAGAGGCTTATCTTTTCGCCAAGCTCCTTTTCTCAATGGCGAAGTTAACTTCCAAAGAGAGTTTTTCCGACTTCCCCCCTTTTGGGGAGCCTTCTTCCTTATCCGCCGAGTTTTCAACTTTCATCCCCCTCCGCGTCGTCCCTATCCTTGTATAAATGCAATAGACTACGTCTAAACGAATTTCCAACTTAAGAAATATTTAATGATAAAAAAGGGAACTTTTGGTTACTTTCGAGGATTCTTCTGTTTATTCATTTATAAGCTTTAAGTCGAAAAAAGTGCGCTACTCCCTTTGGTAGGCACTCCCTGGTTGGCGATCACTTGTCAGGCAAAACGGCGATGCCAAAGCAGACCTACAACAGGCAGATGCCCACCAAACTCCGCCGGTTCTTACGTTCCATCAGTTTTCGATCATCTGTACACGAGTCAAAGGGATCGCGAGCCCTCATCCTTCCTGTTGGTGAAATCCCCCCCCCCATGACTATCTGCTTATAACTGCAGGAATCCGAGCATTTTGAGAGCTACGTTCTCCGGAAGTTTTTGCTCGGATAGTGAGGAGGACACGATTAATTGGTAAGTGGGGGAAGCACCAATAGTGTGGATAAGGGCTCGCAATCCCTTCGACTCCCCTATACAATGCTCATCGACAAAGAGGGTCGCTCCTAGCTCCCCCAGCTATACGATCCAGCAACAGTTTTGCCGAGGTTTTTGCTCGGATAGTGAGTAGAGCACTATTGATTGAATAGTGGAGAAAGCACCAATAGTGGGATAAAGGCTCGCAATCCCTTCGAATCCTTTATAATGCTCATCGACAAAAAGGGACGCTCCTAGCTCCCCCAGCTATACGAGCCAGCAACAGTTCTGCCGATGTTTTTGCTCGGATAGTGAGGAGGACGCTATTAATTGGTTAGTGGGGAAAGCCCCAATAGTGTAGATAAGGGCTCGCAGTCCCTTCGACTCCTCCGCAATGCTAATCGACATAGGGGGACGCTCCTAGCACCCCCATCTACGAGCCGTCAATTTTTACAACGCCTGCTCCGCTGTTCAAAGTGGCGTCATTCCTGTGGCTCGCGTACAGCACAGCACGGCTTAAATTTTGGATCAAGCTACCGAATTCGGGGGCATCTAAAAGTTAAAAAAATATCTGCTCCATCGATCGACAATCTTGATGACTCAAAAGTTCTTGCTATTTGTGTTCTTTTAAAGCTATTCTTCTTGTGTCCAGTGGGTTAAAACCCGCTGGGAGCCAAAAAAAATCAGGGTCGACCACTGAATTTGACGTTTGGCATTAATTCAGTGTAAGTGCTGTTTATAACGAAACATCTGCCGGCCACGCCTCTTTCATAGCCTCAAAAGCCGACGTCATAAACAGGATTAAGGGTGCCGGGGGATCTGAGTAGAAAAGATCTGCAATTAATCGGCCTCTCAAAACGACAATGAAAGCGTGTAGGACGCCGCGCGTGCGGTATTTTCGACGTAACGACGACTTCTCGAGGATCGTTGAATGTTAAGTAGAGCTCCCCTGTAATAATTCAGTGCCTTCCAGACTATCTCTCGTGATCTCAAAGTCTCATTAAAACCCCTCCTATCGCGTGTGTGTACAGGCGTCATGTCACGGCCTCCACGATCTGATTCAACATTTAACCCCAACCTTAGGCCCCTCTCTATTATCATTTTAACCGTCAGAAAGGGTAAAATAGCATATAAACCAATACAAAAAATCTACTGTGATTCATAAAATTGATATAAAAGCGTTTTTATTTTGTAAGTTAGGGAAGGAAATTCCGGGGTTTTTGCTGTATGATTTACAGATGTGGCTTTTAGTGGAGTACAACACGCTCCAGAGGATAAACCGTCCCACGTCATATTCATTACTCATCTACACGTTTAATAACCGTTCTTTTATACGTTGATATCTGTTATGTTGTCACACATGATTGCTCTAACGGGGCTTCAAAGATTTGGATTGCTCTCCATGTCCTGTTTTTGGGGTCTTTCAGCCCATTTGAGCTGCAAGTCGAGCCTTTTGAGAGATACCGATGTTTAGGACGATAGTCCCGCAGAAGTTTCGAAATCCCAACGACTACATTGGAGGACTGCAACCATCTAACACCGTTATGTTGTCACACATGATTGCTCTAGCGGGGCTTCAAAGATTTGGATTACTCTCCATGTCCTGTTTTTGGGGTCTTTCAGCCCATTCGAGCTGCAAGTCGAGCCTTTTGGGAGATCCCGATTTTTAGGACGGTAGTCCCGCAGAAGTTTCAAAATCTCATCGACTACATTGGAGGACTGCAACGATCTCCCCAGCCACACAACCAGGACAACGGAGAGTAACAAACAGGACATGGAGAGTAATCCAAATCTTTGAAGCTACGCTAGAGAAATCATGTGTGACAACATAACGGTGATATCTGCTTCAAAGATTTGGATCACTCTCCATGTCTATATGGCTCGACTAGCAGCTCGAACGCGCTGAAAGACCCCAGCAGGTCATGGAGAGTAATCGAAATTTTTGAAGCCCCGCTAGAGAACATGTGTGACAACATAACAGATTAACATAACACCGTTATGTTGTCACACGTGATTTCTCTAGCGGGGCTTCAAAGATTTGGATTGCTCTCCATGTCCTGTTTTTGGGGTCTTTCAGCCCATTCGAGCTGTAAGTCGAGCTTTTTGAGAAATATTTTTAGGACGATAGATCCGCAGAAGTTTAGAAATCCCATCGACTACATTGGAGGACTGCAATCATCTACCCAGCTACACAACCTGGACATGGAGAGTAATCCAAATCTTTGAAGCTCCGCTAGAGAAATCATGTGTGACAACATAACGGTGATATCTGATTCAAAGATTTGGATTACTCTCCATGTCTATACGGTTCGACTAGCAGCTCGAACGAGCTGAAAGACCCCAAAAGCAGGACATGGAGAGTGATCCAAATTTTTGAAGCCCCGCTAGAGAACATGTGTGACAACATAACAGACTAACATAACACCGTTATGTTGTCACACGTGATTTCTCTAGCGGGGCTTCAAAGATTCGGATTGCTCTCCATGTCCTGTTTTTGCGGTCATTCAGCCCATTCGAGCTGCAAGTCGAGCCTTTTAAGAGATACCTACCGATATTTAGGTCGATAGTCCCGCAGAAGCTTAGAAATCCCATCGACATTGGAGTACTGCAACTCCAAAGCAGGACATGGAGAGTAATGGACTGCAGCAGGACATGGAGAGTAATGGACTGCAGCAGGACATGGAGAGTAATGGACTGCAGCAGGACATGGAGAGTAATGGACTGCGGCAGGACTGCAACCCCAGTCACGACCGACCTTTTTTACTGCGCGTGCAAGGCTCGCTAAATTTTAGTCGATTTTCTAACTTTTCTGTATCTTAAACAAATGGCTTGTAATTGCTGATTCGTGCAGAAAAGCCCTTCGGCCAACCATCTTTACAGTTCATGAGGTTGTCAGCGTAGCCGGCAGGTTCGTAGCAATTTGAAAAAATAACGTACATCATTTTATTATAAATGATTGGCACAATCGCGAAGAAAAAAAACAATAATAAACGTGGGGAGGGGGGCAAAGTTTTATTGCCTGGAAATACCCGGAGATTCGGAGGAATAAACATGGCAGTGGATTTATGTTTGCGGGCGGCTTCCGGTCACTCGCTTCTCCCCTAAAACGGAGCAAATGGAACCGAAACCGATTAAAGGAAATGATTTTTTATCTCATATTTTACTTAAAAAAAGAGTTCTCTCATTAAACAAATTCAAAATTCTGCGTATTTTGAAGAAGATATGACGTTTACGGAGTGAATGACTTCATTGAGTCAACCATTCTGAAGACGCATTCTTTGAGAGGATCTTTTATGAAAGGAGAGGGTGTTTAAGGCGTTACCTGCCTCCCTGTCAATCAGACAGGTAAACATTTCCCCTCTTTTTTTCATCCTTGAGACGTAAAAACCCTCCTCTTTTATTGAAAGTCTTTTAAACATAATGTAAACAGACTCAAATCTGGCTTAAAATACCGGTAGTCCTTTGTCCCTCTCTCTTTAGAAAGAAAACTTTTCTTCTATGAAACCGTGATTTAAAACACGGACAACGGCAGTGGAAGGACGGACGGCCGGCACCACAGACAAGCTTATTAACATTTCTCTACGGGGCCCACAAGACCCCTTTTCCAGGGTTGTCACAGTAACTTCTCTTTGAGGAAGTTATGATTTCATACAATATCATAGGAAAATTATCGAAATTAGGCCTAAAACCTATGTTTTTGAAAAAAAGATCGTCAAAACCTACCAAATGACTACCGGTTTTTCTGAAGAAAATTTATTAGTCGAAAATTAAATTTTCCATTTTCCTAAGGAAAATTTATTTGGAAAAACTGCTCCCTAAGCCGCGTAGGCATAACCAAACAACAAGAATGAGCTTTTGAAAACAAAAATCTGATGAATTTTAGTGATCAAATATAGGAAACTACTTTTGAGGTGAAAGTGCTGCGATCTGTTGAATTTGAAACAAAACATTTCTGTAGTATAATCCGCCTTAAAAGTGTCTGCGGTCTTCATAATCATCTTCTGTGGCCCCTGGTGACTACAATAGCATATTTATCCGAATTTCCTGGAAGCTGTAGCTAGCTTTAAATTAAATTAAGGCCCCAAATTCTCTCTTTTTAGCCAGATTTTGAGGATTTCCCAAAATCCCAAGAAAAAGACCCAAAAACTTGGTAAAGATATTCCAATTTTGGCAAAAGGACCCCGCGTCCATGGCCAAGAAAATATTTTAACCCATTTCTCTGGTTTCTTCCTCTGTTTTTGGGCATAGAATCCCCAATTTTCCAACATTTTTGCTCGTTTTTCTCGAACTTTAGGCCAAGGTAAACTGCTATTGAATGATTTAAAGGAGTGCTCTTCCGCTTTTTGTTGGAGAAACGTACTTTTCATGGTATTTTTGGGCCTTTTTCTATATTTTTGGGGTCAAAGCTACTCCACGGACAACTCAAACTCTCCCGAGGACTCTCGGCCCCAGTGGGAGTGAATAGGCGAGAGAATCTGCCTAATTTGTTGCTCCAATGAAATTACATTTGATTTTCCTCATTTCGCGGGTGATTTCGGGCCGAGTCAAGTAACGTAGGGGAGAGGGCAGGTGTCTTAATAACTAGTTACCGAGTCGGAGGACAATACTATGCAGATGAGGGGGGTTTAGTGGGCAGGTGAGAGGGGAGGTGGGGTTCTGCAGATGTAGTACACCGGGAGCCCCGTTCCACCTGGAAACTCCCCATCTGCTATGCAACCCCTTCGGGGCGATTGGGGTCGTGTGGCGGCACCCTCGAATCCCATTCAAACCCCCCCACCGTCTTCTACTTTTTTACGTGTTTACACTCCGCTAAACCTCGCAAGTGCCACGCGCCTCTACCTCATTAATTTCGTTTATTAAAAAATAGGGAAGTTTTTTAGAAAAAAAAGTAAGGATAGAAATTAAATCTGTTGCAGTTTCGAGGGGAACCGCAACCCTCCTCTTTCCAACCGCGTTATCCGATCTCCCCTTTTCCCTTTCACGAACTTTTAGAAGGGAAGTAACAGTTTGATGCTGTTGCACGTCAAACTGTTGATACGACTTAAATCGATCCCAGCAAACTTTTATCCCCACACAAATTTTTTTGTCGCAACATTCTCAACGTTAAAAACTAAAATCTGATAAATAAAACCCGATTTGAAGCCTAAAATTATCCTTCTTTTTGTCCAAAATATTGAAAAACATACTCAAAACTTGACAATACAATCGATCCCCTTTGCGGGTTGTACAAGTCGTGCTTTTTGAATGATCTTTTGTGAGGAAGCGACAGATGACCAATAACGCGGGAGAAAGAAAAGAATCGAAAGCCATCTGGGGAGATGTCTCCCTCTTCGCCATTATCGTCTAGAGGCTGTTGTTTCGCTTCCCCATCACCGTCGAGGAGGGCGTCAATTGAAAAGATATGCAATTTATTGTTTACCTCCCTCTTTTCCACCTGAAAGGAACGCACACGTGCCTTACAAATGTTAACAAAATGTGGACGATAAAGAGGGTCGGAGAATCACCAGGGGAAATTACAATTAAAGCAATCTTCAATTATACCTTTTAATGCAAAAGGGAAATGCCAAAAGCGAGTAAACTTTGATGAGTTACGAGCACACCTCGCGCAGTGTAAATGGTCATCGAGAAAAAGAAAATTCGTAGAAGGGAAAAATTTCTTCTGCAGACTCGGTAATTTTGGAGTTTACTATTCGACAGACTCGGTAATTTTGGAGTTTACTTTTGGAGTCAGTAATTTTGAGATTACTATTGGGCAGACTAGGTAATTTTGGAGTTTACTGTTGGGCAGACTAGGTAATTTTGGAGTTTACTATTGGACTCGTTAATTTTGGAGATTACTATAGGACTCGGTAATTTTGGAGATTACTATTGGGCAGACTAGATAATTTTGGAGTTTACTATTGGTCAGACTCGGTAATTTTGGAGTTTACAATTGGGCAGACTAGGTAATTTTTTTTTTTTTTTATTTGTACTACAATTTATACATTACAATTTTTTATACACATTCTTTATACAAGTATAAGTAGTAAACAATTCAGCGCAACAGACTAGGTAATTTGGAGTTCACTATTGGACTCAGTAATTTTTTAGTTAACTATTGGACAGACTCGGTAATTTTGGAGTTAACTATTAGACAGACTCGGTAATTTTGGAGATTACTATTGGACTCGGTAATTTTGGAGATTACTATTGGGCAGACTCGGTAATTTTGGAGTTTACTATTGGACAGACTCGGTAATTTTGGAGTTAACTATTGGATAGATTCGGTAATTTTGGAATTAACTATTGGACAGACTCGGTAATTTTGGAGTTAACTATTGGACTCGGTAATTTTTGGGTTAACTATTGGACAGACTCGGTAATTTTGGAGTTAACTATTGGGCAGACTCGGTAATTTTGGAGTTAACTATTGGACAGACTCGGTAATTTTGGAGTTAACTATTGGCCTCGGTAATTTTGGAGTTAACTATTGGCCTCGGTAGTTTTGGAGTTAACTAATGGACAGACTCGGTGATTTTGGAGTTAACTATTGGACTCGGTAATTTTGGAGCTTACTATTGGACAGAATAGGTAATTTTGGAGTTTACTATTGGACTCGGTAATTTTTGGGTTAACTATTGGACAGACTCGGTAATATTAGAGTTTACTATGGGATTCGGTAATTTTGGAGTTTACTATTGCACTCGGTAATTTTGGAGTTTACTATTGGACTCGGTAATTTTGGAGTTTACTAGTGGACAGACTCGGTAATTTTGGAGTTTACTATTGTATTCGGTAATTTTGGAGTTTACTAGTGGACAGACTCGGTAATTTTGGAGTTAACTATTGTATAGACTTGGTAATTTTGGAGTTTACTATTTGACTCGGTAATTTTGGAGCTTACTATTGGACAGTCTCGTCATCAACCAATTTTTTTTTAAATTTGTGAACTAACGAGGGCGATTTTTGAATTTCGAAAAAATGGCGGAGATATGTCTGTTTGAAATTTAAAAAGTTCGCTGTGGCCAAACCGTTGGTCCGATTTTCACCAATCATTCCTTATATTTTTTACGAATTTTTGTTGTAAAAAAATTAAAAAATTTTTTCATTAATTATCATGTTAGTTGGGAAAAATTTCATACTTCCACCCCGTACGAGAGGGACCTCCCTTGGGCAAAAGTCCCATTATTTCTACCTTGAAACTTAGAAAAATTAAAAAAAGACCGCTTTATACCTCTCCTAACTTATACTTGCCCCTCCGTTATACTTCCCCTCCGTTATACTTCCCACTCCGTTAAACCTCCCCCTCCCTCACTTATACTTCCCCTCCCTTTACTTCCTCCTCCTTTATACTTCCCCCTCCGTTATACTTCCTCCTCGTTTATACTTCCCCCTCCGTTATACTTCCTCCTCCTTTATACTTCCCCCTCCGTTATACTTCCTCCTCCTTTATACTTCCTCCCCGTTAGTCTTCGACAGTATGTCCAGACCATTGCTTCTGGCGGTTTAGCAGTTCTTGCGAATGGTTCATAGATTCGACGATGAAATCTGAAAATCGATAGTTTGTGTTTGAGTGTGTCCTATCTAAGCGTAGCACCCCCGACTCCTTTTATGCAAATGGAACCACATTACGGTAAAGATAGCATAAATGACTGGATTAGCTAGGGGACACACGCACACCGAAATATATAATCGCATTAATTTTATAAAATTTTCCACAGCGTCCTTTTATTGTCAATAAACGGGGAACTATGTAGGATATAATAGCCGAAAGTACGGGCCGCCTAAGGCGTGAGTGTGCCGTCCGAATTCTAAAAAGGGCTGTTTTCTTCTTTTTCACGATCTCTACGTGTTCGGAACGATTGAGTGGTGTCTATAACTTAGACGTTGACAATCCCGGCGATAAAAGGTGTCTTTTTTACGGGGCTTTTTTTTTTTATCAACGACCAAGTACCTTTTCTCTCTAAGTCGGGATTTTTTAATGCGAAAAACTCTTGAAGCTTCTCGATTTTTGTAAATAACAGAATGAGTTTACTATTGGACTCGGTAATTTTGGAGTTTACTATTGGACAGACTAGGTTATTTTGGAGTTTACTATTGGACAGACTCGGTAATTTTGGAGTTTACTATTGGGCAGACTAGGTTATTTTGGAGTTTACTATTGGACTCGGTAATTTTGGAGTTTACTATTGGACAGACTAGGTTATTTTGGAGTTTACTATTGGACAGACTCGGTAATTTTGGAGTTTACTATTGGGCAGACTAGGTTATTTTGGAGTTTACTATTGGACTCGGTAATTTTGGAGTTTACTATTGGACTCGGTAATTTTGGAGTTTACTTTTGGACAGACTAGGTTATTTTGGAGTTTACTATTGGGCAGACTAGGTTATTTTGGAGTTAACTACTGGACAGACTCGGTGATTTTGGAGTTTACTATTGGACAGACTCGGTAATTTTGGAGTTTACTATTGGATTCGGAAATTTTGGAGTTTAGTATTGGACAGACTCGGTAATTTTGGAGTTTACTATTAGAGAGTCTCGGTAATTTTGGAGTTTAATATTGGAGCCGGTAATTTTGGAGATAACTATTGGACAGACTTGATAATTTTGGAGTTTACTATTGGACAGACTCGGTAATTTTGGAGTTTACTATTGGACAGACTCGGTAATTTTGGAGTTTACTATTGGATTCGGAAATTTTGGAGTTTAGTATTGGACAGACTCGGTAATTTTGGAGTTTACTATTGGACTCGGTAATTTTGGAGTTTACTATTGGGCAGACTAGGTTATTTCGGAGTTTACTATTGGGCTCGGTAATTTTGGAGATTACAATTGGACAGACTCGGTAATTTTGGAGTTTACTATTGGACTCGGTAATTTTGGAGTTTACTTTTGGACAGACTAGGTTATTTTGGAGTTTACTATTGGGCAGACTAGGTTATTTTGGAGTTAACTACTGGACAGACTCGGTGATTTTGGAGTTTACTATTGGACAGACTCGGTAATTTTGGAGTTTACTATTGGATTCGGAAATTTTGGAGTTTAGTATCGGACAGACTCGGTAATTTTGGAGTTTACTATTAGAGAGTCTCGGTAATTTTGGAGTTTAATATTGGAGCCGGTAATTTTGGAGATAACTATTGGACAGACTTGATAATTTTGGAGTTTACTATTGGACAGACTCGGTAATTTTGGAGTTTACTATTGGACAGACTCGGTAATTTTGGAGTTTACTATTGGATTCGGAAATTTTGGAGTTTAGTATTGGACAGACTCGGTAATTTTGGAGTTTACTATTGGACTCGGTAATTTTGGAGTTTACTATTGGGCAGACTAGGTTATTTCGGAGTTTACTATTGGGCTCGGTAATTTTGGAGATTACAATTGGACTGACTCGGTAATTTTGGAGTTATTGAGTGGTGTCTATAACTTAGACGTTGACAATCCCGGCGATAAAAGGTGTCTTTTTTACGGGGCTTTTTTTTTATCAACGACCAAGTACCTTTTCTCTCTAAGTCGGGATTTTTTAATGCGAAAAACTCTTGAAGCTTCTCGATTTTGGTAAATAACGACGCCGTTCCATCACCCAATTTTTGTTATTATATGGCGGAGAAAAGGTAATTCCCTATTAAAATTCACCATCGTTCCCCTTTTTTTTAGTTCAGCCCTATAAATTCCCATGATGCGGAGCGTATAATAATAAAACAATATGGCCGAGAGGAAATGGGGAATGTCTTGTGATAAATTTCCCTCGAGGGGGCCTTCTTGGTCGCGAAGAAAAAAAATATAATGCAAGCCTAAAAAATGAAATAAAAACTATACACTTTTTATAACATATAAGGATAAAAAATCAGAAGAGGGACGTATTGTTTAAGAAGTGGCCAGAAGGGCTACGAACAAAGAAGCACAAAAGACTTTTGTCTACTGCAAAAAAATTGCTAACTTCAAAAATCGATAATTTCGACAAATTTTAAAATGTTGTAAAACCCATTTTTACTTTAGAAAGTAAAACTTCGTTTTTAAGAAAATTTCTTAGGAAAGATTTGGTTCAAATCCGCAAGCGACGGAATTCTGGCAACACTGGAAATCGGTAAAGATCACTAAGTCGTCTGGGCACCACTGTTTGTGCCCTCGTTTTCAAATCTCCCCTTGGTAGAAAGGCGTTTCAAAATAGTACAGCGTTTCACATCTACTAAGGGAGAACAGAGTTAACATGGGTTTAAAAATAGTTAACAAAAGGTAGGCCCATTTTCGAAACAACAGGTTGGCCAACAGTAGGCGACACGACATCACTGGTTGAGCCCCGGTTTTCAAATCTCTCCTTGGTGGCGTATATCTTCGAAAATGGTCCAAATAATCTGTGCAAACACAGTAAACATGGGTTAAAAAACAACTAACAACAGGTTAACCAACATCAGGCGACAGAACCCCATCGTTTTTGCCCTCGTTTTAAAATCTCCCCTTGGTGTATCAGTGCTTTAAAATTGGCCCGAATATTCAGTTTGTCATGTACTAAAATTTAACACACTTAACATGGGTTAAAAACAGCTAATACCCACGGAGCCCATTTTCGAAACAACAGGTAGACCAACAGTAGGCAACAGAACATCACTGTTTGAGCCCCGGTTTTCAAATCTCTCCTTGGTGGCGTATATCTTCGAAAATGGTCCAAATAATCTGTGCAAACACAGTAAACATGGGTTAAAAAACAACTAACAACAGGTTAACCAACATCAGGCGACAGAACCCCATCGTTTTTGCCCTCGTTTTAAAATCTCCCCTTGGTGTATCAGTGCTTTAAAATTGGCCCAAATATTCAGTTTGTCATGTACTAAAATTTAACACACTTAACATGGGTTAAAAAACAGCTAATACCCACGGAGCCCATTTTCGAAACAACAGGTAGACCAACAGAAGGCGACAGGACACCACTGTTTGAGCCCTCGTTTTCAAATCTCCCCTTGGTGGCGTATATCTTCGAAAATGGTCCAAATAGTCTGTGCGGACACAGTTAACATGGGTTTAAAAACAGCTAACAAAAGGTTAATCCACAAGCCCATTTTTAATAGGTAAGCCAACAGTAGGCAACAGGATTCCTCCGTTTGTACTGTTGTTTTCAAATCTCCCCTTGGTGGCTCTGCGCTTTAAAATAGTCCCAAATATCCAGTTTTACATTTTAATAAAATTGGGCACAGTTAACATGGGTTCAAAAACAGCCAACAACAGGTTAACATGGGTTTAAAATCAGCGAACAAAAAGTTAACCACGGGGGCACATATTTTTAACAACAGGTAAGCCAAAAGTAGACGACGGTACACCATTGTTTGAGCACTGGTTTTGAAATCTCCCCTTGGTGGCGTTCCTTTTCGAAAATGGTCCAAATAGTCTGTGCAAACACAGTTAACATGGGTTAAAAAACAGCTAACAACAGGTTAACCAACCGCAGGCGACAGAACCCCATCATTTTTGCCCTCGTTTTAAAATCTCCCCTTGGTGGCTCTGCACTTTAAAATAGTCCCAAATATCCAGTTTTTCATTTAATAAAATTGTACGCAGTTAACATGGGATCACAAACAGCTAACAACAGGTTAACATGGGTTTAAAATCAGCTAACTGGAGGTTAAACCACGGGGGCACATATTTTTAACAACAGGTAAGTCAAAAGTAGACGACAGGACACCATTGTTTGAGCCCTGGTTTTGAAATCTCCCCTTGGTGGCGTACCTCTTCGAAAATGGTCCAAATAGTCCGTGCGAACACAGTTAACATGGGTTAAAAAACAGCTAACAACGGGTTAACCAACCGCAGGTGACAGCACCCCGTCCTTTTTTGCCCTCGTTTTAAAATCTCCCCTTGGTGTCACATTGCTTTAAAAGAGTCCCAAATATTCAATTTCACACGTAGGTACTAAGAGTGAACATGGGTTTAAAAACAGCTAACAACAGGTGTGCCACAGAATTTTTTTTTTTAACAACAGGTTTGCCAACCTTAAAAAAAACATCAATAACCCATACATCCGGGGGCTATTTTTTCCTATATTATTTGGCCATATTTTCCTTATTGCCACTAAATGATAAATTCTTTGAAATATGCACAAAGGCTACCTGATGTGGAGAACATTAACTTTTTAAAAATGAGCCCGTGTATAAAAAAGGCTGAAAATAGGTGGCGGATTAACTTATTAATAAGAATCCATTGATTTTTCCTTTTTCCCGTAGTCAATATTTAACGATATCGATAATTCGTGAATTCACTCCCTAAAACTTCTTATTATATCGATTTCAACATCCCCATTAGCCTAGAAATCGATAGGTTTATTCTAATATTAGATTTCGGTCCAGATGAACATCAAACACACCCGTCGACAGATGCGTCCAAAACTTGTTGATTATTCGCAGTATGACGTCAGAAAAGATTTTGCGTTTAAAAAAAAAGTTCTATTTTTATAGGCTTATTTACAAAATTAAACAGGATTGCATGAGAGGGAAAGAAGTACAACACGTAAAGTTAATAAAATGAATCTTTTATGCATATTTTCGACCGTAAAAATAGAGATTTATTGCGATGGGTGGAGGGAAAATAGAAAAAAAGGGGTGGAAAACGTCGTAAAAAAGTGATAATAAAATTTTAATTTACTTAAGCTAATTTAGAGATGGCAATATGGGGAGGGCTTCCAACTGGTCCAGTTATAAATCCGGATGCGGCTGAACACCGAAAAACCCTTTTAGTTAAATGAAACATCTGTTGTTGTTCACCTCGGATTTCTTCTTTCCCTTTGACCCCCTTTTCCGTCCCATCATCGCTGGGCCATCTGTGAAAGGGGTTTTTCTCGCCGCAGGTCGTTGTTTGTAAAAATTGTTTGTCTACAGACACGCGGCGATCACCTGGATCCGAAAGGGGGAGGATTCGCGCGTCCGCCAAGTCAAAAACGATTTTGCATCTGCTCCCTATTGTCAACCTCAACCCTTACGCCTCCCCTTTTTATACATATTTGACCGTTATTCCCGATATCCACAGTTTGAAACTGGTTTGAAACTCCTGAAGCATGCGCAGAAGGATTTAGACGTCAATCTGAGGTCTAAATCCTTCTGATAGTTTCAGTTTCAAACTGCGGATGGAACAAAAATAAAGCTCAGCCAATCACCGGTTGACCTTTTGTTTAGTAGACAACCTGTTGTTATAAAAAGAAGGTTATAAATTGTTTACTTGGAAGTAAATGTGCGAATCGAGTATCGATCCTTGAATAATTTGTCCATAAAAAATTCTTAGGAGGGGCCCCCGCCGTTTTTGGTTATCAACGACATGCAGATCTCAAGAGCCACCCCCTTCTAAACCACCCGCAAACCGCCCCCTCCCCCCCCTTTTATTTCGGTTAACCGTTACGAATAGATCGTGGCTCATTAATGGCTTCGCGTGTGAACAGATTTGATCTTCAAGATTCGACCCATGGTCAGGGCAATAAAATTGTAAAAACGCACTTCCCAACCTTTCCGTTATTTTAAGGACTGACTCACCCCTAATTAACCTTTCTCGGCCCTTTTTCCCAGGGTCTAGAAAAAAAAATTGTTGATATGTCATGTTAAAATGTACAACCGGGAGAAAAATCAATTTCTCTATCATTCTATTAGGTGTACAAAATGAAACTCAGCCACAGGGTAAATTTGAATTTAGTAGATTTTAGCCGAGTTTCATTTTGTACACCTAGTAGTTCATTTTTTCAAAATTTTAAACATTTTAGGCGTTAAAGTCCATCAAAAGTTGCCTTCTCCGTGTAAGAAGGTTATTGAAGTATAACCTTTAAGAAGGTTAATTTTTAAAGGCTTGTAAATCGTAAACCGTTACAGATATCGAAAAAATGCACTAAATAAATCTGTTGGAAATTTAATTCTCTTTAAGTTTTATTCTATTCATTTTTTCTCTAGGACGCACTGTTTTCAAGATAAATTTATTTAAAAAAAATTATTTTCCGAAAATGGTGCATCCTAGAAAAAATAATTTAGTACAAATTTATAGAGAATTAAATTTCCTACAATTTTTATTTATTAGGTGTTCAAAATGAAACTCAGCCACAGGGTAAATTTGAATTTTGTAGATTTAGCCGAGTTTCATTATGTACACCTAATATATTACCCATTAACAAAGGTGGAAGGGTCTGTTTTTGTATTACTGACGATGGGCGACTTTTGGGATTTATTATCTTTGTTCCAACCTGAAACTTGTCTGAAACTTCTGGAGCATGCGCAGAGGGATATGCACGTCTAATTTGCAGTCAGATGACTTCAGATTTGACGGACAAACTTTGTCCAAAAAAATAGTGTAGGATGAACTTTCTCGGTGCACACGATTAAGGAAGCAGTGGCATAACGAGCGTCCTTGTAGCACCCTGATTTCCTTCTAGAACACTAAGGGACGTAAAATGCATCGAATTGAGGCGCTCCGGGTACGAAGGGCGAACTCAACATCGGACAAATTTTATTTGTTTTCATTTTCAGATTCTAGACCTCTTGGTGAATACACCCGTATAATTTTTGTGTTGATTTCGCCCTTTTTCCCCCTTTAAATACGTAAAAACCGATATGCGGCAAAGCTCTAACTGCGATATCCGAGCGGGTACGAAGGGCGAACTCCACATCCTAGTCCACAACCCCCACTCCTTTTCCCATTCCAGGGCATGACTTTTCTGTTGAGTTCGCCCGTAACATAAAACTTTAAAATGCGAATATCTCGAAACTACGTTTTGTTGAGTTCGCCCTTCGTACCCGGAGCATCTCAATTATTCTTTAAAATTTCAATTATTTTTTGGGAAAAAAATTATTAATAGATTAACGTTTGGAGTTTTCGCTTCGCTGAGTTTTGTATGGTTTGATGGTTAATAAATTCGAAATGGAGAAGAAAAAAAGACTAGTTAAGGGTCACGAGAAAGTCACGTGGTTGAATAATGAACAGGAACCCTTGTCTAATTGTCCTCGGGATACATAATACATGGCGTTGTGGCGTTGCGGGCGAGCGGAAGGTTTCTCGGCGGAGGGTCGGGGGGTGCAGGTGAGTTCGGGCCATAGGGCACTGAGGGAACCGAACCGAATAATTAATACCTTGAGTTTGGTCGATAGGCAATCGGGCTCGAACCGTGAAATGGCTCATTGCGGTCACCTGACCGGATCCAGGTTTTCGCCGAAACTCCAACAACTCCCCCTAAATAAGGCGATCTCCATAGTGATTTTCCTTCTACAATAATAAAAATGAAATTAAAAATACATTGAAATAGGCAATAACTTTTTTTTTCCCCCGAGATAAGTACGTAATCCTCTTTTATAGCTAGTGCTGGGGAGTTTTTCATCCTTTTTTTGTCCTCAAAATCTTTTTTTCCTGTTCTTTATTTTTTTTGGGCTAAGAAACCATTTTTTTTAAACATAACAGCAATTTGTTCTGGTTTTAGGGCAAATTTTAGCCAAATCTTGAATATCATGGTAAAACAAGTAGGAGAAAGGGGCACAGAAAGGCCCCGTGTATCGGGCGAGAAATGCCAAAATTTATCCTGTACAATTTTTTACTTAACTTTTTTCCCCAGTAAATTCTAAGTAAAAGGAAAATTGAGGAAGTTAATGAAATTTGAAATAGAAAAACTTTCTATGCCCTGCTTTTTGAAGATATGGCAAAAATTCAGTTTCCATTTTTCAAGTTTTCAGATTTATTTTTTCTGTTTATTTCCACTTCTTGAAGACTAAATTTTTCAAGGAGATTCCCTCCGGATGACGTCATTTTTGGTTTTGAATGAATTCAAGGTCATCTGGTCATTTTCAAGGTCATTTTCGTCGTTTTTCCCGCCTTGTTGCCCTAGGAATTTTCTAAGAAACACCGTAAATATAAATCCGAAAACCAAAAAAACCACATTTTCTCGGCCAGAACAGAAAAATTCCGAAAAACTCAATTAAAATGTTATATCTCCAGAAAAACTCCGAAAAATCGAGGCGAAACAGGCCGAAAAAACGAGAAAAACGACCTTTTAAGGATGAATTTTGGTTTCTTGGGCAAAAACACAGATAAACGCTGTAAAAACCCACAATTCCCATTTTTTAAACTTTCTTTTGAGTATCAAAATCCATTCAGTGATTTTCCTCCTTAAAAAAAAGAAAAAAAAAATTGAAAATTTAATCGAATTTTGGAAAAATACTTCCCCTCCCTTATATTTTCCCCTCCGTTAAACTTCCCCTCCCTTATATTTTCCCTTCCTTTATACTTCCCCTCCCTTATACTTCCTCCTCCGTTATACTCCCCCCCGTTATACTTCCCCCTTCTTTATACTTCGCTCCCTTATACCTCCCACTCCTTTATACTTCCCCTCCGTTATACTTCGCTCCCTTATACCTCCCCTATAAACACAGATGAACGCTGTAAAAACCCAGAATTCGAGAAATTATGAGTATCGAATAATCCTTTCAGTGATTTTCCTCCTTAAAAAAGAAGAAAAAAAAATTGAAAATTCAATCGAATCTCAGTAAAATCAATGTCACAAAATAGGCGACCTTTTCATAAAATAATTCCTTTTCCAAGAAATTGTGTTTGAACAAGTAATTTTCTAATTCGTTTACAGGGTAAAGAATCAAATATTTAAAACCCTTCTTTCTTCGACTTCATTTCAACTTACGACTTACAAACTTAACTTTTTTTGAAAAACTTTTATTAAAAATTATTATTGATTGAATTTTCGATGGAGTAACCTACTTTTGTAATATTTGAGCTATAATTTACTTTGACTACGTTTGTTTGTATGACTAAAACATACATATGAAGAATAAGGATTAAAAATCTTAGTTAGAAGAGTTTCCAACGAAAGCTTCCTTTAAAGAGAAGTAAAAGTATAACAGGGGAAGTATAACGGAGGGGGAAGTATAAAGGAGGGAAGTATAAAAAACCGGTAATAATATCTTCCATCAATTTTATTTCCGGTGAAGTTCAATTCAACGTTCGAAAGCGGAGTATTTTCATGAATAGGGGTTTTCACAAAAGAAAAGATTGTTTGTTTTTCAGGTTTAAAAAAGTTAATCGTTTTGTGTATTTAAAATGGTATTTTTAAACAAAACTTCTCACACCCGAGCTTATTAAATGGGGGAGAGAAAAAGAAAAAAGAGGGTGAGTCAACAGACAAGCGTACAAACAACGCTAATGAGTCGCCGTCTTCCCACAATTTTTTATGATTGTTAAGAACCGAGAGAACGAAAAAAAAAAGGATTTTTAGGGGTTTACTCGAGTATCTATGGCGACCGAACAAAACTAAAGCAGTTGTTTGGAAGGAAAAAAAAGTTAAGGGGAGGCTCGGACATGAGACCGCACGTGTGCCCACGTCCGAAGTAACCGATCTTTTAGTTCCTCCGGGAAGCCTTCCTGTTTTATTTCACTTCCCATCCTATCGTTCCTATCCTTAAAGCAAATTGCTCTCAAATTCAAGCTTCTGTTTGTAAGCAAATTTTAAGCAAAGCACGGTTTAATCAATGATTACTTGACTGACTGAAGAATTTTCCTGAGTTACATGGGGCTAAACCTTGTATGACTTTCAGAAAAGAAGAGCCGGGCCCAGGAAGTAGCTCTCGCCATATTGCCGTGCCACTCTTGCCACTCAAAGGGGTGGCCTTACCAACTTATCTATCGATGGTGTACGAGAACTGTTACTTCCAAAAAAAATCACACTATACAACCCGGGGATCGAACCCCAGACTTCGTGGTAAAAATGTAAGACTGACTGTAAGACTTTGGATTCAACTTTTGTGTCAAATTTGTCAATTTTTTTTTTTCATTTTTGAATGCTTCAAAAATGACATTTTTAACTTTTCTTGCTTCTAGAAAGGTGAGAATATTAAAGAAACCAATAGGATTTCAACGTTTTAACTCCACGTCGGGATTTTGGGGAGAGGTCTTTCATTTTCGAAAAAAAAAATACTTAGAAAATTTTAGGAAAAAAAAAACAAAACAAAAAAAAACCCTCCATTATACTTCCCCCTCCGTTACACTTCCCCCTCCTATATTTTTACTTCTCTTTAAGGAAGTTTTCGTTCGAAGCTCTTCAAACTACATAGTACTTTTCTTAACTGGGGATCCTTTGTAATACTTTGGATCCTTTGGGGAACCTTTGTAGTACCCCTTCCGTTATACTCCACCTCATTTGTACTTCCCCCTCCGTTGTACTTCCCCTCCGTTATACTTCCCCCTCCGTTATACTTCACCCTCCTATGTTTTAACTTCTCTTTAAGGAAGTTTTCGTTGCTCTTGAAACTAGTACTTTTCTTAACTGACGATCTTGAAAAATGAAGCAAACTCTGCTTTTAATGTTTATAAAAACTCAAAAATGATGAATTTATGGGATCACAGTGTTTTCTTTGAAAGTTTTAACTAAAAGATTAGAGCAAAAATTTTTTTGCGTCTGAGGTCTTAAAGAAATTGTCTCATTTTTTCAACGATAGCTGCAAAAGTATCAAATATTAAGGTAGATACGGGAGTTTTAAATTTATGAGAATTCTGCAATGGTCAGAAATGATCACTTTGTTGAGCTGGAAGATCGTAGAATACTTTTGAAAATTCTTTTCGAATTAAAATTTGACTTTGTTGTTTGTTTGTTTTGTTTTTCGAGAAAGCGAGAATGAAAACGCGGTAAAGGAAGAAAAAAATCTTTCGTTTGTTGATGCTGGTAATTAGGGTATGATTGATATGTTTTGACTGGTTTAAGGGGAGGTGCAATGGGCTGTACCCTGCTCAGGCGCCCGACATCATATTTTTCATGGAGCTCTCCCCCCTTCCTCCTTCTTGAAGGGTTGAATCAATTGAGGGTGGGGGGAAGCGCACGCACCCCCTACCCTTCACGAAGGGCCCAACCCCCTTCCCATATATAAGCCCTCAGACCACGAGGACTACGGCACAAATCGGACAAAACTCACAGAGTTCACTTGTGTTCGGTTTCCGTTTTTTATTTTGTGTTTTTATTTCGCCTTTCTCTTTCTCTCTCCCCTTCTTTCATTTTTCCTCCCCTCTATCCAAATATTTTCATTTCTCCGTTCTTTCCGATTTTTTTTCCGTCTTTTATTTTTGAACGGGTGCGGGCGATGAAGAGATGCCGAGGTGTCTAATGGCGAAAAAGTGGAAAGGCTACTGGCCAGATGAGAGGCCAAGGGAGGACGAGGAGGAGGAAGAGATCGACGTCGTCGGTGATACACCCGCACCCGCGGGACCCCAAATTTGGGGACCTTCGAGTCCAACAGCGGCCGCCACAGCTCCGAGTCCTCCTCCGCCTCATCAAACCGATCGGATACCACCTATCATCTACAACGGTAAGTCATCTTTTTAATATTCGCGGTAGTGATCCTCAGAAAATAGTGAGCTTCATTAATAGTTGCATTTTTTATTTTTGTTGGTAGGTTATGTCCAAGACTTGTCCCATTATACCGCATATTTGCCGCGAGAGCCGTCGGTGACACCTCCTTCGTACGCGACGCTTCAGCCGGCGACGGAATTGACGTCGCTGCCGCGGGGGAAGTCGCTTTCGATGTGCTACACGAGTACCGGAGCGGCCCTCTCCCTACCGCCGAAGAAAAAGGACATTTACCGCCCTTATTCGCTCGACGACCGGCCGACGTACACGAACATCGGATGGCGGCCGGCGGAAGAGGACCTTTCCGCCGCCCACGCTATTCTCGACCTCAGTGCCTCCACCCCCGCCCCAGTCGAAAAGCCGAACAAAACAGTGGCTTACACCTACGAAGCTTTCTTCGTCAGCGACGGCCGTTCCAAAAAGAAAACGGTCGAAGTGAACGAGAAACAAAAATACACGTGCTCCGAATGCGGGAAGCAATACGCCACATCGAGCAACCTCAGCAGACATAAACAGACACATCGAAGCCTCGATTCTCAGTCGGCCAAAAAATGTATGACCTGCGGCAAAGCTTATGTCTCCATGCCAGCCTTAGCTATGCATCTTCTAACACACAAGTTAAGCCACGCTTGCGGCGTCTGCGGTAAACTCTTCTCCCGTCCATGGCTCCTCCAAGGCCACCTACGATCGCACACCGGAGAAAAACCCTACGGGTGCGCCCACTGCGGGAAAGCTTTCGCCGACCGATCCAACCTACGCGCCCACATGCAGACGCACTCCGCCGACAAAAACTACCAGTGTACACGATGCAACAAAACGTTCGCACTCAAATCCTACCTGAACAAACACCTCGAATCCGCCTGCTTAGAAAACGGCGACGTCAAATCTCCCTCCCCCTCAATCCCTGGCTAATCGCACCGTCCAACTTTCGTCCAAAAACACACAAAAACGACAACTAGTCACTTTAGACGCTTTTTTTTCACTCATGTTTTTATCTTAATTATATAATTTGTAATTTATACTTCATGGATTTATTTATAAAGAAACGAGTTTCGCAAATCAACGAATCTTTCTAGTCTTAACTTCTAGTCATTACTATTTATTTTCTAGTCATTCTAGTCAGACAATAACCCGCCTTTTAAGGCGTAAAGCTAGTCAACCAAAGAAAAATCTAGTCATTATTTTCTAGTCCATACTGTACATTCCCTTAGGTTTAAGGAATACTAGTCATATTACTAGTCGGATGAGAATTTCTAGTCAGAATCTCTAGTCTTTAAGGAAAAAATGTGCAATAGCCCTTTGAGAAGCTTCTTGTGTACGTCCGCTCCTTCTTTCGTCTTCTTTCTGCTTCCTTCTCTCGCTTCATCTTTTTCTTTTCTCAGAGGGCAAAACGAGTGATATTCTAGTCAAGTGGCTTATCTCTTTTTTTGTTTCAAAATGATCTCCTAGTATATAAGGACAAATTATAAATTGTCTTTTTTAATCTTTTATTTAAAAAAGATTAAAAAAGACAAAAATTTAGTTTTTAGGTATCTAGTCAGTGGTTTTAAATCCACCTTTTAGGGACTTCTGGTCAGTTTTTATTTTTTCTAGTCATAATCTAGTCAAGTGTGATTGTTTCTAACGTTCGATGGCAATAATCTTGGGGTATATTTGAAAATCAATAATAAAATAACAACGAAAAATTAAAGAGTCTTTCTTTTCAAAAGCAATATTATTTATAAAATTTTTCATAAATACCCCATATAGCCTATAGTATTCAAAAGCAATAATAATTGTAGTCTAGGATAAGTCAGGGAGTAAAAATCCCTTATTTGTAAGTTAAATATAAGCTCAGTCCATGAATTATAAATTACAAAGTACAAAAATAACATAAAAACATGATTACTGTATTTAATTTATTATTAAAGAAAAAGGGGGATTTTAATTTTGTAAATGTGTATATTTTTTGGTAGTTTATTTTTTGTAGTTTTTTGTTTCTTTTTTTTTAATTTTGTGTAAATTTTGTTTTTGACTAGTTTATTTTTAATTTAGGCCGCCAGCCGCATAGGTGAAAAAAACAGCAACGAGCAATTAAATTAGCGTCTGCTCAAAAATTTAGAGTATCTCTCCATAGTTTGGTTAGAAACAAAAAAAAAAACAATTTTTGTATACTAATCTTCCCTATAAAAAGAAAAAATATAAAAGAAAATATATTATTATATTATAGAATAGTTTAGCAGGAAGGTAGTAGCACGAAAGAAGCATTTTAAAGGCACTGAAAATATAAAAAAATATATAAAAACTGGATAAAACACATTCTAACCAAAAAAATAAATTATTTAAATAGTGAAAAGCAATTTTTGTAATATATTATTATATTTTCGTAATAAATAGTCATTCAAAATTATTTTGATATCTTTTTTTTTCCCTTGTTTTTCATTACTGAAGGCGCAGATGTAGAAAACTGTGGGGTTTTGATTAAAAAGGGAGGGTCTCCCTTTGGAGAAGTGTCGATCCCTTATTAGTCTATTGTTAATTCAGGGGGAGAGCAACACTTGGACATGTTGCGCGTTTTGGATGATTAAAAGTTTTTTTTAAAGCGGATTTCGTCCATATGCGAGATTAAAACGTGTAATTATGCTAAGAGGATCAAAGTTGTTTTTGGTTTGGGGGTGGATAAAATATACAATTTGTTTTCTTGGAAGCTAGGGAGCAGCAATTAAATCAGAAGTGAGCAGATGATCAGGGAAACTGCTGCTTGATTTTTAAAGTAGAAGGACTCGCCGAGCAGTAAGTCCGCTGGTATATTCCTATTCAAAAGGGGTTGTTTCATCAAGCTTGGGGTATCCCAACAATGATAGAAGATATTTTTTATCAATATCTCAGACGAAAGATCCCAAAATACTTCTGAAAATTGAGTGAAAAAGGTTATCTAGTTCGAAAGCCACATCAAAACGCCACTTTTACACGTTTTTTATGCTTGCAACCCGAAAAATTCGTAGGTTACTTATGTAATTTTGGAAGTCTTTATGGTCCTTTAGAAATTTTTTGGGTTTTATGCTGCTTATTTGGCAATAAAACTTTAATTTTAACATATTTTTGGACGTTTTTCTAGTTCTCTTGGTCGACAAACCAAAAGCCAGATTTACCAGATTTTTTCAGAAAATTTTCACAATGTGAAGGTACCTAGCTCAAGAATCTAATTTTCAACTAAACATATAAGGTTCCCTCGTTTTTTGGCTAGGAAATGGGGCTTGTCATACAATTTTTGACACTTTTTGGCTTTCTTAACACAGAAGCTCCCGTTTTACCGGTTTTCTTGGCTCTAAGCTCAAGTAGGGCGCATTTTTTTGGACTCTTTTGGACTTTTTTGGACTAAACTTTTTTGTCGTTTCGCCATAATCCTGTTTTAAACGGCAAAAGTAAGCTTGCTCATTCGCTGTCTCTAGTTTATGGTGAGATGTATTATGCTCAAACGACAGACACAGTTTTATGGTGAAACAAGTTTAAAGAGAGGCTTTTATGGTGAGAAGCGTTCTGGTGACTTGCACTTTTTTTATGTCGACTTGTATTTATTGAAAAAGTCGTTTATGGCGAAACGATTCGTGTTGAAATGCATTATGTACACAATTTTTGAACTTTAGGAGCTTTATGTTCAATTATGCCAAACGCATTATGGTGAACTACAGATTTTTTTATGTCGAAATGCAGATTTTTTTTATTCTCCACTAATTTGGAGTGATATGCGTGAAATTCGCGATCCGAAATTTTTTTTAAATTTTTTAATTTGTACTGCATAACAATTACATACATGTTTTTACAAATTTTCCGATAAAATTTTAGAAAAACAAATTACAGTTGAACAAAACAGGGTTACCTTGCCAAAAAACGAGGAAATCTTCCAAATAGTGAGTAAAAAGTGATTCTTGCCTATAAGGGAGTGTATATTGAGAAAAAAAAATTCTTGTTTTATCAGAATAGCCGAGGAAAACGCCTAAAATCTTGGAAGATGAACATTTTTAGAGATAAAAGCCGAAAGAAATAAAATGGGTTTTTTCTGCCATTTTATCTGCTAACATAGTTATACATGTATATGCTATATATTTTTTTTAATCTACTGATTTAAAGGAAAATTCTATTAATCTGGTAAAATGAGTTCCTATTTGTCAACTTATAGGCCGAAGCGACCACAAATCTGGTGAAAATAGGTATTTTACTGCCGAAAGAACAAAAAAAACGCCCAAAAGGTTTTTTTTTTTTTTTTTTGCAGAAAAGAACAATAATAAAAAATGCGAAAATCAAAGTTTTGGGGAAGTTTGAAGCCCTCGATGGGGAACTATTATCGGACGGAGCCCATATTCAGCTCATTTCAAAAGCAATTAATCGCGTAAAAACTCCCCCCCCCCCCCCCGATCTCTGATTGGTTAGACAGGAGCCGACCGAGGGATTGAGTTTTAAGACTTATCAACGATACTAAGGGTTTCCATAAAATAATTCTAAACTATGATAGTTTTTCGATTGAAAATGATTTAGAACGTAACGGTTTTTCTGAACAAAAACCACAGTTTTATGTGGGCGGAAGCTGTTGGGGGAGACAAAAAAAAAACTCTCCCACAGGTAAGGAGGATCCGGAAGCAGATCGGAATGAAAACAGACACGTGGCAGGTATCAAAAGCGAAGATCACCCTCCTTCTTCACTAATTCAGCATCATCTGTTGATCCTGGGCCCCATGAGACTCAGAAAAGGGATCCACTACTTCACTTTACCTGATTAGAACGGAACCTTCTATTATTAAACATCATACGAGATCCTCGCATACTTCATGAATTCTTTACGCCGCTTTTTTTTTTACCTCTCTGCAGACAAAGAGATCGTGGGAAGGACAAACAGGAATGACGTTAAACAATAAACTTTTTTGTCACGCGATTGGTCAACTTTGATTCGACATATGGTCCGTGGGAGAGTTCAAAAAGGGGATGAATCCTCCCCATCACATGTTGCGTTAAAACATTGGATTTTTAATAATGTACCTATCATAGCATGTGCTATCCTGAAAATAAACGAGCGATAGCTATCGCTGTAAGAGACATAGGGGGGGGGGGTGATATGGCAGCTTTGGTCCAAAAGAACGAGGGAAACACCCCAAAATCCAATAAATGGTGTTTCTTGGGCAAAACACTTAAAATGGTAGCTTTGGACCAAAAGGGCCAGAAACACCCAAAAGTCCAATAAAATGGATGTTTCTTCGGCAAAAAGTTAGGAAAACGCCTAAAAGGAAGCTTCAGTGTCAGAACAGTAAGAAAGCACACCCAAAAGTCCAATAAAATGGATGTTTTTGGGCAAAAGAGTTAGGAAACGCCTAAAATGGAAGCTTCAGTGTCAGAACAGTAAGAAAACACACCCAAAAGACCAATAGAATGGATGTTTCTTGGGCAAAACATTAGGAAAACGCCTAAAATGGAAGCTTCAGTGTCTGAACAGTAAGAAAACACACCCAAGAGTCCTATAAAATGGATGTTTTTTGGGCAAAAGAGTTAGGAAAACGCCTAAAATGGAAGCTTCAGTGTCAGAACAGTAAGAAAACACACCCAAAAGTCCTATAAAATGGATGTTTCTTGGGCAACAGTGTTAGGAAAACGCCTAAAATGGAAGCTTCAGTGTCAGAACAGTAAGAAAACACACCCAAAAGTCCAATAAAATGGATGTTTTTTTTCGGCAAAAGAGTTAGGAAAACGCCTAAAATGGAAGCTTCAGTGTCAGAACAGTAAGAAAACACACCCAAAAGTCTAATAAAATGGATGTTTTTTCGGCAAAAGAGTTAGGAAAACGCATAAAATGGAAGCTTCAGTGTCAGAACAGTAAGAAAACACACCCAAAAGTCCAATAAATGGATGTTTTTTTCGGCAAAAGAGTTAGGAAAACGCATAAAATGGAAGCTTCAGTGTCAGAACAGTAAGAAAACACACCCAAAAGTCCAATAAAATGGATGTTTTTTTTCGGCAAAAGAGTTAGGAAAACGCCTAAAATGGAAGCTTCAGTGTCAGAACAGTAAGAAAACACACCCAAAAGTCCTATAAAATGGATGTTTCTTGGGCAACAGTGTTAGGAAAACGCCTAAAATGGAAGCTTCAGTGTCAGAACAGTAAGAAAACACACCCAAAAGTCCAATAAAATGGATGTTTTTTTTCGGCAAAAGAGTTAGGAAAACGCCTAAAATGGAAGCTTCAGTGTCAGAACAGTAAGAAACACACCCAAAAGTCTAATAAATGGATGTTTTTTTCGGCAAAAGAGTTAGGAAAACGCATAAAATGGAAGCTTCAGTGTCAGAACAGTAAGAAAACACACCCAAAGTCCAATAAAATGGATGTTTTTTTCGGCAAAAGAGTTAGGAAAACGCATAAAATGGAAGCTTCAGTGTCAAACAGTAAGAAAACACACCCAAAAGTCCAATAAAATGGATGTTTTTTTCGGCAAAAGAGTTAGAAAACGCCTAAAATGGAAGCTTCAGTGTCAGAACAGTAAGAAAACACACCCAAAGTCCAATAAAATGGATGTTTTTTTCGGCAAAAGAGTTAGGAAAACGCATAAAATGGAAGCTTCAGTGTCAGAACAGTAAGAAAACACCCAAAAGTCCAATAAAATGGATGTTTTGGCAAAAGAGTTAGGAAACGCCTAAAATGGAAGCTTCAGTGTCAGAACAGTAAGAAAACACACCCAAAATGTCCAATAAAATGGATGTTTTTTGGCAAAACAGTTAGAAAACTAAAATGGAAGCTTTGTCAGAAAGAAGACACACCCAAAAGTCTAAAATGGATGTTTCTTGGCAAAAGAGTTAGGAAAACGCCTAAAATGGAAGCTTCAGTGCCGAACGTAAAAACACCCAAATGTCCAATAAAATGGATGTTTGGGCAAAACTCTAAGAAAACACTTAAATGGAGCTTTTGGGCCAAAGAAACCAGGAAACCCAAAGTCTTATAAAATGGAATTTTTTGTGCACTATAATGCAATTCAACGTAAATTAGGAAAAGAACGCAGCCAGCCAATGGGATCAGCTCGTTTTATGACACAAGGGGGTTAATTTTTTTCCTCTCGCGAGTATGTGCTCGTTTTATGACACAAGCGGCTTAATTTTTTTTCCCCCTCGCGAGGATGTGCGAATCGCATTATGGTGAATTTTTTTAGTTTTATTGATGATCACATATGAATGTAGGAGGCTTGGAAGGAAGCCCTGTTTTGAGAGCTGAAGGAACCTAATGAAGTTTACATTGTAAATCGTGAGAAAGTTCGTTAAAGTAATATGAAGGAGGCAATATGTGTTGATCCAGGCTAAAATCGCTTGGAACGTGAGTTTAAAGTGGGTTCTTCTCTGAAGTGAGTCTGAAGCCACTCGAGTCGCTCGGCGGTGCAACAGCGCTCCTAACAAGCTTCGTGCTCAATGAGCATCACTTGTCCCAATCCGTAATTAGATGGCCATGTTCATTAGGCGGAAAACAAGTACGCGAGAAAATCTTAGCTTTATTTTTTTATCCTCTTCTTCAACTTCCGTCATATTTAAAGCGTGTTTATTTTCCAAATAGGCGCGCCCTACCGTACTACGCAGGTAAATGTCCGTAAACAGACTGTGTAAACGAAAATAGTCAATTTTCTCTGACGAGTTATTTGCTCTTACTAGGCTAATAAACCGCCTCTTTTTTGGGGATGATTTCAATTGAATATTCAAATATTTACGACAAATCGAATCCCTATTTTTATTTTTTGTTTTATTATTTTCTCTTTGAGAGGGAAGTTTTCAAAAGATTTTTTTTAAAAAGACTCCTCCAAGAGGGTTTTGGGTCCAAGTTTTACGAGGCCACATTTCTTTCAGGAAGAGGTCGCCGCCGCTAAAAGGACCAGTTAGGATGCCATTAGCCAACTTTTTTTTCCAGGGAAAAAATAGAAAACTCCTCTTCAACTTCTGTTTTTCTACAAAACAGATCGATCGCTCCTTTCCCACCTTACAAGCCTATGCAAAATATTTTTTTCAATAAAGTTATTTGGCCAGATTTCCACTTCGTTTATTTTTTTTAAATTTTAACTTCCTCAAAGGAATTCATTGGGAAACCCTCGATGTATATTGGAAGAGGGTATTTTGCCCAAAAAACATCCATTTTATTAAACTTTAGTGTGTTTTCCTGGCTGCCATAAAGGTCCCTACTTAGCAAAATTTTGGACCCATTTAAGCTGTTTTCCTGGCTCTTTGCCAAAGAACACCCATTTCTTTGTACATTTGGGTGTCTTCCCTGCCGTTTTAGCCCAGAAGCTAACATTTTTGGCTCTTTTGCTCAAGACACATCCATTTTGTTGGAGTTTTAGGGGATTTCTCGACTCTTTTATCCCAGAAGCTCCCATTTTAGGCGTTTTCTTGGCTCTTTTTTCCATTTTTGGCTTTATGCTCAGAAACACAATTTTATTGGACTTTGGGTGTTTCTTGACATTATAGCCCAAAAGCTACCATTTTAAGTGTTTTCTATGATCTTGCCCAAAAAAACATCCATTTTATCTACTTAAGGCGCTTTTCTGACTGTTTGCCATAAAGGTCCCTAAGTAAACGAAATTTTGGACCCATTTTAGGTGTTTTTCTGGCTCTTTTGCTCAAGAAACTTCCATTTCATTGTATATTCGGGTGTCTTTCTTGCCGTTTTAGCCCAGAAGCTAACATTTTAGGCGTTTTTTGGCTCTTTTGCCAATAAAACATTCATTTCATGGACATTTGGGTGTCTTTCTTGCCGTTTTAGTCCAGAAGCTCCCTTTAGCGTTATTTAGCTCTTTGCCCAAGAAACATCCATTTTATGGACTTTGGGTTGTTTTTTCTTGCCGTTATAAAAGCCCAGAAGACTCCATTTTAAATTCATTCATTGGACATTGGGTGTCTTTCTTGCCGTTTTAGTCCAGAAGCTCCCTTTTTAGGCGTTATTTAGCTCTTTGCCCAAGAAACATCCATTTTATTGGACTTTGGGTTGTTTTTCTTGCCGTTATAAAGCCCAGAAGACTCCATTTTAAGCGTTTTGGCTTTTGAGCAAGACACATCCATTTTAGGCGTTTTCGTTTTCTTGGCTCTATCCCCATGAAAATCCATTTCATTGTACATTTGGATGTCTTTCTTGCCTTTTTAGCCCAGATTCTCCATTATAGGCGTTTTTTGGCTCTTTACCAAGAAACATCCATTTTATTGGACTTCTGGGTGTTTTCCCGACTCTTTTATCCAGAAGCTTCCATTTAGGCGTTTTCTTGGCTCTTCCGAATGAAAAATCCATTCATTTACATTTGGATGTCTTTCTTGCCTTTTTAGCCCAGAAGCTAGCATTTCAGGCGTTTTTTGGCTTTTACCAAAGAAACATCCATTTTATTGGACTTTTGGGTCTTTCCCTACTCTTTTTATCCCAGAAGCTCTCATTTTAGGCGTTTTCTGGCTCTTCTGCGTAAGAAACATCCATTTTATTGGACTCTTGGGGGTATTCTCCAAGCTAGCTCCAATTTAAATCGATGAGTCTATACCTACTTAGAATTTATGAAAATCAATACCTAAAACTACATATTGAAGGATTTTTCCAAATGGCTATTGTAATTTGGACTTTTTGATGTTGTGGGGGGATTAATGAGGATATTTAATACCTTTTTTTTTTCCGTGTTATTATTTTTACGCACCTGGGGTTAATGTATTAAAGGGCAGCTGGCATATTCGTGATCTATCTGCTACTAATTACGATATTGCACCAGGTGGGGAATTCCTTCTTATTACGGACGAGTCTCTAATTCGAAATCGATTATTAAAACCGTTTGTATACTCGCCTTTTTATGATTTCTAACAATCTCGAGCCATTTATCAAATTGACTACTTGTTCCCGCAGTCTTGTTGCTCTTCGTGATCCTCGGATCACTTTGAGTCAATTTCAGCCTTTTTTTTTATCTTTAGACACGAAAGAAACCGCAATTCCGCTTTTACGGAAAATCTACTTTTTTACATTTTTTGTGTGGGTTGTTAACGTATTGCTGACACCTCTAATGACTTGGCGTGGCCGATCCTATTACCGCTCCCTGGCCTTTAGACGATGAAACAGTCACGTCAGTTTTTATTTGGGATTCTCGTCCTTCGTAATATTTTTCGAAAGGGGTAGTGCAGCTGCAATACGCGAATCTTCTCCCTAAAGGCAGGTGGACTTGTTGCTCACCTGGGCACGTGCAATCACCGGCTTGACAATAAATGAAGGGTCCTGGGAAGGGGTCCAAGTTAGAAAAGAGGGTTGTAACTATATTTCCTCAATAATACGTATGATTTTCAGTCTACTCATTCTTTAGTGAGTTTCTTACCTTGCAAGGTCAGGTAGAAAAAAGTCTTCACCCTGCTAGGCCACACGAAACGTGCCTAAAAAGCCCCCATTTTTCCCTCATTAACTTCCTTAAAGAAGTTATAGTGATACCGCCACGTCGCGTCGGGTTTTTGGAAATGGGTCTTGTTGATCTTTGCTGATCTCAACTTTGTATGGGTGCCGCGGCATGCCGGCCGTCGGCCCGTAGCATTTTTTTCCGGAATACTTTACGGCCACAGTTTTCAATCGATTTTCACCAAATTTTGGAGTTTACTATTGGACTCGGTAATTTTGGAGTTTACTATTGGACTCGGTAATTTGGAGTTTACTATTGGTTTACTATTGTTTTACTATTGGACTCGGTAATTTTGGAGTTTACTATTGGTTTACTATTGTTTTACTATTGGACTCGGTAATTTTGGAGTTTACTATTGGACTCGGAAATTTTGGAGTTAACTATTGGTTTACTATTGTTTTACTATTGGACTCCGTAATTTTGGAGTTTAGGTACTATTGGACTCGGTAATTTTGGAGTTAACTATTGGTTTACTATTGTTTTACTATTGGACTCGGTAATTTTGGAGTTTACTATTGGACTCGGTAATGTTGGAGTTTATTGGACTCGGTAATTTTGGAGTTTACACGATTGGTTTACTATTGTTTACTATTGGACTCCGTAATTTTGGAGTTTACTATTGGACTTGGTAATTTTGGTGTTTACTATTGGACTCGGTAATTTTGGAGTTTACTATTGGGCAGAATAGGGAATTTTGGAGTTTACTATTGGATTCGGTAATTTTGGTGTTTACTATTGGACAGACTCGTCATCAACCAAATTTTTTTTTATTTTGTGAACAAGAAACTAACGAGGGCGATTTTTGAATTTTAAAAAAACGGCGGAGACATGTCTGTTAGACTTGATACTTCCGCCTCCGTTATACTTCCCCTCCCTTATTCTTCCTCCTCCGTTATACTTCCCCTCCGTTATAATTTCCCTCACTTATACTTCCTCTTCCGTTATACTTACCATCCATATTCCCCCTCCGTTATACTTACCTCCCTTACACTTCCCCCTTCGTTATACTTACCTTCCTTATACTTGCCCTTTCATTTATACTTACCTCCCTTATACTTCCCCCTCCGTTATACTTCCACTCCCTAATGCTTCCCCTCCGTTATACTTACCTTCATTATACTTCCCCTCCCTTATACTCACCGTCCTTATACTTTCCCTTCATTATACTTACCTCCCTTATACTTCCCCCTCATATATGGTTACTTCTCTTAAGGAAGCTCCCTAGTTTAAGGAAGTTGTCTAGTAGCCTAGCCATACTAGTACTTTTCCTCTCAATATTTGGAGCATTTGGAGAGGTGAAGGAGCAACGCTATGGCTGTGAAGTGCTCAGGAAAAAATGGGGATGGATGGCCGGCACCACGAACTACCTTGTGATCGGTCAACATCCTCAGGCTTTACTAAACTGCTGCTTAATGCTGTACAATCGCCATTGGCTAAGAGCTTGCACGGTTTTAAGTGTACACTCGAAGTCGATCATTCGACATAAGCCCTGTGAGAATTCAATTTAATTACCAGAAACGTTAAATTACGAGAATTAGTTCCGACTTTACGATTATTTAGGTCACGTGTCGGGTCGACGTCCAGACAATGGGGAGCAGTTGTCAACCGGTAGAGCACCTTTGAAAGGGCCCAAAAGAGGGGGAGCAGAAGCATCAACAGATGTCGAAACAACGCACCCGGCTATGATAAGCTTAATTACATTAAGACCAATAGTTTTTTCAAAAAACAAACTTGAACTGTTTATATGCTCGAGAGAACCCACTGTTCTTGGCCTAATGAGAAAACTGGATTCAACGTTTCGCATCGCTTGGGTCAGCTGAGGGAGACATCTGTAAACTCTTCAGACCGTGAATTATGCCATATTCCATTTAAATTTCTTTAAAAACAGGTTGCCGAAAGGGAAAGTGAGAACAGGTAGTTCCTTGTGGCGTTAAGACGTTTCTGAAGAGGCGTGTCGGAGAGCAACAAGCCACCCGTATGACAGATGTTAATGAATGGCGATTTCGGAGGGAGAAGGGGCTATTGAAGAGAAATCAGGCCCTCTCACACCTGTACGGAGGGTGCGGTAGACAAAAGAGGAGCAGATGTGTACGCAGCTGCTCCCCCCGCGCCGTTCTTCCGTTAGCAACAAGGTGATAACGGAATCATTCAGGGTAAAAAAGGGAATCTTGTTACGTCATAAGTGACGTCGAAGTCCTTCCTTAAGAAAACCAACCTTCCATTCAACTCTCCTTCTCCCTTTACGTCATTCCGAAGAAGGTCAACCGGTTTAAAGGTCCTTCACGGTCTCCACTTTTTATAAGGGTTAACATACGTTTTAATGTTTTTATCTTCCTTAAAGAAGTTATTGTGATACCCTCCACGTCGGGTTTTTGGGGAAAGGTCTTCCAGACCCCGTTGGCTCAAATCGAATCTTTACCGATCTCAACTTTGTATGTGGTGCCGGCCGGCCGTCCGTCCGTTGCATTTTTACGGCCACAGTTTTCAACCGATTTTCACCAAATTTTCTTTAGTCGGTGAACAAGAAACAAAAGAGGGCGATTTTTAAATTTCGAAAAAATGGCGGGGATATGTATGTCTGTTTGAATTGGTATGATTGCTGTTGGTATGATTTTCACTAAATTTTCACTAATTAGTCTTTATATTTTTAAGATTTTTTGATGAAAAAAAAAATTATCATTTTTTACATTAATCGTCGCGTTAATTCTAACACCGGACAAGTCATTTTTCCAAGGTTTTCAGGAGAGCCAAAATACGGATTAATTTCTCATTGGAATCAATGCATCACCTGTTGGCAAAATCGTGAACTACGCGTTTTCGGTTGGTAATAGGGTTAAACTACCAACGGAATTCGATTTTCCACAAAATTTACCATCAGAAACTAAACTCAAAATTCATCAAAAATGACTTGTCAGGTGTTAGAACTAATGCGACGAATTATCATTTTAGTAGGGAGAAATATCATACTTCCACGCCTTACGAGAGGGACCTCTCTTGGGCAAAATCCCTTTATTTCTACATTAATACATACTTTTTAATTTTTACGAAAAAATGAAAAAAATCAAATTTTTGAATAAAAAGTTGGAAAATTTTTCGAAAAAAAAAAAATTAAAAATTAAAAAAAAAATAACTTACCCCTACGTTATACTTCCCCTCTCTTATACTTCCCCCTCCTTAATACTTCCTCTTCCTATATTAGTCCCTCTCTTTAAGGAGGTTTTCGTTGAAGCTCTTCAAACAAGTACTTTTTTAGCTTAAGGGTCGTTTTTTAGCATTTAACAATAAATCGAACCGATTCGTTTATTTCCCCCAACCCCCGTTCAAATTAATAATTTGAAGATTTTGTAAATAAAAGTAATTTCGTTCGAGTCGTGGAAAAACGTTTGTTTGCCCAAAAGATAAAAACGAGGCTGGAACAGACGCGTCGCTTTGCACGTAATTGGGCGGTCGGAGAGGGAAGGGAAGGCTTCACGTTCATCCGACGAATTTAATTTGTCAAGCCTAAGGGGCTCTGAAGAAAGAGGCGAGTTTTCTTTATTATCAGAAAAACGTCTAATCCTCACTCTCCCCCTTCTTCTTATCCTAATCCCTCTTCCTTAGCAGCAAGAGACTCTTCTTTGCTAATGACGAGTAATATATGTGATTGTCTAGTAAAACGAGATCTATTTGTTTGCTTACATCCAATGGGCTGCTTCTTTGATGATTTTAGTTTTAGATAGAAGAGAAATATGTGCATAATGCCTTTTTCTCTAACAAAATAAATTATGAAGAATCAAAAATTGATTGACCTCTGTAAGTCATTAAAAAAATCGAAACAAGCACGGGACCCAAGATGGAACTCTGAGGCACACCGATGAAGATTTTACGGATAAAAAAATAAAAATGTTGATATGATCTTTCCGAACTCTGTGGGACAGGCTTTAAATATATGTTGTAAAAGAAAAAGTTTTGTTTGTTTTTGTGTTTTCAGACAATAGGGTTTCATTAGTGAGGTCTTATTTAAGTTTCGCACCGGGAGGTGTAAAGCATAAAACATCCTTTCAAAAGGCAATTTGTGGGGGGTTGTATTTAAGAACCTCTATTACCCCTTAAAGACTTGTCCCGTAAATGTGTTTACAGGTAGAGAAAAGATTTATCGTCTCGTGCCCGTTAGAAAAATACACAAAGAGGCCACCAGACGCGTGCGAGACAAGAAAAAAAAAAAAGGTACCGATGAACTTTTCCTTTCCCCTCACTTTCAACCAAAAAGGGATTCAGAAAATGAAACTTTATATTTTTTTCCTGATCGCTTCCGGTGACATAACAGCTGGGCATATTGTCTATAATGCAGCTGCCTTTCACCTGGACGATATCCAATCAAAAAAAAAACTTGTTGAACCCAGAATCAGGAATTGTTTAAGCGTCTGGGATGAGGGCGTAGACCCTTAGCACGTGCCTAAGAACCTTTCGGTACCACCTGATCGACATCAAAGACCCTTTTTTAACCTCAACCCCTTAAGATCCTATAACTGTTTACTTCCTGCCACACGCCCTCAAAACGACGAATCTGCTTCCCTTAAAAAAATTGTGGAAAGAGCCGAAAAATTGAAAAACACTTGTCCTGAATTTTTTTCTTTTTTCCCGACGGAAAGGTATTATCTGGTTCCCAGTCCCTTAAACTTGTTCCTATCCCAATTTCGTCGCGTTAGTTCTAACACAGGTCAAGTCATTTTTTATCAGTTTTGAGTTAGGCATTCTTTATGAGGGTAAATTTTGTGCAAAATCGAATTCCGTTGGTAGTTTAACGCTATTACCAACAGAAAACGCGTAGTTGACGATTTAGCCAACAGGTGAAGCACTGATTCATATGAGAAATTAATCCGTATTTTGGCTCACCTGAAAACCTTGGAAAAATGACTAGTCCGATGTTAGAATTAACGCGACGATTAATGTAAAAAAATGATAATTTCCTATCCGACGATTTCCAATTCACATTTCCTATCCCCTTTCCTAACCCATTTTCCTAGCCCGTTTCCTACCCTTTTTCCTATCCCCTTTCCTATCGCTTTTCTTATCCCTTTTCCTATCGCGTTTCTTATCCCTTTCCTATCCACTTTCCTATAACTATTTCTCCTATTCCCTTTCCCTACCCCTATCCCCTTTCCTATCGCTTTTCTTATCCCTTATCCTATTGCTTTTCTTATCCCATTTCCTATCGCTTTCTTATCCTTTTCCTATCACTTTCCTATAACTATTTCTCCTATTCCCTTTCCCTACCCCTATCCCCTTTCCTATCGCTTTTCTTATCCCTTTCCTATCGCTTTTCCTATCCACTTTCCTATCCCCTTTCCCATCGCTTTACCTATCCCCTTTTCCTTTCTCCTTTCTATCCCATTTTCCTTGCCCCTTTCCTACCTCTTTCCTATCCCATTTTCTTATTGCTTTTCCTATCCCCTTTCCTTTCCTCATATCCTATCCACTTTCCTATCCCCTTTTCCTATTCTCTTTTCTATCCCATTTTCCTAGCCCCTTTCCTATCCCCTTTTCCTATCCTCTTTCCTTTCCTCATATCCTATCCACTTTCCTGTCCCATGTCCTGTCCCATTTTCCTAGCCCCATTCCTACCCTCTTTTCTATCCCCATTTTCTATCCCTTTTCTTACCCTCTTTCCTATCCAGTTTCCTATCTCTTTTCCTATCCCCTTTCCTATCTCCATTTCCTGCCTCCTTTTCTATCCCATTTTCCGAGCCTCTTTCATACCCTCTTTCCTATCCCCTTTTTCTCTCCTTTCCTATCCTATTTTCCTAGCCCGTTTCCTACCCTCTTTCCCATCCCCTTTTCCTTTCCTCATATCTAATCCACTTTCCTATCCCCATTTCCTGTTCCCCTTTCCTATTGACTTTTCTATCTCATTTTCCTAGCCCCTTTCCTATCCTCTTTTCTTTCCTCATATCCTTTGCACTTTCCTATCCCCACTTCCTATCCCATTTTCCTATCCCTATTCCTATCCCTTTTCCCATCCCTTTTCCTATCCCTTTTCCTATCCCTTTTCCTATCCCTTTTCATATCCCATTTAATAAGCGGATTATCCCTTAATCTGGTTCCTTAAAAAAATTGTGGAAAGAGCCGTATAATTGAAAAACACTTGTCAAGGATTTTTTCTTTTTCCCGACGGAAAGCTATAGGTCAATATTTGCGAGGTAAAAGGGTGAATTTCGGGGTGTGAGAGAACGCAGGTGGTCTGAGCGTAGAATTAGCCCAAGTGTCCACCCTCAAATGCCCTTTGGGCCCTTTGTGGCCTCCGGAGCCTACAAACACTAAATGTTTATCTCCCTTCTAGCTTTACGGAAACCCTTTAAATACGGATCGATGATTTTTAGGTAGATTTCTACTTTTATTTTAAAGGTAGTAATTTATGGCTTAATTTTGGCCCTTTTTCTTTCTCCCTGATTATTTATTCCTTGCCTGACTCAAGTAAAATTAGAGCAAAATCGTTTTTTCTCCGCGCTCAACAAGTAATCTTGATTCTTTTGACGATATCTAGACTTTTTCTCCCCTCCTAACTACATGGTTACGACAAATGAATATTTCATAGCGTGAAAATCGCGATTTTGGGGTTTTACATGACGTTTTTTAAATAAAAAAAAATCTTTACTTTAATATGAGGCGCTCCGGGTACGAAGGGCGAACTCAACAAAACGTAGTTTCGAGATATTCGCATTTTAAAGTTTTATGTAAAGGGCGAACTCAACAGAAAATTCATGCACTGGAATGGGAAAAGGAGTGGGGGCTGTGGACTAGGATGTGGAGTTCGCCCTTCGTACCCGCTCGGATATCGCAGTTAGAGCTTTGCCGCATATCGGTTTTTACGTATTTAAACCGGAAAAAAGGGCGAACTCAACATAAATTATATGGGTGTATTCACCAAGAGGTCTAGAATCTGAAAATTAAAAAAAAAAATTGTCCGATGTTGAGTTCGCCCTTCGAACCCTCATATATTTCATGAATTCAACATGTTTGAAGATAGAAACTACTCAAGGACTTCGAAAGAGCCAAAACCGCAAGAAACTTGTGAGAACAACTTTTGGAGGAATCCTCGAAGCTTGAAAATCAGGGTGAATAAAGTAAAAATCCGAAAAATCTCCCTCGTAATCCACACTCCGATGGTGTTTTTGAAATGTTTATTGTCCCCGATTTAAAACGCGCGGGGCCCGAGGTCTCCAATATCGATTTACAGCTGTGAACGATGTTCGCCGAAAATGATAACCGCCCTTTGTCCCCTCTGGAATATAAATTCGGCGAGGAGGTGGGTGGGAATTATGCGGGATACTTCCAGCAAATCGAAGATCTTCTAGGTCAATTTTAGACACGCTCAAAAAAACGTCTTCCCCCATCCAAGACTCACAAAAACGGCCTAATCATTCTCAATTTCTCCTTCTTAGATCTTACTTAAATATTACATAAAAAATTATTTATTCCCTTTTATATTTGAAGTTCTCTCATTGTTGTTTCTTCCGGGGTATTCCTTTACAAATAGCAAAGGATCATCGAAATTCGATATCCAGGTGTTGCTTTTGCGTTTTCAAGACGTAACTTCCTCTATTGCACACGTGCTCAAGTGTAGCGGTACTTCAACGGCTTTTTTTGTCCATAGAGAATTCGATACCTTGAAATTATTGCGCTTTTTTTTTAGGCCGGAACTGAAGAGGCTCTTCCGAAATGGATAGCGGAAAGGTTGGGTAGCTACAAATCAGAAGGAAGAACCTCCTGGAACTGACAACTCTCTCTTTCTTCAAGACTCTTTCAGAATTTTCTTCTGTCTTAAGGATAATTGGGAATCCTCTAAAATCTATTAGGTGTACAAAATGAAACTCGGCTAAAATCTACAAAATTCAAATTTACACTGTGGCTGAGTTTCATTTTGTACACCTAATAATAAAAATTGTAGGAAATTTAATTCTCTATAAATTTGTACCTAATTATTTTTTTCTTGGATGCACCATTTTCGGAAAATAATTTTTTCTTAAATTTTATCTTGAAAACAGTGCGTCTTAGAGAAAAAATGAATACAATGAAAATTAAAGAAAATTAAATTTCCAACAGATTTTATTTAGTGCATTTTTTCAATATCTGTTACGGGTTACGATTTACAAGCCTTTAAAAATTAACCTTCTTAATGGTTATACTTCAATAACCTTCTTACACGGAGAAGGTCAACTTTTGATGGACTTTAACGCCTAAAATGTTTAAAATTTTGAAAAAATGAACTACTAGGTGTACAAAATGAAACTCGGCTAAAATCTACAAAATTCAAATTTACCCTGTGGCTGAGTTTCATTTTGTACACCTAGTATCTTCTGGTGGATCTTAGTGACGTCAAAATTCTGAAGTTTTTATGAATGAAGGAGTCAAACAACATCATACAAAGCAGCTCGATGCATTGCTTTAGGAGGTTGTTCAGAACTCACATTAGAAAAAAAGGAAGACACGAGCACACCCAAGTGGAATAAACCATGAACCAAATTCTAATTAAATGTCGTCATTTTTCAAACGTTTAGAGATTTTAACTTTCTACTCTTTAGACTCCTTATTTATAAATATTCATTATACTAAAAACAGGAGAACACCCTATTGGAATAAACCATGAACTAATTTAATTTCCGACCTTCATTTTTCCAATTTTCAATACGAAACGAGACGATAAAAGTTGATTTTGACAAAGGGAAGGAGTTAAGAGGGTCGTTCAGAACCTAATTACAGACGTTCGGAGTTAATCTCTCGGAAGCGGTTTGAGTAATTATATAAGCAATTTGGGGGAAAGCGCGGAAAGGGTAGACGAGCCTCCCTCTTCTCAACGACCTCCGCGTCCCGACACCAGAAAGCGAGGCATTGAAAACATATCAGGAAACAATTAGGTTCTAATTAGCATTTAACGACGCCACACTATGCTCTTTGAAAATCTGTTAACAACCTCCCGAAACGCGTTAACACAGCTCAAAACCCAACTTTGCCAATATGAAGAGGGCGTAATAAAAAAAGAAGTCTCAACACATAAGATTTGCATTCAAAATTATTTCATCCTAAGTAGGTAGCTATTTCAAAAATGTTACTATTCTACATTAATTTTGAAAATTGGAGAATTGGAGTAAAAATTCTGTTGGGCGTAAGATTGCTATTTGAGAGGGGTGAGACAAAGCGTGAGAGTGAGCTAGAGAGCAAGTTCGAATCATTCGCCTCAACCCCAATCAAGCACTTCGAATCACGGGAAACCTTTTCCTTTTCATTATTGGCATTTTTCCACAGCTTTTCGGCAAATGAAACCGTTTTTTTCCTCCTCTATTTTTCGGCCGTTTCTCAAGGTTTTGATATCTTTATTTCCTGAATTTTTGGCCACAAAACACCGTTTCCACCGTAGTATTGAGATTTTTATCTCGGTTTTTCGACCCAAAAAACGCTCATACGACCAACGCTGTCTACCCTGCTACCGCCCGGTGTCTTCGACTCGCGGCAACCCTTTAAGCCTGATTTTTTGAAGTTTTCCTCTGTTTTTTACCCAATAAATGCCTTTTTCATTTTATTTTTTGGCCGGTACATGTGACTTAACGACTTCAGAACAATGCTCATGCGCGAGCATTTTAGTTCCCGCGTTTTTTCAAAAATTAATCTTTGCAATTTGCCTAAATTCAAATTTGACAAAACGAGGGGGTTAATTTTTTTCCTCTCGCAAGGATATCTCATTTGATAACACGAGGGGGTTAATTTTTAGCTAAACGAGCTAAACGAATTTGCAAAATAAAATTAACCCCTTCGTGTTATCACAAATTTCTCTCCTTGCGAAACAATTTTAAAAAAATGATTACTGAAAAAAATTAACACCTCGTGTTATCAAATCGTCGCGTTAGTTCTAACACCGGACAAGTCATTTTTCCAAGGTTTTCAGGAGAGCCAAAATACGGATTAATTTCTCATAGGAATGAATGCATCACCTGTTGGCTAAATCGTGAACTACGCGTTTTCTGTTGGTAATAGGGTTAAACTACCAACGGAATTCGATCCACCACATAATTCACCATCAGAAACAATGCCTAACTCAAAATTGATAAAAAATGACTTTTCCGGCGTTAGAACTAACGCGACGAAATAAGTTTGAATTTAGGCAAATCTCAATCATGAATTTTTGAAAAAACGTGGGAACTAAAAATACTTGAAAGCTCGCGCTTGCGCGTTGCCCTTGGTCATAGTTTATGCAAAAAGAAAACTTCTTATATTTTTAGGCGGTTTCTTTGCCTTCCCGACCGTTTAACGTAGCATCCGTTTTTCCGGACTTAACAGACGTTATTATATAACCCTCCATGTTCAGTTTACGGTCTGGTCAAAGACATTAATTTTGAAAAGTTTCAATTTTTTTACGCCCCACAAGTTATGCCACTGGGAAGTTGGGAGTTTTATAGCAAACGCTGTTAAAACTCGGCCAACCCTACTTTTATTGTAATGAAATATAATTTATTTTTTACCATAAAAAAATGTTTATATTTTTTATTCAAATGACCTTCCAAGGCGTTTTTATTTTATACTTTATTAAAATAACATACATTTTTTTCCTCTACATAAAACGTGAGCAACTTAATTCCACGTATTTATGGGCTTAATGACGGACTAAAAAAAAGGGCTTTGGAAACCTTTATAGCATGCAATCAGACGTTTTTTTTATTAATACTTTTTATTTTTAATGAATGCAAATTGGACATCAAAGCAATTTGGGTGTGAGTTTATAATGAAGTCATTGTTAGGTATGTAAATGGATAGGTAGACTTTCCATGTCGAACACGTGGGGAAATATTTCAGAGGCTTAGAGGCTGACGATAAACATAATTCCGTTATTGCTGGAAGGGCCTTAATCCTGGAGAAAGCGAGGGGTGAAGGTAGTTATCGTAAAGCGGAGTGGCCGTTTCAACCGTTTTCACTGAATGTTGACGCTTTTCTTCGAGAGGAAATTTCGAAAAATCGAGGATGTTTTGTTATGCAGTCGGGGAAAGGGGTGCATTTTTATCCTAATTGGTTGAATGCAGAGGGTTTCGGTTGATGTGGACACAAGGGATTAGCAATCCCGGGTTCCCTGGTCCCGAGGGTTGTTTGCGTCCCTCCCGCATCTCTTTACCCCTCCCGTTCTCAGTCCGAAAACCCTCTTTCCCAACTTCTCTCCCTCCCCTAACAAAGTTTTATTGGATGTAATTAAATTATACTACACCGAGTTGCTCCCTTTGCGCCCGGGAGAAGGTTCACGCATCGAAAAACACGTCTTTTAACAAAATACGGAATTTTTCGGAAGGGCCATCTCTTCATACAATGGGAAACCCATCGCCGGAATTTATGAACTAATTAAATGTTATTCAAACTTTTCTGGATAATTCGTCACCGTTGAATTTTAAACAAGCTGGAAATATATTTTATCCTTTAGAAAATTCAAAGTTTTTATTACTCTTCGAAATCTCCCAAAAACTCAATGAGAATTTAATACCCTTCAAAGGAAGGTAGTGAAAATGAGATGGAGGGGGGAAGTATAAGGGAGGGGAAGTATAAAGGAGGGAGAAGTATAACGGAGGGGAAGTATAACGGAGAGGGAAGTATTAAGGAGGCGAAGAATGAAGATAGAAATAATGAGATTTTTGCCCAATGGAGGTTCCTCTCGTAACAGGTGGAAGTATGAAATTTCTCCCTACAAAAATGATAATATTTTTTACACCAAAAACTCTTAAAAAACAAAAAGAGTAATTGGTGAAAATTTGGTGAAAATCGGACCAACGGTTCAGCCGCAGCAAATTTTTTAAAATTTCAAACGGACATATCTCCGCCATTTTTTCGAAATTTAAAAATCGCCCTCCTTACATCTTTTTCACCAACGAGAAAATTTAGAAAATGTGGGAAAATTTGGTGAAAAAAAGGTTGAAAACTGTGGCCGTAAAGTGTTCCGGAAAAAAAATGCTTCGGACGGACGGCCGGACGGCACCACAGACAAAGTTGAGATCGGTATAAATCCATATTCGAATTTACCCCAAGGGGTCTGAAAGACATTTCCCCCAAAAACCCGACGTGGAGGGTATCACAATATGGAAGTTAAAAGAAAATAGTAAAGGGTTAAAGTCAGTAGGTTATGTAGGCTACCTCAATGTCAACCTGTCTTCCTGGATTAAATTAAAGATGGGGGGAAAGAAGCAATTTTAAGATATGTGAGATAAGAACTCATATGGAAGGTCTTTATTTAAAACGGCTGCCATAGGTAGAGTGTGGGCTAGAAACCCAACGGTCGTGGGTTCGAATTCCATTGGGGGGGCCTAATTTTTTTTCTGCGTCGTTCTTTAGCCGAGGGAGCCAAAAAAGGAATTAATTTTTTAAATTTTTTGTATGTTCGATGTGCCATTCCGTGATCGCTTTGAGACAATGTGAGTGTGAAAACATTTATTATTAAACAAAAAAAAACCGAATTCATAGGAATGAGTTATAAAAATGCGAAAAGTGCTTTCTTTAAAAGGGTTCTCCGGTCAAAACTTGTAATTTGAGGACGGGGAGGGACGTAAAGGCATGAAACCGCACATGTGCATTATTAACTCGAAATTTTCTTTTAGTAAATCGATTTGGCACTGGAATAGATGATTAGGGGGACGTTTATCTTTGTAGGAAGGCCAGAAGAGAAGGGCCCTTAAATTAATTATTCCGATTGAAACGGAATATCGTCGTAAAGCCCTTATTCCGATGCGGATGCCCGGATTGTAGAGAGGCGCAGATGTGCTCCAACGACTAAGTCCGTTTTAATCCTTCCTTCTAGTATTACCCGATGACAAATGTGCGGAACACTAACAGCCCACAATTAGCAGACTCAGACTTAACATGTGCCCTTTTTTCGGCCGACAAGAAAAATTGCGCTCCAATCCATTACCAGTCGTGCTTCTGCTTCTTTTTTCCTTCCTCGCTGAAATAATGATAGAAAAAAGTGCCGCTCGACCGAATAAAGCTGTATAAACTTTCAAGATCAACTTTTGGCAACTGGGGGACTTCGTTTTTTATTTATTATCCGGTCTTGAAAGTTCTAAATGTTTGCAAAGCTATAATTTAGCAGAAACTGTTAATATTGAGTCACCTCGGCATAGTGAGCATATATCGCATTGTCAATTAGTCGACATAAGAAGTATACAGCCAGTTTAATTTGACAACCACCAGTTTCCTCCCTGATGAAGAAGAATTAGCGCAGGGTATCGTAAATGTCGATCCCCCAGCTGGATTAGAGCCCATTGCTCAGGCCTTGGATATCAACTGGCAAAGGCATCCTGGGCAGAACAGGTTTTGTTGTGTTTTCCTTTGCCCTGGGCTAAGCACTGCCGTTTCCTCGTCCTCCTGACAGTGCAGGCAGGTGCTCTTATTTAGGTTATCATTAGGTTATGAATGAGGGAGATTTCTATGCCTCTAAAAGAATCTTAAAGAATGGGGGTGAGTTCGCGGGAGATCAGAGAGATAGCCCAATGGAATAGATGTCTACAAGCTATTTTAAAAATCAATGTCACCGACAATCATCGACAGCTTGATATCCTGCGATCTGCCCTCTCAAGATACAGAGTATCGATGGCTACACAGAGACATCGTCAGCTCCGCACCCTTACTAAGGAGCATCAGGAGTCAAGATATCTTCCTTACAGGACCCCTTCCGATTCTTCAAGTTTTAGGAGTCACCGTAGGTTGGAGATTTTTTCTCACAATAAACTTCAAGATTTTGTAATCTTTCTTTATTTCAACCTTCCTGCATCCGGTTAAATTTTAATTGCTCCTTCAATATGAGCTCACAACACAAGTGTTTCGGCAGAACAAAAGTGGTCCTCCGGGCCGGATGTAGGAAGATTAAAATAAAGAAAGGTTACAAAATCTTGAAGTTTATTATGAGAAAAAAATATAGCAAGTTGGTGACCACAACAGCACCTCTTGGGACAGGTGTTCAAGAAAGTGGGGGTTCTTCGATGACTAATGGGGCTGACGGGCTCGAATTTTTATGCAGAATCCCTCGCTCTGCTGTGCTGCTGCTGATGCTTTATTGATTAAGAAAGTGCATTTACAGTGTTCAAATTTCTAACAGATCGAAGGTTTAACCCCTACCCACTCCTCTCATTGATCGAAACAGATGTAAAATATTCGTCTATCAACCCCTAGTAGCGCTAATGATCCCCTTAGCTCCCCCAAAGATCCCTAAGTGTCTCCATCGAAACTCTTTTGAAAAAAACCACCCTTTCGGTTCAGGTGGAATAACAACCCGCATCTTTTCTTCTGATCCATCCTTCAATGACCACAATTGCTCATTCCAATGCGGTATTATTACTATTAAAAGAATAAAGAAAAAATCCTCGGACTCACGAAAACGATTTATTACAGTATTTAACTCGCTGACGTGTCTGTATTTTAAGACTAAACCACACGCTATATCCAAGTAATTTAATTTACGGATTACTCATATCGTCTGAAAAAAGGTGTAATGATAGATTTTCATATTTTCTCGGGAATACATTCGTGCGGCTTTTTGGGGGGCGTTTCGGGAATTGATGAGAGAATGAAAGCTGCCCGTGGCCCATAAAAGGAGGTAATTGAATGATTGTCCATTTTCTAAATCGAAAACCGTTTTCTATACAAAAACCTGGTGACTCGTTTTTTCGAAAGTCTCTCTGAAGCGCCAATTTAGCCTTGTTACGGGTTGTTAGTCCTCTGACAAAATAAACGTTCTACCTTTTTTTCCCCCCCGGTGAATTCTTTTTTTTTCTGATGAAATCTAATTGGGCTTAAATATTTTATGAAGGATCAAATCTTTTATTGAGTCCTGTTTGAATTATACAACAAAAACATGCTTTTGTTGTAGTCTTAAATAAAAAGTTTTTGGCCTTTTTTGAGGGATCCCGCCAAGAGGGGGAGAATAGATTAAAAAGTATGACGGAATTGAAAATTCGCCCATTTATTTTCATTAATCACCCTCGCGGGTCCCCTAATTTCCAAAAAAGGCTTCCCCCTTCTCCATCTCACTATCGAGGATCCTCTAATGGTTTGGAAGAAGCACGTGCTCGGGACATTTGCTTTAAATCTTATCATGTCCACCCCTTTTAACATTAATGAAAAGATAATGAGATTATTAATTACGAAAAAGAAAATTACGTTACAAGAATTACGACTACAATAGGGAAGAAAAAAAACTATTAAAAAAGCCTTAATGGAATACGTATAAAAAATGGACAGTTTTGACCCTATGGGGTCCTTCCACATAAATAAAGGCTTTCCAACTATAGATGAATTATGAGAAAAAAACGTTGGAGTGTGGAAAGAACGAGGACGTCGCTGCCGACGTCGAAGTCGGTGAGTGTATCGAGCCATTCATCCATCAAGGTAGCACACCTTGATCGTTCTGCTAGCACAGCAGAACGAGGGATTCTGCTTAATTAGTCATCGAAGAACCCCCTCTTTCTTGAACACCAGACCCAAGAGGTGCTGTTGCGTTCACCAACAAAGAATTGCTAAATTTTTTTCTTATAATAAACTTCAAGATTTTGTAACCTTTCTTTATTTTAATCTTCCTACATCCGGCCCGGAGGACCACTTTTGTTGGGCCAAAACACTTGCGTGTTGTTCGGCTACTTGCTCATATTGAAGGAGTAATTAAAAATTTAACCGGATGCAGGAAGATAGAAATAAAGAAATATTACAAAATCTCGAAGTTATAAACAAGGAGTCTAAAGCTTAGAAATCTTGGTAGCTTTAAAACTTGAAAAAAATGAAGTTCAGAAAAAATAAATTAGAATTTAGTTCGCGGTATATTCCACTTGGGTGCGCTCGTGTTTTTTTCCAATGAATTAATAAACAAGGGTCTAAAAGCTTAGACTGTTGGTAGCTTTAAAATTTAAAAAAATGAAGAGCAGAAATTAAATTAGAATTTAGTTCGTGGCTTATTCCACTTGGGTGTGCTCGTGTTTTTTTAAAATGAATTAATAAACAAGGAGTCTAAAGCGTAAAAATCTTGGTGCTTTAAAATTTGAAAAAATGACGGTAGGACGTTAAATTGGAATTTAGTTCGTGGTTTTTTCCACTTGGGTGTGCTCGTGTTTTTTTAATGAATTTATAGACAAGGAGTTTAAAGCGTAGAAATCTTGGTGCTTTAAAATTTGAAAAAATGAAGGTAGGACATTAAATTGGAATTTAGTTCGTGGTTTTTTCCACTTGTGCTCGTGTTTTTTTTAATGAATTTATAAACAAGGAGTCCAAAGCGCCAAAGCGTAGAATGTTGATAGCTTTAAAATGTGAAAAAAAATGAAGGGCAGAATTTAAATTATAATTTAGTTCGTGGTTTATTCCACTTGGGTGTGCTCGTGTTTTTCTCTGATGAATTTATAGACAACGAGTCTAAAGCGTAGAATATTCGGAGAAGTAAAATTTGAACATAAATGAAGGGCAGAAATTCTATTGGAATTTAGTTTATGGTTTACTCCACTTGGGTGTGCTCGTGTATTTTCTCTGATGAATTTACAAACAAGGAGTCCAAAGCGTAGAATGTTGGTGGATTTAAAATTAAAAAAAAATGAAGGGCAGAAATTAAATTAGAGTTTAGTTCATGGTTTATTCCACTTGGGTGTGCTCGTGTTTTTTCTCTGATGAATTTACAAACAAGGAGTTTAAAGAGTAGAATGTTGGAAGCTTTAAAATTTGAAAAAAAATGAAGGGTAGAATTTAAATTAGAATTTAGTTCGTGGCTTATTCCACTTGGGTGTGCTCGTGTTTTTACTCAGATGAATTTATAAACAAGGAGTCTAAAGCGTAGAATGTTGGGAGCTTTAACTGCTTTATTACTCCGGGTTGTAATTCATCCCCTGTCATGTCAGTTTCTCTTCCCGTAAGCTTTAGACCGACTGGTACATCTCCCCTTCCGTAATTAGTAGACAATAGAATAGGAGGAAGGCGAGCGTCTATCTCTCATGTAAAATTAGTTCGAGGAGGGCTCTAAAATTACGAGTTAGAAGAGGGCGAAATGACTTTTAATCCACTCAATTTTTGGGCAGAGCTCGTCGAGTGATGTTTAAAATTTTATCTCCTCCCCAGAACCTCTTTTCTGCCATTTCTCGACAAATGGGTACTAAAAGTGTAAATTAAAATGAAAAAAACACGTCCATAAAAACGTTTTATAACAGAAGAAAATTAAAATTTGTAATATAAATTTTATGTTGTATTTTTACATTATATATAAAAGTCGGTGGAATCAGGGGAGATGGTAGGTTAAAAGGGATGTCTGTCACTTAGGGAAGTAATTGTGATAGAGGAGAGTGGACGAGTTGGAAATCTGCAGTTGCAGCTGTGTCGCCCCCATCCACCGTTCCCTTTCTCGCCTCTTGACATTTTGCCGACGTTCGCCCCCACCGGCCCACTTGATGCTCGCCCCTAAACCTCCCCAGACCCATCCCTCGCACTCGCTCTCTCATCAATTTGAGCTTATCACGCCGAAATCCCCTCCACCGACTTTTTTTTTTCCTCCGCACCATCGGTTATATATTTTTTAAACGGCAGAAAAAAATGCCTTTTCTTATTTTAAGTCATAAAAAATGCACCTTTTCCTTTTTAATTTGGCTCAACAAGAGATACTGCAAAAAATGATTTTTCTTGGGCTTAAGACGGAGAAAAAAGGCCCAGAAATCGTCCTACCTCGCATTAACTAAAACCTTAAAATCTCAAAAAACGCGTTTTTCTACACCAGAAGATCTAGGAAAATGACACGAAACTAAATAAGAAGGGTGTTCAACGCTCAAAAAACATAGAAAAAGGGTGTTTTTACACCAAAAAATCGTGTAAATTGACCCAAAAATGGTTTTAAACGCTGAAAGATCCAGTAAAACTACTGTTTTCACGCCAAAAAATCGAGGATTATAATAAGAAATGGAAATGGAAAATCCCCAATCCCTGAAAAACGGGATAATGTAGAACAGAAAATCGAGGGAAATAACCAAAAATTCGTGAAAATGGATGTTGAACGTTCAAAAACGCGATAAAAGTGGTGTTTTTCCAGCACAAAATTGAGGAAAACGACAAAAAAAAGCAAGATAATAGAGAGTTTCAGGGAATCGTAATTCCGAGTCCCGACTCCGACTCACCAAACGGGAAAGGTCTTCTCGTAGAGGCTACAAAACAGAGTTTCAGGAAGTCGTTCCGACTCAGTTAGTTCACAATATTCTCACTATAGCAAATTCATGAATCGAACTTAGGTACCTTTATTTCTTCGACTTTAGCCAATGCTGTTGAAAAAACTCCCAGGGCTCCTCGTTGGATATGAAATTGTGAAAACAACAAAAAACAAATCGAAACTAAACGATATTGGATTTGAAATCGTAAAAACAACAAAAAACAACCTAAAAATAGACGAAATTGTATTTGAAATCGTGAAAACAACAAAAAACAACCCGAAAATAAACAAAATTGTATTTGAAATCGTAAAAACAACAAAAAACATGAACCCGATACTAGAAGAGATAACGAAATAACCTTCGTAAAATATAACCTTACGTTTACTCGGAATCGGGATTTGAGTCGTTCCGGTATACGACCCAGCCGAGTCGGGTCGTATTACGATTACGACTAGCGGCTCGAGTCGTATGACCTTGAGCGAGTCGGAGTCGGGACTCGGAATTACGATTCCCTGAAACTCTCTAATACTCATAAAACTCCCGAATAACTGACAAAGTGGGGTATTTTGATGCAACAAAATCGAGGAAATTGACCCAAAACTAAATAAGAAAGGTGTTAAACGCTGAAAAATCCCATAAAACTGGTGTTCTAACACTGAAAAATTGAAGGAAATGACCCAAAACTAGTGACAAAGGGTGTTGAACGCACAAAAACCAGATAAAAAGGGTGTTTTTACACTGAAAAATCGAGGAAAATGATAAGAAAGCAAGGAAAAATAGATGGGAAACGCTCCAACACCTGACGAAAAGGATTATTGTAGACCAGAAACTCGAGGAAAATGACACAAAACTCAATTATAAGGGTGTTCAACGCTGAAAAAACATATAAAAAGGGTGTTTTTACACCAAAAAATCGTGCAAATTGACCAAAAAATCAATAGGAATGGTGTTAAACGCTGAAAGATCCAGTAAAACTACTGTTTTCATACCAAAAAATCGAGGATTATGATAAGAAAGCAAGGTAAAATAGATGGAAAAATCCCTAAACCCTGAAAAACGGGGTAATGTAGAACAGAAAATCGAGGGAAATAACCAAAAAATCGTGATAATGGTTGTTCAACGTTCAAAAACGCGATAAAAGTGGTATTTTTCAAGCAAAAAATCGAGGAAAACGATAAAAAAGCAAGATAAATTAAAACTCCCGAATACCTGACAAAGTGGGGTATTTTGAGGTTACAAATTCGAGGAAATTGACCCAAAACTCAATAAGAAAGGTGTTAAACGCTGAAAGATACGATAAAACTGGTGTTTTTACACCAAAAAATTGAAGGAAATGACCTAAAACTAGTGACAAAGGGTGTTGAACGCACAAAAACCAGATAAAAAGGGTGTTTTTACACTGAAAAATTGAGGAAAATGATAAGTAAGTATGGTAAAATAGATGGGAAACGCTCCAACACCTGACGAAAAGAATTATTGTAGACCAGAAAATCGAGGAAAACGATAAAAAAGCAAGGTAATGCATATGAAACGTCCGAATACCAGGCCAAACGGGGTTTTTCGAGGCCTGGGAGTAAAGGAAATAGACCCAAAACTCAAAAAGAAAGGTGTTAAACGCTGAAAGATCCAGTAAAACTACTGTTTTCACACCAAAAAATCGAGGATTATGATAAGAAAGCAAGGTAAAATAGATGGAAAAATCCCTAAACCCTGAAAAACGGGGTAATGTAGAACAGAAAATCGAGGGAAATAACCAAAAACTCGTGATAATGGTTGTTGAACGTTCAAAAACGCGATAAAAGTGGTGTTTTTCCAGCAAAAAATCGAGGAAAACGATAAACAAGCAAGATAATACACAAAAAACTCCCGAATAACTAACAAAGTGGGGTATTTTGAGGCTACGAATTCGAGGAAATTGACCCAAAACTCAATAAGAAAGGTGTTAAACGCTGAAAAATCCGATAAAACTGGTGTTTTTACACCGAAAAATTGAAGGAAATGACCCAAAACTAGTGAAAATGATCCCAAAAAGGGTGTTGAATGATCAAAAACCCGATAAAAAGGGTGTTTTTACACTGAAAAATCGAGGAAAATGATAAGAATGCATGGTAAAATAGATGGGAAACGCTCCAACACCTCACGAAAAGGATTGTTGTAGACCAGAAAATCGGGGAAAATAACCAAAAACTCGTTATAAAAGATGTTGAACGCTAAAAAAAACCGATAAAAATGGTGTTTTAACACCAAAAAAATCAAGGAAAACTATAAAAAAGCAAGGTAATGCATATGAAACGCCCGAACACTAGACAAAACGGGTTTTTTTGCGACCAGGAAGTGAAGGAAATTGACATAAAATTCAGTAAGAAGCGTTTTAAAAGCTGAAAACCCCGATATAGCTGGTGTTTTTACACCAAAAAATTGATGGAAATGACCCAAAACTAGTGAAAAAGGATGTTGAACGATCAAAAGGGTGTTTTTACACCAAAAAATCGAGGATAATGACCCAAAACTCGTAATAAAGGGTGTTGAACGATCAAGAACCCGATAAAAAGGGTCTTTTTACACCAAAGAATCGAGGAAAATGATAAGAAAGCATGTAAAAGATGGGAAACGCTCCAACACCTGACGAAAAGGTTTATTGTAGACCAGAAAATCGAGGAAAGTTACCAAAAAGACGTTATAAAGGATGTTGAACGCTAATAAAACCCGATAAAAATGGTGTTTTTCCAGCAAAAAATCGAGGAAAACGTTAAAAAAGCAAGATAATACTCATAAAACTCCCGAATACCAGACAAAGTGGGGTATTTTGAGGCTACAAAATCGAGGAAATTGACCCAAAACTCAATAAGAAATGTGTTAAACGCTGAAAAATCCGATAAAACTGGTGTTTTTACACCGAAAAATTGAAGGAAATGACCCAAACTGACAAAGGGAGTTTAACGCACAAAAACCAGATAAAAAGGGTGTTTTTACACCAAAAAATCGAGGAAAATGATAAGAAAGCATGGTAAAATAGATGGGAAACGCTCCAACACCTGACGAAAAGGATTATTGTAGACCAGAAAATCGAGAAAAATGACACAAAACTCAATAAGAAGGGTGTTCTACGCTGAAAGATCCAGTAAAACTACTGTTTTCACGCCAAACAATCGAGGATTATAATAAGAAAGCAAGGTAAAATAGATGGAAAAATTCCCAAACCCTGAAAAACGGGGTAATGTAGAACAGAAAATCGAGAGAAATAACCAAAATGCGTGATAATGGTTGTTGAGCGTTCAAAAACGCGATAAAAGTGGTGTTTTTCCAGCAAAAAATCGAGGAAAATGACCCCAAACTCGCAATAAAGGTTTTTGAACGCTTAAAAACCCGATAAAAGTGGTGTTTTTCTAGCAAAACATAGAGGAAAACGATAAAAAGCAAGATTATACACATAAAACTCCCGATTACCTGACAAAATTTGGTATTTTGAGGCTACAAAATCGAGGAAATTGACCTAAAACTCAATAGGAAAGGTGTTAAACGCTGAAAAATCCGATAAAACTGGTGTTCTTACACCGAAAAATTGAGGGAAATGACCCAAAACTAGTGACAAAGGGTGTTCAACGCTCAAAAATCAGATAAAAAGGGTGTTTTTACACTGAAAAATCGAGGAAAATGATAAGAAAGTATGGTAAAATAGATGGAATCGCTCCAACACCTGACAAAAAGGATTATTGTAGACGAAAAATCGAGGAAAGTTACCAAAAAGTCGTTATAAAGGATGTTGAACGCTAAAAAAACCGATAAAATGGTGTTTTAACACCAAAAATCAAGGAAAACGATAAAAAAGCAAGGTACTGCATATGAAACGCCCGAACACTATACAAAACGGGGTTTTTTGAGACCAGGGAGTGAAGGAAATTGACCCAAAATTCGGTAAGAAGCGTTTTGAAAGCAGCAAAATTCCGATAAATATTGTGTTTTTACACCAACAAATCGAGGAAAATTATATAATAGCAAAATTATAGAACCCCAGAATACCAGACAAAACGAGGGATTTTGAGACAAAAGGAAACGACGGAGACGAAGGAAATTGACACAAAACTCAGAAGAAGGGTTTTATACGCTGAAGATCCCGATAAAATTATTGTTTTTACTCCGAAAAATCGAAGGAAATGTCCCAAAACTAGTGATGAAGGGTGGTTAACGATCAAAAACACGATAAAAAGGGTGTTTATACACCAAAAAATCGAGCAAAGTACTCTTTTCAACTCATTAAAAGATCTTCAGCGGCTGAACGCCTGATCTATGCCAGAAAATCGAGAAAAAAGGCCTAAAAGTAATCCGATTTACTCTGTATGTGTCTACTTCTGTAGAGGATGGCTTTCCAAAATTTCCCACTGCTTGATAATTCGCCCACCCCATTTTTTTATTTACGTTTTAAACGCAAAGTGCAATTCATTACAGCCCCCTAAGTTCTACAGAGTCAAAAGAGTCCCTTTTATGCCTGTAGAGTTAAAAACCAGTCATTTTTTCTCTCTCTCTTTTTTTGAGTAAAAACGACTAAAAAATAGGGGAGGCTTAATGCATGTGCACGTCGGATAAAATTATTCACCCACTCGCCCTCTCGTCGTTCTTTCATTCCCGCTGGATGGGGGTAGTAATTGCGAAGTTGCATAAGTGCATGTGCATATTCAAAGCTTCTCTTGTTAGCGTACTAATGATTTACATCCCCCACGCCATTTTTGTGAGAAAAAAATCGGTCCGAATAAGACATCTAAAACGTTCCTTTTTGCGAATTTCGAAAGCTTTTGATGAATAAAAAGGAAAGACATCCGTTTCTAAGTGAGAGAGTATCGCTCCATTACACCCTCGCGATGCATGAGGCGGTGGCGGGGGACGGCCGGGGGGAGACCGGGTACCGTCCGCTTCCTGTAACGGGATCCAGGAAGTTCCACTCTCCTTCCTTTCTCGTGACTCAACTTCCCCGGATATTAAACGTCTTCCCCACACTCGAGGATTCATTGATTTATACACGAACAAAAGAGAAAGAACGAAAAAAAGTTAAAGCCATGGAGTAATTAGACTCGGAAGAAGACAAAAGACGAAAAAAAGGCGATGATGCTATTAAGCTTTTGACGTTTTATCTCCCCCAGCTTCTTAAAAATACAATTTTCTCAAAAAAGTCAAATCCAACGAAAATTAATTATTTTAAATCCTTAATTTGTTTATAACTCTAATTTGTATAAGGTTCATTAACGTTTCCCACGTAGGGGGGCGCTTGTGGGAGAGACAATGGAGTCTGCGGGGCCTTTGAAGGTGGCCTTACGCCAATTACGGTCGGATGTGCCCAAGTGGCCATGCTTTCCCCTTTAATGACGACAGTGCCACTTCTACGAGCTGACTCATCAGTGCCAGGATGCGCCATCCGAAAAAATTCTTTTTTTAAAAACTATTTTCACCTGTCAAACTATAGGAAAACAGCCGTTTAGTTTCCCACAAACTTTGTTTTTAAAAGTTTTTTTCCCCCCTTCTAAAAATAACCATGTATAAACCTAATAATGGACTAAAAATTTACGCATTTTAAACCTATAAGGTGGATCCGACCTCAAAATTCAACCAAGTGTTAGAGAGGGAAGATGCCTAAAATTACTTTCCTATATTTGAGCACTAAAAATCGTCGGAATAATTTTTACAAAAGCTAGCCCTCGTTATTTTGGAATGTCTTGGCGGTCTAGGGAGCAGTTTTTCCGAAAAAGTTTTCCTTCGGAAAATGGAAAACTCACTTTTCGACTAAAACATTTTTTCAAATAAAACCAATAGCCATTTTGTAGGTTTTTACGAGTTATTTCCAAAAATATTATAAAGAAAATCTGATGGATAGTTTCGTCGTAATCCGTTTACAAAGATTTGGAGGAAAAATGGCCCTTAAGCCATAGTGTTTACCTGATGGCAGTTTACCTGATGGCAGACCCAAATCCGGTTGGAAGGTCTTTTTCTCGCACAACAGGATTTTTGTGGCAGAAAAGTGGTGTGGAACTCCTAAAAATAGGTTAAAAAGGATTTCCATTTGCCGAAAAACCAAGGAAAACGAGCAAAAATGTATTATAATTGGGTATTTTAGGCCGAAAAACCCGGAGAGCGAAAATGCGGTGAATCGGGTGTTGTTTTTTGGTCGAAAATAAACTATAACAATGGGATATGAGCGATTTTTGCCACAATTGACCGATAAACAGGCTTGAATTTCCGAAAAAATAGGCGTTTCTCGGGTGAGGGACAAATAAAACTGCCAGTCTTTTGGGAAAAACCATCCAGGCTAAAAGTGAAGGAGAAAAGCGCTTTTGGCTTATGCATAATATACGGTAGCTTTTCCTCTGTCAAAATACTGGAAAAATGCGAAAATCCAGCGTAAAAATAACCTAAAAATCGGGTTAATACGGTTCCCTTTTGCCGAAAAACCATGGAAAACCGGCAAAAGTGTTTAAAAAATCGGCTTTCGTAGCCTAAAAGCCTTGAACCACCTGTGAGCATGACCTTGAAAATCTTGAAAATATGGAACTTAAGGTAAAAATATCTAAAAATAAAAAATAATCGCGAAAACTACATAAAATCTGCTTTTAAAAAGGAATCAGCTACCCTATGAAGGCCATACCTCGCTCAGTAGGTCGCCCGCAGATTATGAAAGGCCGCTGGCAGCAGAAATTCCGAGGGGACAAATAGAGAGAAAATCTTAGGAAATTTTTGTATTCTGGTTCAATTTTTTTTTTTTTTTCAAGTCTTAGAGGAGCCTTAAGTCAATACAGGGCTGCAAGCGTTCGTGTAGGGCAACGTGAGCAATTATGATATCGTTTTTCATGTAATTTGGAAATGCAGATCGATTTACCTAAATAATAAACCCTGGAGTTTTAGAATTGCCCAGGCTTTCCTTTTGTATTTTTTTTCATTAATCAAATGTGCCTGTAAAATTCATAGAAGGGCTAATGACGAGAATAAAATATTCCAAGTTAAAAGTTGAGTAAATTATTAAAAGTCAATTTAGAACGTGTATGAATTTTGGAAGAGTTTGATGATTTAAATAAGAAATGAGAGGTAAATTGGAGGCATTAATTCAAATAGTTAAGGCTCAATTAAAGGTAAATATCGATTATGGCCAATTAGAGAGTGATCTTCGAAAAGTGGCCGAAATGTCATTATTTAGAGATGTCGTGATCGATCGTCGGAAATGCGGAGATCGTTCGAGATGTCTGGCTTTAGGTGTCCTGGGGGCCGCTTTAATAAAGAAGATATGAAATGTTGATAGTTTGGAAGGGTCGGAAAAGGTTTTTTTTCGGACGGGGGTGTTCTTGGCTTGAATAAAGGGTGGATGTACGCATTGCAGTAGCCGCTTTTCACACCGGCGGGGCCGACCTGGATTGCGTCCAAAACGGGCAGTATCTCGCCAAACCGGCACCCCTTCCCTCCCCTACTACCAGAAACGACTCAGAAAAATATCAACTTGTTACGCTCCCGTTGGCAATTCCGTGCGCGCTTTCGATTCCGTCTTTTGTCATTTTCTAAAAAGATAATTATTTTTTTTTTATCTCTCTGTCTTTCTCTTCTTTTATTTATACTAGCGACATCTGCTGTTTATGGTTCAACGGTAAACCGGCGGAGCGTGAAAGTTCAACAGTGACGTCATCGAGCGCTACACATGGCGTAATCCCGGGAAAATTCACACTTACGATAATCATAAAACCATAAATCGAGCAAAGAACTGCTCTTTGCAACCGCTTTTCATTATGGATCTGTTACTTTTCACCTTTTGTATCAGATTTTTCGTCCTAGGAACCACCTTTTCTTCTCGATCTATCGGCCAAGAGCAACCCTTTCTACTCGATCCTGCAGTTTTTCCTATTTTTCGGCAGAAAACCCCCTTTTCACTGGATTATTGGGCTTCTTTTTCTCAATTTTAATTTTTAAGATACTCAGCAAGTGACTCAAATTCAATCCGCGGACTCTCAGTCTTCTCTTTTTGCGTAAAATCGCCCAACGTCCTGGATTTTGGGATTTTTATTCTATCTAATCGAGAAATATCTATTTTGACGATATTTGATGCTGACCTTGTTAAGTGTGGCTAACCTGTTTTTAAAATTTGGATAACCTAATTTTCAAGTGTGGCTAACCTGTTGTTCGATACTGTTGCCCACAAGTTGATAGAATCTGGCTAACCTGTTGTTATAATGGGGCTAACTTGTTGTTTAAATTTGTATAACCTGTTGTTAAAAGTGCTGCTAAGAAGTTGGTAATGTCCGGCTATCCTGTTCTTAAAGTGATGCTAACCTGTTGTTCAAGGTGGCTAAACTGTTGCTTAAAATTGGCTAGCCTGTATTTCTTTTCCTGCTGTTCCTGGTGAAGTGCGGCTATCCGTTTCTTAAAGAGAGCGAGGCCAACCTGTTGTTCAAGTTGGCTAATCTGTTGTTAAAATTGGCTAGCCTGTATTTATTTTGATTACCTGCTGTTCAAATAGAGGTGTGGCTAACCTGTTTTCTTAGGCTATCCTGTTGGCAAAATGATCTGCTAATATGTTGTTTATATTAGCTAACGGATTATTCAGGGTAACCGGCTGATTAAATTGGCTAACCTGTTATTTAACCCGATTGAAGTGTGGCTTACCTGTTGTTGAATAGAGACTAACCTGTTTTTCAAACTTGGCTAACCTGTCGTTTAAAAGAGCTACTAACCTGTTGTTAAATGTGGATAACCTGCTGTTAAAGTGCGGCTGACCTGATCATTTTGCTCAAAATCGCTGATAACCTGTTGTTAAAATGAGGATAACCTGCTGTTAAATTGGCGCTAATCTGTTTTACAAGTTTGGCTAACCTGTTGTTCAAAAGAGCAACAAATCGGTCGTTTAAAAGTGCTGCTAACCTCTTGTTAAAATGTGGATAACCTGCTGTTAAAGTGGCTGACCTGAACATTTTGTTCAAAAGTGCTGCTGACCTATTGTTAATATGTGGATAACCTGCTGTTAAATTGGGGCTAACCTGTTTTTCAAGCTTGGCTTACCTGTCGTTCCAAAGAGCAGCTAACCTGATGTCTAAAAGTGCTGCTAACCTCTTGTTAAAATGTGGATAACCTGCTGTTAAAGTGGCTGACCTGAACATTTTGTTCAAAAGTGCTGCTGACCTATTGTTAATATGTGGATAACCTGCTGTTAAATTGGGGCTAACCTGTTTTTCAAGCTTGGCTTACCTGTCGTTCCAAAGAGCAGCTAACCTGATGTCTAAAAGTGCTGCTAACCTCTTGTTAAAATGTGGATAACCTGCTGTTAAAGTGGCTGACCTGAACATTTTGTTCAAAAGTGCTGCTGACCTATTGTTAATATGTGGATAACCTGCTGTTAAATTGGGGCTAACCTGTTTTTCAAGCTTGGCTTACCTGTCGTTCCAAAGAGCAGCTAACCTGATGTCTAAAAGTGCTGCTAACCTCTTGTTAAATGTGGATAACCTGCTGTTAAAGTGGCTGACCTGAACATTTTGTTCAAAAGTGCTGCTAACCTGTTGTTAAAATGTATATAACCTGTTGTTAAAATGTGTATAACCTGTTGTTAAAATTTGTATAACCTATTGTTAAAATGTGTATAACCTGTTGTTAGCCTGTTGTTCAAAATTTTCTAATATGCTGTTCAAAACTGCTTTAACCTCATTTTCAATTGCTACCAACCAGTTGTTAAATTGTTACCAACCTGTTGTTAAACTGGGGCTAATCTGTCTTTCAAAGGCTAAAGTGTTGTTCAAAAGTGATATTAAAATGTTGTTAAAATTTGGATAATCTTTGTTAAAATAGGGTTAACATGTTATTCGAAATTGCTGCTAACCCAATTTTGTGGCTAACCTGTCGTCGAACCGTGCCTAGCCTGACAACGAACCGTGGCTAACCTGTTGTTAAAATGCGGCTAAATTGTAGCTAAAGTGTTTTAACCCAGAACTTTTATCACTTGGCCGCATTTTTATGAAAATACGAAGAAATAACTGAGGTTGAATTTTGTTTACTACTTCCGATGAAATTTCCTCACTTTAAACGATTTTGGGAAAGCAAATTAGGGTTTGAGACAACGCGGTCGGAAGATCGATACAGAAATTATAATGTCAATTTCTTGTTTGAAGCCGTTGAATCCCTTTAAAGGCGGCCCGCGAACACGTAAACTTTGTCTAACTCGATTCCCATCTTCGGGAAGGAAATTACTTTAAAGTTTGTCCGAATATGAGGGAATCTTTAACGCCCTTTTCGGCATTTAGAGCGAAATAAGGGCCACATAAAAAGGGGGGACGGAAGGTCTGGTCAGGCTCTTATCCGATGCAGAATGACTCCAATAACTTAAAGCACTCAAGAATATTACACACGAGACCAGAAACAGCAAAGGACTACCATTAATAAATGGGAAAGAGCAGTTAAAAAAAATTAATCAGCTCTCTGTATTGGATACGGCTTTTTTGGGGAGCTAAAGAAAGCAGCAGGGGTGTCGAACAAAAGAGAAAAGCCCGCATAACAATCTATAAATTGCCAGCATCTTTTCCCATCTATACCCAGGTGCAAACACGAAGTTATTGGCTCTCGAAACAAAAGATTAGGTTGATGTTTCTCATGACAAATATTGGCCTTTGTAAAACTCGACCCCTTTCATATTTGCATGAAAGGGCTGGGGCTACTTGTAACACAAAAAAAGAGGTTATTGTGTTTTATAAAATAACCAAGTCTTTGTGAATTTTTTCCCCTTCTTTTTTTTGCAGGTAGACGTTGAGTTATAAACCAGACTTAATCTAAGAGGGCCCCCAGCACACATTATAATATATTGGAGCCGTTTAGCCGACCAATTTAAACTGTTGGACAAATGGTTTTGGGGTGGGCCCTTTCGCAGTTAGAGAAGGGTCCATGAAGGGGAAGTTCGCGGGGGAGTAAATAATCAATCACCCGGTAACGCTCTTCATCCTCTCCGCTTTGATTTACCGAAACTCGAGTGGTTAGGAAAGGGAGAGTAAAGAGGAAAAAACGGTTACTGTCAATTTATTTCAAATATTCAAACCACGTAGGACCGGATAATTGATTTTCAGCTAAGCGTGTTTTAAAGGTTAACAGGCAAAAAGGAATCGTTTGATTATTCAAAAAAACATAGTTACAGAAAGGGATCGAAACTTGCATTCCGCGGCGCGAGGGTGATGACTTGACCACTATGGAACATAGGTGCTATAAGCATGCTGCAGCATTTTTTCAGTTACCTTGGCTTACCATGCTGACGGTCATTTGCACCAGTTCCTTAGGACGAAAGCGCCAGGTTCCCGAGAGCGTTTTCCCTGATTCTCTGACTAGAACTCCCAAATGTCAATGGTATTGCTGCTTTCACTTCTATAAAAGAAAATAGCACTTTTGATAATCCTATTAAGTATTTTAGAAGGGATTAGCGCATTGATCAGCGCGTCAGATAGAAAGCCGCGAACGCGCTAGAGCATTTGACGAGGACGAGCATTTATTCGTGCTGTAGAAAACAGGATTCTGAAGCCGCGAAAGCGCAAGAGCATATTGGGTGGAGGAGCATTCATTCTTGCTTTACAAAACGGGATTCTAAAGCCGTGTCTAAAGCCGTGAACGTGCAAGAGCATTTTGGGTGGAGGGGCATTCGTTCGTGCTTTAGAAAACGGGATTCTGAAGCCCCGAACGCGCAAGAGCATTGGGGTGGACAAGCATTCATTCGTGCTGTAGAAAACGGGATTCTGAAGCCCCGAACGCGCAAGAGCATTGGGGTGGACAAGCATTCATTCGTGCTGTAGAAAACGGGATTCTGAAGCCCCGAACGCGCAAGAGCATTGGGGTGGACAAGCATTCATTCGTGCTGTAGAAAACGGGATTCTGAAGCCGCGAACGTGCAAGAGCATTTTGGGTGGACAAGCATTCATTCGTCCTTTAGAAAACGGGATTCTGAAGCCCCGAACGCGCAAGAGCATTGGGGTGGACAAGCATTCATTCGTGCTGTAGAAAACGGGATTCTGAAGCCGCGAACGCACAAGCATTTTGGGTGGACAAGCATTCATTCTTGCTTTAGAAAACAGGATTCTGAAGCCGCGAACGCGTAAGAGCATTGGGGTGGACAAGCATTCATTCGTGCTTTACAAAACGGGATTCTGAAGTCTTGAACGCACAAGAGCATTTTGGGTGGACGAGCATTCGTTCGTGCTTTAGAAAACAGGATACTGAAGTCTTCAACGCACAAGAGCATTGGGGTGGACAAGCATTCATTCGTGATGTAGAAAACGGGATTCTGAAGCCGCAAACGCGCAAGAGCATTTTGGGTGGAGGAGCATTCATTCGTGCTTTACAAAACGGGATTCTGAAGTCTTGAACGCACAAGAGCATTTGGGTGGACGAGCATTCGTTCGTGCTTTAGAAAACAGGATACTGAAGTCTTCAACGCACAAGAGCATTGGGGTGGACAAGCATTCATTCGTGATGTAGAAAACGGGATCTGAAGCCGCAAACGCGCAAGAGCATTTTGGGTGGAGGAGCATTCATTCGTGCTGTAGAAAACGGGATTCTGAAGTCTTGAACGCACAAGCATTTTGGGTGGAGGAGCATTCATTCGTGCTGTAGAAAACGGGATTCTGAAGCCGCGAACGCGCAAGAGCAATGGGGTGGACAAGCATTCATTCGGGCTAAAAATACGGCTCTGTGGACGGTGTTTGCTGGCAATGTTCGTCAAGCCAAAAGTCTGAGCATTTAAAGCGAATGCTAGGCTCAGCTTTGATGGCGATTGTATTGGCACCAACAAACCAGAAGAGGCGAACATGATGGATCTAGCGAACAAAAAGGGTCCGAACGTCCACGTCCATGTTATTGCTTTACCCTCCATGTCGGGTTTTTGTGCAAGAGCCTTCCAGATTCCGTAGGGTCTATCGACTATGGATCTATACCGACATCATGGTAAGGTATGCATGCAGGTATGCATCATGGTATGGTATGCAGTATCTGGCTGTACTTTATCGGTTTTTGGGCGTTCCTCTCAGCTTTTCTGCCCAGGTTACCCCCGCTCAACCTAGTGCTCTCCAATGTCCAAAGGTACCGGCGCTTTTGAAAATTTTAAAAACTGGAGGTTTTGTTCACATCTTCTAAGGTTGTGTGTCCCTTTTTAACTTGAAAAATTTTGCCTAATGCCTTAAATATTAGAAACTGTGAATTGATGCATTGATGTTGGCAGTTGAGCGACTTTCATGCAGTTCGGAGGTGACATATAGAGATTGATAGGACCGTCATGATGTATGATAACGTTTTTTCCAGACGTTTTTTGGTCAATGAAGTAGGGCGTGAAATGGGGTGGAATTGGGAATTGCTGATCTCTCAATCCCCTCCCAAGATAGTCCGTTTCCAATCAAGTTTTCGCCTATCAATCTTCCAGTTTAATTAATATTCAACGTGAAAGAAAAGGGAAAGAAAAAGGACCCCTCCGGCTTTGGTTATTCAGGCGGCGGCACCTGTGTCGCAGTGATTTGTGCTGATGGACAACAATAACCTCCTTTGGGAACTCGGATCAATACGGGCTAAGGAGCTAATAAACTCTCTAGGAAAAAGGGGGATTTTTCGAGTGGCCGCATCTGTCCTTCAAGACACGTCGCAAAATGATTCCTAGATACAACAAAAAAAGTTTTTTTTTTTTAGTTTAATTGGCTTTAATGATCAATAGGGACGCTAATTAGCATGCAAGGCACTGCACCAATATTTGCGCTCCGTCCCCTTCCCAAGTTCAATTGAATGCGGACCCCTTTCAACCCTCGTTTCGTCCCCATTTCTAATCCATGCTCTAACATTTATCCCTTTTCTTCAATTAAAAAGTACTAGTCTACATAGAAGTAACAATAAAGGAGGGAGAAGTATATAGGAGGGAGAAGTATATAGGAGGGGGAAGTATAAAGGGGGGAGTATATAGAGGGGGAAGTATAAAGAAGGGGAAAAACATGGAGGGGAAGTAGAACGAAGGGGGAATATATAGGAGGGGAAGTATAGTATAGAAGTATTATTCCACGGTTAACAAGAAACTATGGAGTGCAGTTTTGAATTTCGAAAAAATGGCGGAGATATTGCTGTGTAAAATTTTAAAAAATTCGCAGCTGCCGAACCGTTGGTCCGACTTTCACCAAATATTCACCAATTACTCCTTATATTTTTTACGAATTTTTGGCGTAAAAATTATCATTTTTTAAACATAAATTATCATTTTAGTAGGGAGAAATTTCATACTTCCACGCTTTACGAGAGGGACCCCTCTTGGGCAAAAATCCCATTATTTCTACCTTGATGCTCAGAAAAATTTTTGAAAAAAGAAGCGAAAAATTAAAAATGAAAACTCAGAAAAGTTTTCGAAAAAAAAAAACTCGGAAAATTAAAAAAAAGTTGTAAAATTTATCGAAAAAAGAATCCTTAGACAGTTTATCGAAAAATTTTTTAATTTTTTGAAAAAAGAACAAAAAACTTCCGCCTCCGTTATACTTCCCAATCCGTTATACTACCCTTCTCTTATACATCCCCGTCCGTAGTACTTCCCCTCCATTATACTTCCCCTCTTTAATACTTTCCCTCCTATATATGTATTTGCTTCTCTTTAAGGAAGTTTCCGTTGGAAGATTTTCAAACTAGTACTTTAGTTATTTCTCTATAAATGTGACTAAGCTTCTTTCTTGCCTTGTTTAAAAAGAAATAAATAATTCTGATAGACATCGGGCAAATCGTATTCAAAAATCGGAGAAAGTACTGGGCCTCAAATGCATCCCTGAGGGACGCCCATGTGAAACTCAATTGGGATGGAATGAATTTTTTGTGTGGGATGATGTGTGAGAGGTAATGTTTTAACCGGACATTAACGACCCGGAAACACTCATTACAGACTTGTTGTCATCCACGAATAGTTCTCACAGAATATCGCACTCGAAAAGCAATTATTACACCTGTTTTTCTGTCTCATCATAGTCATCCAGCGCCATATGGGTTTATGGGAACGGTCACTCATATCGCACCTGTCCATCCCCTAATAAAAAAAAAGTTTTTTTATTTTTCAAACGGATATGCCTGCCTCAGTTTGATAAGGAAATTAAACTCTGAAATGAAAAGTTTTTTTTCTACCTACCCCCGCGATTCCCTAATATCGGGACTTGAAAATCCACCCTTTCTAAAGTAATGAATACTAAATACAAGGCCCCGGACTCAAAGCTTTCCGATAAATTATTCTCCCTCTTCATTCTTTTCCGTTCAACTTCTCCGGATTTAAATTTAAATTCACGTCCGCCTCGACGAGGGATGAAAGGATTGAAATGTTTATTTTCGGATCAAGTGTATTTATTTGGGGGAAAATAAACCACCTATTTTTTTACCCCCGTCCGCCTCTTTTATCCTTTTTTTGCTCCATTTTATAAACTCCAAGATTACTCAAGGAAGATTGAACGATACTACCTCTAATCCCGTAAATTAATCCTTTAAAAAAGCTCTCGATGTCCTTTTTAACGATTTAGAAGGCAGTTTCTGGATTTTTAAGTCATTTCCGACGAAAAATTTACAAATACATTTAAATGTCGGGTAAAAAAATGGGCAGCGGTCTAAAATTTGAAGAAATGGCAGAAGATACGGAAATCAGGGAGTTTTTTGGCCAAAAAAAACTGGAAAAAACCCATGACATAAGGAAAAAATAATTTTTTTGGTCAAAAATCCGAGGAAAACGCCTGAAAATATGGCCAAAAAAAAGGCTTTTTGGTTGAAAAGCGCAAGAAAAAAGAAACATGTGATTCGACAAAACGGAGCGTTTTTGACCACTAGAAAATGCATACAAGCCTGGGAAAAGGGAGGCTTAATGTAAAGAAGAAAAAAAATCTGATATCGGTTATCCCACTTCTGATATCGGTTATCCCACTTCTGATATCGGTTATCCACTTCTGATATCAGCTATCCCACTTCTGATGTCGGTTATCCCACTTCTGATATCGGTTATCCTACTTCTGATATACTCCATTCATGTTTATTTTTAAAAATTTTGAAGAAAAATAGTTTTTAAGAGAATTTTGAAAAACAATTGGGAAGTAAGCCAATTCTATATGTAATTTAACGGTTATTAGTCCTCAAAATGGACTGGAAAAACGCATAAAAATCCGGGAAAAGGGAGGTTTCGTGTAAAGAAAAAAAAATTCTGATATCGCCTTTCCCACTTCTGATATCAGCTATCCCACTTCTGATATCGCCTTTCCCACTTCTGATATCGGTTATTCCACTTCTGATAACGGTTATCCCATTTCTGATAACAGTTATCCCACTTCTGATATCGGTTATCCCACTTTTGATATACCTACTTCATTCTTTTTTTTTTTAATCTGGATTCACAAAGTTGATTGCGGCTGTGGTTTGATATGAAAAGAATGTTGATGATGGGCTGGCAGCAAATGTTGTTTTAAAAAATTCAGCTTTTTCCAACAATCATTTTTATTGAAGATTTAGCCGACGTTTTGAACAATTTCGGTTATCCCACTTCTGATATACTTCTTTTTTTTATTTTATTTATTTTTTTTATTTATTTATTTTTTTCAATCAGGATGAAAACTAGTTTCTAAGAGAACTTTGAAGAAGAATGGGAAGCAAGCAAGTTCTATAATTTAACGGTTCTTTAGTCCTCAAATAAACTAGAAAAACGCATACAAATCCGGGAAAAAGGAAGCTTTTTTGTGTAAAAAAAAATCTAAATATGGTAAATTAGTCGAAGAACTGCGGTTATTCGACTGCGATAATTCCATACCTCCGACGATGGACTTTGTTTTTTGGCAGAAAAAGCTTTTTTCCTTTAATTTTCAGTGGGTTTCTTTATTCGGGAGGCAGAAAGAGAATATTTCCCGGCCAAAAACCAAGGAAAACGGCTGAAAAAAATGTAAAGAATGCCTTTTTCCTACTTTTACCGAATATTCAACCCTATTTCTTTTTTCTATGGGCGAAAATGGAGGTTTCCGGGCCAAAAAACCAAAGATAACGCTTTAAAATCTTGTGAAAAGGTAAACCAAAAAATTTGGTCATTTACTATCTTAAATATTGAATGACTAAAAAATCACAAAAATAAAACGTCTATTTTTAAAGCGTTGACATTCAAGACCAATTTAGAAAGAAAAAGATCCACGAATCGAGATAATCAACCCGTTCACATACACGTCTGCATTTCTTTACTATTGTGTTTAAAAGTAGGCAGGCTATCAATTTAAGAAAAAAAAGAAATAAGCGTGGCGGAATATTAAAGTGGCATTAAGGCCAGTTTTAGGCCATAATATCAACAGATCTTTGATAAAAAAATAAAAAAGATCGGGGGTGGAATAAGTTAAGATTCGCGTGGTAAGATACGATTCGATGTACGGAGCTCATTTTCTTCAGACACTTTTTAACTCGAAATATCCTCGAAATTGCAACAGATCGTACAACAGGTCGAGCAACAACTCATGTTCGCTCATACAAAACGAGCAGAAAGAATAAAAAAAAAGGCCAATCGCCATCACGCGATTGGAATTGTTTAATACAAAGACATTTCTGGATTGTTTACCCTCCCCTTTTGTTCAATTCTTATGAATTATAAAAATATAAGTTGGACAGGAATAAAAGAAACTTAAAAGAGCGGCGTTATTTTTTAAAAAACCACTCATAATTATTAGAGTTCTGATTGATCCTTACGTATATGTACTTACCTTACCATTATCATAATTGGCAGGTGGAAAACTTCGGAAATTATAAGAGACAGAATAAATTATACGATAAACATTGTGCGAAACTTTTTTTTCTCAGTAGGTAACAGAACCTTGGATTACAATTAGAACTCTCTCATTGTTTTTTATAGATTTTTTTTTAACTAGATAAACTGTTTGTTCTATAACCTATATTACCTACACATAATTATGTTTATTTTCATTTTATATCAGTCAAAAATAGTCAATAAAATCTTTATCTTCTTTTCTTTACTTTTTTAAAACTGGATATTGTCTGGAATTTCTTAAGAGGGGAAATATTTTTTATTTTTTAGAGATCATGGAAGAAAAAATCGAAGACTTTGCTCAGGCAGGCCGAACTTGATGTATTCTACCTTATATTGATATTAATTACATAAATTTTCAGAATATGCGGATATCTGAAAGAATCGGAAAAAAAAAGTTATCCCACTTCTGATGTCGGTTATCCCACTTCTGACATCGGCTATCCCACATCTGATATCGGTTATCCCACTTCTGATATGAGCTACCGCACTTCTGATATAGGTTATCCAACTTTTGATAAAGGTTATCATTATCAGACTTCGGATATCTGTTTTTCCACTCAGATATCCGTTTTCCCACTTCTGATATCGTCTATCCCACTTCTGATACCGGCTATGCCATCTCTGATATCGGCTATCCCACTTCTGATATCATTTATCCCACTTCTGATATCGGCTATCCCACTTCTGATATCGGCTATCGCACATCTGATATCGGTTATCCCGCTTCTGATATGAGCTACCGCACTTCTGATAAAGGTTATCCAACTTTTGATAAAGGTTATCATTATCACACTTCTGATACCTGTTTTTCCACTCAGATATCCGTTTTCCCACGTCTGATATCATTTATCCCACTTCTGATATCGTCTATCCCACTTCTGATATCGTCTATCCCACTTCTGATACCGGCTATCCCACTTCTGATATCGGCTATCCCACTTCTGATATCGGCTATCCCACTTCTGATATCGTCTATCCCACTTCTGATACCGGCTATGCCATCTCTGATATCGGCTATCCCACTTCTGATATCGGCTATCCCACTTCTGATATCGGCTATCCCACTTCTGATATCATTTATCCCACTTCTGATATCGGCTATCCCACATCTGATATCGGTTATCCCACTTCTGATATGACCTACCGCACTTCTGATAAAGGTTATCCAACTTTTGATAAAGGTTATCATTATCACACTTCTGATACCTGTTTTTCCACTCAGTTATCCGTTTTCCCACATCTGATATCATTTATCCCACTTCTGATATCGTCTATCCCACTTCTGATACCGGCTATGCCATCTCTGATATCGGCTATCCCACTTCTGATATCGGCTATCCCACTTCTGATATCGGCTATCCCACTTCTGATATCGGCTATCCCACTTCTGATATCGGCTATCCCACTTCTGATATCGTCTATCCCACTTCTGATATCGGCTATTTCTCTTCTGATATCGGCTATTTCTCTTCTGATATCAGCTATCCTACTTCTGATATGAGCGACCCACTTCTGTTATCAGCTACCCCACTTCTGTTATCAGCTACCCCATTTCTGTTATCAGCTGCCCCACTTCTGATATCAGCCGCCCCACTCCTGTTATCAGCTATCCCACTTTTGATATCAGCATATCAGCTATAACACTTCTGTTACCAGATATCCCACTTTTGATATGAGCTACCCCACTTCTGTTATCAACTATCCCACTTCTGATATCAGCTATCCCACTTCTGATATCAGCTATCCCACTTCTGATATTGGTTATTTCACTTCTGATTTCAGCTATCCCACTTCTGATATCAGGTAGGTACCCCAAATCTGTATCGCCTATCCCACTTCTGATATCAGCTACCCCAAATCTGTATCGCCTATCCCACTTCTGATATCAGCTTTCCCACTTCAGATGTCAAGAAAGCTGATTCTTTTACATTGTACATCGGCCAAAAAACACAATTTTCACCGTATTTTTTCGGTCCTCTTTTCAACAGATTTTCATACGTTTTTCTAAATCTTTTGACCATTTCTACTAATTATGGGGGATTTTCTCTCGGCCCAGAGTATCCCTCTTTACCTTTTAAGTAGCTTTTGCTAGTTTTTAACCGATTTTCAATGGTTTTTTGACATTATTTTGTCGGAGAAATGCCATTTCTATTGCCGAAGTAACATCCTTGGTTCTTGGCCAAAATACCTCCTTTTTTGGGGGAGAATTCCTTTGATTTAATTCAATCTCTTTGTTGAGAAGTACGATTTTTCCTTTTTTTCTCATTCTTCCGGCAATTAGAAGCCTTTTTAAGGAGGTTTTAAGTGGTTGCTTTGCAATTTTTCTTTGTTAACAACGGTTTTTGGTTTTTCCCTTTTATCTCGGAAACCGTCGCTCAAAACGAAAAAACGTCGTAAGTAAAAGTCGTAGCTAAAAAAATTTCCTACAAAAAAGACCTCATTGGTTTTTTTGTCAGAGCAATACTTAAGGAGATATGAGGGTTCTTAAGTGAGTTGCTTTGCAAATTTTTCGTTGTGAGCAACGGTTTTCGGTTTTTCCCTTCTATCTCGGAAACCGTGGCTCAAAACGAAAAAATGTCCAAAGTAAAAGTTGTAGGTAAAAAGATTTCCTACAAAAATTTCTTTATTTATTATTTGCTTAAGAGCAATATTTAAGGAGTTATGAGGTTAAAACTAATAATCCTACAGAGCCATTCTGAAAACTTATAGCCTTCATATCTCCTAAAATATTGCTCTGAAGGAAAAAACCAATAAGATATTTTATATAGTAAACTTCTGTAGCTACAACTTTTACTTAAAACATTTTTCGTTTTGAGCAACGGTTTCCAAGATAGAAGGGAAAAACCGAAAACAATTGCTCAAAACGAAAATGTTCAAAGCAACCAACTTAAAACCCTATCCCCTTAACCGATTTTAGTGAGTTTCCCCTGGCTTTTCTGTGCATTAGTCCCCTTCAACATACACACAAAAATAAAATAACCATTAATTAAAAATTAATGATTTCTTTAAACTTGTATTAACTAAATTAATAGGAAGGAGGAAGATCCCCTCGATCTTCAAAGGATTCTCTTTCTCGTCCGTTGACGAGCGAAATCTATTCAGGCGTAAACCATCAAGGCGGTAAAGCGTTGAGGGCTTAGCCTATCAATCTTTATATGTCATTCTATAAACTGCATATAGAAACCTTTAATTAAAATCCCCCCCGGAACGTTCTCCTCATTCTTGTACGCGAAAAGCAAGTCATTAGGAGCACCATTACCGTCGCTAATTCCTTTATAAAGGCGCCTTGAATTCCTTTATAATTACGAAGAGATTTAATTATAATGCGGCCTCGTCTTAATTGTTTATTAAAACCCATAATTCGCTTCGGCTCGTTTGTCATTATCGACTGGAAAGGGGGAGGATTCTTTTTTTAAGTATTTTGATGGTGTGAAAAATTTTTCAATTTTTTTTTAGTTTATAAAATGCAACAAGTTTTTGGGATGGGATTTCGTGCCCCGACTTTTCCTCTTTTCCCGTTTCCCATCGCGGGGGCGTCGGAGGCCGATGTACATTTATCAAAGTAAACAGACCCCCATTGTTTGTCTAAGTGGTTACAGGCGGTACCTGTTACTCCGAGGGAGCTGCCTTTTATCGACCTGTTTCTCCTAGTTTCACCCCCGACTCATATGAGGGAGAGGGAACCTTTAATTTTTCACCGCCTCTGCATACAGAATCGATATGTCCACGAAAAAAAATTTTTATAAACAAAAGAACTCTTTTCCTTCACAAGCAGAAAAGGATGAACTTGAATGTCATTTTGGGGGAATAACTACAGCCCATCAAAGGGCCTGAGTACATTACCTTGGAAAAAAGGGCACGATTTTACCTCACAAAGGGCGTCTTTTCGGCTAAAACGGTTACTGCATATTGGAAGGATGCAGTCTTTCTCACCTTAACGACATTAGCTCAACGACAACCCTACAACGGTCTACTCAAAATGGACTAAATAACCGTTAAATTATAGAACTTGCTTTATTCTCAATTCTTCAAAATAAGTACTCTTAAAAACGAATTTTCATCCAGATTTAAGAAAATATATAAAAATGGAGTATACCAGAAGTGGGATGGCCGATATCTGGAGTTGAATAACCGATATCAGAAGTGGGATAGCTGATTCAGAAGCGGGGCTGATTGTTCTTAGGGAAAAAACGACGAAAATCTGGTGAGAACGGTGTTTATCATGCAAAAAAATTATTGAACCTCCGAAATTGGGTAAAAAGGTCCACCTAGCCAAAAATAGAAGAAAACGAGCAAAAAATTTGATTAAATTTTCGTTTTTGGCATAAAAAACAGAGGAAACCGAAAACAAAGTTGTTCTGGGACGAAAATAGTGAAAAAAAGTGGTTTCGTGGCCATTAAACACGCGAAATTGGGTAAAAAGGTCCACCCTAGCCAATAGAAGAAAACGAGCAAAAAATTTGATTAATTTTCGTTTTTTGGCATAAAAAACAGAGGAAAACCGAACAAAGTTGTTTCTGGGACGAAAAATAGTGAAAAAAGTGGTTTCGTGGCCATTAAACACGGAAAACGCAGTCAAAGTAACCTAAAAAGGAGATTTTCTGAGCAATAAATCCCTTAAATGGTCAAAATCATGCTGTTAAAAGGGACCATTTATGGTGTTTTTATGACAAAGACGAAAACGTCGAAAGTCTTCTGAAAAGTGCGTTTTTCGGAAAAAAAAAAAAAAAAAATGGGTAAAGCAAATTAAAATCGGGTAAAAAGGGTCCTCTTGGCCGAACGATCAAGAAAAAAAAAGAAAAAAAATAAATAAAAATAAAAAAATGACCCTGCGGTAGCAGGGACTAAAAGGTAGATTTCTTTTCATGATTAAAAAATATGTATAAACAAAATATATAATTATGTTATAAAATGATGATATATAAAATTGCGCCACTGAGCCCCTAGAAAAACATCTGATAATTTTATAATAAAATATTTAATAATTTCCCGGTAAAATTCAAATTTTTTTAAAGTTTAGCTAGTTCAATATTTTGCGCCTGGCTCGTCCAAACCTGCTTTAATTTTTTACACGCCCTCGCAGAGGTCTTAAAGTTTTTTTTTGCAAAAGGACTAGGATTTCAATAGAAAATGCCAATTTTCTTTTAAGCCCTAAGTAAAGTAGGTGAATCGCTGGTCCGATTTCAGCCATTAACGAACTCGTCCGAGCTATTGAGATAAAAGCTCTAAATACCGGATATCGTCACCCTCACATTAAAATTGCTCCAGTTATCGTGCTAATATATATATATATATATATAAACTTTTCAACTGAGGATGGTTTTGGGGTCCAGGAGGTATGAAACGAAAAACGTATAGAAATTTTTTGAATCTGCGACTACTTGGTACATTACAATAGGTAGATTTTTGAAGAAAAATCTACCTAAAAAGAATTGGTCAAGGCTTAAAAATCCAGGGAAATCTGAGTTTCTCGGCGGATAGACAATACAAGGCAAACGGGAATGGTTTTTCTTTGGCGAAAACTGATTTTGAAAACACATTTTCATCCTCAGGTTATCAGTTATTGAGATATTTACTTAAGTAATCATTTTTCGTTCATATCTTCTAAACAGTTGATACTACACAAAAAATTAGGGGCCAACTTAAAGGGAATTAAATTTTCAACATAAAATACTTTATTCATTTTCATCCTCAAGCCAGCTGTTATCGAGATATTTTAATTTCCTACAAAAAATTCTTTATTCATTTTCAAAAATTAACTTCCTTAAATTACCCAATGGCCCTAAAAATCACAAAGGGTGTTTGTTATTCAGACAATCAGGAGAAAATGGTGTTCGGCAAAAAACAGAATAAAATTTATTAAAATCTTCCGAAAATAGTTTCTCTTTTGAAAAAAAAAAAACGAAGGAAAATCACCCAAAAAGGAGGTTTGTAGGCCATTAAACTGAAGAAAACGGAAGTTTTTATTGGCTGTTGAGATTATTAAAGGGTGTTTCTCCGTCAAAAGATTGTGGAAAACGTCTAAAATCGGTGTTTTTCGTCATAAGTCTCCAAAACATCGAGGAAAATGATTCAAAATGTGTGAATAATTAGCTCTTCAGTACATTTCTGATGATTTAAACTGGTTTGCTGTTTCGAACAAGATGGAAAAAGTGTTTTCCCAATTTGTCTAGCTTTTTTAGGATGCTTGTATCGGGTAAACACTTAAAAGGTGGGGATTTGTGTTGTACACATTTTTGTTCCCCACCCCAATGGTTATTATTTGACACAAAGTTGTTCACGGCATAAACTTTGACAATTGACTAAACAAAGCTTTCTTAGAGGCACGTAGTTGGGACTACGTGTTCAAGTTCAGTGTATGGAGGTTCTTAAAAGACAATAGGGGGATGAATCGTTTGTTCCGGGAGGCTTCGAACCCTCTAACTTTATCGATTTCCACGACGCGACTCGCGCTTTTAAAAAAATCTAAATACCCTCGAAAGAAAAAAAAGGGTCTGCTAATAAATCCCGAGAGGGTGTAAAATGAAATGTGCCAACTGACACTCACATATGCGGCAGGCCCCTTTCTGAAAATTAGTCTCGTGTTACACTGTCACTAGTAATTTTCGTCATTTTTAATTAATTTTTTCTTTCCCTTTTTTCCCAGGAGAGTATCAAATAAAAATTCATTTTCTCGTCTGCGGTCGAGAGATTTGCCTTTGAAATGAAATTGCTCATGAAAGAGTGGTTTTTGAAAAGATGAAGAGAACTTCGGATGGAAGTTGTCTGTGGGGATGGCGGAGACTATCTTCAGAGAGGGCTTCTGTATTAGTTATGAGCCAGCGGTTTCGCCTTTCAACTCCTATCTTATTAATTCAGAGCACTCTACGAACAACCCGACAGTTTCATATTTAATTATTGTTTTCTATAAATTTTTATTTTTTTTCGGCTCTAAACTCGTTGATATAGCACTGTTTACACGTCTCTCCGAGTTAAAGGTGTTTTTTTATTTTCACCGACAATAAGAAAACAGATCCTTCGAAAAGATTTACGCGCGCCCCCTTCGTAAACCGAAAAAAAAGGAGAAAAACAAGCCAGTTTGTCACCAAGTTTTATTTAACAGGTGACATTGGTTTAAAACTGTTTATTCCACGAGGAAAGTTTTTTTTTTTTCAAAAATAACAAAGTTGTCAGTCTAATCAATTTTCAAATCTGATAACACAAATTACTGAGTTACCCAAATTTTAGCCACAAATTAGAAGTAGTCAGGCTTAGAAGTGAAAGGATTCTCGCCCAACCAGGACAAACGGAACTGCAGTAAATAGACCAAATTTCTCCCACATGTTTTGCAGATATTTTTTGCTGAAAGTTTGTCCGGACAGGACAATTATGGCAGTAATCAAAACTTTAGGCCGCCATTTCCTCCTCACGTATTTATTTAAAATTAAAGAACTGGTTTGAAGAGCTTCCAACGAAAACTTCCTTAAAAAAGTAACAATATAGAAGGGGGAAGTATAACGGAGGGGACGTACAACGGAGGGAGAAGTATATGAGGGGAAGTATAAGTAAAGGGAAGTATAACAGAGGGGGAAGTATAATGAAGGGGGAAGCATAAGGGAACGAAATTATAACGTAGGGAGGGAAAGTAAAGGAGGGGGAAGAATAAGGGGGGGAAGTAAGGAGTAAAGTATAAGGAAGGGAAAGTAAGGGAGGGGGAAGTTTTTTTCCGAAAAATTTTCCGGTATTGTTAAAATTCTTAAGTTGTTTTTTTTTTTTAATGTCAAGGTAGAATAATGGCTCTTTGGCCTATGGACGTGCCTCTCTTAATGGGTAGAAGTGCGAAATTTCTCCTTACTAAAAAAAAAACAATTAAAAACAACAACAATAACAAATAACAATTAATAACAAAACACTTAACAATTAAACACTTAACACTAACAATTAAAAACCGGCTCCGTGGCTGGGGGGTTCAGTCTCTGACTCACACCACGGAAACCGGGGTTCGATCCCAGGTTGGGTATAGGATTTTTGGTTGGAAGTAAAATTCCAATTAAAAATATCCCTCTACAAATCTGTGGATAATTTAGTTAGGCACTACTCTGGTAGTTGGCCCAAAAGGGCGCCATGGCATTATGGCGAAAGCCCCGCCTGGGTCTGATCCCCTCCCCCTTTTAACAAGCCCTGGGCTTAATACAATTAAACAAAAAGAGTAGATTGACCAATAGTAAGAGTAAGCCTCTTGCTCATTGGTCATATCTACTTCTTTTTTTTTAAAAAAAAAAAAAAAACTAACAATTAAAAAAAGTTTGTTTTTTTGGTGGTGGGGGGGGGGGATATAACCACATTTTTTGTCGTCTTCCTCGACTTTCCGTCCGAAAAAAAGTACTGGTTTGAAGAGCTTCCAATGAAACTTCCTTAAAGAGAGTATCAATATCGTGTAGGAGGGGGAGTATAACGGAGGGACTTAAATGTAGGGGAAGTATATGGGAGGGGAAGATAAAGGAGGGGAATTATGGGGGGAAGTTTAAGTGAGGGGAAGTATATGGGAAGTTTAAGTGAGGGATAGTATAACACATAAATAAAATAAATAAAATAAAATTTTCCAAAAATTCTCTAGTTTTTTTCCGTAAATTCTGGGGTTTTTTTTTTTCAAAAAATTTTCCAAGTTTTTTTTTCGAAAGTTTCCGGTTTTTTTTTCCGAAAAATGTTCTAAATTTTTTTTTAGAAAAATTTTCCGGGTTTTCCTTTTTATCAAAAAATTTTCCGGGTTTTTTCGAAAAATTTTCCGGGTTTTCCTGGGTTCTTTGGCGTCGGACGTGCCTCTCTTAATGGGTAGAAGTACGAAATTTCTCCTTACTAAATATAAGCAGTAATTGGTGAAAATTTGGTGAAAATCGGATTAACGGTTCGGCCGCAGCAAATTTTTTAAAATTTCAAACAGACATATCTCCGCTATTTTTTCGAAATTCAAAAATCGCCCTCGTTACATTCTTCTTCACCGGCTAAAGAATTTGTGTGAAAATCGGATGAAACTGTGGCCGTAAAGTGTTCCGGAAAAAAATGCTACGGCGGGCCGGACGGCCGGCCGGCACCACAGACAAAGTTGATCGGTAAAGATCAATATTTACCCTCCGGACCCCGGAAGACCCCCCCCAAAACCCGTCGGGAGGGTATCACAATAACTTCTTTAAGGAAGTTAAAAAAAAAAAAAAAAACCATTAAAAGTGGCAATTTTTTACAACCAAAATTCTTAAAAAATATAAGGAGTAATTGGTGAAAATTTGGTGAAAATCGGTTCGGCCGCAGCGAATTTTTTAAAATTTCAAACAGACATATCTCCGCCATTTTTTCGAAATTCAAAATCGACATCGTTAGTTTCTTGTTCACCGACTAAAGAAAATTTGGTGAAAATCGGTTGAAAACTGTGGCCGTGAAGTGTTCCGGAAAAATGCTACGGCCGGCCGGCACCACAGACAAAGTTGAGATTGGTAAAGATCAATGGTCGTTTTGACCCTCCGGGGTCTAGAAGACCCTCCCCAAAACCCGTCGTGGAGGGTATCACAATAACTTCTTTAAGGAAGTTAAAATTAAAAAATTCTACATCCTTCACTTTTAAGGTTTCCAAAGGAAGCTTCGGAAAAAGTGAAAATTGGATGAAATTGGGGGCGTTAAGATTCAAGGGGGCGTACGTTTTGCCAATTGAGAGGGGTGAGTCGAATATCCCCATAGGAGCCTCATATTTTTAATTGAAATCGGTATAACAAACTGCTGTTTCTGTGGGAAATCGGAGTAGCCCCAGACAGACTTTTGCCCTATCGCGATATCTCATTAAATCCCTAGTTACGACGTTGTTGATATTCGAAAATGTCGTCTGAAGCATTACGGCCACAGAGGGAAAGGCGGTCTATATGATTAAGAAGGACCTTTTAATGTCAACGCGGGGCCTTTGTCGAGACGACCTTTTGCGGTCCACCCGCCCGAGAGTCCCCCTGATTACGAACCACTTTAAATTAATTTCGTTAACCTGTCAATCCCCGGGTTAAGAACGATCATCTGAAAGGGTAAAGGGACTGATTGATGCCCTGAAATCCAATTATGAACCCTCTTCTACGACATCGACCCCCTCTGACTTCATCGCCCCGGTTATTTCGTCTCATTTAACCACCGCAAGTTACAAAACCGTTTTTTTTTCCCCTTTATTTTTGGATACAATCATATTTTATGGTTAAACTTCTATTGCCTATGAACTTTCGTCTATTACATTTTATGATCGAATTTCTCGTGCTTCTACCTACTAAATCCTTTTTATTTTGGATTCCCTTCACCCCATATTTTTTCCCCTCTCCCATCCGAAATAAGGACAACTTGTCGTTAATATGAGAGTTTGAGGAGTTATGGTGGGGGTCATTTGTTTTGATTTTCTGACGGGCGCGATATGACTCTGACACGGTCTATAATTAGATTGCCCACGAGAAGACCAGGAGGAGATAACCTCAATAAATCAACCTAACTCTATCATTATTGTCGAGTTGATGAAAATTAGAAAAATTGCCAACTTTCAACTATTTAATGCAGTTTACAATTTTAGCTAACCAAACAGTTTAATCAATGATCTAAGTTGGAATAGATTGGTTAAGAAAATCTAAAAACGGGATAAACTTGGATTTTGGATAAACGGGATAAACTTGGAGGGGGATCTTTGATTTTTTTTTAGCAAACATGAGAAAATCGACAAAATTTACGAAAATGAGTAGTTTTGTTTTGAAAGAACACTTGAAATCCATAAAAAAGTGTTTTTCTGTCTATAGAGTTAGAAAAATCACAAAAACCTAATAAAAATGGGGTTTCTCGGCCGGAGGAGTGAGAGATTTTCCAAAATGTTGAAAATAAGAGGATTTCTCTAAAAAAAAAAAATTGTGGAATGCCAGAAATCCGGTAAAATTGAGTTTCTCGGCCAAAAGAGCTGAAAAAAGGACAAAACCTGGTAAAAATGGGGTTTCTCGGTCGGAGGAGTGAGAGATTTTCCAAAAAATGTCGAAAATAAGAGGATTTCTCTCAAAAAAATTGTAAGAAGTACCAGAAATTCGATAAAAATTGAGTTTCTCGGCTATGAGGGGATAAAGCACAAAAAACTGGTAAAAAGAGGTGGATAAATCACAAAAACCTGGTAAAAATGGGGTTTCTCGGCCGGAGGATAACTGAGATTTTCCAAAAAATGTCTAAAATAAGAGGATTTCTCTAAAACAAAAATTGTGAAAACTACCCGAAATCCTGCAAAATTGGGTTTCTCGGCCAAAAGAGGTGGAAAAATCACAAAAACCTGGTAAAAATGGGGTTTCTCGGCCGGAGGAGTGAGAGATTTTGAAATAATGACAAAAATAAGAGGATTTCTCTCAAAAAAAATTGTTAGGACTACCAGAAATCCGGTGAAAATTAAGTTTCTCGGCAAAAAGGGGTGGGAAAATTACAAAAACCTGGTAAAAATGGGGTTTCTCGGCCGGAGGAGTGTGAAAGTTTCCAAAAAATTTCGCAAAAAACCGGATTTTTCTCGAAAAATTGTAAGAAGTACCAGAAATCCTATAAAAATTGAGTTTCTCGGCTAAAAGAGGTGGAAAAATCACAAAACCTAGTAAAAATGGGATTTCTCGGTCGGAGGAGTGAGAGATTTTCCAAAAAATGTCAAAAATAAGAGGATTTCTCTAAAAAATTGTAAGAAGTCCCAAAATCCGATAAAAATGAGTTTCTCGGCCATGAAGGTGGATAAAGCACAAAAACCTGGTAAAAAAGAGGTAGGTAGATAATTCACAAAAACCTGGAAAAATGGAGTTTATCTGCCGGAGGTGTGAGAGATTTCCCAAAAATGTCGAAAATAAGAGGATATCTCTCAAAAAAATTGTAAAAACTATCGGAAATCCGGTAAAAATTGAGATTCTTGGCCAAAAGAGGTGGAAAAATCACAAAAACCTGGTAAAAATGGGGTTTCTCGGCCGGAGGACTGAAAGATTTTTCCATAAAATTCCTAAGTAAGAGGAGTTCTCTCAAATATTGTAAAAACTACCCAAAATCCAGTAAAAATTGAGTTTTTTGGCCAAAAAAGGTGAAAAAATCACAAAACCACCAGGTAAAAATGGGGTTTCTCGGCCGGAGGACTGAAAGATTTTCCATAAAACATCCAAAATAAGAGGATTTATCTAAAAAAGTTGTAAAAACTATCCGAAATCCGGTAAAATTGAGTTTCTCGGCCAAAAGAAATGGAAAAATCACAAAACCTGTTAAAAAGGGCGGAAAGATTGATTTAATCGCCAAAAATCACAATAAAAGAGGGTTTCTACGTCAAAAAATTGTGAAGAAAAGCAACGGACATTCTGTAAACAAGAATTTTTTTCAGTCTAATCGGGCGAAAGATTTAGGCAAAGGACAAAAACCTGGTAATTTGCGATTTTTTCGGCCAGAAAGGTGAAGAATTAGCCAAAAAAAACTTCTTTGGTCAAAAGGGATAGAAAACTTAGTAACCTAGCAAAAACCTAGTAAAAAGTGAGTTTCTCAGCCGGAAGAGTGAGGGATTTGCCACAAAATCACAAAATTAGGTAATTTTTTAGTCAAAAGATAGCGGCAAACCACCGGAAATCGTGTAAAATAATAGATTTTTTTGTCAAAAAAGGTAGAAAACCTTGTAACCTAGCAAAAACCTACTGAAAAGGGAGTTTCTCGGCAGGAAGAGTGAGTGATTTGCCAAAAAATCACAAATATAACAAGATTTTTTCTTCGAAAGATAGTGGCAAACCACCGGTAATCCTTTAAAAAAGGTTTTTCGTAGTCAAAAGATGTAGAAAAATGTCAAAAACCTGGTAAATAAGGAGTTTTTGAGCGGAAGAGAGGAATTTGCCGAAAATACTTGAAAAAATAGGGTTGCTCCGCCATTAAATTGTGAAAAACTTACGTAAATCTGGTAAAAACAGGTTTTATTGATCAAAAAAAAGTTTTTTGGGAGAGCTTTTAATTCATACATATTCTTAATTAATGACTGCCAATTATACAGAATTCTTAAAAGGTCTAATTGATACAACGTTGGTAGTACTGGGAAATGTCTTATGTTTTGTCCGAACTTTCACAAATCGTTTTTAATCGCTTTTAAAAAAGAATCGATTCTTTTAAATTATAAAGCCGTTTCCGTTTTTCTCCCTCCGCTTTTTACGCATCGCCTCTTTTCCAATATCGCGAGGTGGCCCCCTCGGGCGGCTAAAAGGACGAAATTCTAATGAAAAATGCGCCTGTTGCTTCCCTCCCGTCCGCAACACTCGGAGGACAGATAAACCCTTCGAGTAAAAAAGGAAAGCGTTCTTATCTCCTGAAATATTTCAAGACTCCGTCCCCCTTTTTTTTTTTATCTCGGGAGGAGATAAAGTTGAAATATTTTTCAAAAAAAAAATCGTAATCGTAATGGTAGTAAATAAAATTTTTTTAAATGAAGTTTGATGCCTGGTACATCCTGTATATACTTAAGGTTGATGGAGGACGTTGAGATTTTCTATTCGAATATAGGACGTGAGGGTCTCGAGGGATTTCGGAAGAGGAACCGTTCCCAGAGGGTCACGCTCTCAGCCTTCATCCCTCCTTTGATTTCCGACGATTCCGCCCGCCTACGAAAGGATATCACGAGACGGAACTCTCGTGTTGAATTAAAACCCGCACCCTCAAACATTTCGCTTAAAAACAAGTGTCTAACACAAATCTCATAGAGCAGGAGCCGTGTATTACACCGGTTTTCAACATTAGTCCCCATCACGCAATCTTCAATAAGACTCCACAAGTACAACGATCAAAATCGCTCCCTAGTCCACGCGAAACTTTTTTTTCAACCACTCCAAACAATTATTCTTAACAAGTTCTGACATTTTGCCCTCTAAATGAAAAAAAAAAAAAGTCATTATTTTTTCTATTTCGATAGTTCAAAGGGGACTGCCTCTCCAAAAACCGGACATACAATGTAATACAACATTTCGAGGAAGTTCAAATTAATACCTCTTAAACTGTTTAAAGGGGCAAAATGCTTGGCTAAAAGACCCAAAAAAAAACGTTATAATATGATGGATTTTTGGCCAATAAGTCTAGTAAAACGCCTAAAGAAAAGAATTTTTTTTTCCTAAGCAAAATGTAGAAGAAAAGCTGCAAAAAAAAAAAAAAATGTTTTAACTTCCTTAAAGAAGTTATTGTGATACCCTCCACGTCGGGTTTTTGGGGTGAAGAAGAATGGAACGAGGGCGATTTTTGAATTTCGAAAAAATGGCGGAGATATGTCTGTTTGAAATTTTCAAAAATTCGCTGCGGCCGAACCTTTGGTTCGATTTTCACCAAATTTTCACCAATTACTCCTTATATTTTTTTTAAGAATTTTTGGTGTAAAAAATTGCCACTTTTTAAATTAATATTATTTCTACTAGGCAAAAATTTCATACTTCTACCCCATTACGAGAGGCACATCCGTAGGCGCAAGAGCCCATTATTTCTACCTTGACACTTAAAAAAATTTTCGACAAAAAACTTAAAAAATTTTTTCAAAAAAACAAAAAAAAAAACCGCAAATTTCAAAAACAAACCGGAAAATTTTTCTTAAAAAATTTGAAAATTTTTTGACAAAAAAAACTCGGAAATTGGAAAAAACTCGGAAAAATAAAAAAAAACTCAGAAAATTTTTCGAAAAAAAAACAAACTTCCTCCTCCGTTGTACTCCCCCCTCTGTTATATTTCCCCTCCCATATACTTCCCCCTCCCTTGTACCTCTCCTCCGTTATACTTCCCCCTCCTATATAGTTACTTCTCTTTTTCGTTGGAAGCTTTTCAAACAAGTACTTTTTTCGGACGGAAAGTCGAGGAAGACGACAAAAATGTGGTTTATGTCCCCCCCCCCCTCCCTAAAAAAACTATAAACTGAGCTATAATAAAAGAGCTATAAACCGGAACTATAAAACTGTAATCCGGGATAAAAATTTACCTAACTACCACACATTTTTGAAAATATGAAACAAATTCCCCAGTATTGCATTTTAAGTATTCCAAGACCCCAGTATTCTAAGCAAAATATAGAAAAAAAAAACGGCTTTTTTCGCACGGAAGATCGAGAAAGACGACAGAAATGGGGTTTTTATGCCCCAAAAAACGAGAAAAGCTCCAGAAAGTAAGTATAAACTGGAAAAACTGCCAAATACTTTTGAAAAGATGAGAAAAATCCCCCAATATTGGTAAAATGGTTCCTTTCGGCCATAAATCGATGAAATATAACAGAAAAAAATCATTTAAAATGAGAAATTCTCGGCCATTAAACTGGAGAAACGCAAGAAGATAGGAAAAAAGTGGTTTTTTGAGGAAAAAATCTGACGAAAATCGGTTAAAAAGGTGCTTTTGTAGCTAAAAAACCGTATAAAAGCTACAAATACGGTGAAATAGGTTTTTCTGAGCCGGTAGATTGAGAAAACTATCACAAAAGGTGTTTCTCATGCAAAGGACTGTCGATAACCTTAAAAAAAAACCTAAAATCGATGTTTCTTAGCAAAAAAAGTAACGAAACTCCTCAAAATCGTGTATAGGAGGGTTTTTTTGGCCGAAAGATCGAAAAAGAAGACACATTATAATAAAACTGGGTTTTCTCGGCAAAAAAGACGCTCAAAGATCGATGAACCCGTCATCCTGGCCAATAAAACCGATAAAAATAGCCTAAAATATCACGAAAATATGTTAAACTGTGGGTTTACGACCAAAACGCCTATAAATTCCCAAGAAATAGGAGTTTTTAGTTCAATAGAATTAGACAACGATCACAAAAGGTATTTTTCATTCAAAAGACTTCAAAAACCATGAAAAACCCATTGAAAAAGTTATTTCTTGGCCGAAAAATTTAGTAAAACTCGTTAGAGATCTTAGCTGGTAGTTCTTTTTGGCAATCGAGAAAAACGATCAAAAATATAATATAACAGGGATTCACGGGCAGATAACCGAAAAAAAAACGCCCGAGAACATGTTATCTTGGCCGTTAAACCGAGAAAAATAGTCAAAAATCTTGATACATATTTTGGAGTTCCTCGGACTTCTAGAAATTATGAGTATCGGACAAAACAAAAAATAAACTAAAAACCTATGAAAACCCCTTAAAATTATGATGATAGGATTTAAAAACCCAAAATTTACTAATTTTTTTGTTTCAGAAGTTGAGATGTATTAATTATTTTTAGGTTTTGTCTAAAAACTAACTAAGGGGGCATCAGCGTTAATGCGTAGCTTTCATGGCTCAAAAAAATTTGGTGAAAATCGGTTGAAAACTGTGGCCGTAAAGTGTTCCCGAAAATAATGATACGGCGCCGGCGGCACACAAAGTTGAGATCGGTAAAGATCAATATCCGATTTGACCCTCCGGGTTCTGGAAGACCCTTCCCCAAAACGACGTAGAGGGTATTACAATGACTTCTTTAAGGAAGTTTAATATTTCTTGGTCTATGCTACAATCGAATAAAAAAAGAAATTTCTACTAGGACGTCTTCGTTGGGGATAAATCCATTTTCCAAATGTGTTGTCGCCTTGTCGGACCGAACCATCTATCACTTAGCGAAATGGTCGTTGGGCAGGAAGGACAAGGGCGGGGGGGGGCTGTCAGGGGGGGGGGAGATGACACGCCAACGGTTACATAAAACATGAGAGATCCCCTAAAAAGAACTTGACTCTATTTATCTTTCATAGTCTCCAGACAAGATTTCTTATTCTTATTTACAATAAGTCCTCATTTCTTGCATTTTTCCTCGAAAAAGCCCTTTCCTGCACAAACTCTTCTCTTTTATAATACTTTAAAATAGAAATTATATTTTATTCACAGTTTTACTTTTTACGCTTAATGGAATTTCTTGTCAAAAAAAGGGCTAAATTCCTTTGGGGACGAGTTCGTAACCATTTTGACCCCCCAGCCCATTTTATAAAGGAGTCTCCGTTATTGTATCCCCTCTTTTTGAGGCAAAGAAGTTAGAAAGAAGGTCGGTCCATTCTCAGGAAATTCCCTTCAAAGGAAAAAGGGAGAAAAAAAAGGGCTCAAAGTCAGCCACGCGAAAGAAGCGGTCTGCCCCCTATTGTTTTATTACTTAAAATAAAAAAATTGTGAAAAAGACACAAAAATACTAGGTTTTCAGCTACTTTCAATAAATGTAGAAATGTCGAGACAGAAAGAAAAAAAAATGACCTGCGGTAGCAGGGACTAAAAGGTAGATTTCTTTTCATGATTAAAATTAATATGTAAACACAAAATATATGTTATAAAAAATGATATAAGAAAATTGCGCCACTGAGCCCTAGAAAATCTGAATTTTATTAATAAATATTTAATAATTTCCCGGTATAAATTCAAATTTTTTTTAAAGTTTAGCTAGTTCAATATTTGCGCCTGGCTCGTCCAAACCTGCTTTAATTAATTTTTACACGCCCTCGCAGAGGTCTTAAAGTTTTTTTTGCAAAAGGACTAGGATTTCAATAGAAAATGCCAATTTTGTCTTTTAAGCCCTAAGTAAAGTAGGTGAATCGCTGGTCCGATTTCAGCCATTAACGAACTCGTCCGAGCTATTGAGATAAAAGCTCTAAATACCGGATATCGTATCCCTCACATTAAAATGCTCCAGTTATCGTGCTAATATATATATATATATATATATAGATATTATATATACATACCTCCTCCATTTGGGTTGAAAATTGTACATACTTCCTCCGGTTGCCGGAGGAGCTATGCGGAGGAGGTATGCACAGGATTTAACTTTGAAATTGTACATAGTTCCTCCGTGTTGCGGGTCTAGCCTACTCCGTGACTCCGTAAGGGGCAATTGTATATACTTCCTCCGGAGGAACTAGACCTACCTCCTCCGGGTAACGTCATCATCATCAACTCTCTAAAACCGTCTAAAATTTTTCGAGTCGACCTTGACGACCTTCGTGCTCCGTGTCCCCTTCCCCCCTCGTCTATCTTCCCTTCGCCGCTGTTACCAACCGTTTCGAGGGTCCGGGCTACCACCCTTCCCTTCACAATACTCGGAAGGCGCATTCATTAACTCCTACTCCCCCCGCGCCCACCCTAATCAACTTATTATTTGCATATTATCAATTTCTTAATTTTGATTTTTATAAATTATTATCAAAACCCCGTCATATGACACATCATTTTTTATGTTTTTTTATGGCGGAGACATGGTCACACTCAAATTTCAATTAGACGCGATTATTATTTGGGGGGATGGTTGGGGGGGAGGTGGGGGGGTGTAAAAATTAAAAACGGCAAAATCAATAAAAAAATAATTTAGGAAAATTGAACTCAAGGAATTTTCGTAATTCGAAAAATGGCGGAGTTACGACTGTTGAAGTAATAATAAATGCGCTGCGGCCGTACCTTGATCCAATCTTCACCAAATTTTCATTGGATCTCCTCTTAGTAGCTAGCGTTCGCCAAGTCAAAAATTTTTCGGCCAATACGGGCGGCTTTCCCCACGTTGCTCTGGCATTATGAAGCCTCTGAGAGCCCCTACGTGTTGCATACCTAATTTCAGCATATTTATTCACGATTTCGTTATTGTGATTTTTAGCATAAATTTTGGTCAAAACCGGGGTTAGGGGGGAGGAGGGGGTACCAAAATTGATCTTGATCTTTTGATTTTTGAAAAAACTACCTCTCACCTTAGAACTTTATTGGTAAAACAGTAGGAAACATTGCTTAATTAATCAATTAATCAATTAAAAGTTAAAGAATTCAAAAAATTATGTCCAAGAGTTGAAAGTGCCCTTGCATGTACAACGTCAGTCGCCTTGAAGTGAGATTTTAAAAAAGGTTTAAATATTCAAAAAACCGTCTTATTACGACTTTCTTCGCTGATTTGCTCTTAACGGGTCTTTTTTAATGTTTTAGAGCCAAAACATCCTTAAAATCTAATGAAGACGCCTTTTAACTTCAAAAACTAAAAATATCGCCCGCACTAGTTTGAATCTTCCCGCGCCAAATGGGAGCGATTACTTGATTAACTTCAATTAATGAATAGCATCAATCAATTTCTAATTATTCTATTTCTTTAGTTAACCTTATAAATGAATCCGTGTGAAATTCGTGGCAAAATATGCTGTTATTCCTTTATTAAATAAGTAGGATTTTCATAAAATACATAGCTTCTAAAAAATAGATACAATAAGCAGGAATATTTCACGACCGGTTTCGGCCTAACAGGCCTAACAGTGAGCTATCTTCTATTTATTTTTCTCTCAAATTTCTAAGAGTAAGTAACAGGTGAGCTATCTTCTATTTATTTTTTCTCAAATTTCTAAGAGTAAGTTTGAGATTTGTTAGGATCAAAAAATGGAAGACCCTTCCACTAAAGCCCGACGTGGACGGTATCACAATAACTTCTTTAAGGAAGTTAATAAAGCTAAAATCTCCCCCATTTTTGAAAAAAACTATTGACATCTTAACAAAAGAAGGATTCTAAGAGGGCAGATCTATGGAAATTTCGGCCGTCGAGTTTTCCGGAAAATAGGACGGATGGCCGGCACCACAGACCTCATGATTAATGATCACAAATCAATTTTCCTCCACAAGGCCTAAAAGACCCATTTTCTTTTTAGTCAAAAACCCCTTTGACTAATACCATGAGAACCTGTCCAGATTCACGAAAGTTCCGTGCCGACACGCGAACCCCCAGAAAAAAAAACTAATAAAGTCTACATCTCAAAAAAAAAGTTAACCCCCCTGATTTCTCGAACAAAAAAAATTATTTGATCCTCATTTTCATCACAATCGTTTCAATAATGAGAGCGAAAGGGTCGGAAAGAAAAGGAGGGGAGAAGAGAAAATCCCAAAGGATGCTGCCCCATGAAGGGAAGCCTAATAGGTGTCTAATGAAGTGTGATGTGATTTTATTGAGTTCTTACATCCTACACGTGTCCCAACTCTCATCTTTTGAGGAAAACTAAACATTTACTATGATGTCGTCATTAGTGACGTCATCATTATAAAAATTAACTTTTTTTATAGATGTTTATTTTTACGTTTTGTTTGAATAATGTGAGTATAGGAATCCTCAAGGGCCTCTTATTCCCTTTAAATTCCCTCAGCCTTCTGAAGGAACGGTTTTATATGTAAATTCTGCCCCCTCCCACACTCGTTTATTCGTGAGGTCTTTTCCAGAAAGCCATCTCAAAGCGGGATGAGGTCAGAGCGTTTCGGATCAAAAGACCTTTTGTAGAATATGAGGAAAAAAATTTAACAATATTTGGCTTGTTCGAAATCGTCTAATTGTTTCCTTGGGATGGAAAAAAGAGGGAGCAATAAAAGGTGAAGGGTTGGAAAAAGTGTTAAAAGCCCGCATCCATGTGACGCTTCCCACGGGAAACCTTCCCAGGTATTTTCGCCCTCATCCTGCATCCTTACGTCACTACCGCAGTAAGAATTCCAACAAACCATTCTTTCTTCGATCTTAAAAATAGACTTCAATTTACCCCATAAAAAATTAATATTTGGGGACAAATTTGTGGCTCTTAAACTCGCTGAAGAGGAAGTTTTTATGGCAAAGAGAAGAGCGTCTAAAAATTGGTTAAAAAGAAGGTTTTTCGGCCGAAAAATGGGAAAAATTGGCTCTAAATGGGGGTTTTCAATCCAAAAAATCGAAGAAAACGCTACAAAATTTTGTCAAAAAATTGGTAACACTGCAGATAAATCTTGAAAATGTGGTACAACAAGAGTTTTTCTGACTAAAATGACAACAAAGTTTTTCAAGGTCAAAAGAGGTGGAAAAATCCCAAAAAATTGTTAGAAAGGAAGTTTCTCAACCGAGAGAACGAGAAGATTGCCTGAAAAGAGTTTTTCCATGTCAAAAAACAAAGGAAAACCCCCAAAATCTTGATAATTTGGGCTTTTTTGTCCTAATTACCCAGGAATTTGCCCTTAAACTCGCCTTTTAGGCCAATTATTTTGAGACTAACGCTAGAAATCGCTTAAAAATGGGGTTTCTTCATCAAAAAACTGGCAAAAGTCAGAAGAAACTGCTTAAGTGGAAGATTTTTAGGCTGAAAAGCCGAGGAATAGCCAATTTCGAGACAGATGGTAGCTAATTTCAAAAACTAAGAAAAACTCCCAAAAATACGGCGAAAGGAAACTTTTTTTCGCCTAAAATAAAGAAGCAGACAAAGCCCAAAAACCTAAAAAAAAAAAAAAAAAAAACTCTGTTTTAAAGGGCGTTTTTCGGCCAAAAGGCCATAAAAAACCCAAAAACCTCAGATTTCTTGGTTCAAGATTATGTATTTTATCCATTTAGGTATTAACAAAAAATAAATAAAAATACAAAATAAAGTAAAAGTGACTATTATTAGATTGAGATTTTAAAAAGATTGTTTTCAGTCAACAAATATGAAGGAATCTCCTTTTAATCTGGTAAAAAGGGTTTTTCACGGTCGAAAGAAGAGGGAAGAACCCCAAAAACCTCGTTAAAAGAGTAAAATTCGCCATAAATCAGAAAAAAAAAATGGTTTCTCCGTCGAAAAAACTTGAGAAAACTGCCGAAAATCCAGTAAAATATTGAAAACTTTTGAGACATCAAAATTATAAGTTTTAGTATCAAAAATTAAACGCAGGAAGTCTAAAAAAGATATAAATTTTTTTTTATTTCACTCCTCTAGAAAAAAGTTTTTACAAATTTCTTTTGAAGTGGAGAAGGTTTTACGACGTCTTCACATCACGTTTCTGGGCGAAGTTACGAGCGGGATCAGCGCCTGAGGACGACAGGCTCCCCAACACCCCCCTTAGACATCCACCGCCGCAGTCCAAACAACCCTAACAGACTCAACGGGTCTGGGAATAAACCGTTTAATGTCTCCTACTAAATCATATTGTAAACTCAAACGAAATTACTATCTTATATTTTTATGAATCGTTTGATATAAAATTTAAAAAAAATGAAATTCCTCCCTACTAAAATGATAATTAATGTAATAAATAATAATTTTTTTTATACCAAAAACTCGTAAAAAATATAAGGAGTAATTGGTGAAAATTTGGTGACAATCGGACCAACTGCAACGGTTCGGCCGTAGCGAATTTTTTAAAATTTCAAACAGACATACCTCGGCCGTTTTTTCGACATTCAAAAATCACCCTCTTTAGTTTCTTGGTCACCGACTAAAAAAATTTGGTGAAAATCTGGTGAAAATCGGTTGAAAACTGTGGCCGTAAAGTGTTCCGGAAAAAATTCTACGGACGGCCGGCCGGCACCACAGACAAAGTTGAGATCGGTAATGATCAATATTCGATTTGACCGTCAAAATCCTGACGTGGAGGGTATCATAATAACTTCTTTAAGAAAGTTTTTGGCGTTTGATGGCAGTTGATTTTGGCATCTCCCAAAAAAGCGATCATGAAGGTAAATCCAATAACTCTAATTTGAGAAAATTGAATTTTTGGGAGATTTTTCCCAGTCTGAAAACTCGTTTTAGTTTGCTAGACCAAACTAGACTTGAGTTGTTGTTATCAGCTTTGTTCCAAACGCATTTTGAAACTCCTGGAGCATGCGCAGAAGGATTTAGAGGTCATCATTGACGTCGTTCAAATCGTTTGTCCTTCAAATCAGAAGTCTTCTGACCTCAATTTGACGAATAAGTCCGTCTGCGTCAGTTTCAAACTGCGGTTGAAAAAAAGCTATTTTTATAAGTCTGTTGATTCCCATTTTTTATATGTTAATTAAAAAGAGCATAAAACGTTTTAATTAGTTCTGCACTTGTGAAAAAAAGTGAAGACATAAAAAGAAACCAATTTAAAAAGTAAGGAAAAACAAGGGTTTGTTGATGGTGGGAATGAAAGAATGGGACGCACAGGTTGTAATCTGTAGCGGTTTCATTAAAGAGCCTCCGGGTACGGGGGCAGTCGAGAATGAAAGAGATAACGAAACAAAAGAGTGGGGGGGTTGTCGCCCCCCAGGGGGGTGGGGGGGGGGGCTCTAACGACAAAAAGTTACATCGTTACGGACAAGTCATTAACTTGGGGCAATCGAGTGGTAAAACCACCGAGCGGCTCCCCGGGAGGAAAGGCGTTTGCGGGGACGTTTTATAGGAGGGACATCTTATCTCGATAGAGACGTCGACGTTACAAAATTTCCCTTCGAAATAACCCTTTCGAACGATTTAATCAAGAAAAAAATTTTTCGTTCGTTCCTCTCATAGTGTTAAAACTGAGCGCTGCCTATAAGAGTTCTAGTTTGAAGAGCTTCCAGCGAAAACTTCCTTAAAGAGAAGTAAAAATATAGGTGGGGGAAGTATGACGGAGGGTGAAGTATAAGGAAGGGGAAGTATAACGGTGGGGAAAGTATATGGGAGGGGAACTATAACGGAGGGGGTTGTATAAATGAGGTTAAGTATAACAGAGAAGGAAGTTCATTTATTATTTATTTTTTCGAAAACTTTTCTAATTTTTTTTTTTTAATTTTTTAAAATCATGGTACAATTAATGGGATTTTGCCCTAGGGAGATCCCTCTCGTAACGGGTGGAAGCATGAAATTTCTCCCTACTAAAATTATAATAATATTTCTACCTTGACACTTAAAAAATTTTCAAAAAAAAAGAACTTATAAATTTTCAAAAAAAAAAAAAAAAAAAAAAAAAAAAAAAAACTTCGCCTTCCGTTACTTTCTCTCCCTTATACTTCCCCCTCCTTTATACTTCCCCTCCTTTATACTTCCCCCTATGTTACACTTCCCCTCCTATACATAAACTTCCCCCTCTGTTACACTTCCCCTCCTATACATATACTTCCCCCTCTGTTGTACATCCCCTCCTTTATCATTCCCCCTCCTATATACTTCCCCCTCCTGTATTGTTACTTCTCTTTAAGGAAGTTTTCATTGGAAGCTCTTCAAACCAGTATTTTCACGTGTGCATCACAGGGGCTTAACAAAAAATGAAAAAAAAATTGCTTATGCTTTACTTTTCAACGGTTCAATTCGTCCATTGTGAAAATAAGCTGAGCCGAAAGATTCATGTTTAAGAGGGTGAGGCTCCATTAATGTTTACTTTTACGCAGGTATTAAAACTCGAAAAGCATAAAAGCTTTAAACTAAAGGGTTACTCCGGGGGTAAAGAGAGGATAGTCGCGTTTTTATGTCGGTATAATAATGTGTACACTAAATGTCCCGACAGTGGCTTTTATTACGGCCTGGATATTAAACGGTGTGCATTCGGCCGGCGATATAAGCCCCCTCTGTCATGACCCGGCTATAACCATTTCCCAGCATCCATTTTATGCTCGGAACAAATATGAAATTTTTTGCGAATTTTCTCACGGAAGGAAGCGACTTGCTCGGTGTTATTTTAACACTTTTTAAAGGTCAACGAAGCTTCTTTGTTCGAGCTTCAGCAATTTCTAAGTGGCCACTTTTATAGTGTCTGGATCTTTTCGAGGAGAAAAAAGGTTCCTTTATTACTTCCGGGGGTCGGAATTTTAAAAAACACCTTCTTCCAGCAAAAATTGCAATCAGCTTACTTATCACATTTTATATTTTATCATTAAATTCACTTTTAGGGCAATAAAAGGAAATATTTTTAGGCCCGAATGGATAGCTGATGAGTGACTTTTGGGCTTTTGTTCTGGCATAAGTAGATTAAGATCGTAGAGACTTTCTTGGAGGAGGTAAAAATACGCTTCCGTACATAGCAAATCATTACCGGCCGTGCGGACACCGTAGATGTTATTGTTGCAGTACAAAATGGCACCGTGTAAACCTTTTTGGCAATCGTTCTTTCGAACGACATTACTGCATATGTAGCCTGCAGGCTTAAACTTGGTGTCATGTTGCTCATGCTTAAGAGAGCATCTGCTGTCGACCTTAGGAGCCAATTCGATCATGTACATATCTTTATCTCCAGTACCGTTCTGTAGAGACCCAGTCTTCCATCCTATCATCAAACACTGTATTTTACGACGGATGAAGTCATCCCAGTCCGTCCTATACCAATCTTTATTTCCGATTACTCTGGTCGGCTTAATACTCTTATGTTTAAACGGTTTTTTCAATTCGAGAGCTCCAATATCATTTAAGTAATGTTCCGCGTCTTTTTTTCTGAACAAGCAGTGAACTTCGTAGTTGATTATTTCGGCCATCAAATCTTCTGTTATTTTCGTAACGTCGACGACGCCTCCAGCTACGGCGAAGTCATCGAGCCCATTCGAGAATATATCGAGTTCCCAGTCGGTGGGAGATCGCATACAACTTGCTGACGTCACTGCTAAATTTGGTTTTACCAATGCGCCAGAGCATACGCAGTACTTCCACCTTTTGTCGTAAACACAGACCATAAATGGGTACTTTCCAGATGGCACTTTAAGCCCAGGTTCTTCCTTAGAGCCTCTAAAAAGCAGGAATAATGAATAAAAAAAAGAAAATCTACAAAAGACATTTTTCCGAAAAATAAAAATATAACACATGATTTTTCATTTATTCTAAACGAGCCATTGGGACGCGGAAGTGTTCCGCCTCTACAACAACCGTTAAGTCAATATTTTGAACGCTAAACTGCCGTTAAGTCTATATTTTGGCGGTAAAGAAGACATGAGGACGACGTTTTTGGCCAAAAAACAGAAGTTAGGTGGGTATTTTGGCTGTACAACAGCCGTTAAGTCAAATTTTGAACGCTAAACTGACGTTAGGTGGATATTTGGGCTGTAAAACAACCATTAGGACAATATTACGGACGCTAAACTGCCGTTAAGTCGATATTTTGGCGGTAAAGAAGCCAATAGGATGACGTTTTGGCCGTAAAACAGAAGATAGGTGGGTATTTTGGCTGTACAACCGCCGTTAAGTCAATATTTGAACGCTAAACTGCCGTTAACTCAATATTTTGGCTATAAAACAGCCTTTAGGTGTTTATTTTGTCCGGGAAACTAGTTAGGAAGGTATTTTTGGAGGAAAAAACCTTTATATCGATGTTATAGGCACTTAATCAGCTGTTAAATACATACATATACTTTTTTGGAAGAAATAATCCTTTCTATTGACTTAGAGAATTTTCTATTTTCTCTACCTTAAAATTTTAAAAGAGAAAATTAAAAGGAAGCCTTAAGATCTACTTTTTACCCGCAAAACAACCTTTACGTGGACATTTTGGCTTTTCAACAACCGTTTAGTCAATATTTTGGACGCTAAACTGCCGTTAAGTCAATGTTTTGGACGCTAAACTCCCGTTAAGTCAATATTTTGGACGCTAAACTCCCGTTAAGTCAATATTTTGGACGCTAAACTCCCGTTAAGTCAATATTTTGGACGCTAAACTCCCGTTAAGTCAATATTTTGGACGCTAAACTCCCGTTAAGTCAATATTTTGGACGCTAAACTCCCGTTAGCTCAATATTTTGGACGCTAAACTCCCGTTAAGTCAATATTTTGACGCTAAACTCCCGTTAAGTCAATATTTTGGACGCTAAACTGCCGTTAGCTCAATATTTTGTACGCTAAACTCCCGTTAAGTCAATATTTTGGACGCTAAACTCCCGTTAAGTCAATATTTTGGACGCTAAACTGCCGTTAAGTCAATATTTTGGACGCTAAACTCCCGTTAAGTCAATATTTTGGCTATAAAACAGCGTTATTTAGTCCGGAAAAATAGTTACAAAGGTATTTTTGGAGAAAAAAGCCTTTTGATGGACTTTCTGTGCGTTAATCAGCCGTATTTTGGGTGGAAAAAACCTTTAGATCGATGTTTTGGGCAATCAGCTGTTAAATGGGTAAGCGCATTTGCAATCTATCAATTTGAGACAAAAGTAAAATTATCGAGACATCTCTCACCTTTTTTTATTCTCTCTTTCTCAGATATAAGGGCGGAAAATGACAGATATAAACATATGAGGGTGGCCTTGGGAGTGATAAAGGTTGGGGTTTGGAAGGGGTCCCGCGGGACGGGAGTGGAAGACGTGAAAAGGGGATCCGGGAAGTCTCTCGAGATCGCGGCTACGTGGCCGTCATCGCAAAGCCTCTCCCATTTTTTTTTTTCTCCCCAATCACTACATTTGTCAAACGCTTCTTATCATTCACGGTGACTCTCACGACCTAAAAAAAAAGTTTAAGCCAAATAATGGGAGTATATTCGCGATTATACGTGTAATTGCTCCTCTCGAGTACAATACCCGAGGGATAATGCACGACATAACTATACCTAGTTAGGTATTACCCCCAACACGTGCCCTAATGGTTATTGTCCCAATATCGCTCACACACACTCTCACCTCTTTATCAGTTTGGGAGGCTAAATGCCTTACACGTTTCTCCCAATTACTGCGAGGGAGGGATGAGGTCGACTCTGCTTAAAGGGACGTTATACCAACGTGTTTTGCCTAATGCTTCAAATATTTCAGGCTAATCCGACGTTATTGAGATCCTACCAGCATCCATACCTTAATTACTTCCATTCATTAGCCATATTAGCCAACCCCGCTCAAACTACGCTATTTTAATTTATTTAATTAAACTGGCAATAACTTTTATTTTATCCATTGGGCAACTCGCTTACCACGAAAATCATGTGTTGCAGTTTTAGAGAAATGTCCGTAAATTATTTTTTTCTTTATATTTTATTTATGTTTTTGAGATGCTGCGAGGGGCAGAGTAGGCCTTCATGGGTACCAGTGATAACAATTGGGGCTAAAGCGAAACTTGGACAGTTCCCATTTATGCTCTGCATTTACGACAAAAGGTGGAAACATTGCATATGTTCTGCGGCGTTGATCAAACCGACTTTAGCAGTGACATCAGCGTCTTGTATCCGTTCTAAAAACGACCCGACTTACGATAGATTCCAGTTTGGTCTTCAAGACTTTGCCGCAATTGGCGGTGTAGTTGACTATAAGAAAGCAACAAAAGACTTCATGGCCGACATTATCAACTATGAGGTCCACTGTTTGTTCGAAAAAGTAGACAAGATGCATTACATTTATGACGTCGGTACCATCGAATTGAAAGATCCGTTTAAGCAGAAAGTATCAAGCCGACGAGAGTGATCGGAGATAAAGGATGGTATAAGATGGACTGGAACGATTTCATAAGCCGCGGTATTAGATGTTTCGCGTTAGGATGGAAAACTGGCTATTACCAGTATGATACTGGAGAAAAAGACATGTTTTACATCGAAGTGGTACCTATGAGCGACTTCCAATGCACCATTGAGCACAGAACAGGGAAGTATACGAGATTAGGACTACTTTGTGCGACGCTGGCACATAAAGGACATTGCCAAATCGGTATGGGCGGCGCGATTTTGTACTGCAACAACAACATCTACGGTGTTCTGACATCCGGTGAAGAAGACTACTTTTGTTCGCCAGCTAACTTTTACTCTTTTGCTGAGAGTCTCGATGATTTGGAGTTGCTTATGCCGGAACAAATGCCCAAAGACCACGCATCTTCGATTAATTCGCTTCTGATATTTCCTTTGATTGCCCTAAAACTAAATTTAATGATAAAATGACAATATGGTTTTGCTGAGATGATAAATGGTTCCAAATGAATGAAATTTAAATTGAAATACATCTCATTTGAAGATTTTTCTTAATTTTTTACGCTAGCAATATAATTTTCGTCCTATAAACTACCTTTCGGGCTTTATCCAGACGTTTTTACCAAAAAAAGCCCCACGAAAAGGTTCATTGACAACTGAACCGCATTTTTTACCCGTTTTCTGGGGGTTTTCTGAAACCTGAAACGGTTCGGGCGCAGCGAATTTTTTAAAATTTATCGTCGCGTTAATTCTAACACCGGACAAGTCATTTTTCCAAGGTTTTCTGGAGAGCCAAAATACGAATTAATTTCTCATTTGAATCAATCACCTATTGCCTAAATCGTGAACTACGCGTTTTCTGTTGGTAATAGGGTTAAACTGCCAACGGAATTCGATCCAGCACAAAATTTACCATCAGAAACAATGGCCAACTCAAAACTGACAAAAGTACTGGTTTGAAGAGTTTCCAACGAAAACTTTCTTTAAGAGAAGTATCTATATAGGAGGGGGAAGTATAACAGAGGGGACGTAAAACGTAGGGGAAAGTATATGGGAGGGGAAGTATAACGGAGGGGGTGGTATAACGGAGTGGGAAGTATAACGGAGGGGGAAGTATAAGTGAGGGGATTTAATCAAATTTTCCAAAAATTTTTCCGTTTTTTTTTTCGAAAAATTTTCCGGGTTTTCCTACTTTTTCGAAATATTTTCCGGGTTTTCTTTTATTTTATAATTTTTTTTTTTTTTTTTTCGAAAAATTTTCTAAGTTTTTTTTATTTTATTTTCGAAAAATGTTCTAAGTTCTTTTTTTCGAAAATTTTTTTAAGTGTCAAGGTAGAAATAATGGGCTCTTTGGCCTAGGGATGTGCCTCTCGTAATGGGTAGAAGTATAAAATTTCTCCCTACTAAAAATAAATTAATAATCAAAAAGTGGCAATTTTTTTACACCAAAAATTCTTAAAAAATATAAGGAGTAATTGGTGATTTGGTGTAATTCGGACCAACTGCAACGGTTCGGCCGCAGCGAATTTTTTAAAATTTCAAACAGACATACGTGTATCTCTACCATTTTTTCGAAATTCAAAAATCGCTCTTGTTAGTTTCTTGTTCATCGGCTAAAGAAATTTGTGTGAAAATTTGGTGAAATTCAGATGAAAACTGTGGACGTAAAGTATTCCGGAAAAAAATGCTACGGCCGGCTGGAACGACAGACAAAGTTAAGATCGGTATTTAAATTTATTTAATTAAACGGGCAATACGTTTTATTTTATCTTTTTCATTGATTTCTCGGCCAACTCGCCAACCAAGAAGAAAATCATGTGTTGCAGTTTTAGAGAAATGTCCGTAAATTATTTTTTTCTTTATATTTTCTTTCTGTTTTTGAGATGCTCCGAGGGGCAGAGGCCTTTACCAACAAAATATGGGGCTAGAGCGAAACCTAGGCAGTTCCCATTTATGCTCTGCATTTACGACAAAAGGTGGAAACATTGCATATGTTCTGCGGCGTTGATCAAACCGACTTTAGCAGTGACGTCGGCGACTTGTTTACGTTCTAAAAAGGACCCGACATACGATAGATTCCAGAATAGTCTTGAAGACATCGCCCTGGTTGGCGGTGTTATCGACCATACGAAAGCGACTAATGATTCCATGGCCGAAATTATCAATTATGACGTCCACTGTTTATACGAAAAGGTTGACGAATCGCATTTCATTTATGACGTCGGTACCATCGAATTGAAAGATCCGTTTAAGCAGAAGAGTATCCAGCCGACGAGAGTGATCGGAGATAGAGGATTGTATAAGAAGGACTGGAACGATTTCATCAGACGCGGTATTAGATGTTTCATGATAGGATGGAAACCTGGCCATCAACAGAATACTGGAGAAAAATACTTATTTTACATCGAAGTAGTACCTAATAACGACGTCAAATGCGCCATTGAGCACGGAACAGGGAAGTATTCGAAATTAGGACTACTTTGTGCGACGCTCGTCAATAAGGATCAATGCCAAATCGGTATGGATGGCGCAATTTTGTACTGCAACAGCAACATCTACGGTGTTCTGACATCCGGTGAACATGACAAGTTTTGTTCGGAAGCTGATTTTTACTCTTTTGCTGATAGTCTCGAGGATTTGGAGCTTATGCCGGAAGAAATGCCCAAAGGCCACGCATCTTCGATTAATTCGCTTCTGATATTTCCTTTGATTGCCCTAAAACTAAATTTAATGATAAAATGACAATATGGTTTTGCTGATTTTCATAAATTGATCCAAATCAATGAAATTTAAATTGAAATACATCTAATTTAAAGAATTTTTCTTAATTTTTTTAGGCTGGCAAAATATTTTTTACCTTTTCTCTTCTTTCCCAAGGGCTTTACATCCGATTTTCAAATGTTTTTACCAGTTTTTTCTATCAGAAACCCTTATTGACAACTGAATCGCATTTTTATCCCATTTTCTGGGGGTTTTAAAAATTTTTTGCCCCAGAAACTACGTTCTTATCAGTATTTCTGATAGGACTATGTCCCTCCGTACGTTAAGAACAACATATAGTTAAAAATAAAGTTTAATTTTTGACAAAAATGTTAGAAGTAGAGCTATTCTTATATCTGCTTTGATAGAATGACTGGAGCTTTTAGGACTGAAGTTATTTTCTAATCCGAGCGGCTTGACACTATCACCGACAAGTACGAAGTAGCTGTGACTGCAGACGCTGTAAAGACCGCTCGTTTTGAACCCGTAAACTTCTCCATCGCACACCAAAATCGAACCGTGCATATCGACTGGGCAAACGCCGGTTTCAGGCTTCGAAGTTTTCCCACAAACGTAGCCAATCCTGTGCAATATCGGATCACGGAGTTTTTGTTTACACTGCTGGAGACTCATCGGTATCGTGTAAATGACATGTAATCTGTTCGCGTCTTTTCTGTCTTTCCGTCCGGTCGGCCAAGCGGCTTGTTTGCACATTTGCCCTTTGATGCGTAACCGATTCCAGACTTTTTTAACACCTTCTGTCGATGGCGCTGGGATCTTCATGGGTACTCCCCCGTCGTGCGGGTGTTTCATCAACACTGTCCCCGTATCATGATATGCCATACTTCTATTATTTGGAAACCTAAAATGGCAATGATACCAGTGCTTGACGACTGGGTTAACACTGAAGCCATCAGTAGAGTTGATATCGGCGCTTGATCCAATCATGGAGTAATACCTGTATCCATCGTCCGTTTTAAATCTGTCCCGAGTAATGTCATTTGGATCTCGAAAGCAACTTCCCGTCATAATCGCCTTTTTCGTTGTCACCAAAGCAGCAGTGCATATGACAAGTCGTTCTTCGGTATTGAATAAGCCAAGAATGAATGGAAACTCTTTTCTACCGGCTAACCTTCCATGAGACCAAGGTGACGGTTTAAGCCCCTGCACGATACCTAAAAATAAAACAATTCCAATAACTACAAAAGACATAATTAAAACTTTCCAAATTAAATTTTAGATAACATATGGCTTAAAAAATGAATCATAAGGCAAGGGCACATGGGACAAGAAGAAAATCGTCGACGGTCATTTGAGAGTATTTCCCGACAGTTTGTAGCTGGCCGGAAAAACAAGGGGTGGCAATGGGGAGCGACGAAAAGCTCGCAAAGGTCCCTTAGAGATTGCACCATGCTGGAGTTGGAGGACCGCCACAAGGGTCGAAACCATCTATATATGGAGAGTCCGGGAGGGTTATAGGTCTTTAAGACCGCTCAAAAGGGAGTCGATCTGTGCTCATCCGGCCGTCGCCTCTACTTCACGTCAAGACTGAACAGCGGTTGGAAGCAGTGGCGGCTCGTCAGGGGAGGCAAGTGAGGCCCGGCCTCACCTGGAGTTCAGAAGAAAAAAATTGTTTTTTAATTCCCAAAATTTTAATTTTTTATGATAATTATTTTAAAACATGGTTTCCAATTTTTTTCCGGAAATAAAATAAGATTTTTTTTCATTTAAAAAAATAATAATAATACGTAAGAATGTTTAAAGTTCATAAATTAAATTTATGTTAAATTTTAATAACAGGTCCTACAAAAATACTCTCAGCCCGGCCTCTAGCGTAAAAAGTCGGTACCGCATCGTTCGGATTTCGAAATATGAATAAAAAGCCAGGAGAGGCACGGGTGACCTTGGCCTCTCTTGAAATAGAAGGAGGGGTCCGGGGGGTTAATATGGTACTCGCGCGAACGAAGGTTAGCCGGGATGAGAACGATCGAACCCACCCGAGCCGGCCCGGAATCGCCAGCCAAACCCTCCAAGTGAGGCACGATACAACTGTGCCTCACGATAGGGGATGGTAAAGGAGCTTGAGCAATCTTACCAACTACAAACTTGCTACCAAGAATATGTTAAGTAAATTGGTACCTATTCTTTTTTAATTTTAGAGTTTTTAGTTTGTTTTTATGTCAAGAAAAAAAATATAGCATGGTCATTTATTAAAGTTAAAAATTCTAAGAAAATTGGGTGGCGCCAAAAAGCGTTCGGGTAACACTTTTATTCTGAACGGCGAGCGCGCCATAGCCTTCTTCACGGCTATACCAACGTAACCTTTTCATCCGTTAAGTAGCTTTGTTTTTTCTTTTCGAATTCCTCCGTAATTTGAAAACTAAAAGCATCGTTTTATTAATAAAATTTACTAAACATTGTTTTTTTTTGTTTCCGTTGTGACTTGTGAATCAAAAAGAAACAAAGGACTGGTGAGTCGACTTTGTTCTTTTCTGAGTTTTTAGTTTGTGTTTTTCAGGTTGGCCAGTCTATTGGCTAATGCTTCGATAAAAATTGGAAAAATTAGGACTTTATAGCGCCTTTAATTTCTTTTCTAATTTTTGGGGTAAGCATTAATTAGCATAGCAATTTCTAGTATGCTCACTGAACTTCACACCACTTAGCGTTTTCTGTCGAAAAACACCCTGTTTCCACGGGTTTTTCTGTACTAATTTTATTGAAGAATTTCCTTTCAATTTTGGGAACTTCACGGTAATCTTGGTTTTTTTTTTTTTTTTTTTTTTTTTGTGAGGTGGCCTCACCTTTCAAAAAGCCCACGAGCCGCCACTGGTTGGAAGACCTCCAGAACTGACGAAGGAAGAATCGCCACGACCTATCATTCGATAGGGACTTTTTGTATTAGGGATTTCCCTGACCCCAAAGTCAGGGAGAGGTAAAGGTCTTTAAGACCTCGCAAAAAGGAGTCGATCTGTGCTCTTCAGGCTGTCGCCACTACTTCACGTCAAGACTATATCGTACTGGCAGCAGTTGGGAGCCACAACTGACGAAGGAAGAATCGCTTTGACCTTCCATTTGATAGGGACGTTTCGTATTAGGGATTTCCCTGACCCTTTGTAGAAAAATCGTTTTGATCATCGTCCGTCCGTCATTCCGGGACACTTGAAGATTCGACCGTGCTGGCTGGTGTAGGAGGACCGCCAGAAATTAAGGGTCGTTTTGACCCTTCTCTCAAGGGTTAGTCTGGGAGAGTTATAGGTCTTTAAGACCTCACAAAAGTGAGTCGATCTGTGCTCTTCAGGCTGTCTGTCGCCACTACTTCACGTCAACACTGCACCGTGCTTGCAGCAGTTGGAAGACCGCCACAACTTACGAAGGAATAATCTCTTTGACCTTTCATTCGATGGGGACGTTTCGTATTAGGGATTTCCCTGAGCCCGTTTAGAAAAATCGTTTTGATCATCGTCCTTCCGTCATTCCGGGACATTTGAAGATTCGACCGTGCTGTCTGGTGTTGGAGGTCCGCTAGAAATGAAGGGTCGTTTTGACCCTTCTCTATAGGGTAGTCCGGCAGAGTTATAGGTCTTTAAGACCTCACAAAAAGGAGTCGATCTGTGCTCTTCAGGCTGTCTGTCGCCACTACTTCACGTCAAGACTGTATCGTGCTTGCAGCAGTTGGAACACCGCCGCAACTGACGAAGGAAGAATTGCTTTGACCTTTCATTCGATAGGGACGTTTCGTATAAGGGATTTCCCTGACCCCATGTAGAAAAATCGTTTTGATCATCGTCCGTCCGTCATTCCGGGACACTTGAAGATTCAACCGTGCTGTGCTGGCTGGAGTTGGAGGACCGCCACAAATCGCCATAGGGATAGTCCGGTAGGGTTAGAGAGACCTCACAAAAAGGAGTCAATTTGTGCTCATCCCGCGACGTATCTCCACTTTTGTCCGGAGTACATTAAGACTGTATAGTGCTGACAGCAGCTGGAAGACCGCCACAATTGAAGAGCAGTTTTCTCCAGGGTTTCCTAGACCCCATTCCAAATACTTCCAATTAAAAATAAAAAAAAATACTTTTATTTTTTAACAAAATATAATGGCAGTTGTTACCGTTAATGTAATTTATAGGGTGAAGCCGTATCGAATAAGGGCTTCCCTCTCGCCTTACTTTAATCCATAGGACGGGAGCAAACCTTAACAATGCAACAGTCAGAAACAGGTGAAGAGCTTTCTTAATCCAATTTGTATTATATTTCTTCCGACGATTTCAGAACGGCTTTTATACATCGACGGACAAAAATGTGAAGAATTTTAATATTTTGTTTGTTTTTATGAAAGGGTAGAAATCTTTTTGGGAACCGAGAAAAAAGCTTTTTTCCCCACAGGGGGTTCGGAAAAAGGGGCTATAACGGCGACTTTTACCCATCCCTGGGGTCGAAGACGTAAAAAGAGCGAGGACGCAAGAGAGGGAGAGAAAATGAGAAACTTTTATTGTTAACCCAACGGATTGGACGGGAAGAAATTTAGATCCCTTCTCCCCTTCAAGACCATCCTGGGAACAATCCCGGAAACCAAGTTTCTGACCAAGTTTAATTAACTTGTTGATCCTTATCAGGGAAATTGATTTTCTACTAGAGTAAAGGAGGAAAAAAAAGAAAAAAAACTAAAAGTAAAAAGTAGCGTTTCGACATAAATTCATTCTTGTTAAAACTTTGAACCAAAGACATGTCGAACAAAGGCCACTTTAATTAAAAGTTGAAACTTTTTTCTGTTGTTTTCTCCCATAAAAACTCGTCGGCAACAATTAGAAAATTAATCGTTGATTAGTGTCCGGTTAGGAGTTTTCGATAGAAAGATCCCAAACTACGGAAAAGAGAAGATATTAGATTACCCTCCATTTTGAGTTTTCATAAAGGGTATTTACCGATCATAAGGTTGTCTGTGGTGCCGGCGTTTTACTTTCATAAAGAAGTAATTTGATACCCTCCACGTCGGGTTTTTGGGGGAAGGGTCTTTTAAACCCCGGAGGGTCAATTCGAATATTGATTCCCTGAGGCTGATTTTCACCAAATTTGCACCAATTACTCCATATATTTTTAAAAATTTTTGGCGTAAAAAAATTACCATTTTTGGCGTTCCGTAGCATTTTACTGTAATACTTTAATACTTCCCCCTCTCTTAAACTTCCCCACCCATGTACTTTCACTTTCCCTATCGCTCGGTTATACTTCCCCCCTCCGTTATACTTCCCCTCCCTTATATTTCCCCCCTCAGTTATACTTCCCCTTGGTTATACTTCCCCTCCCTTATATTTCCCCCCTCCGTTATACTTCCCCCTTGGTTATACTTCCCCTCCCTTATATTTCCCCCCTCCGTTATACTTCCCCTCCCTTATATTTACCCCCTCCGTAATACTTCCCCCCCACCGTTATACTTCCCTTCCCTTATACTTCCCACTCCTATATTGTTACTTCTCTTTAAGAAAGAGACAAGGGAGGGGAAGAAGTACAAGGGAGGGGAAGTATAAGAGAGGGGAAGTATAAGAGAGGGGGAAGTATTAAAGTATTACAGTAAAATGCTACGGAACGCCAAAAATTCTTAAAAAATATATGGAGTAATTGGTG